>JAHKGY010000010.1:1200000-1800000 GCA_020736865.1 Ganoderma leucocontextum
GGCGTGAAGTAATAGATGAGAAGTCGTCAACAAGTGCGATGCCGACCTTGAGTTATCCACCATCGACGGCTGCTGACAGGAATGGTGCGCATCAAGGAGATGTGGGATGTTAACACAGGATGATGTATGGTACCGTATACAACATCGCGTATGCATTAGTTTCAGACCATAATTGCCCCCGCGTCGTGGAGCGTTGCAGCGATCTGCAGCTGCAGGGACTGGTAGTCATGCAGGCGCCATATCCTGCCGCTACCGGCCGCGCCATCGCGAGTGGCGCCCGCGGCGCCCGCAGCCACAAGACTGTCCACCAGTTCTCAGTTCTCACCATCCAACGCGCCACCGGCGGAACTGGGCGGCACTCGGTAAGGTCTTGAGCCGCGGGGTCATCGACTGGCTATAGCTAACCGACAGAAACGAAGTTTTTTGGGAGACGACTATCGATCTACAAACCGGCGCTATAAGTATTAAAACACGTCGAACTTCACTTCATCTTCCTTAATCATGTCGATTAGCTGGACGCGATACGTCTAAGGCCAAAGGTGCTCAAGGCGACCTAGGTTCGGATCAAGCCGCCTTCTCCAAACGATTTTTCGTGCTCCGCACGAGCCTTCGGAGAAGGTGCGCGAGCGCCGGAGCAAGGGGCTTGCTCCAAACCTAAAGGCGACCCAAGGTCACCTTTCGACGGTACGAGGAGTTGCTGACGCGCGTGGGAACGGGCGGTCATCTATCATGTGTCGCAGTAAGTGCAAGTATGTGCACCGTCTCCGCCGACACTCCCCCGTTACTAAAAATGGCGATGTCCAATAATCATATTGATGGGAATTAGATCTGTAGATGGAGGCGGCGTGATTGCGCTGGGGGGGGGAACGGAGAACGGATGTGGGGGGAAGGTGGAGAAGGTGTCTCAGCGCTATGTACAGTATCTCAGATACTGTAGCTTCTCAGGCCTCTTCAGCGAGATTACGCAGCCTCCCACTGAGCATCTGAGATAGACGCCGCGGCCTTCTACGCCGCTTCCCTTCCAGCAGCTTTCAGCCCGTTACCAAGCGGGTCCAACTCGTCCAACATCCGGGTGTACTTAGGACTCGAGAGTCGACTGCCTAGACTGGTCGGTTGCGTCGTAGTCGTCCCGGAGCAATTGCGTGGTGATGAGGTGGAGTGCCTTGTGGCCGTGATTCCGTTCGTAAACCTGTGCCAGGGGTTCCATTCTCGGCCATCGAAGATTTAAAAGATGATGATTTCGATCTAAGCAAATAACTGCCGTGTGCCCAGGAGCTAGCAAGCGAGATGCGGGTACGAGGTGCACGGACAGACAGAATGACGCTCACCTAGCAAGCGAGACGGTGTAAGTGCGAGAGAGAGGTGCAGGACCCCTATTGCACCTGTCCGTGCCCGCAGCCATGGCCACGTCAGGATTTCGGCGCCTGGGCGGGAGCCCACCGGTGCGAGCCGTCAGCCGCATAATCGATCTTTGAACCCCGATTCAGCCCATTACCAAGCGCAATTACGCCAAGTTACGCCGCCTCAGGCGTTCAGCCCATATCCAGGATGATCTGAGATAGCATTTTCACAGGAGAACGCCACCGCCTCTCAGGCCTCCTCAGCCCGACACGCTGGCCATCCTGGCCCATCCATACTGAGGACTTAAGTATCTGAGATACTGGAGCGCCGCCGCCTTCTCAGACCTGCTGAGTAATAGTTCCTGCCGTGGTGGACTTCGATGTCATAAGTCGCCGTGCTCGGCGGACATCGGATACAGCAGGCCTCTTCTTCTGCTTTGCGGGAGCCCAGCTCTCTCGCCGGGAAAGGATGGGACATTGACAAATATTGGACGAGGACGGCGACCACGCCATGGCCAGCAACGTTGCATTGGGCCACCAGCAGGTGGGGTTTTCTCCCATGAATGCCCCTTCAGAAGCTCGCATATTGAAGGATTCTTTATGTGCAATACGTCTGCCGCACCGCCGTACACGACCTTGCAACGGGTAGATAAGAGTAGTGGACGTGCTAGTGAGCCAGCTGAGTCCCCTCGTTTTCCAGTATCCATCGTATCATGCACTTATACGCGTACGGCAAAGCACACTACCAGGCCCCGCCCAATGAACCCGCTGGTTCGGGAGTAGGTAAGTCCAACCATACGGTTTTGGAGGTCTGCAGACATTGACACAGGTGTCGGTGTAGCCCCCGGGGACTTCAGCGATCCGCCCTTCGTCTCCGGGCCGCTCCATTCGCACTCTCTTTGGCGGCATCCCAGACCAGTTTATTTCAGAGCATGATGGGAGCGTTATCGTGCTCGTAGGCCCGACTCCTGATCATCATCTTTTGCCGCCCATCACGGGCCTCCCGACCCCAGGCAGCGACGATGAACTGCACATGTTTCGATACATTTGTCTCCACCTCCCCTCTTTTCCGGAAGGGACGATAAGATCGATCGTCGCCCGCCAGCAGGCCCCTGAGATGGACGCCGTGCATCTAACACTCATGGTGTTCCGCTACCCGAATGAGCCTAGGCCCTTCATTCCACTCTTCGCCTTGGTGGTCAAAAGGTCTGTTACTGTTCTGCTAGTGTTGTTCCTACCTCGTCCTCAACGACTCGCTCCGCACCGTAGAATGCTTATGCATTTGAAGAATGGTGGTGGACGGCAGTGGGCGTCCAGCTGGACAGATCGGCCCCGAGATGAAGAAGCAGGCCCGTGAGTAATGCAGGCACTCTTTCGTGACATGAGCTGATATGGCGATCGCAGTTCATAGGCTCTTTCACAATCTTACCCTCCCGACCTCAGAACAAGATGGATTTATGCGCTTCTGCGACACCGAATATCCCTGAGCTGTGGGCGTTCACGGTGACCGCTGCTCAGACGTCGAACTCCTGGACGTTTAACGCGCAAGGCATCCCACTCGCGGCGCAGCAACCCACTGTTGATTTCAATATGACAGACACGACGGCAACGCCATTCTCTGCCGGCCACCCCACGACTTACCGTCCCCCACCCGCTGCCGAAGCGTCCCAACCCCAGCCCACTCTTACATGGGGTCATGCCACTCTGCCCGCGGGCTATCCGCCTTCGACGCCTGGTCAGCCTGCGGGCTATCCGCCTCGATGCCTGCGGCTATCCGCTCCGATGCCTGGTGTTGCACAGCAGCCTCGCGGGTATCCGCTCGATGCCCGCGGGTATCCGCCTCCGATGCCTGGTGTCCAACAGCAGCCCGCGGGTATCCGCCTCCGATGCCTGGTGTCCAACAGCAGCCCGCGGGTATCCGCCTCCGATGCTTGGTGTCCAACAGCAGCCCGCGGGTATCCGCCTCCGATGCCTGGTGTCCAACAGCAGCCCGCGGGTATCCGCCCGATGCTTGGTGTCCAACAGCAGCCCGCGGGTATCCGCCTCCGATGCCTGGTGTCCAACAGCAGCCCGCGGGCTATCCGCCTCCGATGCCTGGTGGCCTACAGCAGTCGCAGGTCGCCGCCCATCACCGCCAACCCACTCATTCCGCTATCCAAGCGGTGTTCTGTCCAGGACGGTTCAGCGCCCATGTTCCAACAATCGCCGCTTGCTCACCCTTCCGCCGCGACTGGCGATCGCTCAGGGTTCTCCTCGACGGCTGTCCCCGTCATGCCGACCTCTATGCCAACGCACCCGGCGTCCAAGACCCTGCTCGTTCCGTGGTCTACCGCAAAGTCCACGGGTCGGGTTCGCTTCATAGCGTTGGCACGACCTCGATCTCCTCGAGGAGTTCCAAGGCCCACAGGATGCACATCCCACGCCCTCTCGCGCAACCCAAGGCTCCCAACTTCGAGACCATTCTCAGGTTGCAACAAATGAGATTGCTCCAGATGGAGTGTGAGCGGGATAAAATCAAACTCCTCGTCGAACTTTTCTATCGATCACTCTATACCGAACTTTCACGGTACTTCACAAGGTCTCAGCTGTGTCGCATCTATCGCATACCGATCCCGAAGGCGCCGGAGTTGATCGAGCAGTTGGTTCTTCGCATCACCAACCGATTGGCCGGCGAACTTGTGTTCCTCTTGAACTATGGGTCCTGAAGCATGGGTATCTCTAGTACGAGTGCGGCAATTTTGCTACTACCGCGCTGCTGACTTGCCTTCAGATGGACACGCGTTCGCTAACTAGAATTTCTCCGCAATCATCTCCTTGTTTTCTTGCCGTATGTTCACCTCTTCCTGTTGCTTGTCGTCATCGCCCGTTTGGACTTGTCTACCTGGTTGTAAACACCCCTGTCACGCTGTGCTTATACTATGCAGTTCTCGCGATTGTTATATGGACGTATCGTCAGCTATGGAAAAGAACGAGACTGGCGATTTTTCTTCAGCTGTCAAACTTGAAACGGCGGTGGGGTCCACAGCCTGGGTGCGCGAGCAATTATGCGAAAAATACGCGCTCTGGTCCTCAGCGTACTATGGTGTCGGTAGAGTCGACATCGAAGGCGTGGAGTGCCAGTGAGGGCGGCGCCGCCGATCATCAAAAGTGCAAATTTATCCGCCGGATGTGCGGGCACTGCGCGCAGAGTGCGTTAGCGCGACGACCGACCAATTTCGGCAGCGGGCGGGCATCGCTGCGCAATCCTCACAATCCCATGCGACATTGGGTGCGGATTGCCTAACAATGCATACCGACGCTGAACAGGGCATCGCGACGGGCGTACATGCAGCCCGTAGTATACTCACTGTTAGATAATAATAGTATGGCAGTTAGTCGTTAAGTATAAGTATGCAGCCGGGTAGGACGCGAACACGCTCGCAGACTTGGAGTCGTCAAAAACATGATGTTACGCCTGCGTACAATGTACTACATAGGCGCCAAGCCCAGCCCACCCAACTCAGACTCATCCTCACCCATCGCGACTCGCGTCCTCCGGTCCGAGAGCACCGCTGCCGCCGCCTCTTCCTCGCCCCTGTCGCGCCTCCTCTAGGCGGTGTGCATCGACAGCCAGACCTGTGATACTACTACCTTCCTCCAGCTCCTTATCCATGTCGTCATCGTAACCCTTGCTGTTGAGTCGGGTGATGGGCTCCCCTAAGAAATTGCGCGCCAAAGCCCACAAGCGGCCTGTCGAAACCCATCCGCGCAAGGACCAGCCGATGGACTTGAGGGTCACCCGGCAGGGGTTTCGAGATTGGGCTGGACGGGAATGGGGAGTCAATATGCAAAGGGGTCAGAAACGTCCCCTTCGACGCAGGCTTTGCGACATAGAGGAGCGGGTACCTGCCAGACTCGTGTCCGAACTGCAGCGTCGTTGTTCAAGTGTCTGTCTGTCCGCGAGAATCCATGCTTGATGGCACGGACTTGCTAATCACGAAGGGATGGTGTCAGTATCGCCTAAGCGCAGCGAACCTCACATGGAAGGGAAGATGAACGCACCACACGCGCACTCTCCGCAAAATCGAACTGCAGCTTCTTCTCATCCGCCACCAGGCTACCAAAGCCCATAGCCTTGAACTTGCCTCATTTGGGATCCGTCAAACTCCTGAAGTGATCCTCTCCTCAAACAACGTGGGGGTGACTGAAGACGTCGATGAGATCAACAGCGGCCACGGCAGCCACAACGGCGGGGCGAGGTATAGACGACGTCGATCCTGAAACGACCATCCGCTTTGTGTATGCGCTGCAGTACCGGGGAGCGAGCTTGAGCGTCAGCAGAACAATCCGCTCCCTCCCACTCCCTCGAGTCTGAGAACACCTGCACTGGAGGTCATTCCCCGTGGACGGTTCACCCGCAACGGTAAAATGCTCACCAGGTCTGGAGAGTACAGGTTCCCGTTGCGATAGAGGTGAAATGCTCTCTCAGTGCGGGCACTTCGGCGAGGCTGGGGATAGTCGTTCTTTCCCAAGACTGGCACCATAGACAGGTAGCGTTGATTCATGCATTGAGATGAGTGGGCACGCCAAGCGCCGGACCTGTCGCCGCCGAATGAATGCAACAGTCAGAATCTCCGTCGCGTCGTTGCGCCGGAGGTAGTACATGTAGGCATGGTGGAAGTTAAGCGTTGATGACCCAGCCCGCAAAGTAGGGGTCCAAAGACCGGAGAGAGCGTACGTTCTCACCAACCTCAGCTCCTACCACCGTTGCCTGTCGACCTCGGTCAACGACCTTGCACATGCGTTGAGGAGTATCCGAATGAGCCCCGATGGGGAGACGTCGATGGCGAGAGTAGAGAAGATAAAAGCGGCTGTCAGCCCACGTTCGCCGGGCTCATCCTACAACGTCCCCTGGGGACCCCGACGCCGTGTGAACTCGTTTTGGGCGAGGCCCAGAAAGACGCGCCGAACGCGCCGCGGAGGTCGAGGGTGTGGGAGGAGCGCGGGAGCGCGACGACGCACGGTCACGAAAGTCGACCGAATGGGAGGACGCGCTGGACTCGTAGTGGGCAGCAGGAAGAGCGTGGGGGGTCCGAAACGCAACGATGCATGGGTGAACGGTCTCCGAAAAGGCTAGGGAGGCAGTGAGACGCGTTTGGCGCGTCCTGGTAGGAATAAACACGAGAGGGAGGGGAACGGGGGGAACGTTAGGTTTCCAGTATGGTATGCACACGGCAGCGCCGCGGTGCGTCACGGAAACAACATTTCGGAGTGTGGTGAATCTGCGTGAGTGTACTAAGCGAGAAAAAATGTTAAGCGATTTTTGTGCGTGGCGCGGGGTGCGTACCGCTTCCTGCTCGTGCTCGCCTGCTCGCCCTCGGCGGCGGTCTCGATCTCGAAGCTCGCCCTCGAGGCTGCCCCAGTTGTAGGGACCGGCGCCGCCTTTGGGATGTGCTTATCCATGCCGCTCTTGGCCTCCGAGCGGTCCTTGTTGATCGCGTTGGTAGGATGCGCGGGCGATGGGTCATGGTGGTATGCACAGAATCTGGGGTGTATGCGATGCGCGCTGCTGGAGGCAGATACAAAACGTGAACGGCGGTGACGGTGGTACAGGTGGTGGTGGTGGTGAGAGAGGGGTGGGGGTGAAGCGCGCACGGCTCAGCTCACGCCATCTGAATATATCTGCAAGCTGCTTAACCGCCTCGCCGCCCTTCCCATTCGGACGCCTCCTCGTAGCACCGTGGCTCGTGCTCGGGCGCGCGATCGGCCAGCCAGGTATGTTGTCTATGGTAGCTCTGAGCGCCGCGCTACTAACATTTCAACAGGTGTTTGGCTTGTGTGCCCCAGCCCGGAGCGAGGAGGTCTTGTTATCGGGCGGTGTTGGTTTCGTAAGTCATGCACGCCCTGCATCATGCGGTACTGTACTGAACTTGGGGTTTGCCTCGCCAGGCCTATGTCCCAGGAGTCGCGGTGCTCGGAGTGCCAGAAGAAGGCAGCTGCTGCTGTGCCTCGCGCCGCCATTGCGCTTGCTGCGCCAATGACCCATCGCCCGACGGCTGTACCCACGCCTACCACAAGAAGCAAGCTGCTCACCAGACCTCTGCTGTCGCCTCGCGAGCACCTCGCCGTCTTCTACCTCTCCTGGTTCTGGCTCAGCCACTCCGAGTCAGCTTGTTTCTACTACCCTCCTAGCGTAGGGAGCAAGTCTTCCGCACCCGCAGCTACAGCAGATCCTCGTGCCAACTCATCCTTATATGCCGACCCTCTTCACAACCTGTGGACCTCAACAACGCGGTCGGGCGGCCAGGCAGCGGATTCTCGACGAGGAGAGTGTTGCGCCAGCTGCGGTGAAGGGAAGGTGCGCGCGAGTGGATATGGTGAAGCGGAAGACTGTCGACTTCCAGGTGTGGGTTGAGGTATGTTCCAACCAGCTGGAGTTTGTGCGTAGGGTTACTGATGGCAGCTATACAGCCTACATCTTCGCCCTTTGACGTGTCAGCACATCAGCACCCATCCTCCTCACGCTATCAGCAGTCCCCGCTGTCCTCGAGCATTTCCCACCCGATACAAAGGTCGTGGTGTTCTATATCAAGGGGAAGGGGAAGTGGCAGGAACGCGAGGTAGACCATCCGATCGCGCTTCAGGAGGGCGAGCATTCGTGCGACGGGACTCTCAGACACAGACTGCCACGGTTTGCCATCCTCGGTTCTCGCAGCAAGTCTTGGATTGAAGCGTCCATCTGCAGCCACTCTTGCTCCACCCCCAACGAAGCGCATGAAGGCTGTGAACCTCGCCACTTGCAGGCTCCTGACATCGCTACGCAGAGCAATCACCTGCTCCTCCCCTTCCTCTGCCTGGCCTTCGCCTGCTCCCTCCAATCCCCCATCGTCTTCGCCCTGCCAGTTGGTGGTCGGATGCAGCAATCGTGATACTGGCATTCTCGGTGCTCCCACGTTCGCCCCCCGACCCGCAGCACAGCGCTCGTTCCCTTCGAAGTTCTCCTGCGCTGAGGTTGACAGGTTTGTCAACGAGGTCGATCGATATGCACTGAACACGACAAGACCTTACCTGAGGCTCTGCAGGTGGTCGCTGCCGACAACGGTATCGGTTGCAGTCCAACCAATCTCAGAGACATCAAACTCGACCTCAGGCGAGGGGATCACGAGCTGTGGTTCTTTTTGCTGAAGGCATCCTCGACTCCTGAGGGATCTTTCTCAGTGTATCGGAAGGAGGTGAGGCGCTTGGGCACGCAGTCGTCTTTGGATTGGGCGACATTCTCGCAAGAACGACGAGATGCTGCAGATTGTGGTGAGGCGACCTCCTCGACTTATTACGCCTCTTGCATCACTGATTGTATCAACTTTACAGCTCTTCAGTCGGCAGACAATACAACAACTGCGCTTACAACACAGTTATCGCAGTTCACCTTTACGTACTCCATTGGCCCAGGATATGCTCTACGCCGTGTGTTTGTTTATTATATGCTGCCACCTGCAAATCAATCCTGACCTGACATTTTGCAGGACACCAGATGTAGACTCGCCATGTCCAATGTCGGTGGCCCAGAACTGACATCCGAGCCTGGTGCATCGATCCACAGCTTTCCAGCGATTCCGGTCCCATCCCCTGTACCCTTGGGGTGTTTGGGGATTCAATGATGGGGTGTCCTACGACAACCCAGCGCTGCCTCGCGCCGGGGGCCAGCATGTCCTGCGCCCCATCTGTGTGGCCAGTTGTCGGACTGTCTGGTGACGACCCATGGCTGTCGGTGGGGATGCCCCCACTGACCCATCATGTTTCATCGATGCCCTCTAATGACCCATCGCCCCCTGTCGGCATGTTCTTCAATACCTCATCACCATCCTCTGAAGACCTATCGCCCCCTGTCGGCATGCCCTTCGGCGACTTATCACCTGTGGTCGGCATGTCCGACGACAACTCATCGCTACCAGTTGCTGCTGGCATGTCCGACGACAACCTATCGCTGCCCATTGCCATTCATACATCCCCCGATGACTCCAACGATGACCAATCACACCCATCACCAGCTGTCGGTATGTCCGGGAGCTCCTTGAGTAGCGCTTTGACTTATGGTTGCTAAAGTTTTTTTAATTCCAGCATTGCAGATACCTCGCTTCCTAATCATATATACCTATTGTAGCATTATTGTCAACAGTGTACACCTCATTACTCTAATTTTTCCAGTACGATACAATGCACTAGTGTGACATTGTGTAGCATTAGTATTATCGTGTAGCATCAATAGAACTTTTGGGCAGTTACCGATCATATTTTTTCGTTTCATGCCTTGTAATGGCCACTTGGTCATTGTGATTGATGGTAGAAATAGAATTCCAAATGACTGTGACAAGTAACGAAGGTACATAAAGATGACGATGAACCCGAAAAGACACGATAGCGATCGAGCGACCAGTAGACACGCCAATGTCCAACTCGCCGAACTGTACGGGTGGTCGGCGAGCTGCTCGTGTGCACAGGAGTAGTCCGCGCTGTCGGTCGAACTGGCTGGAGCCACTCCCACGCTTGACGACAGCCTGCAGGCCTTGCGACCCACTCTGCCCGGTTCGACCGGGGAAGGGACCTGTTGTAGTGGGGGGTTGCACGCTTGTGATTGACTCGCACTCCGTGAACGCACCGTTGGTGCGCCGTCGGGCGTAGGCATTGCACTCGCCTCCCCACGACTCAGGACCATCGTGACACAGAACACGCAGAACGGCAGCGCGGAGCTGAACTGGCTGCGGCGGGCGCACGATGCGTGCGAAGCTGCCGTCCGATGCGGTGTGTCGAGACATGATGGGGCACACGGAAGCGACATCTCTTGATCCCTCCGATACCGCCAGAAAGGGTGGGCAATACTATGTGCGCGCCAGCGGATATGGGTAATCTAGACATCTATGATGACCTATAGGCGTGCCGCGACCTGATGCTGAGCTGCCGCCGCGAGTGGGTAGTCCCCGTAATTGTCGTCCTGATCCACGTCGAAGCCATCATGTGGAGGATAGCCTTGGGGACCGTGGTCCATAGCCATTTGGCGTAAGGGTGCTCCTCGCCAGCATAGGGATGACGATGCGACCGTTGATGGACGCGGTGTGTGCGGAACGCCAGAGGGATAGCCGGAGACACGTTGGAGAACGTAGAGTTCCGTGAATCATGTGCGGACGACGAGTGTGCTGAGCGAACCTGAGGGGATGGGTTGGTACTGTTGGCCGCCTTGACGAAGGGCTTTCGCTGAAAGTTCAAGAGCTTGTTTCAGACCGGGAAGAGCAGATAGGAGCGCGGTCGAGGTAGGACACAGCTTCGCTGCAGTATTTCTGCCATGGCAAGCATTGCCATCAGTACTGAATCACGCGACCGAAAATGAAGGCCACGCACCTGCATAACTTCCAGGTCCTGCACATACTTCCGCCCGCGTTCACGAGCTCTTTAATGATGTTGACCCGAGCACTGCCGGCTCTATCGAGGGTGCCGCAAGGGAATTGTCGGACGGAGGGACTCTGTAGACGCAAGAGCAGATGCAATCGTGGGAGACGAAGGCGCAGACTGGAGGAAGAGATCATCCGTAGCTGTTGCACAAGGTTGATCACGTTGCTGACGACCTTAACAATGCGGTGGATCAGCAGGTAGAGAGCATGTTAAGAGCGTGTGACGCACCCTGACGAAGCCGTCTGTCGAGTTACGGTCCCAAAGATCCCTGACGGTGGATCCTTCGCAGCCGGGCACTTGTTTCACATTCATGGCAAAAAGAACGATGGTGTGCTTCTTGGTACGCTCGTTGGTAGGGTCGAATGAGTGGATGTCGGCTTCGACGGCGATGGGAACGGAGGCGGATTGGGGGAGGAGAGGGAGGGCGATGGCGAATACGTCCCATAGTTGGGTTACGGGGTCAGTGGAACGCCTGGCGGAGTCTGGTTGAGCTGCGACGGAGAACGAGACGGAGAAGTCCTGGAGATGTATTAGACGAGTGCGTAGGGACGAGCATTGCTGGTAGAGGGATGTGGAGAGAGGCCGCCTTGTTGAGGAGGGTATGATTTGTGACGGGGGAATCAATTGTAGGAGGGAGTGATCGACCATAGACTTTTTGGGAATGGTGGGGAGGACGGGCTCGGGGACGGAGCGCATCAAGCGGGTGAAGACGAGCTGTTGAGCTCGTGTTGGTGCGCCGAGAGCAGCGAGTCGGAGAGGCGCGGGGACGAGCAATGGCTCGTCCCTTGTTGTGCGCTCGGAATACGGGAACGAGGGCAAGCATATAGCTGCTCGCCCTCGGCAGGACATAAGCGCAAGAAAGAGGGCGAGCCCTCGACTAGAGGACGTACCTAACGCTTTGCCCATCCTCCTTCCCCTCCTCGCTCTCCTTCTCCGCCTCTACTGCCTTCTCCACCTCCTCCTATACGGCCGGAAATGCTCTGTGAAGTCAGATGTTATGCACATAATCAGAGAAGCCCGAGCAGGTACCCGAAGCGAAACGAAAGCTCACAGTACGAGAACATGTAGGCCACCATCGAGAACTTGCAGTGAAGGGGCGCGCCAGACCACATAAATCAGTGGATCTGGTGCGCGATCGGACACCATTGCACAAACGGGTTGAACAGCAGCTCGTTACACCCTGAGCGCCACAACTTCCTTAGTGGTCTCATCAAGCGTTGCACGAGCGCGATCACTGACCGTACGCGCACTTCTGCCAACGATTGAGCTCGTGATCAACGGTGAGTGAGACTCTTCCTTGAAGCCACCGCTCGAGTACGTCGCCCAGCGGATGATGTACCCGCCGCATTTGCAGACGGAGCGCCATTTCAAGCCCTCCGACACGTTCGACTCGACCACATCTTCTCCTGGCCATCGGCAGGGCCGACGAATGCAGCGTCCTGTAGACCCTTCCAGCGGAGAAAGGCGCAGTGACCGACGAAAGGGACGACCACGGTTCGCGGGCGCCTGGCGCCAGTCCCACGGTCAAGACGCCCACCACGCACAAACAGCGACTGACTGACCGAGACGCACCTGTTGATTCTTCGCGCAGCACGCAATCCCGCTCTCTAAGCAGTGGTGCGCGACCTGCATCATGTCCGACTCCATGCTGGATGTTCGCCACCGCCGGGCACTCCGCCATCTCCCGCCCGCGCCCTTCAGACAGTCCTCGGCACGACCGTGTCTGAGTCGATGAGCAGTACGATCTCGCCCAGCCTGCACCCGTACACCTCGTCGATCGCCATCTGGAGCGCCTGCTCCTCCAGTTCGTCGCAGTCGTCCAGCTGCGAGCCGGACTCGCCACCATGCGCTGACGCACGCGCCGCCCTGGCCGCGTTGATGCCGCCTAGTCCTCGCCGTCGTGGCCGGTACTGCATCCTCGCCGGTCCCGCAAGCTCGACGCCGTCCTCTCTGTCGACAGGCATGTCCTCTCGCGCGCGAGGAGACCAGCGAGGTGCTTCTCCTCCTTGAGCGAGGGAGAGAGGCCGTAGTTCATGTTCGACGTCTTGTTGAGTTGGTGAAAGCGCAGGGACGAACTTGTCCCCTTCTTGTGCACGGTAGGGATACAGTTTGGGTGGGCGGGACTCGGAGCGGGTGCAGGACGGTGGAGAGGGTGCAGGATGGTGACGAGGTCGAGGGCACCGGCGGATTCCGAGCCCTGCGACATGCGCGCTGAGCCGATCATCTCCATCGGGCCAGGAGGGAGACGGAGGGCGGAGCAAGCGTACGCCAGCTCGCCTCTTGCAGCTCCTCACCCATCTCGGCGGCCGTACCCACCACCCAAAAATGGACTGGACTTTGTACGCCGCAGCGCCCCGGGGCGCATCAAAGCGGCAAGGGCACAAAGACGAGCCGTTGGGCTGGTCGCTGTCTGCGGATCCGGTTCGAGCAAACGCAGGGGGCCGGAATGGTGGGGAGGATGGGCTCGGGGACGGAGCTCATCAAGGGCATGAAGACGAGCTGTTGAACTCGTGTTGGTGTGCCGAGAGCAGCGAGTTGGAGAAGCACAGGGACGAGTGTTGGCTCGTCCCCTTGTTGTGCGCTCGGAATACGGGAACGAGTCTGCAGGTCCTCGAGTGACGCAAGCTTATAGGGCTTCAATTTGAACGAGCCAGAGTCGACTCCTGCGTGAGGCCGAGCGCTAGACGGTTCACTTGCTCCTCGCCATTGGTCTTCCTCCTTCCCATGGTCGCCGCTGCTCGTGCCGCGATTGCACGGGTGCAACGGACAGTTGTTCCGCGCCGGACGCACCGTCACTGTGGGGTGGCTGTCTCCGTGGAACTGGTGAGACTTGGTGGCGGAGAGCCTGCGTACGGTGCTAAGGAGTGTCTGAGGAAGAGCGAGCAACAGCAAGGGGAACGTTCAGAGGCGAAAGGAGACGCGGAGGCGCGAATGGGGAGCTGCGGTTGGGAGAGAGTGGTCGAGCCACGTTCTGCATGAGCAAGGAGGTTTGGGCGGAGTTACGGATCTTGGGGTGCAAGCAGCGGGCCAGAAACAAAGCACCCGCTTACAGCCATCCAAGTCCACGTCGACATGTCGCACTCGAAAGGTGTAAACGTCGAGAAGATGTGGGTGCGCGAGCTGAGGGAATGAGGGAGATGTGCCAGGAATGCGCCGGGATGAGCAGTGACTCATCCCGTTCTTGTGCGCTGGGGACTCATTAAGGTGGAGACGAGATATTGGTACGCACCTGGCTTTCGCTGACGTCGGTCGGGTGTCCTCCACTCTCTCTCCTCACAGCTCAAAGCAAGGATGATGAAGGCCGTGGTCGCGGTTGAGGGTCCGACTGTGAGGCGATGGTATCGACAGAGAACAGCGGCGCGGGCTTCTTGCTGCTTCTTGCCGTGCTTGCGATCGAGGAGAGAGGGGCTCGCGGGTCTGTCGCCAGTCCAAGAGCCGTGAGCGTGCATGGTGTGCACGTGGCAGACGGTGGGAACAGTCTGGCCACGCAGTACTCGCTGCAGCAATGGGCCACTGGGACCCCAGGCCCCACTACCGCCACCAGCTTGTAAGTTATAGGAACGCAGAGACAGCTGTACCTCCACCAAGGTAGGTTGTTGTGAGCCAGTAACCAATGAATGCGCGTGAAATAGCTGACATAATTCGATATCCGCTCAAGACAGCTGACGGTGTTCAACGCCTGAAGTTCGTGGAACAGGCATCCAAGTTGTACCTACGGCAGTCAATCACAACTCGTGGGTTTGGGTTTTGTGGTATACGGAAGGCTATATAAATATTGTTACACTCATAAGCACGCAGTTTTTGTCAAAGAGACGCGCGAACGAAATACAGCTGTCGGCGAGAACGAAAGAGCCTACTTACACAGACAAAGCAGCGAACGAAGAGCGCGATAGAGAGCAGACCAGATACAGTAAGGCTATGAGACATGTGGTGCGGACATGATGGGGAGACGACAAACGTAAAAGCGGACGCCACAACCGTCATATGATAGGACGCGCGAAGGGAACCGCGCAATGGCCGCCGACCAATGCTGATGCGGATGGGTGTGAGGGATGGATGGACGGATGGCAGGGAGAAGGAAATGAAACGTCCGGGGGCAAGATACTACGCAACTGAGATCACACAGGCTCCGTCCGTCCACGCCCGACCGAGGGAATAGGAAGGAGAAGGGGAAACAGTCATGAGAGTAAACAGAAGCGACCAACGTCCAGATCAGAAGAACATGCATGAGAGACGCCACGGAACTGACTGTGGGCAGACATCACCCAGCGGTCCTGGGCCCATCCGCCGTAGCCGTGGACAGCCCCGCGCAGCAGCGCGTCCACACAACCAGTGGCAGCGCGAGCATCTACTCGCCGATGACATCTGATCGCGCAGATACCGCCGAGAGAAGGTTACGCCGGCTGGCCGGGCGAGGACGACCGACGCAGGCCCTGCGGAGCGAAGGCGCGAGTGGTCGACGCCGAGAATGAGCCCTACAACTCGCTCTTAGCGTATTGCGGACGTGTTCGCTCATCTGGACGGCCGCAGTCGGTTGAATCTGAGGAGGACAAGCGCGAACTGATGTCATTCAAAATCGCTTCCAGAACGTCGCGATCGCGAAGATGCACTCCGCGACTTGAGCGAAAAGTGCATCCAAGCGAGGCGCCATCCAGTGAAGCAGACTCACTCACATCGGGTGATATCCGCGCCTCCCGCGCCGCTGGTGTACCCGCTGCTCCCGGGTGTTCGCCGCAGAACTCGTCGCGGCGCAGCGACGACGCTCTGCCGAGGACCGCGCGGTCCGGGTCCCAGGAACGCCGCACATGCCGCTACTGTGGTTCTGCTACTGCTGGTCGTCGACCGCGCACGCCGGTCACCGCGGGCGGGTTCGCTGTAGTCGTCCACGGACGGGAGCTGAATCATGCTCCGAACACGCAGGAATCGCACCACTACCCGCGCGGGTCCTCTGCAGGGTGAGGAGACGCCGACGGACGCTGCGACAGGTGCCCGAGCACGCGACAGGTACAGGGACATCGCCTGGCTGTGCCTCCACTCACGCCGAATGCTCAAGAAGCCGCCATTCGCGCATTTACTTGATGAGGGTGGGCGCAAGGCGGCGGACTCAACGGACGGTGGTGCCCAGACCCCGGTCGCGAGTAGTCGCGGCGAAGTGAGCGCCTGGTCCTCGTATGGCGCCGGCAAAGTCGACATCGAGGACGCGGAGTAGCCAGACGCCGGCCGCTATCGGGCGACAAAGCGACCCGCTACAGTGGCTTCGCTGAGCGGGCGTAAGAAGACGGTATGTGTTGATGACTGCAGGCTGGGGCGCAGGGGAGCTCGAGTAATCGTTAGCGATGCTCGTGTTGCTCGCCGTAGGGTTCAGCTGGACAAAGAACGCCGAGTGCACGCTCGACGCGCTGGAAGAGAAAGACCGCTGCTCTGCTGATCAGAGTACTGATACTAGGAAGACGGCAACGGCAACACCATCGCATCACGTCCGGAGGAAGAATGATTCACGGAGCCGTGTGTGTAGGGTATGAGAGGAGTGGGTGTATATGCTGCCGCAAGGAAAGCGCAGATCCGGCGGGACATTCAGAGGCGGAAGAGTGGAACGGGGTAGCTACCCCACCCAGCAGCACCGGGCTGGCTGAATGGCGTGAATGATCCGGCGCAGACAAAGCTCGCGCGCGATCACCTTTGTACAGTGGTAAATCGCCTGGGGCAGAGAGAAGGGGCCTGGACCCGTGATCCATCACAGAGCGCGGTGGTGGTATCTGGGAAACCTCGAGGTTGTTCTTGGCGCACGGGTTGGGAGGCGCGGCGGGACATGACGCTGAAGTTCGCGACGACTCCGGCGGTGAGTGGCGATTGAGAGTCGGGTGCGCTTAGGGGCGAGAACATTAGATAAATGTCAAAAGCGGAATACGACGGGCATGAAACTCACACCAGGTGCTGGCGCCGGGCCATCTATCGCCTGGTCCATGTTTCGGGTTGACCGCGCATGAAGCCATAGACCTGAGGCATGCGAGAAAAGTGTCAGGGTCGCGGGAACCACGACAGGCACTGGAGGATTGAGTAGAAAGGAAAGACGGAAATACCTACGTGGAATTGCCGAGAGAAAGAAGGAAAGCGCGACTGGCGACAAACGCTAGGCAGAACATAGAGCACGATTTGCTCTGGACGCTCTACAATGATGCGCTCTCTGCGGGATCCCAGCGGATCATGTGGTGGTTCTCCGGACGCTCAAGGAGACTAAGGGCGCTGTTAGTTTGGACGGCGCGAAGTGGACGCGCCGGATGGACGACGTAGAGCTTGGTGAGGAAGGTTACTTGAGGTTTCGCGGGCTGCTTCTGGGACACACCATCTGGTATTGGTACGGAGGGGTCATCCTTCTGGGGGACCGAGAATCGCGAGGTGACGGGTGGGAGGACGCGCTGGGGGACTGGCCCGCTGGGATGGACTGTTGAGAGGAGAGGGGCTGCAGGGGTAGATGACGGTGGAGGGGTTGGAGAGGGAGTACAGTCAGTCGGAGCGAGGGGGTTAAGAGGAGCGAGATGGGTATGCAGAGTGAGGATATGGCGGGCGATGATGTCGAAGGGTGATGATTAAAGACACGGGGGTGTCGAGAAGGAGGGGATGAGAGAATGAGAGTAGAGAAACGGGAAGACTTTTAGGGCAGAAACAGAGAGAACAAACGGTTTGGCCGCGCAGAAAATGAAGGACGATCGCCGGTCGGTCGATGATTGTAAGTCCACCGTTCGTCTTGAGCCACCCAGAGCGCCGTGGAGCGAGCACTTGGCCAGAAAGCGGGCTGAATTACAGAGTGCCGAAACTGACTGCAAGGGCAAGTATAACCTCACAACCTAGGATGGAGCGGAGATCTGACACTCACAACGATACTCATGGTCACGACGGACGACAACTCGGTTGGGCAGGGCCACGCTCGATGTCGCCTAAGCTTGTGCGAGCACGGGAGAAAAGGGGAACACGGCTGGCAGCTGGGTCGCGCGCTGCCTGGCCAGAACAAGAAACACCGTTCCTGAAAAGAGGGGAGCGGGCCGCTAGCAAGAGACGGTGGATCGTTCCTGCCAACGTGTTGAGTGACATGCGCCTCCGTTGGCCGAGGGATGTGATGAGAGATAGGTTCTAGCAGCCGGGCCAGGAAGACGAGAGGGAGGAGGAGGAGAGCAGATGCAGCCGGCTGTTGTGCTGGCAGATTGATGACGGTAGATGAGATCGATGAGGACTGGTGCGCGATGGTAGACAGGGCAACTTCGCGTGCACAGGCTGTCCATTTCCTTCCTCGGACGTTTCTGATCGGAAGACTTATCGCAGTACAGCCACCGCAGATCTTACCTAGAAATGACGTCATCTCGACCTACTCACATCTGCGCCCGGATTTTCTTTACCTGTGTTGAGAGATGGCAAGCAAGCCATGGGTCGCTTTCACTAGCTATGACACCGTTTATAATGAATAATGTGATCGTGGAAAGCATATTTCAGGTTTAAAATATATTGTTCCTATTGGCGTACAGGGATGCTAACTACAGGCCTGATCTAGTTCGGGAGTTGGGTATAACGAGAGTACAGTAGGGTATGACAGTCCAGTGCAGTCCAGTATCGTAGTATGATGCAGTATTACAGATAATGGCAGTAATATATAAGGTTTATAGATTTAAGCCGCTTTGCTCGTAAAGCTACGCAGCGAAGATCAAAGGAATGGGACAATCAGCAACCAAAAGACATCAAAGCAGTATAGCGCTAGTAGCAACGACCGTAAAGATATCAACAAATTGAAAAGGGTATGGGACTCAGAGCAATACTATGAGCTGACAAATGAAGCATCGCCAAAGGAGGCACTCAAGACAACCACGCAAATCTCTTCAGTGTGCCTGGGCGGAGACAAGGTCAGCGTCGACACCATGCTAGGGGATGGAGTTAACGTACGAGCTCCGGATGTGAAGGGAGGGGCATTTTTGATGGAAGACCCGCGCGTGCAACAACCTATCTGGGGAGCGTAAGGCTTGACAAGCTGGAGGGGAACGGAGCGCACCTCCGAGCATCCGGGTATGGGAGCGAAAGCTGACAACGAGACTGTATAAGACCCGCCGCAGTCAGGATGAACTAAGATACGTACAACGTATACCATGTACCTCAGTTGGAGGCATCCACGGCGTCGGGGGCGTTGAGCGTGACGCTGTCCTCGGCCGCGCCGACCACCTCCATCGCGATCGCCTCAGGATCGGCCTCCCTTGCCCGCCGCCAGTTGCGGCGGACTGCTGCGAGCACACCGCCTCCTCCAGCCACCAGTAGCAAGGCCGCAGTGAGGCCGTCAAAAAGGGTGAAGTTGAAGGTGAAGTTGGTCGACATTGGCGGAGCGAGGAGTCGGAAGACAGGGAGGGGATGGTGGTGGAAGGAAAGAGGGAGAGAGCGCGAATTTTGCGCTGTCACGAACCAAATACAGGTATTCGAGCGCCGCCTAATCTTGTTTCGTGAACTAAAGAGCCAGGAGAGGGCATACCGCGGCGCTACAAGCAGATCGCAGATTGGATCTAAGTAAATTAGGTGACGCCCAGTATGGTTTCCTTTGGAGACGCAAATTTACCTTACATAAAGCTTGATCGTTACCAGGGCAATATCTGCGGAGACTGAAAGCCGTGAATGCCGTGAATGCCGGGTGTCTGGCTGGTGCCGGGAAAGCCGATCGCGGAGCGATTATCTTATCGGAGGGATTTTGTCAATGTCGGATTGAGAACGGACAATCTACTGGCCCTCTAACCAACCATGTTTAGGACTAGCATAGCAGAGGATAGAATGGAGTACATTAGCGCATTACTGCTTAGTTCGCGTCTGGTGAAGGACGGGGGCAGAGAATGAACTGCTGGCAAGCCCAGGGTCCGAATATGCCGGAACAACCGACATAGACGCCGAGATGCGCTGGCATCATTTCTTGATTTCATCCATGTACATCCGCCAGCCGTAAGCTGATGCCGCACTCCAGGGTTGGTTGGTCGCGCGCTATGCGCACAGCATCAATCTGGTCCTCGAGGTCCATTTCGAGGTATGTGACAAGCTGAATGTCCTTCTGTGGCATAGCTGCGATAAGTGTTCACGGCGATCCTGGAACAGATCTCGTGGACGCCAGCCATCTTTTCGTGACCATTAGGTCCTGTCAACAACGGAGACCACGCCCAGCCAAGACCAGTACTGGGCAGCGGAGGGGATCGCGTTACTCAAGGTTAAGTACTCATCGAGCGTGCTCAACACTTCGGTATCTTCGAGGATCTTCTCCGACACGTATGTTTCACACCACGATACAAAGGCCCCGCTGGTGACTAATTGGAAGGCGGCAGATATGCAAACTGACGGCACGCAAGCTCCACGCAGCAGTTCGCTCCACACCTGCCGGGTACACTGCAACGCGACGACAGGATGGGCGGCGCGGTCGTCGCCGCGCACGCAGACGCAACTCTAGCCGGAAAATATTACGATGAAGCTCTTTGGACACGCATGCTGGCGCACAACGACGCAGGGTACAGGCGACGACGGGGATCTTGCGCTCTAGGTGGCCCCGACTCGTCGGCGAGCGAGCGGTGGCATGATGCCCTGGGACGAGGAGTGCTTACGACGGACCGTGCTCGTGCTTCACGCTGCTTAGCACCAGCAAGGCGTCAATCTTCGCTCCCACGGATCCTGAACCTCAACATGATTCATGACACCTTTCGAGAGCAAATATTGCCCACCGCCCGCAAGTATCTCATGCAAGACGCACACTGTACGCCGACCACGTTCATCCCGACATGGCCCTACCTTTGTACGAGTGGCGCTCCTCCACAACGACCATAAAGATTCTGTTCATCACGAGCAACTTCCACATCTTTTCTACCTCGGGAAGATCAAGCCTCACCGTGTTCTTCCCATCTTCCCTTCGCATCGCGCCTTCGATCACCCTCTTCTACACACCCATGCTCTGCGTCCGTCAATCGACCCATACCGCGCTCCTGCCGGCTTCACACTGCACCGCCACCAGCTGCCTGGGCGGAGTTCTTTGGGGATTTGGCCTCCTCCCCTGTGCAGCGAGACGGTCATCATCCGGCGCTGACGATCACCGCCGCGCAGTAATGGTGCGCGCGGGTACGCCAACACGGAGAACCTGCCCGAGCACGCTCGCCACCATCCGCGCTGGTACGACGTGAATGTGGACGCCGACCGCATGCCATGTAGTGCCAGTGCCCCGAGGCGGAGGGCGGTGAGCAGAGCTCGCTGTATACTAACTCGCCGGTTCGGAAGAATCGGCCCATGCGCCGCCAAAGAAGATGTACTCGACGCACTCGGTTCTGCCAGCCGTGCCGCTGCCCGCGGACGACGCATAACTGGATTGGGACGACGCTGTATATGCATCGTCGTGAAGCTCGTGCTCAACATCGCGGCGGCGCTCCTTGCGCTATGCGAGGTTTGCGCTCCTCTTCCACTACACTCGTTCACCGTCACCGAGCTCCTGTGATCATTCTCCATCTCCCTCTCCTCGAGGCCGTCGCGATCCTCCCGCAGCTGTCTATGCTCTAGCAGAAGGATGCGCCGAGACGGTCACGACGCACTGCCACGCCTCCGCGCCGACATGGCGCTCTGTGTACTTAATTGGATCTCCAGGTATGTCAGCGCGTTATTCTCGCTGCTACGCCGCATCAAGACGCTCGCTTTGAGGCGCTGGCTTTCGCGGAGCGGACCTTGCTTTCCGCTCATATCGCTCCTCGCCGCTGTTGCGGTCTGTGGCATGACGCCGGGTTAATGGTCCAGGATGACACTCTCCGACGCCTGGCTTGGAGGAGCAAGCGCTGGGTCGTGCTGTAACCAGAGGGCCGAAGTCTTCACAAGACGCGAGTACGGCGCCCCGGGTGCAGTCATCCTTCCCAAAACGATGGGTCTCTGTTTCAGTTGCGCTCTGCCAGCTTTCGAGATGGAGGTGCCATCGTAGCAGTTCGGCAGAATACTTCGCGGCCGGTCGGTTTCTTGACTAAGAAACCGCCGAGGATATGACCTCGATGCGGTCTGTTATTTCCGTCCGAGCCGCATCCAAGCTTCCGCTCGAGTCTCGCATTCGACGCTCACTGTGCTAACTCCCGTTATCCGCCCAGATACTTTACGGAGGACAAGATCGACGTGATCGGGCGTGAGCGCTGGTCTCGTGCAGTCTGGCCTGTACCTCGACTTCTTCTACGTCTACTTTACGGTGCGCCCCTTTCACCCCATGCTCGCATATCTGTTGTAATTCTGAGGGTGCTGCAAGGACAGAAGTTCGAGCTGCCTGCATGATGATCGCACTGTCGCTGTCCGAAAATAATGTATTGCGCTCTCTGTCTCTCGCTTCTGGCCGCTCGCGGGTGACAGGTTGCATGGCTCTCAATCGACAACCCGCAACCATTCCGGCTGTAAACGGACTTCGATCTGACCACCACGATTCGCCGGTGGGTTGGAGGCCGGAGCGCGCCCCGCTGAGCTACACCGCTACCTATACGCTCTAGCTAATGTGCTACTATCGATGTCACGATGTGCTACTGGGTTTGGAACACGACGGTCATTGTCCGATGATACGGAAATGTCACGGATGTGCACGACACCTTGGTAGTCTCCTGACGCCAGTCTCTTCCCGTCCGGAGAGAACACGATGTGTCTCACCCCGTCCTCATGGTCAGTGAAGGTCGCCAAACATGATCCATCCCCGACCTCCATAGTCGCACTGTTGTGTCGTCCGATGCCGTCGCGATGTAATTCCCGCGGGGGAGAAACGCGCGTGATCGACTCTCTGTCCTTGTGTCCTCGAGGGATAGCGTACATTCCCGCTCTTGCATTCCAGACCTTTGCCGTTCCGAGTCCGTCACCAGAAGCTGACAATATGTGTCGCCCATCCGGAGAGAAAGAAGCGGTGGCAATATAGAGCGAATGCCCTTCCATGACCGCGAGTTGCGCGCCTGTGATAATATCCCATACGCGCAGACAATGACCTAGAGCAGCTACGAAGCACTTGCTGCAGCTGGAGGGACTGAATGAGAGGGTGTGTGTCGTTGCATGGTCTGGGTGTCCCGGTGTCGGCCACCCGGGGAGCCTCCGTGGGGGTGCATCTGGTGCGAGAGCGTCCCACACGCAAAAATATCTTGCATTGTGCGAATCATAGAGTTTGGAAAGCCACACAAGCCACCTGCTGTCAGGGGAGAAGGAGGGGAGACAGCGGCTGCTTGTGGGCTCCTCGAACTTGCGATGCCGATGGAAACTACGGCCATCCCAAAGGTGCACCGTACCAGTTCCGGACATTGAGGCGATCCACATGCCGTCCGCTGACCAGCCACTGGCACAGCCGTGGTGTGACGCCGCCACATCCGGGCTGTCCTTTGTCCCTCGAACTGCTTTGAGGACCTGTACCTGCTTCATCCGCCCGTCCAAGGTATCCCATACTTTGAGTGTCCCCGGATGTGAGTGCTGAGTACTGGGCTCGACACGCCGCCAACGTGGTGTCTGAGAGGGTTTACCTTAGGTAATCGGGTCATCTATTCGATCGAACACAGCACACGGTATTCCTAATGTACATTTCATTTGACAGTGCAAGTTCTGTGGTATCGCGCGGTCATTTATAGGCAGACGCCGCAGGAGACACTCGGAACTTGGAAGCAGATTACCGCTCGTTCACTAGGATGTCGAATATCGCAGGCAGTGCCTTCCACCGAACGTTTCCTACACCTCATTCTCGGGTCCATGGAGAGGCTTGAGTGGTACGAGCACAGGGAACGAGCCATGTTTCATAGCGCGGTGAAGCAGCGGCCAGGTCGGGGGTCCTGAGGCCTGAGGCCTGAGGCTTCACGGTTGTCTGAATACCTGGGCGTGCGAGTCGCCCTTGGAAACCTGTGGTCTGACACGCATAGATTCAGGTTATGCGCTCTTCGAGACAGTGACCTGAAACATACGCACAGAGACTGAGAGTGAAATTGCGCCATTCTTCTCTTCTTCGCCAACGGTTGAGATCCTCTACGGCTAAACCTCACAATTGGTCTGTCGACGCCTTGTAGTCATTATTCTCGCAAGCTGACGCCGCACCGAGGGTTAGCTAGTCGCGTGTTGCGCCACAGCATCGAATGGATCCTGAAGTCCAGTTCCACGCACGTATGTGACGAGCTGAATGTTTCTCCGCAGCATAGCTGATTCACGACGATCCCCGGCCGAATAGGTCTCAGGCAATGCCAGCCGCTCTTCGGCGACCGCCTCTGCATAACGCAGGACCGCGCCCAACCAAGACCAGTACTCGCAGTGAAGGTGAGCAGTGAGTCCTTTGACTCGAGCCTATGAGTTACTCATCGAGCGTGCTCGACACGCCAGATCCGCACTTTGAGGGCCTTTCCCGACACGTAAGTTCCACGCCGCCATATGCGTGGGCGAATACAGGAATAAACTCAAGGCACTCGGACTCCTTCCCCCGTATCACAGCCATGCTTGAGGCTCGCAAACCCCCATATGACCAGGCACATGACAGCGAGGAGCGCAGCGTCGGCGCAAGCTCTACGCAGTTTCGTCCTATCCCCGCATACCGCAACTCGACAGACAGCACGGGCTGGGCGTGTCTCTGCCGCCGACAAGCATCGCAACAAAGCTCTTCGACCCGTATGCTGGTGCACAATGACGCAGGAGTTGCTTGCCGATGTCGGGCAGTTTTGCTGAAGCGCAGTGACGATCAATACAACACCCGCCCTCATCCTTCACGCCTCACTGGCAGTATCTCTCGAAGGCTACACCCGCTTCCTTGCCACCTGCCGATTCCCGACCAACGTCCAACATGTGTCGCAGGTGACGCCTGCGCGACTGTGTTCATCACGCGCTGCCTTGATCCCTTCGGATCTGGCCTTTCCTCGCCTCCATCGCCGATTCGTACCCGCGCCTCCGCTGGCCTCACACTGTGCCGTCCACCAGCCGTCTGCGGAGCTGTCTGGATGCTCAACGAGCAGTGTCAGTGCGGCAGATGTATCCGGAAGGTTGGGGCAACCTTCGGCAGATACATCCGTTGGTATCAGATGTATCCGCTGCTAAGCGCGTACCAGAACCAATGAAAATCGGCTGGCCGCAGGCGGATTCGAACACAGACACACATGGAGACACAAGTCGGGGCATAACCCCTACGCTAAATGAGCATTAGAAGCGCAATGTATGGTAATGCTATAAAGCAGATCTCGGTTCCACTCACTAGAAGCAATGTAAATAAGTACAGACGGAACGGATATGAGCAAGGTAAGATGTAAGAGAAGGAGAAAGCCGCCTACCGGGAGAGTCGAAGAGCAATCTCCGGAAAGATAGGACATCCGCACGGGATGCACTGCGGAGGCAGAAAGAACGTGCGGCGGGGAGAAGCCGGATGTCCTGCAAGCATGCTCAAGCAATGAACGCTTTGTGCGCCTTTGTCCTCACGCGAGAATTACACACACAGCCGGCGGCTCGAGGATCGTGGTCCATTCACGATGGTGAACAAATGTTTTGGTGAAGTGCACGAGCCAACTTCTTGGCTGTAAACGAACATTGACATGATGTTGCGCGGATACGCCGGATGCGGTGCCCTCGTCCTCACACGCCATTGTCCAGGGACTTGCGAAACAGTGTGAGCATAACTCGGAGCATGCTGGCAAGAATTGGACACAGTGGGCGGCGCGTGCGCAGTGGCATGTGTCCAAATCCAGAAAGCTAAGCGCCTTGTGACTCGCAGTTCTTTGGCCCTCATCTGACTTGATGCCTCTTGCTTTCGACGTCATCCCGGACCGCCGAGTTGGGCACATACCCTCTCGTGAACTGGCGGGCGCCGTCATTGCTGATCTGCGAGCAGTAGCTCAGCGTGATCGCATGGCAACGCTTCCGAGACCTTTCGCTCCCTTGAATCGACCCCGCTGTCTTCTGGTCTCCTTCCGCTGTCGCTCCCTCGGACTCCACATTCCCTCCTTTCTCGCCAAAGCTGCTTTCCTATTTTCTCTTTTTCCTCCCGCTAACCCCGCCACAGCCTATGCTGGACACGGCGACAGCGGCTCAATCCGCCACTGTACCGCGGTAGGACGGGTCTGAAGATGGACGAACGAAGCGATATGCAAAAGGACGATGGGAGGATATGAGATGTCCAACGAGGAGGGTACGAGGCCTGTGGAGTGCAGATTAAGGTAAGGATCAACTTTTTCCTCCCTGTCTTGGCGTGTTCCTTTGGCAGGATGTGCTCAGTGCTCCACGGTCCTCACGAACCTGAACGGAGACCGATCGTCCCCACCCTCCTCGCCATCCAGAGAGGTCGCGCCGCGCTCACCGCCTTCACCCCGCTCTGCTTCGCCACCTCGCTCTTCATTGCTCACGAGCTCGGTGAGGAAGCACCGACTTGCGCCGTCCCGACTCGAGGTTCCAGACCAGGAAACCTACCGCGCAATATCTGACCGAGGAGATGGGGTGATGAAGATGGCCATTGGGCACACGGACGAGATCCTATCCGGGATGGTTATGATGACTCCCGCAATCACCGTGGAGGGTGGGGAAAGCCGCAACCTGGGCCTATTCGAGTGAGTGACCACAATGTTCAGAAGTCGCAGAAATGCATACGCTCAGGTCATCGCCTTCAGTCCAGCCACAAAGTCCTCCCGCACATCTCATCTCTCCTTGTGCAACACCAGAGAAGACTGGTGTTGCTGAGTCGGAGAACGCTCAGCTGCGATTGCCACCACCTCCAGACGGTCTTCCGCCTCCGACGTCGGCGGACATGACAGAGCTTCCTCCGGGGCCACCAACACCATGAGACAGGCATTCTCCTCAACCAGTCCCTCCTTCGCTTCCCAGGCTCGAGTAAGGTCTTCGGACTGTAGCATCCGCAGTCCCGCCGGGCGCTGTCGAAGAAGGCCTTTGCAAGGCCTGCTTTACAACGCGCCTTTACTATCTTAGGTATGTTCTTATGACTTTGGGAGCTAAATTTTGCTCCCAGTCGCATTCTGGCACACGTTCTTCAGTGGTCGCGCGCGCCTTTGGCCGTGCCGTCCTGATCTCGTCCTCGCCTACCCCCACCCCCAAACACGGCGTACCTTGCAGGACTGGGTGCTGGCCGACCATCCACCGAGGTTTCGGGCAAGTCTGCGGCCCTTTTCTTGTTCAATGATGCCAACAGCGTGACGAGCACCTCCCGGAGCTGCAAGATCATGCAAGGCTTCATCAGCTGCTGCCTCATTTCGTTGTGGATTAGGTGGCTCTAGGGCGGAGGAGTTACTGGCGATGTATAGCAGGGGGACTATGGGTTTTACGGTACATTATCCTCTCGCGCTGATTGTCTTGCACGTCCCCTGCACCGAACTCATGCATTATGGCTTGTTTTCTCGCATCTTCGCATTCTTTGATTCATATTGTCCCTGTACATTTGCCTGCTGGGGCAGCGGCATGCACGCATTCGTCCAGATGAGCCCGGAGGCGGACGGGTGTATCTTCCACCGCCTCCGCCATCTTTGGCTCATCTTGGCGGAACCTCCCATGGCCCTTATCGTTGCCTGGGACATGTGTGGTGCATTCGAGGTGAGGAGCAACGGTGCTCGTGCAACCTTGGCTAAGGTCATTTGACCCTCGCCGTGTTGTGCGAGCTCCAGCGACTTCTCCCTCATCGATTTCAAGATCTAAACACACAACCCTCTCTGGACGCACAACGGTTTGGACCTCGACTGGAGTGCTTCAAACTACCCTTTGCTATCTTGAAGCCGTCAGAGAAGACGCAGGACCTCTCCACCAGCTGTAAAGGGAAAGACTTTGCGCTGCCAGTGTCCCTTTGATCATCACACGTCTTGCGTTGCATATGACTCCCGTATCCTGCTGTCCTCACTGACTCCAACATCGAACATCTCGTATCGTCGGATGTCGGTGTCTGACATAGAGTACTTAATGGGCGAAGCACATCCCCCCCCAACGTGTTGCCGTGCAAGTTATGTAGACCACGGTAGATATATGTACTACATCTCTCTTTCCGGAGATTGCTCTCCGACTCTCCCGGTACTAGGCGGTTTTCTCCTTCTCTTACATCTTACTTAGTTGTTCATATCTGTTCCCGCGGTACTTACTTACATTGCTTCTCGTGAGTATGGATCCGAGATCTGCTTTATAGCATTACCATACACCGCGCTTCTAATGCTCACTTAGCGTAGGGGTTATGCCCGACTCGTGTCTCCATGTGTGTCCGCTGTCAATCGCCTGCGGCCAGCCGATTTTCATTGGTTCTGTACGCGCTAGCAGCGGATACATCTGATACCAACGGATGTATCTGCCGGTTGCCCCAACCTTCCGGATACATCTGCCGCGACTGACAACCTACGCCAACTGCCTCCTGCATCACGCGCGCCACGCTCGCGATATTTGTCACTGTACTTCCTCGCCAGACCTCAGGCCATGCGTGCTCTGCCCGCCTCCCTGCATACCTGTCCGCCAGGTCGTCGCGACATGTCACCCGATGTCGAGATAGCTGCTGTGCCCCTTTGCTCTTGTCGATGCAGCAGGTGTCGCTTCCACAACCACCGTACCCGTGGCGCTCGGCGCGAATAAAGGACTCACGGACCTTCCGGGCCGCAAGGTCGCGGGACTTTCGCCCGCTTGCTTGCATCGCCGTGGAGGGCTCGTGCCATCTCCTAAAACGACTGCTCGTGGGCGCCCAGGTGTGGGAGGGGATAGCGTAGCCTCCGGAATGGCCTCTGCGGAGTGGTGGAGCTCGGCGTGATCTGTGCTGAGCAACCACATCGCCTTTCTGTGACGGATGCTTCGAAAGGTCAGCCCGGATCACTTGTGAGAAGGGAACTACGCACCGATGTAAGATAGGGCCGGAGCAGAAGTGTCTACGTCATGTGATCTAAACCTGTCACACTTGGGCCAGCCTGGCAGGGCGCAACCACTGTAAATGATATATCAATTTATCAAGACCCTCCTTCCGAAACAAAACCTGAGAATGTCTTGAATCCTGTATCACTACATTTGTCAGGTTCTCGATTCTCAAGCAACATGTTCTGTCTCATTGAATAATGAAATCATCTCGAGGCGCTGAGATATCATGTCAGCATGACAAGTATATATATGGCAGTGCCACACACCAGCTCTCGACATTGACTGAACACCATGGGACGGAGAAAGCGCAGTGCTGCAAATTCCATCGCAAATCTCGGACATAATGCAAAGAAACAACGTCGACTTCAAAGCCCTATAGAGAATGACGAAATGTAAGCTACATGTAAGTTACTAGAGCAAGCAGCACTGTAACCAAGGCCCGGTGACCCCAGGTTCCCCTCCTGCCCAGAATGCGACACAGAACACCCCGCCATCTACATCGAATACTTCCGAGTCTCACCTCACTCCCAAGCAGGTTATGGAGCGTTGCACCTGCATTTCTGGCTGAAATCAGCCAGTCAACCAGCGTACCATGGCATCCTATGCCCGCTCCGGGTGAGCCACCTTGTCAACCATCTCTTCATCCAACAACCGAGAGTCTGAGACACGTCAGCTATTGTCCCTTGTCCCCAAACCCCCTTCCCAGCTACTAGCACACGCCATACCCCGATATCTATCCCGCCCCCAAACTCGTGCCAGTGACAACTACGTTGCTTGACATGAACTTCTCAGACACAGACGAGTCCGACTCGGAGTCAGAGTTTGTGGACCTCGAGGAGGCTTCCGAGACTGAGTATAGTGGCAGCTCGGACGATGACTCGGATGATGAGGACGTTGACAGCGAAGCTCACAGGGTCAAACATGGCCTGCCGCCATCTTTCATGGATGTGCGAAGGGCCTTGAATGACCTCAACGATGTTCTTAATCCTCCTCGAAAGAAGGGTTATGGACACCGTCACTTCACTGGAGGAGACCAGCTCCAGCGGAGGCTCGAGATGATGCGAGGACTCTATACTTGCTCTCTCTCAGACGGCGTTGGCTGGATTAGCGCATCAGAGACAGTCGTACTCGTGCTCGGATACAAGATACGCATGGCGCGGACTGTTCGTCATTGGGCTCGGGCATACATCAAGAACCGCAGAGCAATCCCTCACCGCGCAAACAACACGTGGACTACCTCCCACCTCGATAATGAAGACCTCAAGGCCGAGTTGATCGCTCACCTTCACAGCCTTGGGAAATATGTCTGTGCAGAGGACATTGTTGACTACCTCAAAGATCCGGAGGCTCAAACCCGGTTTGGCCTGAAGCGGACGGTCTCCCTTACGACAGCCAAGGATTGGATGTGTCGTCTCCGCTATCGCTGGGGCAAGGGTCCACGCGGTCAATACGTCGATGGCCATGAACGTGAAGATGTGGTGGCATACCGTCAGAAGACGTTCTTCCCGCTTTGCTGAGCGGGAGGATGTGATCCGCCGCTGGACAAATGGGGGCCCTGCTGTTCCTTCGGACTGTCTGGTGCCTGCACGGCACACCGTGTACTGGTACCACGACGAGTCAGTCTTTGCAGCCAATGATCGCCGGAAGACTTACTGGGTACCGGAGGGGGAGAAGGCTGTGCCGCAGCCAAAGGGTGATGGTGCAACACTAATGGTCGCCGATTTTGTCTCCGCAGACTACGGCTGGCTCTGTTCTCCGGACGGAACGGAGTCCGCGCGAGTGCTGTTCCGTCCAGGACAGAATCGAGATGGCTACTTCAACAACGAGGACATCATCAAACAGACAACGCGGGCGATCGAGATCCTGAAGAAGTACCATCCGGATGAAGACCACGTCCTCGTCTTCGACAATGCGACCACTCACCTCAAACGCCCATCAGATGCTCTCTCTGCGCGTCGCACATCCAAAGCTCCTACCGCTCCAGGTCAAACCATGTTTGGTGTTGATGTGCCGGTACGAGGGGAGGATGGTAAGCCAGTATACGGTCCAGACAGAAAGGTGCTGAAACACCGAGTACGGATGGTTGATGCTCGGCTGCCTGATGGGTCGCCACAGTCCCTGTACTACCCAGATGGCCATCCGAGGGCAGGCGTGTTTCGAGGGATGGCAGAGTTGCTGGTGGAGCGGGGATACGATGCTCGAGCAACCGCGGTTGGCGTGCTTCATGCAAGCGGTTCGAATGCCCTCCAGTCTATCCTCCGTCTCTCTGGAATGCTACTGCCGCCGACTGCTGTACAACGAGCCGGACAATGCCACCTTAGACTCAATTCTCGAGGAGCATTGCAAGAAGAGCGACATACTGGTTGTATTCCTACCCAAGTTTCACTGCGAGTTGAATCCCATCGAGCCATGCTGGGGGTATTCAAAGCGTGAATACCGGGAGATGCCGCCATCCACTGGAAAGGCTGCCGAGGCTGACTTGGAGAGGAATGTGCTCAAGGCTCTGGATACAGTGCCCCTCACGAGCATCCGTCGGTGGGTGAAAGATCAAACATACTTTACCTGGGTCCGTGCTCAAACTCCACTCTCTCTAGATTCTTCGTTCGAGCGCAACGTTTCATGGATGCGTACCGACGCGGCCTTACCGGAAAGCAAGCTGCATGGGCCAATAAGAAGTATCGGGGCCATCGCGTTCTTCCTCCGACCATTATGGACGAGCTTGATACTGCCGGAATCACTCCGGATTGACAGGCATGGGAATCCTCTGCATTTCTGGCTTTTGAACTGTACCCAAGTTGTAATAGTATTGTTGCACAAGTCTTAGACCGTGATGAGAAGACGAGAACGAGAGCGAGCTCGAGCATTGTGCTGCGGCAGTGCAAATATTACATTTCGTACTTTAAGGGCTCAAGGCGCCCGCCTGCACGTGATGGTCACGGTGTTACGTCCCCTAGACACTTCTGCTCCGGCCCTATCTTACCAGTAACATGCCCGGAGAGAGCGGATGTAGAGAGGGAAGAAACTATGCCCGATGCGACCATTCGTACTCATCCCATGATGATACTTGGACAGCCGTGGGCAAATATCATCCATCCCAAGGATCCTGAATGTGTACATAGGATATTAGGGAAGTTGGGAACCACCCGCGCTGCCAGCATATCATCCTCAAGATTAAACCCAGGCCGGACGCCTTAGATCTCAGATGCGATAGCTCGGGGTGAAGCCCATGCAGCCTGGGCGAGACCACATCGTAACCAGCGCTGTGAAGTGATCATGTCGAGGTCATCCAAAGAGACACGAGAACCGTGCTTTGCAGGAGCGGGACGCATGGCGACGGGGCGAACCGGTGAAGCTTGCAGGTTTGGAGGTTCGCGAAGTCGAAATTTGTTCTCAACCTAAGCGGAGAGGAAAGGAAACTCCATTGCTACTTTGACGTAGAGACTATGTGTGGCTCGTGAGATACACGCAAAATTACTGCATCGCTATAGCACCCGCGTCGATCGCACTACTACGTATGTATGTACGGCCGAGAATGGGAGGGTGGGGGAGATGATTATGGTACCGGTATCAGAGGGTAGTGGGGTTCGGAGAGTCGATCAGAGGAGTTGCACAATATTGGGGATATGGGAGAGATAGACGGACGGAGCCAGGACAAAGTGACAGGGGATGGGAGCGGGTAGGGAAGATGAACGTGCGTGTGGAGGTGCCGAAGCAAACAGCGAACAAGGGAGGCGCCGCCTACGCGTGATGGGGGTTACGGTCTCACTTACGCAACGTTCACGACGGACACTAACATACGAGGCACGAAATTGAAAGGAAAAGAAAAAGAGAATGGGAAGCATAGAACGAAGAACGAAAAAAAGAAAAAGAAAGGTAAGGAAGGGGTGGGGTGGGACAGGGCAGTGTAGGGACAGTTTACGAGACGCAAGAGCGAAGACGAAAAAGCCAAGTTGATAAACAACGAGCAACCAATAGCCCAAGGTCCAGGCGCGAGCCCGGACGCCGGACGAAAGCACACTCGTGTCAAGTTTGCCGTCCGCGCAGAACGGAAGGAGGGAAAGTGGCCGATTGCGTCTACGCCGACGAGGAAGAAACGAACCAAGGCGTGGCGAGGGTCGAGGTAGTACAGTGGCAGAGCATTGTGAGAGGGGTGCGGGAGCGGGAGCGAGCGAGAGACGAGAGCGAGCACGATATACAGACGGACGAATGGGGAGGGTATCCAAGCAGCCACCGGATCATACAACGTTTGGGCAGCATCGCAGGGGGTATGGGTGTTGTCTTGTCGTGTACGTGTATGTGTACGTTGGGATCATATGTGCATTTTCTCTTGTCGCGTGCTGCGTTGCTCACGCCGACGCCTCGACCTCGCCAGACGGGATATCCGCGCTGAGCTCAGCGGGCTCCTCCTTGATCGACGGGGACGCAGTCTCCGCGAGCGGGTTCGGCACGTCCTCGGGAGGCCTCGATCGCGCTCGGGGGCTGTGAGTTGCCGCCGCCGCCCCTGCGGCCGCCCGAGCCGCCCTGCGGGCCCGAGCGTGGCGGGTTCGCGCACCTGTCCTTGCCGTGCGCGATGCGGAGGTTCGCGTAGTCAGTCTTGTTCTTCACGCCGTCAATCGCCTTGATCGCGTTCGCGACGTTTGTGAAGTTCACGAATGCGCAATTCCTAGAAGCACATGGTGATCAGTAAGCACATTCAATGCACACGGGAGACCGAAGGGGATGGAAGGAGGAGCAAATCATGGGACAAGAGATGGGGCAAGGAAAAGCGGAATAATCGAGGGAGGATATACGTACTTCTCCTTGAGGAAGTTAACGAGTTCAATCTCCCCGTACTCGCCGAAGTCACGCTTCAGCTTCTCATCCGTGAACGTGTCGAAGTCCTCGATGTTGCCCACGTACACGTTCCGCGTCGCGCCCGAGTGCACCGCGAGCGCAAGCGCAGGCGGCAGCGGCCCCGCGTTCTTGCCCCACCCGATCTTCAGTCGCCGGTTGTTCAGCGTCAGGCCCTGGTACGACGCCACCTGGAAGAACGTCAGCGCCGCCGCCGGGTCGACGAACGTCACGAACTGCCCAAGCACGGGCGTCAGCCTTTACTCAGCACGCATATAGGAGGGTAAGAGGCACGTACGGCGATGTGCTTGTCCTCCATGTACCGCAGGCTCTGGAGGACGCCTCCGCGGATCGCATTGCACAGGTCCTCCGTCGTTGTCTCCGGGTGGATGTTCCCAAGGTAGACCGTCCTGTTCAGGCCCTGGCCGCTCGCGAGGCTCTGCAGTGCGTCAGGCGAGAACGGCATGTACGGCGTGAGCGGCGACGCGAACGGGTTCGCACTAGCCATCGGCGAAAAGGCCGCCGCGCTCTGCGCGACGAGGCTCTGTGCCGCGGCCGCCTGGGCAGCCTGCGCCGCCGCCTGCTGCGATTTGGGGATGTACGCGCAGCGGTCCTTGCCGTAGTTGACGCGCTTGCCCGCCCATGCAGGCTCAGTGGGGAGCGTGTTCACGACCTTCGTTGCTGTCGAGATCGAGAGGAAGTGCACGAAGCCGATGTTCTTGTCCCGTACGATCTTGACCTGGTCGATCAGTCCAAACCGCGAGAGGTCGTCCCGCAGCTGCTCCTCCGTCATCGCCTCATCGAGCCCGCCCAGGTACACGTTCCTGCTCGCGTTGCTCTGCTGGATCGCCAGCGCGACCTGCGACGGCACCGGCGACGGCTTGCCCCAGCCGATCTTCAGCTCCTGCCCGTGTAGCGCCAGCTTCTTGATCAGCGCGTCGGCGTGGAACGCAGCCGCGGTCGCGCCGTCGAGGAAGGACAGGAACACGCACGACTTCTCGGGCAGGACGCGGATAGACTCGAGGGGACCGAAGTGGACAAGGTTGAGGAGCTCATCGACGGACGCCGTCGCAGGGAGGTTGCCCACGTACACCGTGCGCGCGGTAGTGTTGGTCTGTGCCGAGAGCGCGGCGGAGAGTGCAGCAGGCGAATAGGGCGAAGCGGACGGAGGGGGGATCGTGAGAGAGGGCAGACGGTGCTGGTTGAGGGTTTGCTACAGCCGCACTGCGATCAGCATCGTCATAACGCGAAAACGAGACGAAGAGCCTAGCAACGCAGCAATCGCTGCTCAGAAGAAGAGTAGAAAAGCTCGGACCGTGCAAGCGACCGTCCAGCGTACAACGGCAATGGCGAGGAAACGGACGCACTTGTTACCCCGTCGTCGTCGCGGTCGTCGCCCAGCTCTGTTCGTACCTCTCGACATGACCGACGATCGGAAAACGATATCGCAAGACCCAGCATCGCGACGTCGGCAATCCGCCAAAATGTGGATCAGAGGAAACGCATTCCAACCGACAGTTTCTCCTCTCGACCAACATCTGGAAATTAGTTTACGTAATGCGTCTCCAGTGCAACAGCCACCGTTTTAGGACGCCTCCGCGGCCAGACAAAACTGGAACAAGGGGCCAGGGGAGCAAAACGTGTTGTCGTGAAATACGAAATACGAAGCACGAGATCGGGAGGGAGCGCGAAACCACCGCGCCCGAGAGAAAAATCATGGCGCAAAAACGTTTTCAAAGCCGCTCGACGCAGCCGCGCACGGTAGAACAGGAAAGGGAACAAGAAGATATGGGACGGCACCAACGCAACGCAAGACAGCCGGGAACCGAGACTCACCGTAGCGAAGGTCGCAGCCATCTGCCCGTTGTACGGGAACCCTCCAAGAACGCCCATCGTGGGGAGGCCCATCCCGAGCATGTTGTACCCATTGAAGACGTTGTACGGGTTCGCGCTGTTCGGCGTCGCTGACGGCGGTTGCTGGTGCTGCGGCGTGTACGGGCCCGCCGTGTTCGGGCTCATCTGCTGGCCCATCCCGCCGCCGGCGACAGCGGTGTTCAGGCTGAGCGCGGGGGTCGAGTACAACGCAGCGTTGGCAGCGGCTGCTGCTGCGAAGTTGGAGGCGGGCGGGGAGCCGTTGAAACCGTTCTGGGCCGCCGCCTGGGGGCCGTAGCCGTAGTTAGCAAAGGCGTCACGGCCAGGGCCAGCGGATGCGCTGCCGTTGCCGGCCAGCCCGTTCGCGCCGTTGAAGGACGTGGGGGACCAGCGCGCCTTTTTGGCGTCGGGGCCGCCGACTGTGTCCATGGACCTCTGCTGGCGGGGAGGGGCACGGCCGGTGAGCTGGCTGGGTGGGGTGAGTGAGGAAGGGAGAATGGGGTGCTGACCTTCATCATATCGATGTCGAAGGACGAGTAGGTCTGGTATTGGGACGCAAACGCGGCTTGGGTGTCTTCCATGGCGAGGAGGGGGGTTGTAGGAAGAAGAAGGACGAGAGAATGGGTGTGTCAGAGAGCGTGGGGCGCGAAGGCAGAGGGTCGCTCGACAACGGGGGCAACGTCGGGCAAAGGAGTGTGGCAGAAAAAGACACGCACAAAAAGGGAGCGAGTGCGGACGGTGGGTGAGTGAGGATATTTAAAAGGCTCTTGCGAAGGAATCGAACTGGTAGTAGTACTGGGCTGCCCACCCCGCACAAGAAGAAGAGATGGTGAAACGGGTGACAGAAACGAGAGGGAACCACTCTCGCCCCAGCTCGTCCATCTTCAGCTCCCTGATCGCCCCGTCCCATCACCGTCCCACGCGACCGCACGGACCACCTTCCGACAACGGCTTAGCTTTCAGAATCATATCCATCTTATTCCATCCCATCATTCCACTAAACACTGCGTCCTCTCCAATTAATCCTCTCCGCCTCACAGCTTCGACCGCTCCCCGCCCTCGACCCGTTTCACCACCCAGGAGATGCACTCGTCCACGAACCTCTCCTTGACCCCCTCCGGCTCGTGCACCAGCTCGTGGAACCCGCCCTGTCATCCGCCGCAGTCAGACTCGGCTCGTCGGGAGAAAGCTGCGGCCCGGCACTGACCTCGAATGGCATGAACGTCTTATCCGCTGCCTCGACCTTATCAAACAGCTCCCTTGCGGCCGTGAACGACGTGATCTGCTCGTACCCGACATCGTTAGCACTCCAGTCCATCTCGCCGCCTCTAACCAAGCCGGTGTAAACGTATGTGTAGCAAGACAACGAACAAAATAACACGGCCACCGCGAAACAGCAGTAAACGGCAGTAAATTCTAGTCTACGACGCCAGTACTCGAAGCCGAAGTAACCCGACGCTCCGTGCAATAACGCGAAGTGCCATACATCAGGCACACGACAAGGCTCGAACATGAATGCCCTCCGTAAAATACTACATGCGATTGTGAACGCGATCGCAAACGCAAACACGGAAGAGCGATGTGGCGCACACAACAGGGCGTGATCAAGCAAGACACTCACCCTGTCGGCATCACCGTGTACAAGCAGCAGCTGCGATCGCACAGTCAGCGATCGCAGGCACGGCGGAGAGTACTTGATGAAACAGCAGCAACATACCGGGAGGTTTCGCGGCCAGTGCTTGTAATCATTCGCGAGAAGATGCTCGCCCTTTGTGCGCGATGAGCTTAGGTACCCCAGAAAAACGCGGAGATGACGCGGAAGACGTACCCCGGTCAGCATGTCATGAACGCCCTTCAAGGAACCCTTCTGGATACACAATTCGTCGTTGGCGTTCGCCTCGTTTGCAACTGGGTCGTGCGACAGATCCTATGTCGGGAGAATGAGCAGCCGTTGGGGGAGCGCGGAGGAGGAACGTGTAGTCAATACGGCGTAGGGAGTGTGAAACACGAAATCAAACCAGACTATATGCGTCGGAAATGGACGCATACACCGAGTGAAACAGACAAACACATGTGCGGACACGTACCTCGACCGCGACGGGTGCGTCAACGAGCACGTTTGGCAGAAGCGCGCTCGCCTTGCCCCCGATGAACCGCAGGACCTTCGACGCCGGAAACGTCTGCAGTATGAGCGGGCTCGATGCGACCACCCCCGCCAACATCGACAGCGTCTCCTTCGCCGGCGGCGCCCCCGCCCGTGTCCCGAACGCCAGTACCAGCCCCCCGCCCTGCCCCGGGTCAGCGTCCCCTCATCTCACAAACACAAAGGAGACGTACCATGGAATGCCCCATCAAGAACACGGGCACGTCGGGGTACTCCCTCCGCACATGCTTCACCCACCACTCGATGTCGGCCAGCTGCTCGCGCTGACACGTCCGGCCGTATGCGCTCCCCGCGCTCTTCTTGGCCTTGTCGAGCGCGGTGCGCCCAAACCCGCGCTGGTCGTACGCGAAGACGGTGATGCCACGCGCGGCGTACACCCCGTGCGCCCACTCGTACCGCCCGACGTGCTCCGCGAAGCCGTGCACGAAGAGCACGACAGCGCGAGGTGGGGTGGGGGAGGAGGTGGGGTAGGTCCGGGTGTAGAATTGTGTGCCATCGGGCCCAGGAAGCCAGGCTTCGGTGAAGGCTGCCGTGGCGGGAGCGGGAGCGGAGGGGGAGTCGGTGGTGGTCATCGTGTCGGTTCGTCAGTTCGCTGAGAGAAAGTCCCTGCGGAAGGTGGAGGGATGAAGGCGAGAATGGAGGCGGGTGCGCTTGTTATACGGCACAGGTCCGGATGACATGAGGTCACGGATGTCGGGAAATGCTCAGTTTGGAGCTGGCGCAGGACGGCAACAAAGTCTTGGTAAAAGCGCCTGTTATTGGTTAGCTCGCTTTATTTACCCACTTTAAAGGCCGCTTACACAAACCTTCTCTTGCGGCGTTCCTGAGGGCCGAGGTGCATGCATCCTTGCCACCTTCTACGCAAATGTCAGATCCTTCATGCGCCAGTACGCCCCTGAGACACTACTTTCCACGCACCACACGTACGTATACGCCGCCGTTACCTGCGCGGCTGCGTCCTCTTCGCGTACGGCTCCGTGGAGCATGTGTCGTGGCCCCGCAGATGCCCTTTAGACCTCGATATTTCGATGATCAATCAAGTGTTTTTGTTCTTGAACATCTATGAGCCTTTGTATCGTTGATAGGAAGGAACATAATTATAGTTATATCGCTAGAAACAAACCTATGCAGCCTTCGACCACACATTCATCCCAACAATTCCAGAGGTCCCGAGAAGCCGTTCATGCATGTTTGAGTATCCAAGATATACACTCATCCGTGAACTTCTCCTTGACGCCATCCGGCTCATATGCCAGCTCGTGGAAGCCATCCTAGGATTGCGCGGATCAGGTTCCATCATCTCCTTCGCACAAGGCCATTACTGTACCTGGAATGGTTTGAATTCCTTGTCGTCTGCCTTGATTTTGTAGAAGAACTCTTCAGAGCCCTTGTACGAAGTCACCTGTGATTGGGATACATGAACGAGCTGGTCAGCGTCAAGCGAGATTACGGTGTGTGCCCCGGATTTCATCCCCGTTGGCTAGGACCCCCGTTTAGAAGCATAGGTTCAAGTTTTCCGAAGCCTTGTAAAGCTGCTGTCGCTGAAAAATGTGTTGACGTACCCTGTCTGCCGTGCCGTGGATAATAAGCAACTGAGGAACTTCATGAGCTCCGTCCTGAATGGGTGTTAGACGAGACGTACCGGAAGATTCTGCGGCCAATGTTTGTACTCCTTCCACAATAGTTGTTCGCCCTATCATTGGAGATCAGCCTGTCAACCCCACTTAAGTATTTGCTTGCGAAAACGTTGACACACCCCGCTGAGCATGTCGTTCAGGCACCGTAGCGAACCTTTGTGAACGATACGAGGGTCTCTTGCATTGGCTTCATTCTTCGTAGAGTCGTGAGAGAGATTCTGTGCTGCGTCAGCATTTGTACATCCGTAAACACCGTTGCCCGTTCTAGTCGCTCACACTGGGATTGATCGGAGTATGAACAACGTAGTTGGGGAGGACCAGGCTCAGCAGCCAACCGAAGAAGCGAACATGCCTCGCGGTCGGCGTCGCGCGCAGAATAAACGGGCTCGACGCGACAACGCCGCTGAGTGACGCAACAGTCTCTTTGGCAGGTGGCGCGGACGCGCGAGTGGCAAACGCTAGGGCGAGAGCGCCGCCCTGGCAGTGCGTTAGCATTGGCACTAGCATAGCGCATTGCATGAGATAGCGCACTGGCCATATCACGTACCATCGAGTGCCCCATGAGAAACACGGGGAGATTCGGATGACGGTCCTTGACATGCTTGATCCACCACTCGATATCGGCGAGCTGCTGGGGCCAGCTGGTCTTGCCATACAGCGTCTGGCCAGATTTCGCCTCTGCGTCCAATGCCGTCCGTCCGAAACCGCGCTGATCAAATGCGAACACCGTTATCTCCCGAGCGGCATACACCCCGTGCATCCATTCGTAGCGGACACAGTGGCCAGAGAAACCGTGCACGAACAAAACGACCGCACGAGGGTTCGACGCAGCGTATATCCTGGTGTAGACCTCGGTACCATCGGGGCTTGGAAGCCAGGTCTCTGTTACATTGTCGGGGATGGGGCTTGTCATCGTACTTGTGGGAGACGGGTCCATGTAGGAGGAACACGGAGAACGTTCAACTGAGGGAAACAAACTTGAGGGGCAGGATGGGTCACCGCTATCTTTTAAAATTGCCAAGGCTATTTTGAGGTCGGGAGTGAGTTGCTGCGCCAGGTTAGGTGTTAGCATCTGCGCCCAGGGGTGAGATTCTGAGAAAGAGCAAACATGGTTCTTCAGCGTTGCTCCTGCTGATATCAGAAGTCAGGGACCGCATATCAATCTGATAGTTGGAATAAGGTTCCAATCTCACCACCGATACCAAAAATAAGGGGATGGACAGCACTTCAAATGATCTGGACATGATACATTCGTTATCCCAGGTACCATTCGTGCAGACCAAAAGATTCTGACCTTGTCAATTCCGTTACATATACAGGTATGCCAAGTTTAGACACAACATGCTTCCGAGTCTACGGTATACCTAAGTTGCGCATCGGAGAAATCTTCAACCAGCCATTGCATTCCCAGCGGAAGCCTTCTCTATCACTCCTTGGGCGGCGGAACTTCCTGCGCCGCCCGTAACTGTATTGAGCGGCGCTGTCTGGGGATTCGGGACCTGGGATTCCGGAGAACGAGGAGCTGCCCATTGAATAGTGGTACCTCCCACCCTGGATTCCTGACCCCATCCGAGGCCGACGCGAACAGTGATGAGCATAAAGGTGACGCCGAGGACTACAGGTGCACAACCGGTGCCGATGATCTGGAGGTGCGATTGCAGGCCATAGACGACCACGAAAAACACGCCCCATGCCCTGCATGAATTGGAGCTCATGACCAACGGCGAATGGGGGGACGAGGGTGGGTACGTACGTGTATAACGCTGCGCTCTCAACAAATATGACCATTGCTTCCTTCGTTGCAAGGTCATTCTGCCAGTTTAACGAGAGGAGGGTAGCATGACATACCAGGAGGCTGCGCCCGCCATCGCGCAATCCAGTCCTCTTTAAGATGCGATTCGACGCCCATATGCGATACGCGATGGCGACTACGGCACACACATAGGAGTTGAATACTCAACGCAAGAGTGGCATCAAACTGCCACGTACCTGTGCCGTAAATGTTCGTACTGGAGAACAAGAGTGAGGTCCTGCAGAGCAAGAGTACTGTAAGAGCGAGTGGAGGCGTACCAGAAGGTCATCACGCAATATGCAGTGATCCAACGACCGACCGTGGCGGAAAAAATGCTCCCAGTGGGCTGGGAGATCGCAAACTGGTGTATGAGACCGACACCGGTCACTGAGAACGCCGGTTAGACTCTAATAATCATGACAATGCGTTCACTCACCAACAAGAGCGACAATCGTCATCAAAGGCAAGACAATAGCCCATCTCTGTCGTCCCCAGACCAGCCATACGCGATATGTCTAACGGTGGGATGAACGTCTTTCACTAAACAGTGCGCCTGGGCTTACTCACTATCACCAAATCGCCAATGAACATGTCAATGAAGAGGAAGATCAGCCTGACAACCTGCGTGGTCTCCCCGAGGTCGCTTATGAATACTGCCGCCTGGGAGAGCTCCTCGTGAAGCACGATAGCGAGAATGAGTCGATGAGCGGTGACGATGGAGTGCTAATAGACAACACCCTCATAAATAAGACTTGCAGAGCGAAAGAAAGTGGTTGTGGATTTACGCACCGCCGTTACGGTCAGCATCAATATCCCCGTGGCTAGGAGGAGTGGTGACCGCCGAACACTCCACATCGACGTGATCCACCTCAAGGACGTCCCCGAGCGAATATCGAACAACGGACCAACAGTATCATGGATGTCGTCGAGAGAACCAAAAAGATGCCATACAAAATGCACTCGAGAAAGCCGGAGATGAGGTCAGCTGAAACAACACCAACCATTGCGACGGCGTGCTACTCTGCCAACGAAAGCGAAACAACTCCAAGTATATCAGACCTACAGATACAGTTCGTCTGAGTGGGCGCTAGCAGAAGAGAACTTCGAAGTTCAGGACACTTACTAGCGTACCCAGGACCAATCACCCAATTTGAGGGACCCGAAAGAAAACGTGTTTGAGCGCATCTATGAGCGCATCGCGAAGCGCAGAGGCTACCTATTGACTTAATCCCTCCGATGTACACCTGACGCTGCTCCTGGCGTGCCTGAGATACAGACGTCAGTGCTTGTTTGTCCTACAGGCCACGACCGTCTTCAAATGGAGTGTCATCTACGATCAACCACTTCCATTGGTGTTAAGACTAAACGCTAGAGGAGGACCCTTAGAAGTACTTATGCTCACCCAATCCCGATCCTTCAGGCGCCTCGCTGGCCAGCCCTTTCCGTGCTCGCCCTGAGAGGTGTTCCGACTCTTCGAAGAATCGGCCACGAACACTGAACCAACTTGCGCGCGTGAGCGATGTGCCTTGATCAGAAGATGGGAATGGCTGTAGGGACGCTAATCAAACGTAGAAATCCATGAGCGGAAAGGACGATCCTAATCGAGAGGGACAGCCTTCGTACCGAACCCGTTCAATGCTTTGTATACGAGCACCATGATCGGCTACAACTGGCGGTGGTCGCCCTTCGCGTGGCGTATCGTGCAACAAGACGCCAGGAAGCGGGGGGGGTGGCGATGGGAGGAGGTGTTGAGGAGTGCGGGAGGGATCCAAAAGACTCATGGTCGAGAGGTTGACCGTCTGGATGGCGTTGCAGAGCAGGGGAAGACGGTCTCAGACCGTAGATAGCCCAGCAGACTGCTGATAGATGGCGCGATCCGTTTGCCAGCGGGAGGCGGGTGGTACGGGTCGACAATGGATGGAAGACGAGGAACGTGAGCGAGCGACGACGGGGGACGAGGTAGAGATACGAAGGACGGACTGAAGTCTACGCTTCATGAGGTAGATGATGTAGCGGCTCCTGCGAGGGCGATTCACCACGTCACCCGGCGGACTAAGCGGCGACGCACGAGCACGCCTGTCGCGCTGCTCGTCATTGCGGATCAGGACACGGTTGCTGGAGGTCAGAGGAATACTGTGAGCGCAAGAGCGTCGTCCGCTAATAGGGTGCGCCATTCGGCCCACGCACATGGAGGTTCAGAGCGTTGGCATGGTCAATGTTCACCTGCATGTACTGGGAACGATCCGGTCAGTTAACTCTGTCTGTGGCGTCTAGAGGTCTAGAGGTACGAGGAAACGTACAGAGCATGGACGGACGCTGTTTTTCTCGTGGTTGTATTCCTGACCATAAGGTATCTTACCGTAGCCCGGCATGACGGTAAGGCGGGGGAATTATGATGGGTGTTGTGAGTTTGTGGTTCTAGCCTCTTGCCGTCAGCCACCGAGTGCATACAGCCTGCATGGGACGCACCAAGGGGCACGAACTTATCTGAATATGGGCCGGAACGGGGGCTCACCCTGCCCTCCAACTGGATACACTCGAGCTCTGCTCGCGCGCCATCCGCCGCCGGGGACTTGCGCCACGCCGTGTCGATGTCCGCAGTTGCTGTCAGAGCCGGCACGGACGGCCTCGAGAACGTACTCAGGCAGGGTTTCTGTATCGGCACTCGCGCGCAACGTTGCGTGCGAAGCACTCCGTCATCGTCACCAGTGCCAGACCGATGTGGCCGAACGTGGCCGCGCGTGGAGCAGGAGGCGGTCGAACACCCAGACAGCTCCGTAGACGGCTGGTGGCCTGCACAGTGTGAGGCCAGCGGAGGGCGGGGTTCGAATCGACGATGGAGGGTGAAGAAAGACCCAGACACGAATGGATCAAGGTAGCGCGTGATGAACACAGTCGCGCAGAGCGTCACCTGCGAGACATCTTGCCAGATCCTCGAGCATGGCTGTGATATGGGGGAAGGAGTACGAGTGCCTTAAGTTTATTCCTGATCGCTTTCCCGTTATTCGCCCACGAATATAGGCGACGTGGAACTTGCATGTCGGGAAAGGTTCTCAAAGGTACCTGAGGTGTTGGGCACGCTCGATGAGTAACTCATAGGCTCGGAGTCAAAGGACGCACTGCTCACCTTCGCTGCCGAGTACTGGTCTTGGCTGGGCGCGGTCCTGCGTCATGCAGAGACGGTCGCCGAAGAGACGGCTGGCATTGCCTGAGACCTATTCAGGGACCTATTCCGGGATACGTCGTGAACCAGCTATGCTGGGGAAAGCCATTCAGCGCGTCACATACGTACGTGGAATCCGACCTTCGAGGATCGATTCAATGCTGTGAGCGCAACACGCGACCACAGCCAAGCCTGGGTGCAACGTCAGCTTTACTAGAATAATGACTACGGGGTGTGCGACAGACCATGTATGAGGGTTTAGCCCGAGGGAGATAGGTGCACTTGTTCGTGTTTCTGTATGGATGAGCGATATTCAGCGTGGGAATGCTTGATGCCAGGGTGAAAGGAGACGGACAACGCATACGAGACCCCACGATGTGTAGGTTAGAGCATGGGTGAGGACTAGGTATGCGCGTCGAGTCAAAAGAACGTACTATCATAGTTTGAGCGGTCTTGATCGATGTGAAGTGCTATGTTGAGGGTGAGAACGCAACAACTCGAACCAAGATATGGATAGTTGCGGCACAATGTCAAATCATTGCTGCTACGAAGATCACCTGAAGATGGATATGTAGCCCGAAAGCAACCAAACTTCTCGACCATACTGATCCAAGTGGGGGAAGGGGTGAAGATTTTGTGTACCAGTGCAGAGCGCGGTGAAAATTCATTTCCCCATCTGTCCGACATGCATACACTCGCAGGTAGTGCATATCTGAGTCCGAGTCTCAAAACGCTCGATGTTGACATCGCAGCGACCGCACTGCGTAACAAATCCCTCTAACCCTATTTAACCGGCCCCGCATCTGCGTTACTGGCAATGCATGCAACCGGAGAGAATATTGGCGCGTGGCACTCACCCTGTCAATTGTCTCGTTCCGTAGCTTCGCCTGATCATCCAGCTTCGGGAGGATGCGGAAAAGTAGTCGGAGGGGAGGCAACACAGACGACCGTTGAACGTTGAATGTTTGAACTTGAATCGCGATTAGTGAGACGCGCACGAACGTTTGAACCCAGTCACGGAGGAAGCGGGACAGAGAGGGGAATGACGGGTAGCAATAGATGGGTTGCCAATGCCAGGTGAATGAGGACCGCGCTCCAGTGTGGAGGAGGAGGTCCCCGGGGTCTTACCACAAGCCTCGAGGTCACCTCAGCGCTAGCGCTGCCTCGTTCAACTGGCTCGGGCAACTTCAAGGTCCTGGCAGGATCCCTCGACATGGCACTACATAGTACCAGCTGCTCTCTGTCCATTTGTGTGTCAGTAAGGGTTTTTCTCGTCTGTTCGAGAAACCACTGTAACACTTTATATTCCTCTCGCGCATATGAGCAGGGTATCTCCAGACTCCAGCTTCCAACGACCCATGCACTATCTGCCACCCTCCGCTGGACGGCACAAATCCTCCTGAGGTCGCATGCACCTCGATGCCCGAACTCGTCGTAGCACGATGAGCATGCGCAGCGCGCAGGTGGAGCATCACAGTAGGCAACACCGTGGACACTGTACCGTACTGAAGACTAGATACGGTGCGTGGCTTGGACGAACCCGTTCTCGGTACTACTGCTGATTACGATGGTTGTAGACATGGAGAGGGAAACACTTCAGAGGAGCTGGTTTTCAATAATGAGGAGCTCTAGATGCACGATGGTTCGGATCTGAAACTGGACAGCTGCGGGAGGATCGCGACGGCCTTGAGGGAGATGGAGAGCGACCACAGGAGCTCGGTGAAGGCGAACAAGTGTAGTGGAAGAGGAGCGCGAACCTCGCATGGCGCAGCGAGCGCGGTCGCGATATTGAGCTCGAGCTTCACGACGATGCATATACAGCGTCGCCCCAGTCCAGTCATGCGTCGTCCGCGGGCAGCGGCACCAGCTGGCAAAACCAAGTGCGCCGGGTACGTCTTCTTTGAGCGCATCTAGACCGATGCTTCCGAGCCGGCGAGTGTATACGGCCGAGTTCTGCTCGCCCTCCGCCTCGGGGGGACTTGCACTACATAGCATGCCGGTCGACGACCGCAGTCACCATCGCACCAACGCCGATGGTGGCGAGAACATACTCCGGCAGGTTCTCCGTGTTGGAGTACCCTACACCGTTACGTGCGAAGCACTTGATCGTCGGCGCCGGATGTTGACCGTCTCGCAGCCCAGGGGAGGAGGTTGAATCCCCCAAAGAACTCCGCAGGCAGCTGGTGGCCGGTGTAGTGTGAAGCCAGCAGGAGGCGCCGGATGGGTCGATCGACGGACGCGGAGCAGGGGTGTGTATGAGGGTGATCGAAGGCGCGGTACGAGGGGAAGATGGGAAGAACACGGTGAGGCTTGACCTTCCTAAGGTAGAAAGGTTTGGAAGCTGCCCGTGATGAACAGAATCTTCATGGTCGTTGTGGAGGAAGCACCATTCGTACAAGAGGTAGGACCATTGCGTGATGAACGTGGTCGCGTACGGTGTGCGTCTTGCATGACATACTTGCGGGAGGTTGGTCGATATTGCTCGCGAAAGGTGCCAGGAACCGTGCTGAGGAGCACGAACCGTGGGCATTGGGAGCGAAGATTCACGCCTTGCTGGTGCTAAGCGGCGTGAAGCACGAGCACGCTCCGTCGTAAGCACTCATCGTCCCCGCGCATCAAGACACCGCACGCTGGCTGACTCGGGGCCACCCAGAGCGCAGGGTCCCCGTCGACGCCTGTACCGTGCACCGTTGTGCGTCGGCATGCGCGTCCAAAGAGCTTCGTCGTAATATTGTCCGGACTAGAGTTCGTCTGCGCGCACGCGACGACACGCGCGGCCCTTCCTATCCGTCGCGTTGCAGTGTCCGCCGGTGGGAAGAAGCTGCGTAGAGCCTGCGCTGACACTTGCCGTCGTGGACTTGGTCGTATGCAGCCTTGCTGTCTCCAAGGGGAGGCATGATGCGGGGGAAGGAGTACGAGTGCTGTCAGTTTGCATATCTGCCCGCCTTCCAATTAGTCACCCGCGGGACGCGCATATACGTGGCGTAAAACATACGTGTCGGGGAAGATCCTCAAAGATACCCGAGGTGTTGAGCACGCTCGATGAGTAACGAGATCACCTTCGCTGCCCAATATTGGTCTTGACTGTGATCCTCCATTGCTTACAGGACCTGATGGTCGCCGAAAAGATGGCTGGCATCGCCAAGGATCTGTCCCAGGATACGCCGTGAGCACTTATCGCAGCTATGCCACAGAAAGACATTCAGCTTGTCACGTACCTCGAAATGCAATGTCGAGGACCAAACTTGATGCTGTGCGACAAACCAACCCTGGGTGCGGCATCAGCTTGACCCAGACAAGGATAATCGATACGAAGCGTGACACAGACCATGTGTCGGGGCTTTGCGCGAGTGCACTGACCCGTGTTATACACGGATGAGCGACATGCAGCGTGGGGATGCTTCGTGCCAGGGTCGGAAGGGGACCAGCAACGCGTGCGTCCACACCAAATCCCACCAACTGCGGGTTCGAGGGGAAATGAGGACTAGACACAGGGTGCAAAATACACACGGGAACGCACTAGGTTGAGGGGTCATGGTCGATATGAAGTGGATATTGAGGAGGTCGGGAGGAAAACGATCTGTGAAGTCATGAGAAACATGAAACGGTGACAACTCGCGAAAACAATACAAGGGAAGCATTCGCAGCCCAAGGACCAATTGGCCCTTGCTGCTACGAAGGTCAATCGAAGATAAATATACTGGTAAACGTAGCCCGGAAGCTCACAAACTTCCCGAATACATGGGTCCAAGTGGTGGTAGGCCAAGCGATCTGGTTTACTGGTGCTGAACACAGAGAAAACTCGGTCCCTCGCCTGTATAACAAATGCATACACCTCGCCCGTAGTGCATGTCTAAGTGCGAGTCTCGATCGACATTGCCGCAGCGCCACTATGTATCGAATCCCACTGACGCGAACCAGCCTCGTGCGTCCGTTACTTGCAGAAACGGATATAGCGGGAGAAAGGTTCGGCACTCACTATATTAATTGTCCTATTGGCTAGCTTCGCCTGATCATCCGGCGCTGATAGGTGGCTCAAAGAGGTATCTAGAGTGGGAGGCAACACACAAGGCCATCGAAGAATCGGAGCAAGATGGTACACGCCGCTACCGTTAGACCTACTAGTTGCTGAGGAAGCGGGAAAGAGTGGAGCAACAGGCCTAGGGGAGCAACAGCCAAGTTGGAAACGCAAAGCGAATGGAACGGTGACAGACGAGCACAGTAAGTACTAAGTACCTTAGTATGATCGTCCCTCCTTCCCCTCCACAGATCATCTTAGGTCTGCCTAGGGGAGACAAAAGTACTGTAGTATGGCGAGGACTCGAAGGTTTGGGGTAGCTTCCTTGATCTAATACTAACACTTATATTGGCACCAACATGGAGGGGCATTTGGCACAGTGGTAGCGCGCACGCTTCGCATGCGTGAGGTCCAGGGTTCAATCCCCTGAATGTCCATATGATGGTCGCTGGGATTTTTTTTTTTCGTTATGACCTTTTGCCGCACATGCAGGTTCTCATCTGCGTGAATTCAGATGATCGAAAGGAACGCAAAAATCGAGCATTGGTCGCGCTGAGTTCTCCGGATCGCAATAATTAATCAACCAATCTCGAGCACACCAGAATCACGGACATGCAAAGACACTGTGCATCCCGTGCAACCCTCATGGGAACGGATATGTACTGCACCCTACTTAAGATACGCTGCCCATCCCGTCCCCCCCCCCGAAGTCGATCTAGAATCGCTTGCTATCATACCCGAAGGCCTGCATGCCCCTGCCGACCGCACCGAGCCCGGCACCACCGCCCTGCCGGAGCGCGTACGTCCTGTAGCCATAGAATGCGCCGACGAGGACGCCGGCGACGGCGAGGAGCTTGATGAGCGTCCAGGACCACGAGGACTCGGTGAGGGTGTGGAGGCCGAGCTTCTTCTTCGAGCCCGTGAGCTTGTCGCGCTGCGCGTCGGGGCTGGAGAGGATCGCTGAGTACGTCGTCACGCCGATGACGCTGTGGGTGGGGGTGGCGTGGGTCGTCAGTGGTCTGTGCACAGAGAGCGGGGGGGGAGGGGAGGAAAGGAAGGAGGGGAATGGGAGAAGAAGGAGACGCACTCGTGGCTGTCTGAGACGTCGCCAGTGAGGGCAGAGAAGCCGACGTAGGGCGCGAGCGGGAGGACGGTGCCGTGAGATGTGAAGCAGTCGGTCCAGTCGTCCCCTGTGCGGGCGAGCGAGGGTCAGCATGCGCATGCGCATACACGAGGATATCGGGGGCTACGCACAGGCCTTGTATTGAATTTTGACGTTGAGGTACTGCTCACGGAGGTACGTGATCTTGAGCTTCGTCGCGACGTTCGTCCGGCGGAAGTTCGCCTATGTGCGCGCGGGAACCAGCGGTTAGTTCATCTTCGTCGCGTTGTAGCGCGGGAAGACAGGAGGAGACGTACAGAGCACGCGCCGAGGTTGTTCTTCTCGCCGTCATTATCCAGGTCATACGGTGTCTTGCCGTCACCAAGCATGGCGGTGATGCGGGGGAACGAGTACGGGTGCCGTGCGTTTGCATATCTGCGCGCTTTGGGTTTAGCTCCCCTATGAACACGCATACATATAGACGCTGCATGAGACATACGTGTCGAGGAATAGACCGAGGCCATCGAAGTTGTCTGGAGGGGTGAACGGGATGAGGAACTGATAAACTCGAGGCCACAAGGCCGGACTTACCCTTGCTACCGAAGATTGGCCCTGGTTGCGCGCGGTCCTTCGTTATCCAGATGGCCATACCGTCACCGAAGAGGTGGTTGTTGTCGCCCGATATCTGCTCGAGGATGCACGGTAAGCACGCGCGACGGGAAGGCACTCGGCCCGTTACGCACCTTGAATTCGAGCTCGAGGACGAAGTTCGACGCTGTGAGCGGGACGCGCGACCATAACCAGCCCTGCGTGCCACGTTAGCTCAACGGGAACGGGAACGGTGGCTAGGAGGGGTGCAACGGACCATTTGAGATGGTTTTGCGCGGGTGAGGCGGATGTGCTTGTTCGTGTTCTGCGGAGGAAAGCATATACTGAGCGCGCGGATGCCTGTTGTTAAGGGAGAGACGCACCACGTATGCATCTGCGCCAAAGTCCCACCATCTGCGGACGCAAGGGTCGATCAAGACTGGGTGCGCACGTACAATGTTTAGAAGAACGTACCGATTTTGGAGGTCTTGGTCGATGTAAGGCGGGTGTATTGAGTGGGTTCGGAGGGAAACAGTCTACAAGGTCATGAGAATATGGAACGGCGACAACTCGTATCGAGATGGAAGGTTTTCAGCAGCAAAAGGCCTGATAATCGCTCCTCCGAGAGTCGAAGGGAGCTACCAACACTCATGGTGTCGGTGTTTCATCGTTGAGGCGAAGAAACTTCAGAACTGCACCATCTCCAGTGAGGACATACGCAGGGGCTCTTCACCATCCCGCTCGATGGGCGGAAAGCTCCATCGCTAGGCTGCTCGGCATAGGTACTCTCCAATCTTGCGGACCCGGGCGAGCTTCAGAAAAGTCTCACTGGACAGCGCATATATGCCACGGCACGAACAGAGGTTGCGTCCGTGCGGCCTCGGAGACTGACATCCAACGGGAAACAAAACTGAGACTCACCCTATCGATTGTCCTATTCGCCAACTTCCCTTTATCATCTAGCGCTGCGAGGATGCCCAGAGGCAAGAGCGTTATGCAATAGAGAAGGCCCTTGAAGAACATTGCGAATAGTATAGCGGCCGCACAGACGTGTCGTAGTCGTTAGACCCAGTCAGGCAGAGGGATGGGAAAGAGCGAAGCAAAGGCAAGGAATTGTTAAGTTAGAAATACAAGCCGGAAGGATGTGCCACGGGGGTCGGCGAGACGAGGGAGGAGGTCTGAGTACTAGTGTTGCTGCACAGTGCAAGGTGTCAGTGCAGAGCTGGCAGCCCGACGACCAGAAATCTCAGATCTGGCCACGCTCGCGGTGTTCGGGGGCTTGCTCGCTAGCGACTCAAGCGCTAAGAGTTACTTGTCCGCTCCAACGTTAACGGCCATGAATGCATGACTCTTGACTATGTTCAGCTAACGTTCAACCGATCCTACTCATCATAACACGCCCTTTGATCCAATTTCCCATCTCCCCGTCAGAACGGCAATTTTACGCCGCCCCGTCAAGTTTGAACCCCGGGGAACAGCACCCCACCCTTTGCGGCCTGAATAGCTCAGGATTCTTGAAAGCGTGTGCGGACAGTGTTATCTATAGGTATCGTCCATATCCTTCACGTCGGAGTATTATGTTTGGAACTTCTTGAGAGGGGTAACTCTCCAGTGGCTGAACGATGAAAATACTATACACACCACGTCGCCTTGGGTTAGCCTGCCTAGGCGAATTCGCAAGCTACCACCCTACTTCTATGTGGTGTTCACCAGTATCCGGTCTTCATCGCCTGTCAGCTTCATCCCAAGCCGCTTCAAGTCTCACGATGACAAGTTTCTGGTGTCACCCACCACGCGCGGAGATGGAGCCTGGATGCAGTTACGCTGGGACGCATTCGCAACTGGACCCGGACAGGGAGCTCTACTGTATCGCCCTCAAGGCCGTCCGTATGGCACACTGTGGAGGGTCAAGTAGAAGCCGCACGGAACGCATGAAGCGTGGATTGCACGGGCGTCGAACCTATGTACCTCCACCTCGGTTCATTAATTTATATTCAAGTACCAGGGACCAAGCTGTCGTACCTGGATGCTGGGGTCTCTGATGAAGTGCATACCACAACACTTCGAATGGGGTACGCTTGACAAAATTGTCCTTGTCCCAGTCGCGCCTACACTCACCACTTCGTCAGCTTAATCGTCGATGGGAAGGTGCCGCCATGTCAACCCCTCTTCAGTCGCACGTTTCGAGAATATCTTTGTTGACAGTTGCCCAGGATCGGGTTCTACACGCGCACGTAATACGCCACCGCCGCGTCCCCGCGCGCCGTCGTCCTCTTCGTGCACGGCTTCGCCGCGGAGTACGTCGCACGGTACCAGTGGGCGTACGCCGCGCGCGGCTTCGCCGTCTTCGCGTTCGACCAGCACGGCTTTGGGCTTCGGGCATGGACGAGGCGCGCCGCAGCGCGGGGAGCGCGTACTGCAAGACGACGTTCGCAGAGCAGCTCGCGGACATCGAGTGGTGGCTGCGGCATGTGCGCGCGCGGATGCCCGGGCTGCCGGTGTTCCTGATGGGGCACTCGATGGTGCGTCGCGACTCGCGCTATATTCAATATTGGGATCAATAATGTTCGATGCTCACGAGACTCGGGGGGTGCAACAAAACAACGGCTGCAGGGCGGCGGTTTGGCGTTGGGTTTTGCTGCGCCCGCGGCTGCGCCATCGACCCAGGAGAGCATCTTGCTCCTCTCTGGTGTCGTGGCGACGAATCCGTTGCTTGTGCGGGCGTCTCCAGTCCCCCGCCCGGTGCGGTTCATCGCTGGGTTGGTGGGGAAGGCGTTCCCGATGCTGCTCGTCCCCGCGCCAGTTAGTTCGGACTCCCGGGAGAAATTCGTTTCATGGTTTGCTTCTGACAAACCGAGAAACTAGACTCTGACTCACGATAAGGCGGTAAATGAGGCAGCGGAAAAAGACCCTCTGTGTCCGCAGACGGTCTCCTTGGTAGCTCTCGACTCGGTGCTTGGCGGAGTATGTTTTCTTTCCTTTTTACGTGTTCCGACGAACAGGTACTCCGGCAAGGCTATAAGCACTGGCCCCCAAACCTTCCCGTCCGTTGTGCTTGCTTATTCTCGCGAATGAGTGCTTACTCTACTTATGTTAGCTGCTCATCGTTCACGGTACGGCTGACAAGGTACGTGTGCACGCATAGTCTGACACTTCGTCCGTTGTACTCACCTCTCCTCTCAACGCCGGAATCTATAGGTGACTTCATATGCTGGGTCGCAGGAATTCTTCTCCAAGGTCGAAGTGCAGGACAAGGAATTCAAGCCATTTGAGGTACAGTCCCTGTCTGGGATCCGTGGAAGTTGTAAACTCATGGCTGTATCATAAGCATGCATATCATGAGCTCGTTCACGAACCGGACGGAGTAAAGGAGAAGTTCGTCGACGGATGCATTGCATGGATTCTTGCGCGCGTGAGCTCAGAGCATACGGAAAATAACTAGAACAAATGTCCTTATCGTGACTCTGCTCTAAGGCGATAAGCCAGGGGCGTGAAACACGCCTTAGGTAGTTCTCCGCGACTCCGAGCTTTGAAGTACAACAAATATATATATATTTGCAAAAGTTCGCTGTGATGATCTCTTGGCCAATGGCATGCACCTCCGATGATTTGCAGTGGATGAGTTGAAGCGGTGCTCGAATATACCGCATTATGTAGCAAAATGACAAGATGTACCAGAGCCTGCCCAAGAAGTTAGAACGCATTGCTCAGTTCGCCGGCGTCAAGGGAAGTAGAGGTGCAACCAGTACTCACCTCCCCCCTACGACACCAGGTTAGCTCTCCCCAGCCGACACAACTGTACACCGCCCAGGACCCGTTTCCAAGAGAAACTCGGATGCGCCGGAAGCTTCGTCGTGTCCAAATCGGGGAACAGTCTGTCCAAGAGCAACGGGAACGCAGCGTACTCTGTTTCGTCCATGGCCCCCAGCCGGTCCACGACCAGCGTGCGCAGACCGTGCCGCAGGACCGGGTACCCGGGGATATCCTCCAGCTTCGGGCTCTGCATCCACGGTAGCCGGAGCGTCTCCAGCTGCGGGCAGCCGCGGGCGAGCGCGAGAAAGGTGTGCGCGGTGATCTTGGGGAGGGGCGCGTCGGGGCGCTCGTGTAGGACGATGATGGACAGCTCGGCGAGGCGCGGCCACGCTTTCGCGAGGGCGGCGAAGAGGTCGTCGGTGACGGCCCGCACCATGGCCGGGGCACCGTCGAACTCGAGCGAGACCTTGACCATGCGCAAGGGGAACAGGGGCGCGAGTGCGGTCTCCAGGGGTACACCGTGATCGATGAGGAAGGACCAAGTGAGATCCTCCAGCGATGGAAAGCGTTGCGCGAGCATTGTGCATGTCGCAGATATTTTGTCGAGGTTGAAGACGTCAGATTGACTCTGGAGGACGAGCTGACGAAGGCCGGGGGAGGAGAAAGCGTTGAAGAAAGAACGAGCTGAGTTGGCTGACCCCGACATGACGGTTATGTCGAGTTTCTTGAGCGGAGAGAATCCAGAGAAGTCGACGGGCTCCTCAAGCCAGTCAATGTCGATACCAAATGAGATTTCTTCCAAGGACTCCATAGAAGACAGAGTGCGGAGGATGTCTACGTCGATAGATCTCTCTTCATAGAGAGACGCCATACGGAGCCTCCGGAGGACGCGGATATTCGAAAGACAGGCAGGGAGGAGTGCCTGGTGGATGTCCTTAACGGCGAGATGGGTGAGAAGTGGGGCGATGTCGAATATGGTGCGAAATAGCATGCTCTGACTGAGCTGCCATTCCGGCAAGTCATGAGTCCAGCCACCATAACAAATGGTTAGGCGGCGAAGCGAGGATGTCAGAAGGAACAGGATTTCCGCGTTGGAGGGCTCACGGATAGCCCAATGAAGCTCCCGTAAGGAAGGGAACAGCGGTTTACCCCCGGAGAGGCGTGCCAAGTAGTGCCACACGACAGGGTCTGTCGTAGCGGACTCGCAAACGCAATTAGGGGGCACGACCGCTTGAAGAAAGCTGCCAAGTTCGCGAAAGCGCGAGAGCTCGTGCGGCAGGATGTCTCCCGAAATCATCTTGGTAAGGATAGTATCAGCCACAGAATTGTTATGGGCATATTGTGAGATGATAGCGGCGTACATAAGTGGGAAAAACGCCCGAGACCGTCTCATGGCCATCGAAGGCAGAAAAGAGATACATGAGCGGGAGGAATGAGTCTAGTCGGGACCAGAGAGCCTTGGTCGCGGGCCCGCTGAATGCTTTGCAAACAAGTACCAAGGCTGCCAGCAACTTTCGGCGGTCATATCGAGCCTTGGGAGCACCATCTGATGGAGAAGACCCGGGAGGAGAGACTTGCTCGATGATCTCAAGGATCACGTCTGGACATGCAAATGCGCGGTGTGTCGAGGACATCGGAGGGGGCACTGGCAGCATCTGTCTCTAACTACTGATGCCAGTCTGATTCAATAAGTTGGTGTATCTTGGAAGATTTTCTGGGCGCACCTCGTTCAGCGTTACTGGGAAACCTGCTGCGAGCGGGATGGTGGTCACGGTAGTACTAAGTAGTAGACGAGTCGGACGAGAGGTTCGTTGGACTAAGCGCTTGCCGCTCCTGGCCACGTGGCTACTAGACCACACCCGCGAAACTGTCTTGTTCCGTCTCAGTGTCATCTTGATCTTCGGATTCTTCGCGACTGACAGCGATTTCAATCCACACAGACTGGCCACTTCACTACGATGGAATCGGACTCTCAAGTGTTCCGTCGGGTCCGAGCAAGCAGACTTCCCCATTACGATGTCTAGGGGTCTCGGCCTTAGGACAAGCACACGGCATAAATGTCCAGGTCGGACATCATACGTGAACGCACCGCACCTTCAATGTTTGTCCTTCTCGAGGCTCAACGTTCAACGTTCAACTATCACGATCGACAGACATGCCACTCGGTCGCCTACCTGTCGCAGTGTCGCTGGCGCGAAGCAGACCTCTTCCTTGACCGAACCCCAGTAGAACACAGCCCAGACAGCACCGACCCTTACGACTGGTGCGACAAGTTCTGAGAGACTGAGAGTTCTTACACGGGCATCGTTGTCGCTATGGCATTCGTGGTCGTGATACTCAGAGAGAGCCCGTTATGGCATCCGTCTGAGACCAGTCTACACCATGCGGGAGCGGAAACTATATAGGTGAGTATATTGTAAATTTGTAAAGAGATTATTCCGCTGACTCAATTTGATATTTGCCGTGCAACACTGCGTACACCCAACTTTGCCCACACACACCAAATGCCGCTGATGGACGCATGTGCTACGGTTCCCTCGCAGCAATGCGAAGGAACGGGGCAGACCTACGCCATTTCCGTCCATCTCTCGAATACGGTTCGAACAGGGGAAGGAGATACTCTAGGCGTGTCCCGCACCTCCCAGAGAACATCTTCCGCAGGCATTCGGCATCACCGCCGGCGGTCCCATTTTGATCCATACCTGCGGATCTGGGTGTGCATGTGGAACCACCGTGGGGTTTTAAATCAAATGCAAAGAACTGTGTCGAATATGGCTGCACCAGACGCACGCAGCTCTCTTCTTTCTCTCTACATGCTTTCAATACCTCTCCTGGACTCAGTTCTGTAACAGCAACACTCATTCTTTTTCACGTCCTGTCTCTACTAGTACTAGTTTTCAACAATTCTGAACCACACTGGCAAGGCTGGGAACCGAGGGATGGACTCATCCGCCGGCCATTTCTCTCCCGAGCCAGCTGGACAGAAGATGCGATCATTGCTGCAACCCCAACCGGCCTACACGCAGAGTCCACGACTTGCCGGGGCTAGCTCGCCGTCTTCCTTGGTATATTGTTATTTTTTGAATGTGCGACGACCATCCTTCCTCTAATGCGACCATTACAGCTTTTCATGGATGATGTGTCCCATCCTTCAATCTCGGAAAAGGTGCGCTCAATGCACTTCCCCATGAATAGGCGCATTTGGTTTATTCTCTTGCAGTATGCCCTCCCCATAGATCTGAGTGTTTTCGATGGCCCAGAGGAGGACGACTCTCTCCACGACCCAGATTCTCGGAAGGCTCAGGGGAAGGACAGTGGCCATGTATTCTCCATGCGGGGTTTCACGAATCTCGGCTGCTTGGTCCTCTTGGTTGCGTCTATATTTGCGCTCTTGTACGCAGCCCCACCTTCTCTTCGCGTTCATGTCAGCCTCGAGCTTACACTCCCCACCTCCCAGCACCGGCTACCCGATTGCGACGTACCTCACAAAGGCCACGCAGTCCTACTCAGGCGGCTTCAACCTCGGCGGGATAAACGCCTCCGGCCAACTTCCCGACATCCCGGGCCTGCGCGGGCCCATCGACCGCGACACGCCACAGGAGGTGCGCACCAAGGTGGACTACGTGACGGGCCAGACGTGGCAGCTTGTGTTCAGCGACGAGTTCAACGTCGAGGACCGCACGTTCTACCCGGGCGACGACCCGTACTGGGAGGCGGCCGACCTCCACTACTGGGCGACGAACAACAAGGAGTGGTACGACCCCAATGCGATCACGACGCGCAACGGCTCGCTCGAGATCGAGTTCTCTGCCCGTCCGAATCACAACCTGAACTACACGGGCGGCATGATGTCGACGTGGAACAAGTTCTGCTTCACTGGCGGTCTCGTCGAGGCGCGTGTCATGCTGCCCGGGTACAACAACGTGGCCGGGCTGTGGCCGGCGGTCTGGGCGATGGGGAACCTGGGTCGTGCGGGGTATGGCGCGACGACTGACGGTACGGTGCGTGGTCCGCTTCGAGTCCAACGCTTTGCACCAGCTTTCAAGTTGACCGTGACGGATGATCCGTCCCGCGCTGCAGTGGCCCTATACGTATGACGCGTGTGACATCGGTACCGTCGCGGACCAGCTGGTGGACGGTCAGCCGGTTCAGGCGACAGTCGGCAACGACGAGGAGAACGACGGTGCGCTCTCGCGCCTCCCTGGCCAGCGGCTCTCGCGCTGTACTTGCCCTGGGGAGTCGCACCCTGGCCCCGTTCATGACAACGGAGAGTACGTTGGTCGCTCGGCGCCGGAGATCGATATGTTTGAGGCCCAGGTATGCGATTGTAACTCGGAAGTTATGCATGGATATCCGATGCTGATCGGGTCACGGGTACTGTCCTAGATCGGAGGGTCGACTTTGGGGGGAAAGGTGGGAGCAGTGTCGCAGTCTGGACAGTGGGCGGTATGTTACTTGATCCGTCTTTCGCCGGACGCAACTGATGGCATCCGTATAGCCGTTCAACTGGAAATATAACCCAACGGGGGGCACCTATGACCTTGCCAACGCCACTATAAGCAAGAACAATACTTACCTCGGAGGAATATACCAACAGGCGTCGTCCGTCATTACCGAGACCGGTACGCCCTATTGGCTATAGCATGCGCGATTTGTCTGTAACATCTCATACGCTGCGTTTGTGCACAGACCAGACCGCGTACGAGTTCGAAGGCGCCAATTATTCGATATACGGCTTCCAGTACAAGCCCGGTTTTGGTGATGCAGTGAGTCCAGCATACTGCGTCCTCGAAGGGTCGGATCCATTCTGAACTCGTCGTGTTACAGTACATCACCTGGATAGCCAACGGCAAAATCTCGTGGACTCTCCATCAGTCTGTCATGGGGGCCGACAATGTCATCGGCATCAGTGAGCGTCCTGTTCCCCAGGAACCAATGGTCAGTCATCCGTCGTGGTATTTCCCTCCCCCTCCCACGTTGACGCGCATCTGCTCTGCAGTACCTCATCACGAACTTGGGCATGTCCGCGAACTTTGGCGAGATCGATTTCGACCAACTCACATTTCCAAGTACGCTGCGCGTTGACTATATCCGTGTCTACCAGGATCCGAGCGCGGTTAACATCGGATGCGACCCACCCGACTTTCCCACTGCGGCATATATCAACCAGTACGTTCCGTGGCGTCTTCCTTTCTCTCTCGCATCTGTCGGCGGTGGGGTGATGCGGAGAGTCGGATTCAGATGCTGATCGTGTTTGCATACGCAGATATAGTGAGGCGTACAATAATCCGAACCTCACGACGTGGGTCCAGGATTACAATCAGACGCTGCCAAAGAACAGCTTCCTTGGGCAGTGCTGACCCTGCGAGACTTCTATCTTGTGTGCTCGTTCGCCTAGCAGGGACTGGGCATGGACGTTCTTTATTTGGCTAGTTATATATTGCCCTATTGCTATCGCTCGCTGGATTGTTTGTATGTCGCTCTAGAGGGTAAGTCATTTATGCGCCCTTGGTGCACGATATAGTGATTGACCCACTTGGTAGTCAATACATACTAATTATACGGATATCTAAGGCCAAAGCCTCAAACAGAGGATGGAACGGACAGCAGGTCCAGTTGGAGGCATGCTCAACCTCCCCGCTGTCCGGAAACCGATCCACGGAAATCATGGATCCCAGCTACACTCAACGCCTTCGAGGCTAACCAACAGAAGGGACCGACCGCCCCGCCACCTCCAACCCGAACTTCGCTCCCTCCCAATACTCGATGTCCACGACCAACGTAGACGCAGGGTTGATCGGGCACTCCGCGAACGCGAGCGTGACGTAATGGTTCATCCACCCCGTCGACGTCTCGAACGTCTTCGTCCTGTTCGGCCACTCGGAGATGTGGTCCCCATCGCACTCAGGCTGATGCTGATGCTGATGCACGCCCGCCGCCCTCGGCGGCTCCCCGACGTGCAGCTCCGCCCGCGCCCAGCTGCGGCCCCTCCACGGGTGGCTCTCCTCCTTCCAGTAGTTCGGCTGCGCCAGCCAAGAACGCTGCTCCGGCAGGAGCTGCCAGTGGCCATGTGCCGGGACCGTGACGTAACCGGTGTACCAGTGGACTTGCACCATGTGCTCCTCCTCGCCGTCGTCACCGTCGCCGTCGCACTGGTCGACGTCGACCCCCTCGCCATCTGCGGCGGGGTGCGTGCACCGCCCAAGGTGGACGCAGATGAAGTACTGTGCGGCCGTGCGTCGGAACGTGAACGTGATAGGGGGCGAGCCTGTCCAGGGCACCTGAGCCGGCGGCGTCACGGAGTGCAGCTCCCAGCCTTTAGCGAGGAACGCGTCGAGCGAGCGGCGGGAGATGCGATAGGGTGTGTAGTTGCTGCTGTTGATGAGGATGCGCGGATCGAGCGACGCCGCGGCGTCTGGGGGAGGGCGGTGGGTTATGTAGATATCCCTCCATTGAGGCACGGCGTTCTTGATGGGCAAGGTCATGTCCATTATGACCATGCGCTTGTCGAGAGGCCCGCCGGTGTGATATAGAGGGCGAGTGGGATCGGATGCGCTTGGACAATGTGTGAGCAGTAGCGCCATTGGGGCGCGGTTTTTGGCGGAGACGTGACAGCATATAACTGCAATAGTTAGTCCGCGGAACTCGAGGATGGGGACACGAGCGTGCACGCCGTATGGTGTGATGGTGAAGGTGGGGAGTCCATCGAGCTGGAATGAATGGTAGGTTGTTGCTGATGGATGGTCTGCTCCATATATAGGAGAGGGAAGCTGGGTATGGTTTCAGTGATAAGTTTGATGGTCGAGAAGGGGGAGGACTCACTGCAGACGACCTAGGCGGTGAGAAGACGACCTCCGTACAATCTTTAAAATTTAAGGGGGAACTTGCAAATAGATACGAGGCTGATTTGTGGTGATTGTGCTCTGAGCCACCGCGCTTCCGCCGAGAGGCGCCTGAAGAGCATAAAGCTGGGAGTTTTGCACGAGCACCCCAAGCGAACAGAGAAGTGTCGATCGACTGTTTCATGATCTCCTCTTGCAGCCTATGGAAGGCCCGCCGACCTTCTCCGTAGAGTGTAGGCATGTTGATCGAGAAGATTCCCATGACGCAGTACGCCTCGTCTTCTAGCCGTGTCGTCTGTCGCCCGGCGGCCCACGACATTCGCTGCGCAACGCTCATGCTACCCAGCTCGACCTCCTTCCGCAGTACCTTCGCTGGTATGTTCGTGATCTGCTCTAGCGTATCGGCGAGGTTAGCCTTGGTACCGAGCACTTGCCACTCCTTGGAAAGGAAGATGAGGAACGTCGGTGCGATGAGCTCCTGCAGTGTCCATCCGCGCGTGTGCCACCTGCTCTCCATAAACCCCGAGCCGTGCCATACCCGGGAGTACAGCCCTCCAACGACTTGCGAAACGTCCCCGAGGTACGCGTAGCAGATCTCGGCGAGGGAGTAGTAGCGGTACATCGAGTTGATCGCCTCCGACAGCTCCGAGCTGCTCTCCTTGTTGATGCAGCACGTGTCGTTCCAGATCCATTTGTACCCATGGCGCTCCGCGACCATGCAAGACTGTCGAATCTTATCCGACGCGGAGTCGCGTGGGGTCGTCATGGATCCTAGGGAGAGCTTGAGGAACCGTGTGGCGCGTTTGAGGCCACGGGAGGCGCATTGCTTGCGCAGGGCCTGGATGTCCTGGAAGGACATCTCTTCCTTGTCCCAGACGTGAGAGAGGATTGCATATCCGCCGGGTACGCTCTCGGGGTCACTGAAGTAGTGAAGCTCGGCGCGGTCAGTGCTGAGTAGCCACATGAAGTGTGGTGCTGTCCCAGATTGATTAGTTGCATATCGCATGGGGAATTGTGGGATCAGTATCGAAGCGCACCGAAATCGAGAGGGATGATTCGAACGATTAGGCTGCTGGGTCATTTGTCCCAGCCAGGATGCTCCTGCCTTTGTCTCAATAGATCGCCGTTCGACGTTCTTACGGCAGCTGAAATACATGCGAGGCACTGGGGGCAGTGAGTCTAACTCCACCTTTGAGCTGTGCTTGACCGGAGATCTTCTGACATATTCCTGTGTGAAGCTAAGTCGACACCCCGAACACGAGGATGGTTGGTAAGCATGAAATGCCAACACGGTGAAGATAAGTAGGCTGTGTAGCTATACTCACTGACGAAGGCTGATGCCAATGAGCCACATGAGTAGCTTGTGCCAAGCCTTGGACGTTGGCAGTCCTGAGATGTCCGAAGCTTCAAACTGAGGAGGCCTACGGCGGAAAATCAACTTATTGCTGTCTTTAGACCTGCGGCGGCCTGCGGCGACCCTCTGCCAGGGCACACTTTCAATCCCAATAGCAAATATATGAGGACAGGAACGCACCGAGTGGATTAATGACCCTCACAAGAGTCATGAAGTCAACTGGATGGTACTGTACGTGGGCACCCGCGTTGCAAGTTGCAACAGGGCCGTGGGTAAGCAATGTGACTAAGCGCCGGGCGGAGCAAACATCGGAGAACGAATGGCGGCGTCTGCCGCTGATTCCAGTCTCCGTCGACTCAGGCTTACTCTTTCCCTGTACGCATCGCCGACGAAAACGCAAACGGATAGTGTTGCTGTACTGTACGTCCCGCTCAGGTCCACTGCCCAGATATCTCACGAACGAGCTCGATTGCACGTAGGCTGTGAACACTCCAATACCGTTCCTGTACGTCGCTGTTGAGGCGTTCCACCCTTGTGTTCCGACAAAGCTCTGCGTCCCCCCGATTATGCATCGTGTCATTGCTCAAATGGTGTTGAACAGGTTTTACTGCGTCAACGAAGCGGCTTTCCTCCTGTCCAAGCTCCCCATCCACCCGTTGCCATTCCGAGTCCTGGTTCCAACAGGTGTACGCATCGGATATCCTAGCTATTCGATGCTAGTACTAATCTACTCCCCACTCAGATCCCATGTGGCTCCTGAGTACAGATCGTGCGGAGCTTCACTACTTCATTGGGCCCGAACATGTTCCCGGCGGATACGCCATCCTGTCGCACGTGTGGGGCGAGAAGGAACAGACCTTCCAGGAGACCCCGAAGTTCCGCGAGGATCTCGCGCCCGATCGGCCTAACGCTCGCGATACCGCCTCGGAGAAGGTCCGTAAATGCTGCTTCATCGCAGAGCGGCACAGGCTTCGTTGGATATGGGATGATACTTGCTGCATCGACAAGAGCAGCTCCGCCGAGCTCTCAGAGGCGATCAACTCGATGTTTCGCTACTACTCTCTGGCCGAGGTCTGCTATGCCTACCTCGCGGACGTCCCGAGCGGCTGTTTCTCCGACCCCGATCCGAAGCCATTCAAGCGAAGCAAGTGGCACACTCGGGGCTGGACGTTGCAGGAGCTCATCGCTCCTGCATGCCTCTTCTTCCTCTCCCAGGACTGGCGTAATCTCGGTACCAAGATAGACCATGCTTCCCTTCTAAGCTCAATCAGCCATATTCCTATTTCTGTCCTTCGAATGGAGAGAGACGTGAGCAGCTTTAGCGTTGCTTCACGCATGTCCTGGGCGTGGAATCGCGCGACCACCCGGATCGAAGATCGCGCGTATTCCCTGATGGGTCTCTTCTCTGTCAACATGACCACGATTTACGGTGAGGGCGAGAGGGCGTTTCAGCGACTGCAAGAAGATATCATGAAGCAGTCTCTTGACCCGTCACTGTTTGCCTGGGACGGCTTTACGACGTGGACTGGGTTCCGGGAGGACGATATCGATCTGTCTCTGGGATCCAGACTTGACCAAGCCGGCCAGGATTCTCCCTGTGACCGGCATGGAAGTGCGCGGGCATACCTCCTCGCCCGATCGCCCGACCACTTCTTCCCTTCGTGGTCTGGACAAACTGAGTTTCAATGGCCATCGTCGGCGCCCATGTTCGAATCCCCTAGAGAGGCGAGTCAACTCTATGCAATTCCGATTACTATTGAGGCTCACGATACTGACACTACCTCTGGCAATTCCTAACACAGACCCTGGTGCAAAGTCCTGCCAGTATGCCAACGTTTACTATCACTCCGTATGGATGTCTCGCTACGGTCGTATGCTTTCAAGTTGGACGCTGGATTCTGGTCCGTTTGGCATGTCGGTGGGCAGAAAGTCATGGTGACGCGCATGCGAGCCAGTCCAAGTCGACGTCACTGTCCCTATGGCTGATCCTTTCATCCTGCCCTCACGCCATACAAGCCTGGCACACTCTCTATCACACCGGAATGAACGACCACCATCGTGTGGTTGCACTCCGCGACTCGGACCTGCCAAGCGATGTTTCCCTTGTGCCAAAAACCATCTACATTGCCCTCTGGCATACGACTCTCGGGACGACGTCGAATGCTCTGTCGATGCCCAAGGCCCTCGAGCACAAGTACATTCGAACCCCATTCCGCATGACCATGGAGTCGCTCGTGAAAGCCTTTCCTAGCTGGACACTAGCGAGTACCCCGATGGTCCCGTTCGACTGGAGCGGCTTTTCTCCCATCGTGTTCCTCTTGAGACATCGGTACAGCAACGACTCGAAGATCGAGTTGCGTTTCGTACTTGGCCGATGCAGCCGGCGCGGAGATGCATCGAGTCGCAGCAATCTCGATAACCACTTTGCCAGCTTTTACTTTCACGACACGACAGCGGCGGCAACTTCACATCCAGCATGGCTCGGGGACTATCTTGCGCACAGTTGTGAATGGGATCATGTCTCTGCATGGCCCGAGGCTGAAGATGGTATGCCGCATATATGCTCCCCTCCTGATGATTGCTCAAGCTGGTATCATACAGGGTCCCGCACATGGTCTCCCACACGTGGAATTGCACTCTCGTTCGCTCCTTGTATGCTATACCACGGAGATGTCCTCGTCCTGGACAAGCATAAGAAACCTATCGACGACAGCGCCTATCAAATGCGGTATGTCCATTCGCGACTATCATGAACATAGTCTGACACAATTTCCAGGCAAGATGCATATGCCGCATTTCTTTCGAAGCAGCCCAACATATCTCAAAGCACTTGGCTTCAAAGACAATTCTTGCAAAAGCATGCACGCGAGCCTTCCTTCGCTAATGATACTAAGATACACTGTGTGCCTAGGAGGTCGGACAAAATACGACGTAATGACGACCGGTAAGGTTGGAGTTTTTGCAGCAGAAACCTAGTAGAAATGGCGAGGAAGTCGGGTTTGGCGCGTGGGGCTTTTCACGAGTTTAGGTAGGGAGGGAAAGCAGGATTTTTCGGACTGAGCTGCCACTGCCGGGTTTACGCAAATATCTAGAGTCTTTCTTGTGAAAGTTATGTACGCCTGTAACCTCCTGCAATAACGGGCTCCAAGTGACCGGTTGTATGATGTCTCGGTCTAGCAAGTAGTCCGCTCCCCGCCTGCTTCAGCGTTGTGGATGATATCTTCGTCCTAGCTTGTCCCTTCGTCCTCTAACTTCCTCGGACTTCCTCGGTACCTACGCATGTATACCTCCTATTCTAGCATCAGTGTGATGCACAAACTTGAAGCGCCATACCTCCCCTCCACACACATCCTACCGAGATTAGCAAATGTCATTTCGAAAAAGAGGGATGCAATATACGCCGCACACCATACAAGAGGTACCATCGAATAACGCATATGACCCCGGACAATGGTAGCAAACATACCACTTCACACCAGTATCACGCGCGGTCAACCCAATGAAAGAAAACGTACAGCACGATAACGGAAGAGGTAAAATAGCGCAAGAGCGGAGAGGTATACCGTATAGTCTGTCGGTATCTAGGTGGTGGAGATATGACGGAATGGGCGACACCATGCACGCCAGCACTCAGCGGGGACCGCGTCCTGTCCAAAGCCACTGAGTGGATCGTCGAACAACAATCACACTAAAAGTGCCGCAGCGACCATCGGGACGACCGCTGCGAACCCTAGTCTAGTTGTGCGCTCTGCGCTGCTCTCCTTCGACCCCGGGCTTGGGCTCGCGCCTCCCCCCGCACCCGTCCCGCTCGGTCCTGCTCCTGACCCTGTGCGCGTCCGCGTAGCGGTGGAGCTCGAGCTCTCCGTCGCGGTGCCGTTCAGGCGCATCGCGTTGCGCTGCAAAATAAGGAGGATCCAAGTCAGCCGTCGTCCAAGTCGGTCACAAAATACGAAAAGGCGGCTCATATATGCGCCAGAGCTGACGCCCGCCTCGCGAGAAGACGGATGGTGGCGCAAAACAGAGACGAAAACGAAAACGTGGGGCACTCACCCGGAACCCGTCCAGCGTCTGGTAGCTGCTGCCGTTGATGTTGATCCCGCCGACGCCGCCCTGGGCGCAGGTGTTCCAGTCGAAGAACCAGATTGTGTCGTTGGTCGTCACATTGACGGACAGGGTCGTGACCGCGCTGAAGTTGCCGGCGTTGCGGAAGCTCGAGTCGAACCCGTTGAGAGTGGTGTCGAAATCGTGCAAGGGGATGCAGGGCGCAGCAAACATCGACTGCGTCGCGGTATGGTTCCCCTGGGTGACTGTCGGGGAAAGGCAGAGTGGTTAGTAAAGAATTCAATTGACGTCGTATGCGTGAGAGGTAAATTGATATCGAGAGGGGGAAGAGAGTGATATACAATTGCAAAGGTTGATTCGCGATAACGGGAGGTAAGGATTAGAGTCGTAGTAGAGAGCCGGAATCGAGCCATACAATAAACATCCGAAAAGAATCGAAGAGTCGTATTGTGGATGTCATGGCATGGTCACGTAACACGCGCAACTCAAGCAGGAACACGGCACGGCATCCCCGACATCCCTCAAGTTCCTCGAGGAGTGGAGATAGGCACGAAGAAGGGGAGAAAGGCGGAGGACAAATAAAATGACTCACAATTGAAGACGATTAAGTCGCCTATGTCAGCGGTGACCACGTCAGGGTCGAAGACGGTGATCGCATTGTCGGGTGCCTGTGTGTTACCGCCGACGGTGATGACGATCTGCTTTGCCAACGAGGCGGCGAGAGCGGAGAGCTGTGGGAAAGACGACCAGTCAGTACAGGCTTGAGAGACAGGAGCAAGAAAAGCAAGAACTCACAGCAACAGCTGCAGAGAAGACGGTGCGCATGCTGAACAACCTGCGAGCGAGGGGAAGAGAGGAAGGAGGTGGAGGGCGGAGCAGACGAGAACAGAGGGAGACGAGGGGGGTAAAGGAGGCTGCAAGGATGGAGGGCGGACGGACGCGAGGCTGGGCGAATGCTTCGCCACAAGCTGAATATGAGGCCCACCAGCGTGTCGCAAGGGTTCCTTCGAGCATGGTGAGCTACTTCCCCTCTTCTCCGTTCTTCTCCCCTCTGATAGCAATATCTCCGGCGGCACGTTGTCATTGGACGGATAAGGGAGAAATCTGCTTGAGGCAAGGAGTGCCGTCTTCCATGACTGCATCCTTTGCAGCCCGCGCCTGGGACGCTCTATATGGCTCAAAGCTCATATACGAGTGATGCGATATCGCACGTACCTGCCTGGTTCGGGTGTTCTCTGGTCTCGACTTCCTCCTTCGTCGTCGATTGCGACGATAAAACGTGTCCGAGTTCTGGAGAGGCGAGATTCGCCGGGGCCATTCAGCAGATTCCTATATGCGGCCGACGGCAGTCGCAAATGGTTCATATAAGAGCCTGAGCTCGCGATCGGAGACAGCGTGCAAGGCTATTTCCGCACCATCTAGCCCCTCGGACTCTATGTAGTCTCGATACACTCCGTTGCGCGTCCTCCTATAAGTGAGCATACCGCGTAGTATGCCGGCAGAGGTGGAGAAGCTCGGTTGCGAAGTTAGGCTGCTCATCTCTGACGTCTGCTGTCTGCTGTCTTTTGTCCTCGTGCGTATCAGCGAAAAAGCTTGCACATATCTAGTCCCTACACCAGCCCACCATGGTAGGGATGCTCACCGTTTGACGTGTACTTCGCGAATCTCCTGTCGTTCCCCTTTCCGACTCCCCTCTCGACTGACAGAATGTTGAGGATTATGCATATTCTATTGACGGCGACCCCGTGGCGGTGCGTAGGTGGACGTGCTTGTTGGGAGTACATTTCGAAGTCTCATCCTGTGCTTCGATCAAACGCGGCCGCCTGCCATACCGGAGCCCTGTCAGAGGTGAGGTGCAAGATACCCGTGATTAGCAGAGTCGCTCCCCAATGACAATCATCACTCACCAGTCGTTATGGTCCTCTAGCCAACACGCAGACCCTCAGATGCTGGAGAATGACCATGGTCTTCGTGTGTGCGCGGTGCGGGGCATAGGACTAGGCTAGGTGCACCCGTTCCAATTCTGTAGGCGTCACGGGCACCGTCCATCCCAAGTAGACATTTTCTTTTCACCTGTTCGACGCAGTCTTCAAAGTCTCGCGACAGAGGTTGGGGTGGGCATTGCAGTGATCGACGTCCCTCTCTGAGTTCGCTACAGGTTCACTAGAGTAAGAGTGTTGGAAGAGAGGAGCTTGGAGAGGCGACAACGACACGTGGCACATCTCCGAGATGTCCGACCGTCCGTCCAGTGTTGATAAGCGCCACCCTGTCTTGCACTTACCACCGTCTTGTACGAACCTTGGAGAACAAATTCAAAGTTCATCGCATGTACGATCGTCATAGTGAGGAAATGCGTATACGTAGAGTATGAATCGCATGCTAACAAGCCACTGATTCTTCAAAACATACAGGACATCATCAAGGCGGGAGGCGTGCCATATGAGGCTGACCCCTTGGCGAACCTCCGAGTCAATCCAACGACCAGGTATCCCGACCAAAAATGCGCGAGCTATTGTCGAGGATGGATCGCCCAGCCGATAACTCTACGTACGGGTACGCCAACCTAAACTCTTCGCGCGCGATGAAAGGCACATGGGAATGGCCGGGATGGGCGTGCGTGATCAGGATTCGGCCGGGTTTATGGGAGCGAGTCGACGAGGGTCCGCACAGACCGAGTCCCAGATCGGAAGGCCCGAGTCTCCACAGCTGCGACCGGAGGAACTGTCTGTACCCGACGCTCCCCCGCAGGTGCAGGCCGCGCTGCCTGTCCGCCCATGGCTCCTGTGGAAACGCGCGCGTCATGTCGAGTTCCTCTTGGGAGGGAATGGCGACCTGCGCTTTGTGGAGCATGTTCTCGTAGATGGTACCCTTCAGCTCGAGATGCACGAGAAGGGTCGACTTTTGCGCTCGTTCATGCGGAACGAAGGACAATCGGACCGTCCGCTCCTTGGTCCCAAACTCCTTAGTCCACATCGGCCAAGAGAGAACGTGGTCTTCGGAGCAGTCATGGGCATCGTGCACGTGCGCGCTTTCGTCGCCGGGGCAGCCAGCCCTGCAAAAGACCCGAGCCCAGTGCGTGGGTGAGCGGTCCAATCCTCGAGGGTGTGACGAACACACTCCAATCTCCACGGTGATGTGTTCCCCAGAGTGGTGAATGAAACGCACCCCGTGACAGTGCGCACAAGTCTGTTCGATGGCCTGGAAGCCCAGCATGGCGAGACGGGAGATGAGCCAGTGGGGGAAATGGACAAATGGATTCGCACTGCAGTTGAAGGAGAGACGAGCTATCGACGCGCGAGTAGATGTCCAAGCCGCCGGCGGGCTGGTCGCGATGTAGATGGTGCGCCATTCAGGCTGGACGACGGCACCGTCGAAGCGGATGTTATGCAGGTCCCGCCCGAGGGTCACCAATCGTACAATGCTGTTGATGCCGGAATGAGGTTTGGCCCGGCGTAGGCGACAACCGGCGTCATACCGTGGTCTGTATATGTCCCGAGCGGATGGGTCCCTCATGAGAACGAGACCGACGTGTTCGCGGCTAGGCAACTGGCAGAGAAGGACAGCGATGGTAACATCGCCTGCGTCGAACAGAGGGAGTCGACATTCTACCCCATAACTAGTGAATGTAACTTGAGGGAGTTCGACACGATCGAAGGGTCCATTCCGGTGGTCACTCGTGGCCTGACTCTCTTGTGTATCCTGTTTATCGCCGATATAGTAGCGTGACGTTAGCGATATGACGGTTTCACAAAGTAAAAGTAAAAATATGGGTGATGGATACGTCTGTTGTACGCGTTCGCACTTCACCAAGGTTGGCGTGTAAACAGAGGGCGATTCAAAATGCTTAGGGGACGAGGCTAGAAGATACCTGAAAGCGTCCCCAACACTGGACGAGATAGCATCTTCGGACCCAAACCCGCAACATTCACCGACTATGGGTCCCCATGCGAACAAGGTCATGTCCGAAGAGTGCCTCAATATCTCACGTTGAAGGCGATAGAACGCATTATGCCCCTCCCCGTAGTTCGTCGGAATGCTGACGCCAAACAGCCCCATGAGCGAGTATGCCTCGTCCTCCAGTCTGGTGGTGCTCCGACCAACGGCCCAGTACATCCGTTGAGCGACGCTGAATTCCGAGAACAGTCGTTGCCGGGTGAAGATCGTCCACGGAATTCCCGTGATCTGCGAGAGAAGACCACAGAGCGTCGCCTTCGTCCCGATCTCCCGCCATTCGTCGGAGAAGAAAACTACAACGGCCGGCGCGATGATCCTGGAGCGTCCACCCTCGAGTGTGCCATCGACTCCTCCGGAAAGCGGAATCCTGAGCGTGCAGTATACAGCCGCGAGGGACGTCCGCCAGGTACGCGTAGCAGACCTCCGCCTGAGAGTACCACTCGAACATGGAGTTGATTGACTCGGAGAGCTCCGTGCTGCTCGTTTTGTCGATGCAACACGAGTCGATCCACACCCACCGGAAGCCCTCCTTCTCTGCCAGGAGACAGCACCCGCGGACCTTGGGATTGACGTAGTCGCGAGGATTCGTGCCTTCCCGCTGACACCGCTCGCCAATGGCCCTAACCTCCTGGAGGGTTTGCTCGCCCGTAGGGCTCCACGTATGGGAGAGTATCGCGTAACCGCCCACGATGGCCTCCGGGGTGATGAAGTAATGCAGTTCTGCGCGATCGGTGCTCAGGACCCACATGGCAGAAACGGGACCTCATTCCTAGTCAGCTTTCAAATCGTATCAAGTAGCAATACAACGAAATGCTCACCAGGGACGAATATCCACAATCTATACTCGTGGGGGAGGGATGGCGTGGGGATTGCCCTTGGACAGAGGAGTGGGGCGATTCGAAGGGTGAGGGTGGCACATCTGTGGGAGGAACTTCGTCATCCTTATATACCGCAGCCCTAACTTGTTAGCGCGGGGTCATCGGAAACTTACTTATGCTCTAAAAGATGGATGTTTGACGGGGTTTCCTTTGCGAGCTCTTTGCGTGAACGGCAACACGGCATGTTCGAGTCGACAACAGCAAGATAGTGAATGATGAAGAGGCCAAACGCCAGACAGGCGTTGTATCCTCGCACTCAAGTACAGAATAAGGCACCGCTGTACATGCTTTTGGAACAAACCTTCGCCGGTCCTTGGATACTGTATCACCTTCTCTGGATATACTTCACTGTTAGGATCCGAGGAACGCAGTCCCTCTTCCACATAAGGACCATATCTCCGTGAAAGAAAGCATCTGAAACCCATTGATATGCTGCCAACGGTAATTCTTGTACCTATCACATGAACTCTAAGTCGTCGCCTGTCGGATTGCTACGTCAGCATAGGTCTGACAGCTCGCGGTGCAGATAGAGAAGAAAATACCGAACCGGTAACACGCCTCGGAGGCTATGTCGGCTTGTCCGTTGACGTTGACACGGGGGGTAGGAGCGGCGCACCGGATTCGACGGCATCCTTCTTCCGGAGACCAAAGCCTTCGCGCGATGGAAGTGCGACATTCTTCTTGGCCTTCATAGCGTCGTACACATGCCCCTCGAGCTCAACGTGGACGGCCAACGTGTGCTCCGGAGTCAGCCTGCAGCGCGAGAACGACAGCCGCACGGTCCGCTCAGCGTCCCCGAAGTCCTTCGTCCAGCCTTGCCAGGCGTCGACGTGGTGCTCCAGACAGTCGTGCGAGAAGTCGGTCTTCTGGCCCCAGTTCCCCGAGTACTGCGGCATCGCCTTCGCCCACTGCGACCGGCCGTCGCCGGACGATTGCAGGCAGGTCCCGAGGATAAGGCGGATGCCCTCCTTCGCGTTGACGTCCTCGAACGTCGCCGATACATGCAGCGGCTTTCCGTCGACGGGTTTGCTCTCCATGTGCAACGGCCGAAGCTCCATCCCTATCAGGGTCAGCCTGCCGATGACCCAATGTGGGAGGCGGAAGGGCGGGGCGGGGACGATGCAGTGCAGCGGGAAGCAGAGGCCCGGCGCAACGTCCCTTTTGATTGGGGGAGGGCTGTCCACGATGAAGATGTCGCGCCACTCGGCCGTGACCGTCTTCCCATTGAGCCGCAGGTTGTAGAAGTCGTCGCCGAGGGAGATGAGACGCGCGAAGCCAGCGCCGCCGGAGGGCATGCGGAAGCCTTGCCCTGTGTGGTATTTCTTTCGGGAGGGATCTTGGATGATGAAGTTGGACGGGTGGAGAAGGAGCCCGATGTGTTCGCGCCCGGTGTCACAGAGGAGAACAGCGATGACGAGCCCTTCCGACTCGATTATTGGGAAATGACACTCCAGCCCATAGCTCGTGACTGAGAACCTAGGCAGTTCCATTCGACCGAACGGTCCAAGCTGTCTCCGAATGCTCGCTTCAGGATCCGACTCCTGTTCGATCTGGATATTTTCTGTTAGCTCCTCTACATCCCACAAAATTGGCTACACACGGGTTCGGATTTCGTCTTCCATTGCCAGTCGAGATATGGTTGCAACGGGTATGTCGCAGACGGCGTATAGCGCACGGTTCGCCCGAACGGCTTGACGAAACTTCTGGGCGAGTCGGCGAGAAGATAGACATGGTTCTGCGATGACGTGTTGAAATACTGGTAGATCTCTCGTGGTTCCACCGGGGTGATGCTGTCGGAGCTGGTCCAACGACCCCACGCGAATAGACTCGTGTCGAACGACTGCTTCATAATTTCGTGCTGGAGGCGCTGGAAGGCCTGGCATCCCTCCCCGTAGATCGTCGGCAAGTTGACGTTGAACAGGCCCATGAGGCAGTACGCCTCATCCTCTACGCGGGTCGTGTTCCGACTCGATGCCCATGACATGCGCTGTGCAATGCTGATGACCGAATAGTGCACCTCGCGCGTGAAAACCTGCCACCATACGCCAGTAACTTGCTGCAGGAGCGATGCGAGCACCACTTTGTTCCCGATAGTTGTCCAGTCTCGAGATACGAAGATGACGACCATCGGTGCGATGAGCTCCTGCAGCGTCCACCCGCGCGAATGCCACCGCGCCGTCCTAAACGCCGACCCCTGCGCGTCCAAGACGCAATCGCTCTCGACGTCCTCCAGGTACGCGAAGCACACTTCAGCGAGCGAGTACCAGCGGAACATGGAGTTGATCGCCTCGGAGAGCTCCGTGCTGCTTGTCTTGTCGATACAACACGTGTCCACCCACAGCCACTGGTATCCGTGGCGTTCTGCGAGGATGCAACATTCGCGGATCTTCAGAGACACGAGATCGCGAGGATTTTCCCCAGTGGCCTCGCACCGCTTGTAGAGGGCTTGCGTCTCTTGGAACGACTGCTCGCCATGGCCCCATGTGTGAGATAGGATCGCGTAGCCGCCAGTGACTGCTTCCGGTGCGGCGAAAAAGTGGAGTTCAGCGCGATCAGTGCTGAGCAACCACATCGAGCGTCTGTAATGGGGCTTGAAGGTCAGACTAGGTCAGAGACAGTGGGAACTGATGAGAATATTCGAGCTCACCGTGTGGACCTGGAGCGTACAGCGGTGAACAGCTGGAGAAAGGAAGGATATCGATGAGCAACTGCGGCAAATTTTGGTACTTATTCCGTCCATTAGCATCCTAGTAACGCCGGACACAATGGCGCAATGGTACATAATCGAAAGTCTTGATAAGACCGAAAATTCTCGAACGACGAGTGCCCATCGCTTACTCGATTATTACCTGCACGGCAGTTTGGGCAACGTAAACTGCGTACAAGACCTTAGTCTGCAATATATTGCGTTCAAAAGAGCGGGGTAGGGAAGACGAAGCTCACGGCTTCTTCGTGGCCACCCAGAACTCCGCCTGGTACAACCACCTCATCATCGCCGCCTGATCCGCCGTGTACTCGCACTCCACGGTCCGCCGCCTCGCGGGCTCAGACTCCGCAGCTCCCTTTCCAGCACCAGCGACATCGAACCCGACCGTCTCCGCAAGCTTTAGCACTTCCTCCAGGCTCAGCTCGATGGCCGCCTGCCCGCCACTCGTCCAGAGAAGAGGGCCAAGATTGATCCATCGGCCCCCCGGACGAAGGAGCGCATAGATGTGCTCGAGGGTCTCGATCGCGTTCAGGGAAGTGTCTATGAAAAACAGCGTCACGACAAAGTCGTAACCTGGCGTCCCCTCTGGCGTACGTAAGGACAGGAAATCGCCCTCGGCCAGGGAGAAGTTGTCCGAGAGGCGAGGGGTGACGTCGGGGAAAGAGATTTTGCGGAAGAGGGTCTCTGTTGTGCGCTGGTGCGAGAACCAGCTGGCGTATGGTTGGAGGACGTGCTGGTTCGGACGTTGCGTGTGCGAGGGCGAGAGGAGGAACCGTAGCGCGAGATTCATGAAAAATGAGAGCTCGTTCGCGGTCGTTTGGTAGCCTGAAGGAAACATAAGTTCAGTACACGCTCACTAACTGACAGAGCGAAGGTAAGAGAGAACATGTTTTCGGATGATGATGAATGCTCAACGGGGATACTTCTACTGACAGAGAAACATTCGTTCCTGCATCGAGATCGTCAAAGAGGAACTTCGCGCAGGATCTCTTGTCAAGAAACTGATCGTGGTGGGCCACTGCGACAGGACCCGTGCAGCGCCGTTCTGTTCGTGCGCGCAAAGCCTGTCTCCTTTCAATCGTCCCGCTCGTGCTTGCGCACGGAGAAGCAAATTAAAATGAATGCATTGTTTGAAAGCGCATACAGTCGCCCAAACATACGACAGGAGCAAAAACAAGCACACCTCAGATGAGCGACTCACCAAGCTCCGATATCTCCCAAGCCAGCCGTCCAAGCCCAGCACCAGGCACAAGAACCTTCATCTGGCCCCGCCTCTCCTCCGGACACGTACGCAGGACATCCAAGACAGGCCCAAAGATCGTCTCGCGCTCCCTGCGCCCCTCCTCGCTCCAGTCCCTCACAAAGTGCTTCAGCGACTCGCGCACCCGCCCCAAGTCGCCCTTGATCTTCGGCGCGAGCAGCCCGCGCCCCTCGTCCCCGAACTCCTCCTCCGCGAGGCGCGCGATCGCGTCCGCGACGACGGCGTTCGTGCCGATGGACTCCTCGAGGCGCGCGAGCTTCCGCGGGTACTCCAGCGCGTACCCGACGCGCCTGTGCGTCCAGCTCATGCGGCCGTAGGACTTGCGCATCGCCGCGAGCTCCGCCCGCGCGAGGCGGGCGTACTGCGCGTAAGACGCGGCCGCGCGCTGCACGGAGAAGTGGCCGACGGCGGCGCCGCGCGTGGAGGTGCGGGTCTGGCCGAGGATGATGTCGAGGAGGTCTCGGGGGCTCCCGTGGATATGGAGGCCGAGCACGAGGAGGACGAGCGGAAGGAGGGAGGCTAGGAGGTAGTCGGAGCTGAGGACGGCGAGCCAGTCGATGGGTGACATGGCATACTTCCCGGAGTTCAATTATATTGCCCTGGTGCTCTAGTGTAGTTCGAGAGAGAGACGGTAGGCTAGCAATGCAAGCCGAGCATAACCCAAGAATTCGAAGGAATGTGGGAGAGTGGAAGAGATGGAGGTCGGCGAGTGAGCCACGTTGGGCGTCAGCAAGAGGGTTGCGAACGGCGCCATCGACAGCGCACTTGGTGCGGTCCGTCTCCGTCTCATCCATCCTCCATCTCCCACTAGTTGCTGTTCTCCGCTGAAGCTCTATTTCGAACCTACTAGAACGCACTGCTGGACGATTGGCTTCGTAAACCCGTCGCACGACATTACCTACGACCGCTTGTCTCGCCATGAACTTGTCTCTCTACACAGTCTCCGCATTCTTCATCATTGACACGGACGGACACCGGGTACTCGCGAAATACTACCATCCTAAAGGGCACCCAAATGGCGAGCCCAAGAAGCTGACCACGCTGAAGGAGCAGCGGGCATTCGAGAAGGGACTCTTCCAAAAGACCAAGAAGGCCGGAGGTGCGTCCCTCAACCTTTCGTATTGCCCACAATATGTCTAACCAGACTTCCTCCGCAATCAACGTGGCTATATGCGCGCGTACCGAACGCAGGCGACATCATCCTGTACGACTCACACCTGGCGGTCTACAAGCACTCGCTCGACCTCATCTTCTACCTCATCGGCGACCCGTCCGAGAACGAGCTCATGCTGCACTCCGCGCTCATCGCGTTCTCGGACGCGGTGCACATGCTCCTCCGGAACCAGGTCGAGAAGCGCGGGGTGCTCGAAAACCTTGACCTCGTCCTCCTCTGTTTGGACGAGACGATCGACGACGGGTGCGTTTCCTTCTCCCCCAGCTCTTTCACAGGGAGGACATGCTGATGTTTGTATATGCGCTTTCAGGATCATCGTGGAGACAGATTCGACGACCATCGCCTCCCGCGTCAGCCGGCCAAGGGCGGACACGACGGAGATCGTGATCAACGAGCAGACGATTTTGAACGCATACCAGACAGTGAAGGAGAAGATGCAGCAGAGAATAGGGCAGCTTTAGGAATGGCGTGTTGTATATGTGAGTCTCTGCCTCCATTGCTTGCCTTTCACGAAGCAGACACTCATGTTTACGTTTTATGGTCAGTAGATATTACGCTGTGTCGTTACCCCCTCCCTGAAACGCTAGTGCCTGCCTAGAGTTCTTGTCGGGTATCCGTGACGGTCGGAACTACGAGCATACCGCTTCCGTTGATGTGCAGGAACGGAACCTCGGCATGAGACGTCGACGCAGCAGGCATACGGCGGCATGTATTGTTACGCTTCGCTATGAGATCGCCCTAGATGCAACAGGGTCACGGTCGGACGACAACTGAAGGCCTGAGGCCTGAGGTCCCGCGTGGGATTACAGTACATATGTACTCCATCGTTTCCGTAAGTCTGAGTTCGCAACGTCTCCGCGGTAACTCATCCCCCACTCTGCGGACCCCCTCGTCCCATCCGACAGGCAATTGAGCACCGTGCGTAAGCGGTTTAAATTGTGAATTCAGGTCCGCGCCTTTGTTTGATGCTCGACTGGCACGCTGCGCCTCGGGTATCCCAGTCCTGTGCAGGATTTCGAATACACGATGAGAAGGAAAGGCCTGCGCACCGTCTCTGGGGAACGACCGAGCACTACGCTAGTAACACCATGCCCATGCAAGTCTTCAGTGGGTATGTTTGCAGTGGATCATGTCGAGTCGTCCTCGAGCCAAGGATTTCTTCCAGCTTGCCAAGGAGAAAGATAGGGACGAGGAGTGTTTCAACGGTCTGCTGAAACATGAATGGGAAAGAAAGATGGTTTAAGTATGATGAGCATTGCCCCTTGGGGTGTTGTCTCTTGCAATCTTCCATAGCGTATGCATGGTTGGTCGTTGCGAGGAATGCAAGGACAACCGCCGGCTTGACTGCCGGTGAGCGCCGGTGGCAGATCTAGATTGCCGGTAGCGCCGATTGCGATCCTCAGGCTCTTCCGAAGCTTCCCCTGCAGGACCTCAGTACTCAGTCCTCACAAACGTGCCCATCTTCTGAGGAACCACTTGCCATAAATTCAATATCCAGCTCGGACCTTGCAGCACAAGACCCGGTGCTCCCCATGCCCGCCTCGTAGGCTGGCAGCAGGAATTGAGTGTGAAGAAGTATGTACGTATACTCCGAGCAAATGACCACCGAGCTAAGTTTGTCGTGGAATCCCACTGGCATCCCATGTGGTAGCTTCTTCTGTGCAATCGGTGAGAACTCCTGCTTCCGTCTGCATCCGCATCAAATCCGCACATCAGTGCTGTTGCTGCCAGTGTCAGACCATACTCGACACCCCTGACGCTCGCCCACTCGTTGCGGCTGGCCGGCATTCAGACATACATATAACAGCGTGCTTCTCCCGCGAGATGCGCACCCTCAACGGCACTCCTCGTCGAACCTCCCCGGCTCTCACTAGTACTCCCTTCGCGTCGTCTCGCGAGGATGCAGCTCACGTCGTTGTTCGCGCTCTCTATCGCCGTGCTTGCGGCCCGCGCGTGCCCCGGCGAGGAACACAGTGACGATCACGCGCACGCGCACGTTCATGAGCGCCGCGCATACCCCCAGGCGCAGCTCACACCCCCGAGCAGGCCCCTCGTCTGGAGCGACGTGAACATCATCCACACCACCGATAGCCATGGCTGGCTGCTCGGACACCAGAAATCCTCCTTCCCGGAGCCCAACTACAGGTGAGGGTGCGATTCATCTCGGTTTCGGGTCTATATATGCGCGGATGTGGGGTAACATGGGATGGAGCGTAGTGGGGACCTGGGAGATTTCGCCTCTTTCGTCACGCACATGAAGCAGCTTGCGCTTGTGAGTGATGAAGATATCCTGTCACGCTGATGTGAGGGTCTGACTTCGGTTGGTTGTAGGAAAAGGATGTCGACCTCCTCTTGGTTGACTCCGGTGACTTGCATGATGGTCAGTACGGACGATAAGTAAACGCGTGCGCCCCTATTGACTCTGACTGAACCTGTCAGGTACTGGTCTCTCGGACGGTTACCCTCCGGGAGGCGTCGATGCACACGAGGTGAGGGCGAAGACGACGACGCAATTTCTGCAACCCGGAAGATACTCACATTATCTGCGCAGACTAACAAGTTCATGTTTGACCTCCCCTACGACATCATGGCCATTGGCAAGTAAGTGCCATCTGTCCTTTCCACTGGGTGTATGCTCATGTCTATTCAAGCCACGAGCTCTACGTTTACGCGAACACATATGACATGTATAAGACCTTCGCGCCGACGCTGAACGGCCGCTACCTCTCGTCAAACGTCAACATCACCGTCACCGACACGCTCGGCAACAACGTCAGCGTCCCTGTCGGCGGTGTGTCTATTTTTGCCTCTTCCATGCGCGAGAGACATCTGAATTGGACCTCGTTCCAACAGAGCGCTTCGCCAAGTTCCACACGCGCAAGTGAGTGCACACGGCACGTCAGTCCACGACGTCGAGCACTGACGCATTGCCACAAGGGGCCGCAATGTGACCTCGCTCGGCGTCCTGTTCGACTTCACGGGCAACGACGTCAACACCACCGTGCAGAAGGTCGAGGACATGGTCAAGGAGCAATGGGTTCGTCGCGTCGCTCCTGCCCTTGCGCGTGCCTGTTCGTGCCGCTGATCCCGCCTGTCGCATCTCTGACAGTTCGCGGAGGCTATCAAGGACGAGCCCGACTTCTTCCTTCTCGTGGGGTACGTCATTCCCGCGGGCCTTCTGGGGTCAATGCCAGAAGCTGATTAGCTTGCTGTTGCGTCTAGCCACATGCCGGTGGCAAGGACAGATAACTGTGAGGAGCCGCTGCTGTTTGGTCCTGGTTCCTGCATACTTATCGCGCGGGGGCCGGATCATGCGCAGGGCCAACCGTCTTTAACGCGATCCGCGCTGTCCATCCCACGACGCCCATCTTGATTCTCGGAGGTAAGCCGCTGAGACGAGGACTTTTAGGAGATTATGTACTGATGTCGCCCCAGGCCATACTCACATTCGCGACTGCGGTAAGGAACGCTGCGCTAAGAAATACGTTACCTCCTCTCATCCTCTCATCTCAACATGTAGTGCAATACGATGGCCGCTCTATGGCTCTTGAGAGCGGTCGCTACATGGAAACTGTCGGTACGTGCCATGTCCACCTTCTCTTCAAGCTAACGTCGCCCTTCTCACGTTGCATATCACAAAGGTTGGATGAGTATGTCAGATGTCCTTGCCGCATGACGACGTCTAACAACGCTGCGCAGGCGCACAGCTCGACCAAAAGGGCTCTACGAATAACATCACATTCAATCGTCGTTACCTCGACCCTAACCGGGTAACGTATGAGGTACGTCTCCGAAGGCGGTTTCGTTCAACTCGTTTTGACAGTAGACTCCCTCCGCTTCCAGTACCACACCAACCGTGGCAACTTCACCTTCGACACCCTCAAGGGCAAGTTCTTCACCTGGGGCCTCAACCAGCTCGCGGAGACCTTCAACCTCAGCTCCCTGTTCGGCGTCGCGCCCCAGGACTACACGCTCACCCAGTAAGTCCCCCCCTCGTCCCACCAGCATAGATCCTGACGTCACTTGCTCCCTCCCCTCCTTGAATGCGCGCTCGCCAGGGTGCCTTACCCGTCGAACAACTCGCTCCTCACCCTCTTCGGCGAGGCCATGACCTACTCGCTCACCGCCAACAACACGCGCGGGTCCGTCCCGAACATCATCATCACCAACTCGGGCTCGCAGCGGTTCGACGTCTACTCAGGGCCGTTCACGAAGAACGACCAGCTCACCGCGTCGCCCTTCGCGGACGCGTTCCTCTTCATCCCGAACGTCACCCTCTCCGTCGCTCAGCAGGTCCTCCCCTCGCTCAACAACGCCGGCGCGAACGAGCGCCGCGCCCTGAGCGGGTTCGACGCGGAGGCGTACGCGCGCGGCGAGGTGGACATGGTGTACCGCGCGTGGCTGGAGGAGATGGACCGGAGGAGCAACGGGCCGGCGCGGCGCACCGCGCAGAACGCGACGCTCGGCTACGTTACGCACGACGTGCGTCCATCCGTTCTCTGCAATTGCTTCACTTGTTCTTCTTCGCTGACAAACGTGTTCCACGCGTAGTCCTGCCCAGGAATCGGCGACGACACCCTCCACTCGCCCCTGGTAAGTCCCACCACCACCACCACCACACACCGCGAAACAGGAACTGACGGACGCGATCTTTGTGCCTGCAGCCCTTCTTCGACGTGCCAGACTTCATCGGGACGGACGCGCCCGCCGGCGTCGCGGACGATGCGCCGATCGACCTCGTCTTCGTCGACTTCATCGAGAGCCAGCTGCTGCAGATCCTCAACGGGCTCCAGACGGCCAAGACGTACACGAGCGCGGACGTCCAGTCGTACTCGGACGTGCTCGCGAACGCTGTGCTCGGACTTTACGCGGAGAAGTACTGGAACTGACGAGGTTGCGACTAACATCAATGATCAGTAATATGGAGGTGTGGCGGAGGGATTGGTGGCCGCGACATGCATGCATATATGTGTGTAGTGGGCTCACGTACGATCGAGTTTTTCTTACATCTTAATTGGGGAGGCTTTCAATTCCAAGCCGCGTACAAGATATCGTTTCTCTCGTGTTGTGCCCTTGTGCATCGCCCGGTTTTGAGCACAATATGAATGGCTGCGTATGATCAGGAAGTGACGGCCATAAAAAAGGTCTTGTGTATGAACCTCTATGGACACGTCCGGGATCGAACCGGACCCCTCTCGCAACCTGCAAATGCTAAGCGAGCGTGATAACCAACTACACCACGTGCCCTTATATTGGGGTCCCAAACTGACATCAAGACTTCACCTTCTCCGCACTGTGGACTTCAATTGTACATGTTCAATTGTGCTTTGCTCTTTACAGTGCATATATATATGCTTGTTCCCAGCTGTCGAGACATGATCTAGGTCGTACCGAATCTATCACTGGACGCTCAAGTTTTGAACAATCTAACCATGCATACTAAGGATCAGTTCTTTCACTGTCGGACGTCGTGCCGCACCCTAGGGTCCCAAGTTGGTCCACACCAAGGGGGTCACGGTGTCGTTGTGAATGAAGTTTGCCGGGATGAGCACGGCTGAAATTACGACTTGATACGTGGAGTAGGTAACGGAGTTACTCATACACGACGCGGGCCTGACGCCCGAGGTTCTATGGAAGTTCGAACAACAGTACTAATGATACACGGCCACCGGGATACAGACTGGTTCTGAGGGGAGACACGAACGGAGCGAACGAGCAGGAGAGCGAAGCACAAAGGTCACCGAGAGCAAGCGAGCAGAGGGGGGGGCGGGCACAAATAACCAAGAAAGGGGAGAGGGATAACGGCGGGAGCGCAGGTATAGGTAGCGCGGAGTGGGGGTGAAAGCTTGGAGGAACAGACGCGAGGGGTTGCCAGGGGAAAAGAAGAGAGGAAGCGCACGAGGGAGAACGAGAGAATGCATCCGCGGCGTCGGGCGGCGTCTCTGGCCGCGCGCGTTTGGGTAGGCCAGCGCAGCCGGCGTGTCTATTGCGCGGAGAGGGTTGGCAGACGCAGCGGATGGGGTAGCGCGAGCGCGGGAAGAGAAGCGGGAAGGTAACGCGAGTCAGGGCAAAACAACAGTGAAGTGTCCGAACCTTGAAAGGCTGAACGGAATGGAACGCAAGGGGGGGCGGCGGCGGCGGTCAAAAAAGCAGAACAGCGGGAGCGGATGTCGCGTAAGCTCTCAAACAAGCGCGTCGAGACTGGCCTGTGGATCGCGCGCCAGCGTCAGCCTTTGTCTCTTTTCAATGCATCGAGTACAGTACAAGGGATAGCACTTACAGCTTCGCTCTCGACTGGTGTTACCTCGACCGCGGGGACTGCGGATTCCACTACTGTCGGTGCCGACGACGCTTCGGCGGCAGAGGCGAGACTCTCGATGAGGTCTTCCGCGGAGGAAGTGGCGGGATCGACGACCGCATCGACCGTCACCGCATTGGTGGCCGTGGACGACGTGCTGGCGAGGGAGTTCCGCGCGGACGTCAATGCGGAGATAAGGAGATCGATGACCCCAAGAGAGTCGTCGGACGAGGGCGTGCTGGTGCTCTCAGTAGCGGCCTATGAATCAAGGATCGGTCAGGAGGAAGCAAAACATGTATCTGAAGTCCAACGCACCGTGGTTGTGTTCTGCCCAGTGGGGAGAGCGTAGAGGCATCCCATTAAACGACACCCGCGAGGGTAGTTGCCCCTCTGCTCTGGCGTCAGCACGGATGTTGCGAGCTAGAATTAGAGGGAGTCACATACCGCCTGATGGACGACGATATTGGGCCTCTGGATGGGGGCAGCGTAGGTGACTGGGAAGGCTGGTCGACAAAATCAGGATCTGGATGGCAGTGGATCAGCGTATAACTGCACGTACCACTAGCGACAAGCGCAGAGATGGCGAAGGAGCGGGTAAGAATGAACGTCTGGACCATGGTGGCGCGGGTGGCGAAGCAAAGAAGGGAGGGAGAGGTGGAGGAAGCGAAGTGGGGAGGGTGAAGAGTGTGAAGGGCTGAAAACCTTCTGCAGTGGCCTGTTGCTGCTGCTGCTGCTCGGCAGATACCCGCGCAGGTCTTATACTCGTTTGCGACGACGTTGCATTGGTGACCTACAACCGTCTATGGAGTGCATAAAGACTGGTACGAAAAAGGGAAGAGGGGTATTACGACAGCAAGGGGAATTCTGGTGAGAGAGTGCCTGGCGACATTGCGGGCAAAGGTTGCAGCCATTTCGGGGGATGAGCTTGTCGCGGGAAGCCGGAAGGAAGTCAATTAATGAGTAACAACGGACGGGTAACTCGCCCGGCAATGGCGACTTACCACATTGATTCGGCGCCTGCGCTTCCGGATTTGGTGTTCCTTGTAGTGTTATCCATACATTCTGCGCTTCCGGACTGCGACCTCGGAATCTCGACAGCGCAACGCGTGCGCCAGTGTGTGTCAGAATTCCAATCGTTGCCCTCGTGACCGGCGGTCCGGTATTTAATGACTACTGAATCAGAGCCTAAGTTCTGTGAGAGGTAAGTAAGAGGTCTGTAGAGGACGTACGGTGTTAACTTACAGTCTCACCCACGTAAACGTGGCGGCCCCATGATTCGGACGTGAACCTTCAAGGCTGGGACGAGCACTGGCACTGGCAGGGGCCGTGTGCCTGTGGGCTAATGGCGGCGACCCTTGCGCATGCAACATCAGACGGTGTTTGCGACGTCTGCCCCAAGATGTGGTCTGATGCAGGCCATGACGGGGAGGGCGTTGCTGTCAGATGCGAAAGGCGGGGTGCGAGTGTGGGTTCGCGCGCCCCTTCGCAACTTAGTTGCTATATCGGGAGAGTTGTTTGTCCTCCAACAGCCAACTTGGCGCCCAACGCCCAGGCAACAGCGCGCAAGACGACCCTTGTTCTCAACTACGACGCTCATTCAGCACTCTCCTGGGCCAACACCCTGGCCCCATATCTATCACAAGTTTTCGACTCCGTCAGGCATGATGCGATCCAGTCCTGCAGATGCGTCTCGCCTATCCCGTCCTCACCCTTCGACCGTCATGATTGGGGGCTTTCGCGCGCAGTTACCATCGAGAAGCCCAAGGTGGCATGTCTCAGTGGTGTATCCACTTGCCACAGGGTCTTCTAGCCCGTTACCTTTTTGAATGAAACGTTCGACGGCGCACAGGGCGAGGCAAGCCTGAGGTGAGGGGAGTAGTATAAGTGAAGAGGAGGTGTCGGTGGATTGGGGATGCCAGGTCCACCATCCTGACCTGGCCGTCTCGTGCACCAGTCAGCTTGCCTAACCTTCGTTCTTTCCCCTGTCTCCGCGGACTACTGGACGACATGGTTACTTTCATTCTGGTGCCTACCTTCGCGATCTCCGCGTTCCTCGTGGGTGGTGAGTACTTCTCCTCCGGTCTGCTTCGTATCTGGACCGAGCTGTTTTCCCGCGAAGTGGGAGCCTTCTCGGAACGCACATCCCGATTTATCCTCGCTTTTCAAAAATCCCAAGATCCCGCCTTCTGACAGACAGACCGGCGTGTCCTGCCGCATTATTGATCCATGAGCTGCGTGTGCCTTCTGACCGTTGACACTCATTCTTCGGATTCCCAGCCTTCCCCGCCGCCTACGCCACCCCTCTTCCGGTCGATCCGTGCGACTCCGCGGTAAACATACTTGCGTGCATTTCATGCAGCGCGCCCCAGATTGTTCACGCGGATTTTCACGCGCTCGTCAACCGGGGTTGTCGTCAGCCTGGATGCTTGTTCGTAGAGCCCAGCAGCAGCAGCTCGGCATCGGTGGGTCTTATACGTTCCATAATGCGACTGTTTTTCACTCAAAGTATTTCTTTAGTCCACCCCCATGGCGACGTCGGCGTCCGCGGCTGCAACGGGATCTCCTGTATCTGAGACTGGGACTTCCGACACAGTGGAAGATCCCCCGGACTCGATGGAAGCCGTAGCGCGTGCACTTGGAGCCGCCAGACCGTATGATGGCGTATTTTCCGCTCTGGAGGATGAGGAACCGAGTGCGAATTAGGTATGTACCACCTCTCCAGTACGCACACGACGGTACTCATTCCCGTGTTAGATATTACCGTCGATCCGGATGCGTTTGCATGAAAGACAGTCCGCCGCGGCGGACAGCGGTGTGAATGCTCCTTGGAAGCCTCTTGGAAGCCTCTCACCTATAGTTGCCGGTGTTTCTCCGTATTTATGTTCGCGGCCCCTTGGAACTACATATGCACCGCCCCTGGTGATCCCTCAGACAGGTTGAAAAAGTGCGTTCCCGGTGGAGCTACTGCTGGCACTCCCTTTTGACATTATGCAAGCGATCCCTCTCATTCACCTTCTCTTACAGCCGCTGTTTATTGGGCATATTTAGACGTGATGAAGCCCGTCGTGATTTACTAGTATATGACCAGTCCTTAGAAAGAGCCGCGGTCTGTGTTCGTATTAGCGTATATATCCCTCCTGTTATTGGCACGTATCGAAGGACTGGAATGTCCAGGTATCCACTATATTCGGAGACATGGGTTGGACAAGGGCGACTTTGAAGTTTGAAGCGCGCCTATCTTTTTGAAGGAACCACCACGGTTGCCGTCAGGAATATGTAACGATCCGCTCTCTCAACCGATTATCGAGTTCAAGTTCAAGAGGCTCGCCTGCAAGACTACTTGTACACCAACCTCTCGCTTACAACCAATATTATTATACGGTCAACCACAACAGGGGAAGATTCGGGACGATAGCCCACCGCTGCACGGACCCGTATTGATATTGCCACTAGAACGAGTACACATCTCGTGAAGAGTTCAGCTCCACCCGGAGCACGCCCTTCGCCGCCATCTTCGGCAAGACGCCCCCCAGGGCGGCCGCGATCCGCGCCCTGTCCTGTTCGGTCACGCACCCGTCTTCGTCGCCGCCGCGAGTAACATTGTCCGAGTCGAAAACGAACGCGAAACGCGCAAGCGAGTCCCCGTGTGCCGAGAGCGCCGCGTCCAGTCTGCCCCAACGCCCCTGCTCCTGCTCCCCCGGGCTGGTGATCGCGTCGAGGACGTCCCGCACCACCTCGTCCTTCCGGACGCTCTGCCGCACCCTGAACACGATCGACCGCACGGAGGGCGGCGGCGGGCACACGCAGCGCGCGTACGCCGGGAGGACGGCGCGCAGGTAGTCGGCGTACGGCGCGTCGCCCCTGTGCCTGTTGTACGGCCCGGGCTGACCCTTCACCACGAAGGTCAGGGACTCCAGCGCGGTGCACGATGCGAGGCTGCGGCCGAGGGCGCTCCAACGCTCGGAAAGGTTTTCTATGTACGCGCGGCGACATCATCAGTCCATCGTGATCAGCGCGTCGAGTGACCGGAAGGCACTTACGCCGCCGCAAGTGGGCCCGCCGGAGCTCACGGAAGTCTGCATCGAGGTGGAGCTCGCGGAGCACGGCGCGCGCGTCGCGCAGGCAGGGCAGCAGAAAGCGGTCGAGGCCGGACGGGTCGACCACTCGGAACCGGATGGTCTTGAGCGCGCCCGCGGGCAGAGACGATGCGCAGAGGGCGGAGTGCAGGAAGGTGAGCAACCCGTCAGAGTTCCCGTCGTGCCCTAGGAAACTCAGAGTCACGCTCTCGATCACGGGTACAGCGGATGGGCGCATGCCAATGGAGTCCAGCACGTCGTTGTCGTCGTCGCCAGACATCAGGTTGGGGAAATGGAGGTTTAAGTGGCGGATACGAGAAAAGGAGTGGAGGAGGTCGAGGAGGGGTCGCGTTCCGTCGAAGGTGCAGCGGGAGAGGTCAAACTGGTCAATGGCGGCACGGGGGCCTGGGGATGGGGGAGCGTCCGAGTCCCGGTCAAACGAGGGCGCGTCCAAAACAGCTTCGGGGCCGGGCCTTAACATGATGTCGACGAACCTCAGTTTGCGGAGGCAGGTAGTCTTGGAAAGCATCGCTCGAAGGAAGGTGGAGAAGGGTATGGAGCCTGAATGTATCGTGACGGAGAGTACAAAGCTTGCGAGGTGGGAGCTACCGTCCAGGATATCCAGGAATCTCCGAGGCAGGTCCAAGGGATTCCAGCTCCGACCTTTGCGCTTCTCGGGGTTCGGACCACGGTACCTGTCGAGATGAATGCCGACAGAGCGAAAGAGGTGCCGCTGAGCGGTGGAGGTCCAGTCGCGGCAAACGAGCGAGCACGCATGAAGTGTAGCATGGGGGTAGCCTTGGTAAGATACCTCGTCGAGTATGGCGCATGCGACGTCGAAGGGTATGCGGGCGCTGATAATTTTGGACACTGACTGAGTGGAGGCGTAGAGCGGACGGGTACCACTCATGGTGGATAGCAGTAGGGGATACGCAGTGATTGACCGCAGATGACAGTTGACCTGCAAGTTTGGGTGTGTCAGAACTCATGTCCGAGTCGTCGACGCCGGACCGCGCAGATAGGATGGATTTGTGGTTCGGGACCCCTAACGAAAGAGGTTGGCAGAGACAATCCACGTTCGGCCTGCGATTTTTGGGGTCCGGAGCATCCAGCAGCCAGCAATAAGGGAAAACATACCGCAACGATAAAATTGATGCCTTGGTGTGTGGAATAGTCGACGATACGCCGGAGCAAGCGGCTACGGTAAGCGTAAATACAAGATTGGATACTGGAGATGCAATGCAAAACATACCTCAGTCACTGGCAGTGGAAAGAAGACTGAGGTGTTCGGAATGGCGAGACTTGAGTATAAGTAAGAGCGGCTCGGGACCAGAAGTAAGGTAGTTACATCACGACAGGAACGATATAAACGTAAGTACAGATAACGACGAATGGGATCTGCCAATGTCCTTACAGTATGCCCATGCGGGGCGTCGGGAGCACAAGTGCACCGCGCGGTCAGGGCACGCGTGGCGTCAGCCTGCGTTGGCGCCGTGGGGCTTGCCAGCGCTTGCCCTTCAGCATGTAGTCAGAGTTATGTAGAGAAAATACGAAGTATAAGTATGGGAATGGGATGTATAATAAACTGCCTCCATACGCGATATGAACAAGTTCGGCGCGCTTCTGTTACGGATAACGACTCAATTAGTTTAACTTTCCGTTCAACCCAGCTTTGACGAGTCTCTCGCATCTACAAGCAGACGGTGACAGTGCACATAAGGTCAGATGCAAGGTGGGAAGATTCAGCACCAGGGAAGGACTCACCGCCGCTAGATCTCGTACAACAATGCTTGCCTGTCCGTGGGAGGAGGCTTCAGCTCTACTCCAAGGATGCGCCTCTTCACCAGCCTCGGCAACACGCGCTCCAGAGTGCCCACGATTCGCCCCTTGTCTTCCTCAGCCGGGTGCCCGTCTCTGTTGTAGAACACGAACGCGAAACGCGCGAGTTCCCGGTGGGCCGAGAGCTCCGCATCCAGCCGGCGCCAATGCTCCCCGTCGGCGATAGCCTCGAGGACTTCCCGCACCCCCTCATCCTCGTACTCTTGGAAGCCCTCCTGCACCTTGAACATGATCGAGCGTAGGGACGGCGGCGGGGGACACACGAGGCGGGCGTAGGCCGGGAAGACGGCTCGCAAGTAGTCCATGTAGGGCGTGCGCGATTGATGCTTCCCCTCTATCGCGAAGGTCACAGACTCCAGCGCGGTGCACGATGCGATGCAGTCGACGAGTGCGTCCCAACGCGTAAAGACGATTTCTATGCGTTGTGTCCGAGTCAGCATACCGAGTCTGTCGAATCTTGTGTGGACGGCACTTACGCGGCACCACCAAGAGCAGGCGGCGGTCGAGGTCGAGGTGGAGCTTGCGGAGGTGCCCGTGCGCGCCACGCAGGCAGGGCAGCAGCAGACCTTCGAGGTCAGGTGTGTGGGTCAGTCGGACCCGGATGGACTGGAGCGCGCCATCGGGCAGAAACGATGCGCGGAGGGCGGAATTCAGGAGCGCGGGCAAGTCGCAGTGTACTCCGTTCAGCACGACGCTTTCGATCACCGGCACGGTGGATGGGTGCAGATCCAACACATCGGAACCACCGATGTCGGATCTCCCGTCAGAGGTGAAGACGGTTATTTGACGAATGCGAGAAAAGAGGCGGAGGATGTCAAGGAGGGACCTTGCTCCATTGACTTCGCACCACGAGAGCTCCAGCATGTCGATGGCGGCGCGAGGGGATGGACCGTCGATATCGCTTTGAGTGGGAGCGTTGAGCAGGGGCAATTCCGAAATGGTGTCTGGATCGAGCGTGATCATGGACAGAACCAGGGCACGGAGGCGCGGAGCCTTAGAAAGCAACGCTCGAATGAAGCCAGCGAGGGACGGTATGGTGCCTGCATGTACTGTGACTGTAAGCACAGACCTTGCGAGGTGGGGGCTACCATCCAGGAAGTCTAAGAATCTCTGGAGCTCTGTTGGATCGCAGCTCTGACCGTCGCCCGTCGTACCCTGGACCGGCTCGAGATCGATCAAGACCGAGCGGAAGAGGCGCTGCTGAGCTATTGAAGCCCATTCACGGCAAACGAGGGTGCACGCTTGAAGCGCAACAAAGTCGTTGGAGACTTGATCGAGGATTGCGCATTCAAGGTCGAAGGGGAGGGCGAGGATGAGGGGAACACCGGGAAATTTAGACGAAGTGGCGACGTGAAGCGGATGGATGCCGCTCATAGCCCTCAACAGTATTGCAGAACGCAGCGATTGTCCGCAAGGATGGGTGGCTGAAAAAGGGCACGTCAGAAATTATGTTGTCGCCGACGTCGGGTCGCCGTATAGGCTAGCTTTGTGGTTCCGGTTTGCCTGCCGAGACAGGTTCACACGAAGCCACGTTCTGCCTGCGCTTTCTGGCAGTGCAAGCATCCAGAAAACAAGTGAAAAACGTACTCACGGCGATAGAATTTGCCACGGCGGTAGACAGGTGGTGGATGAGGGAGAGCTCTGGATGAGCGGAAAAATGTATATCACGTTTGATCCCGTACTCGTCTCAGCCTAGGCGCCGATAGCACGTGGAGAGCCTTTTCGGCACGCCCAATCTACAGATAACTGAGTGGATTGATTTTCCAGTACCATGCAGTACTGACCTGCAGTGCATACCACTCCCTTATTACAGCATTGACGGTGCTATGGAATGAAGCTGAACCGCGGCGTATAAACATATCAATGACGCCCAATACGTTCGGCCCGCTGCTTTTCCAAGGTAGGCGATGATACACAAGTCGAAGTTCCTCCCAGGGGGCGGGTGACTTCGAAGGTTTGTGCGCGGGCTTTTGACGTCGTGGCCATATAGAGAGGAATCCAGCAGACACCGAAAGCCGCTTGTCCGTGTCCGAGTCGTTGCCGAAGTCATAATACAAGGGTGGTTCCGACCGCTACCAAGGTTATCATACGAGACATTGTCCTCCGAAACGAGAATGGGAAACTGCGGAAAACGTGAGCATGCACGGCGCGAACTTCATGCGCCCCTCAGAACGCCACGCCGAAGGGTGCTGATGCTGTCAAGTCGATAGCCGCTTTGGAATCCTCCAACGCTCGGAGATTACTCTGCATCTGTGGAATCAAGGACACGATAAGCCTGTAATGTCGAAGGATAAATGACGCAGGAAACCCGACCTGAGGTGGTGTACTATCATTTGTTGGGGTGTTGTAGAACCCTCCCACGGTGAGCTCCATCTCGTCACCATGAGCTTCCCTCAGCGACCGTCTTGAGTTCAGTCTAGAATAGGGAGATGAGGAAGTCGTAGCTTAGTATGCAAGGCTTGAGGGAGGATTGCCTGCAGCGACATACACCGCCATTACTGAGTTGGTGTACACTGTGAGCCGTCCGGTCAGCGATGAGAAAAAGGCTGGGACAAAAAACACTTACGCCTTACCGCCACTATCTCAAGCGCGATCCAAATGAAGGTGTCCGGACGAGCGATAGCCTGGCGTTATCGCAGGTACCAATGAGTATATCCAGCCCATGTCAAGTGAGCGATGGCTGTGGGCACTCACGAAAACCAAAGCCAGGCAGTTGGCGATCCTATACCAGATGAACAGAACGAAAGCAATTCAGTCTACCGACCGGCATTTCCAGGGCACTCGATAGAATACCCAGTGAGCAGACCTACATCAGATCAGATCGATATCCTCGTGATGCAGTAGGAGTGAACGCACCCGTGTTGATAGAGTACAACATCAAGCTGTTTATGAGGGTGTCCGTTCTTCGACAATGTCAGCACAGGAGCGGAGCACAAACCAGCGGTAGGGACATACCGTCTGAACCCTGTCCGGCTGCGTCTCAACGTGAAGATGAGAACGCTGGTTGTAAGCATATCTGCCACGACCGCACAGGCACATGCAGCAGAGTCAATCCACTGTGGACATGATCAGGCAGCCACTCGATCAAGGCGGGTTTCTTTGCGCTTACGTAGTAGTGTTCGTACTGTTTGAACGCGCGTAGCTTGAAGCTGGAAACCAAACATATCAGCACACCCGTCTGGCATCTCTTCACTGAGATCGACGGACGCTATCACTGTACCAGCTACGTTGAAGTTCCAGAGGTTAGGAGGATGAAGGTGACTGTCCCTAAAGGGAGGACCTACCCACCGCACACCCTGTACCAAATTCGGTCAGTCCACCAATTCTCCCAAGCTAATCTGAGGCATCGCACTCACCGAATGTAGCGAGAGTGAGGAGTAGCTGTGCGGAGTTCAGTAGGCAGCAAAGGACGGATTTAGGGCGCATACTGAGGCGGCTACCAGGATCCTGTACTTGCGACTGACTGCGCTCTATTTCAGCACCGGGATCGAAATGAACACGCGGGGAGGGAACGACGCACTGATATACACACGTCGTGTGAAGAATCTATGTACGAGGCTGTCAGTCCCAGTCTCAGCGTTCAAAGATTGAATGCAGTCACGTACGACTGGGACACCAAGACCCCGAGTCCCTGACAACGACAGAAGGTTGTGAGCAGCTTATACCTGCGATTGCTTGGAGCACTCACCGCAAGAACAGGTTGACACTTGAGGTATAATACATAGTCGCATGAATTCGAGCTGTTCACCAGGCCACTAACGACTCACTTGAATTGACCTACAGTACGCGAATAACATTGGCCAGTGTGCGATAGAGATAGATTATGAAACCGAGGACATACCAGATTCCTTCTAAAAGCGCCAGAGGGATGAAGTAGTGGGATACCAGGTACGCATAGCTGGGCAAGAGATGGCATCGGTAAGTGCTCCTCGGGTTGCGTAGGCGGAGCACGCACCACGCGTGGGCGGAGACAACAGTGTGGACGGTGTCTATGATGCTGGTAGAGGAGAGGATCAGCTTGAGCCGAGCTGTTATGGCGCGACGGGCTCACATCAGAACAAACACCTGGGCTGTTGCTCAGCTGTGGACGAAAGGGCGACACTGACGAGACAGTCGTACCGTGAGCTTGATTGCAAGAGTGTCGTCCTTGTACATCTGGGTGTAGCGGTAGGCCTGATGAACGACAACGCCGTAAAGGCTGGTGACAGAGGATTCGACACTTGTCAGCTTCGGTCGTCAAGGACCCTAGGGAAAACGACTCACAGAAGGCTAACAAACGTCCCAATTAGGAGCGCACCGTAGGTCTCATCCAGCGTCGGAAGGTGTAGGAGGCTTTCCAAGGGAATCGTCCCGGCAGCCATCGTCGAGGAGACTCTCGGGAGAGGAGTGGATACAGAGCGTTCGGCGAGAAGTGATCGATTGGCGATCCTATATGTATACGTTCTGTGTGATTATCTGACAAACTGATCCTTCTCCTGTACGACGACGAATGGAAGACCACACTCTGATTGTCGGTCAAGGCTTCGAAGCATGAACCAATTCGACCATTACAGTGTCCAGCCCCTACGGAGGGAATTGGCTTACTCAACAATAAATGCCTTGAGAAAAGCATTGTCAGGTAGCTTGGTGGCGGCTGCCATTCTTCGAGGGCTTAGACAGATGAGTTTGAAGGGGAGTCAACCAGAATCCATCAGTGTCGCGTATGAATAGTACCCATATTGGCAACGGCGTTCGAAGTGCCCGTAGTTGCTTCCTTCCCGATGTCCTGGTGTGGAAAGGAACAGCTTCTCCTCGCACGCGTGACAGTCGACCGCAGCCAAATGGAAGCAACGACGTGAGATTGGGAGAGCTAAGAGCCTTGTCCTCAGTTCGCGTGAATTGGTAAAAAAAAATGGAAATGACATACATGTCAGCCAATGGGAATATGAGACCTTGACCCAGTCGTTGAACATGGGAAGTGATGCAATCTGTACAGACATTTATCGGAAGTAAAGAGGACCATACAGTAAATCATGGGCTGTGCCGAGCTACAACGACAGACCGAGCCGTTCACATGCATACACGACCCCCGCACATACAAGACGTCACTCACAGGTCGGGATAGCGGAGATTTGTGTATCGAAGCAACCCCTCCGTATCGGCAAGCTTGAGAGCACGGAGGTCCAGCAACGACGGGCGACGGAATATGTCCGAATCAAGCGCATATAAGATACTAAACGGAATCCAATGTACAACTCACATCTACGCTCCGCCGGATGTCGACCCACACCTAGTATCCTGCCGCACCTGGCGCGGCATCACCCTCCCGCCTCAACCGGAGCAAGACCTCCCTGAAACGCGTCAAATCGGTGGCGTTGGCACCGGAACGAGCAATACTCTTGCTCTGCGAGTTTTGGAGCTCGATGGTAACGCAGATGCGCTCCCATGTGGTACCCTGCGACAGCGACGCAGATATATCTGCCAGGAACTTCTCCTCAGTCTCCCTGCGTGTATGCGGTCAATCTGTCAGCGGTCGGACAGAGAGAACTGTAACACGTGGGCGCACTTATTTTCCCGGATGTTGCGCTCCTTCTTCAGGGCGTACCCCTCGTAGAACTGGTCGATTGCGCGCTCCGCTTTGCCGATGGTCTCCTGCCGCTTGGCTTTTGAGGCTTCGTCACGGGCCTTGATCTCAGCGGCCTGTTTCTCGCGCCATGCTCTGTGTATGACATCAGAGCATAGTTAAATGAACGAATGAGAAGAACACGTACTTGATGACCTCAGGGTCGTCCTCTTCCAGCGACTGGTTTAGGATGGGGGTGGAGGAATAAGCAGGCTGCGGGGCAAAGGTAGGAGTTTGACCGAAGAGCGGCTGCTGTGTTGGAGGCTCGGACGCTTGCTGCAAGAGGACGTGAACTATTGCAGCTAGACGAGAAAGACCGTGTGGCACGCACCTGGGGGACCTCGATGTCCGGGAACTCACTCTCGAACTTCTCAATCTCGTCATCTCCTGTGACCTTCACCTCTGTAGCGCGCGTTGGCGGCGGGCTGCTGAAGTCATCGAAGGAAAAGGTGCCCGCAGTCTGGGTTGGCGGTGCAGCGGGTGGTGGTGCAGAGAAGTCGTCCATGCCGTCAAGAGAGATTTCGGGGAAAGCAGAGGCCGCGCGGTCAAAGTCGATATCGGCAGTCGCGTAGCTTCCACCCGTCGGCGTACCAAACTCCTCGCCAAGGACGTCGCTCTCGCGCTGCAGGAAGTCGCTCATGGTCGTTGGTGGGTCGTTGGTGGACGGAGAGTCGCGACTCGCCTGGAAGTTGCCAAGGAGTGCTGTCGGTCCTCGGAGCTGTTGCCGCGCGTGGCGGAAGCCAAACAAACGCAAACAATGGCGGCGCGACGACGACACATTTGCGCTCGACGTCGAGCTCACCTCAAGCTCACCTCCAATCCATTCATACATCGCGTTTTACCTGCCTACCACTAATGGGATCCTGTTACGCTGCTCTTTGGTCTTCGCGAGTCAGCATCTGTTGGCCTCTGGCTTGCTGCAAGGCGCTACGGAAAATGAGCGGCATGGCTGATTCTCTACTCACGTTCTTGACGACCTGGGCTTGCCCGCCAAACGATGCATCCTTGCCCTTTTATAACGTCAAGGAAAGCGTGGCCAACGTTTGGGAAGAGGCAGCGGGACAAGCGTTGGGGAGGCGACCATGGTGTGTTGTCACTTATTGTGCGCCCGCTATTGTTCTGCGCCGCGAGCTTTGCCAGCTAGCTGCCCAACATACAGCTTATAGAGTAAGCAAGAAACGCATCTCTGCATCCCACCTTTCTCTTTGAACCCACCACGACCATAATGAGCCCACCGACGCCCTCCTTCGACCCTAAATACACTTGGGACCACAACCCTTCCCGCCAGGCCCCTCCTGCGGTTACTGTGCCACCACCAGACCACCCAATCGAGGCTTCTCACTTTTCTCCAGAGTCTCCTCGCCCGTCGGACCGCTCACACCCACAGCACACACGCTCTCGGTCCGACTGGACGAACTCCATCACCGTCAAGTCTCTGACGAACGATCTCGAACTCGGGAAGGCACATCCTTCGCAGACACCGCGAGCTCGCGACAGCCTCACCAAGTTCTCCTTTAATCTGAGGATGGCAACACGAACACCACGGCAGGAATGGTACCCGATGCAGGAGCCTCCGCTACAAACGTGGCCGCCGCTCGAGGGCAAGAAGCATCATCGCACCTTCTGCGATCAGTGTCAAGAACGAACCGACCAGCAGCGCCGGAATAAGATCCTTTTCGTCGTGCTCGTCATACTGTTGCTGTACCTGTTTGGGAACATCATCTTCCTTAACATCCGCGTCGTTCGCCTTTCTCACCCTTCGACGTCCACGACCACTGCCCCAGCCAACGCCTCGGATTCAAGTGCACTTTCTGCGGATGCCCAGTCGTGCTTGTCGCAGTTCTCGTTGAACGCCCCAGCAAACCCACAGTCTTATCCCTGCTCTTCTTGCCTGTCTGTCTTGCAGGGCGTCCCGTCGAATTCCACGTCGACCAACTCCCAGGACGCCCAGCAACTTGTCAGCGCCGTACAGTTCTGCGGCCTCCGGAGTATCTTCGAGACAGCCAACAGTAACGGTCAAGTGGGCTTGTCTAACGGAGGTTGGGTGAAGGATGTCCGCTTTTGCGCGTGGTCAGGAGTGCGTTGTGACGGCTTTGGGCGTGTCTCGAGCATGTGCGTATTTTCCTCGCAGCTGCTCGTTTGCTTACTGACCTCGCTATTCAGACAACTATCTTTCCCGAGCGTTCCTGCGAAGATACCAGACGAGGTCACCGCCCTAACTGACCTTACTAGTCTGCAGGTGATCGGCGACACGAACATTCCTGGTGAGTAAAGTCCCTCTTTCCAGTCCGCTCGCTCTGACCACCTCGATGCAGCTGGTGATCTCCCCGCATCGTTCAACAACCTGACTGCGCTCACCACTCTTCACTTGGAGTCGACCGCAATCACATCTTTCCCTTCGGCGGTGCTGACCTCTCTGAGCAAGTTGACGACACTCATTTTGGTGAAGAATGGCCAGATGACTGGTGACATGGTGTCTGGACTCGTGTCTCTCCCGCTCGTGAATCTGTACGTGCACTCCATTACTTACCTGCTGCATGTCCCGTGTTGACTCTGTCGTAGGGTCATCAACAATCAACCTCTGCCAACGAACCCTATATCAGCGTTGCTTTCGAGCTCGTCGACAAGTCCTGCGCTCCAGACTCTGTACGTTTCTACTTTTTCTTTTCTTTGCTCGTCTTCCTAACCGGGAAACCCCCAGTGACCTTTCCTCAACATCCCTCAGCGGCAACCTCCCCTCCGACCTCTCCGCCTTCACGTCCCTGGTCGAGCTGCACCTCAACAACAACTCCCTCACGAACCCGCTTCCCTCCAAATTCCCCAACACCCTCCAGGCGCTCACGCTCACGAACAACACGCAGCTGCAGGGCGCCATCGCGTCCGGCACGTCATTCTGCGCCCTGCTGCAGCTGAAGACCTGCGACGTGCGCGGCTCGGGGCTCACCGCACAAGGTGGTTGCGGCGTCTGCCAGTTCTCATAACGGCGTGCGACGCACCCAGCTCGTTGCTTCATCTGTTGCCTACTTCGCCTTTCTCTGGGACCCATTCGTATGGGGTGGGCTCTCACCCCCTGTTTCATATATGTTGCCATCGTCTTGATGAACGATTTTGGCAGCCACTGTGTGGCGACTCGTGATACATACAGACCATAATGCCCACATGGACTGTTACCCATCCCGTTACGTCGCTCGTTCGTTCCCGATTGTATACACTCACGATCACTTCATGGCAGTCACGACGCTCCTTTACAACTGTAGTGTTATTTGCGACGTTTATACGCGCTTCCTTTCGTTCTGTATTCCGATCCTTCTCATGTTACTGTAGTTTCGCAGCTGTAGCGATAGTCGAACCCTGCACATCATTGGACTATGTATCCATTCTCTGATCATGAACTGACTGCCAGTCGTCTCCATCCTTTGGCCACCGCATGGTACGCCAGTGAACGCTCACCGGAGATCTTATCTTGATAAAGCCGCCTTTGCCTTGCAGCATTCAAGTTGATCGGCCTCTCGCATGGAACTACAAACCCATTCCGACGGACCGCATTGCATTTCACACCCCCAGCAGCAGAACCTCGCGAATCGCCGTGGCCGCCGTATCCATGAACACCCGCTGGCACAGACATGCAGGACGTCCAGCGCCGATGGTGAGAACGCACGAAGCCGGTGATGGAGGAGAACCACATACACCAAGCCCGAGCAATGCGTCCGTTCCGTTCTCGCACGTCCGGGGTGATCCTGATCCTACGATAAGTTAACGGGCCTCCTCCATGGCCACGTCTCGCGCCGCCGCTCTGGCTATCCTTCTAGCATGTGTCCTTCCTGGGGAGGCGATTGAAAATCAATCGCCGGAGCGTCAGGTACTAGGATCGTGATACTCACAGACTCCAAGACCTTCTCCGCGGTGATGTGGATCACATCGAATCCGGGCTGGCTCTCGACGAAGGTGGAGACGTTCCGCGAGCCGTCGGCGGACAAGGGGGCCTTGCTTGTGACGGCGCCTTCGATCTGTCCTTGTACGTATTGGCGGGTGTTGAGTCTACATACGATGAAGTGTCGATCAGCCTCATCATGGAGTAGCCTGAGACCGTAGTAGCGTAGGAATGGCACTCACGACGTCAACAGCGTGTTGGCGGACACTGAACGCCAGTGGAGGCCTTCCAGTACGCGGACACGCAAAGTCGGGGACTACTTCGACGGACTCACGTTTTCCCACCATGAAGTTGAAGAAGAGGACGTAAAGGTTGTCGTGGGCGGTGATATACTGGAAACGCCGCCGCCGGGTATGGGTACGGAGCGCCAGTGAGCCCGGGTCTCCTTCGCGAGAGCAGAGCCTCAGAGACGTACCGCGATCAAGTCCACCAGCTTGCATAAACTGCGAAGAGCGGCGGGTTCAGTTGCAAGTGCCATTCGATGCGCAAGACCGGAACTTACGTCGTGAGCATCCCAGTCGTGATGGTGAGCGCGATCAGTTTGGTGATGATGTCGTCCGATCTACGGTGGGGCAGTGGTGGTCAGTACGGTAGCTTCGACCGGTGGCCGCGGATCGGACGTACTTGCGCCAGCCGGCGCGGCTTCGGTGTAGATAGTAGCAGAGCGAGGTCGAGATACATAAGTCGGCCGCGAGCGATATTGACAGGGCGAATATGCCATGTGTCTGTGACCGCGTCGGTGGAGTACAAAGTCAGTGGAATTCGGCACTGGCACCGAGATGCGGAGCATGTTGGATGACCACGTACCCTCAACGCCTTTTCGGCCTGAAAGAGGTTGTGGTATCGGAATCTGCAGTTAAAGGGCGGAGGGCATCAGAGACGATCTTGAATAGTCGGGTCGTCCGAGACTCACCCTCGGATCCCGTAGGCTGCAGTATTGGTTGCATGAAGATATCCTGATGAATGCTATTTCTTTGACGTAAAGGAACCCTTACCAACAGTGACGGCTACGGGCGACCGAAGTTAGTAGGACCGAAGCCGATGGATACGGAAAAGACGCATACCGATGCTAACTGCAGTGAGAAGAGCCTACGAAACCATCAGCTCTCTGGGTTCACGCAATTGCATAACACGGATACAGACCCCACAAGCGGCTAGGTATGCATGACGGCTTACTTTTCCGCCTGATCAGCATGATAACAGCAGTTGTGAGAGAGAGATGGTCTTACGTCGCCACAAGCGATGCGTAAAGAAACTATGGTCTACTTCAGTATCATACTTCCGGTCTGTCAGGCCGTAAAGAGCATACCTGAAGAGCAGAAGGGAGAGAATTCCCTGTCATACCCTTTGTTGTCAGTCTCTTCTGTGAAGGCACGGTGATGGCAAGCCTACATTCATAATAGTTTCCATCTGACAGGGGGACATTAGCCGGAATGTTCGGTAGCATTGTAATGGACTTACTGGCAGACTCCTGGAAATAATCGTGAATAGGGGGCATGGGTACCGACGTCGATGACACGTACCAGACAAGTGTTGTGATGAGCGGCTGCGCAAAACCGAGTATAAGGTAGTGGTAGGTTGCGTGAAGAATTACAACCTGGTGAAAGGTTTCGCATAAACTGGAGATTGTTGTCATAAAGGCGTCGTTAGCTAAGCAGCACCTTGAGTACTCACAGAATTATTGCAACCTGTCCCGGAGCTCCGTCTGCGTACCAACCAGATTAGAGGCGAAGAATGTGACTCACCAGACTCCGCAGGAAGACCCCATCCATTTTTGTTCTGGAGGAGCGATAGTAGGTGAAGGTCTGCAGGCATGTTATGCCATAGATCCTAGGTATGTATGCAAGGCTTTCAGCATGGAAATGTATGAGCTCAATCACGGGAGACTAACATCGACGAAACTGCGACCCCAAGGAATGTAACACCGAGGGTGCTTCCGAGGTCTTTCCCAGCCAGAGCGAATGCAGCCATCCTAAGAATGAGAAAGGGGGAAAAGAAAGGTGGCGGGCGCGAGATGCAGTCGAGCTATTTAAGCAATATGATGGGTATATTCCGAGCCTCCCATGACGAGGTGTGAAGCTTGAAGGACTCGACCGCCTTCAGGGCCACTGAGGCACTGTCACTTTTCCCGTGGCAGTTGTATGACATAGACCGCCTGGCTGCCAGTGGGAGACCCCAAGACATAGAGAAGTGATGGAGTGATCTCTCATGCCGCCGCCGGAGTAGAAGCCATAATGCGCGCGCGAACCACTGTATCAATCATGATATGTGGTGAACGGCGGTGCAATTGGGTAGGCATGACATTGCAAGCTCCGTTGCGACCAAGATCTACGAGAAAATGTTCAAAACAGTCAGCAATATTCAGGACGATCAGCTGTGGAATCCTTCGTACGCCAAGCAACTTCCGATAAACGGCCTTCCTGGGGCGTGGTAGTTCTTGTCAAGTTACCTAGAAGGGGTGAGAGCAGAACAAATGTTTGTTTTCAATGGCACAATTCATTCGGTCTAGACTCTACCAAACAAGCCCGGTCTCCAGAACTGGCCATGGGATTGGGAAGGCGGCGGAGTCGGGGTCTTTGACCTCATCGGATCCAGCCACGTGGCAACTGGATTTGGGTAAACACGTTAGCGCGCGGCTCCCCACCTCCTCCTCCTCCTGAGCTCCTCCACCACCTGCTGTCGTACCCCTAGCTGAGGTTCTCATTGAACTGAACAAGGTACGCTAGCAAATCTCCAGATATCTACAACTATTCACAGAGCCACGTTGGGACTGTAGTTCTAAGCAGATGCAGCCCCCTGCGGTCCCCGAGTCCGCGATATGTCGCGCCCTCACATGTCCAGATGTCATCCTCGAGATCATCGAGCAAACATCTCCATCGGATGGTGCTTTCAATTCTCAATACGACCGCCAGTTGTTAGCAACATTGGCGCTCGTATGCCGGGCAATCAACGGGCACGCTACCAAAGCCCTCTGGTCTCGACTAGATTCGTTCATCCCCCTTATGGAGCTCCTTTCTGCCTTCGATAACAAAGTGATTAGCCCGGACACCATCCCCACTCGTGTGCGTCGCTGCCATCTCTCCATACCTCCATTGATATTTCGGTTACTGACAACTACCCAAAGATGATTTCGGGAGACATCCCGTCGCACGAGTTCTCACGATTTCGTGAACTTGGAAGTTTTATCCGAGTAGTCGCCCCCACTGATTACGTTTATGAGTCGGACACCATCGATCCTGACGCGTGGCTCTATTTGGCACAGATCTCTGGAGGCAAATCGCTATTCCCTTCCCTACGGGAGCTCCATTGGACGATTGACGAGACATCTGGCACAGAACTCCTCTTTATCGTGTCATCTTCGCTCCGACGCCTTACTGTTTGTTACGGCAGGTACAGCACCGATTCGCGGAAATGGGCGCTGAGCCAGAGCATGCTGTTTCGGACTATTTTCAACGTTGCCACCCACCTCACGCATCTCGCCATTGACGACGTCGACATCCATGAAGCGCTCCTCCCTGCCTGTCTTTCGAATCTTCGCGTGCTCCGCATGCTCCGTGTGGTGTCCCTCGATCAAAATGCACCTGCAAACTTAGACGTCCTCCGCACACTGTCGTCTGTGGAATCCTTGGAGGAGCTCTCGTTTGCTGTTGGTTCGATCGAACCCATAGACTTCATTGGGTTCCCCGCACTCAAGAAACTTAGGATGGCCATGCTGTCGGGGGCAGCACGACCCGTCTTCAATGCTTTCTCCTCTCCGAGCCTTCGCGAGCTCATCCTCCGGGATCAATGCTACTACACCAACACCAACGAGATATTCGCCACGTCCACAATAATCACACAACGTTTTCCATCCATGGAGAGTCTCACGATGACCTTGTCTGTTGAAGATATCGATGGCGTCGACCTCTCCATTCAAATTGCGCTTGCCCCCCTCTTCCCCTTACCCTTGCGCAAGCTCTCACTCGAATTTGAAGATTCCCCAGTGGCCGCCCTCACCGACGACTTCTTCGCCGCACTCGCACAGTCCTGCCCGCAGCTCGTCGAGCTCTCAATCATGATCCCCGATCAGAGCGATGATGTACCGCTTACCGGCGTGACCTCGCACACCCTTCTCGCGCTTGCTCGCAGCTGCCCACAACTGCAGGTGCTCCAGCTGCCGCGGATGAAGAGCCCGCAGCCGGGAGAGGTCGGCGAGTATCCGGTCCTGCAGCACCCGCTGCGCACGCTCGCTGTGGAACACCCGGCGATTGCCAGCGAGGAGGAATACACAACGTGCGCGTTGCTTTTGGACAGGCTCTTCCCCGACCTGGACACAACAACCGTCCCACCAGACATCATACTATCCGACTCTTGGAAGCGGGTTTTGTACTGTGTTCGGTTGTGTCAGCTGGGGAGGTCGAACCGAGCGTTGTAGGCCGCGGAGGTAAGTCCCATCTCCCTCTCTCGATTGACTTCGTTCGAGCACAAGTCCGGTTGACGCGTGCCCCATTCTAGACTCTACATCTTGTCCGAGTCATCCCTTTACTACTCAGTGTCGGTCCGGAGCTATGTACTTTAATGCTATGCACTGAAATATCGCGTATCTGCACCACACCTTCCTCATCTCCCGACGCGAGCCTCGTCCCGTCCGGCGAGAACGCCATCTGCCGCACCGGACCGTCATGGTCGGTAAAGGCCACCAAGCACGCTCCGTCCGCCGCGCTCCATAAACGCATGACCGCATCGAGCGACGCCGTCGCAATGTACCCGCCGTCGGGGGAGAAGAGCGCGTGCCCGACCTTCTCCCTGTAGCCCTCGCGACCAGGCGTCAACACACACGCCCCGCTCTCCGCGCACCACACCTTCTCCGTCCCGTCGCGCGAAGCCGACAGGACGTAAGTACCGGCCGTCCGGGGAGAAAGACACCGGGCCGACATCTCCCGTGTGGCCCTCCATGACGGCGAGTTCCACGTCCGTGCCGATGTCCCAGACGCGCAGGAGACGGTAGTACACGGTGACGATGCGCGCGCCGGCGGGGTCGAAGCAGGGGGGGGGCTCGAAAGCTCTTTGCCCGGGCGCGCGGGGAACCTCCGCGGGGCCGCGTCTGGGGCCGCTGCGTCCCAGTGTCCGGGGGCACGATACGCGCACGGACCCTCTCCCTGGTGTGCGCGGGCTTGCTCCCGGCGCAACGCCATACGGAACCTCCGCGTACCATCTGTGTTGGTCGTGAAGAGTGTAGTCGATTACGTAGTTGATGGAACAAATCGGCCATGTACGGTGTCCGGTGTACAGTACTATATGTGTATCATTCGAGAATGAACACTCCGCGGTTGAACATCTGAGGATTGGTCCAACCTTAGATCCTCTTCAATCCCATATGAGGTTCGTTGGAAACGATGTACACTAGGAGGCCTTGAGAGCAGTGGGGGTCCGCTCTCGATACCGTAACTTCGGTGGGTGTGTATACATCAACTGGTGCAACAATAAACAGTACAGCGAGCGATAACAATACGATAGGATACACGCGACCGACCCAGAGTGTCCGTACCAGTCCGAAAAGAACCCGAGACAAGAAACGCGTTGGTGCCGTCAGCATTGTCCAAGGTACTTATTCTTGGGCATCGTCTGTCCGTAGTCGCCAACCCACGTCGTCAGGTTGGGATTATGGTACGCCTCGGCATACCTGAAAACGCAAGCGTGCATCAGTGTCGGCACCCGCCTGTCTGAATCGCCCCCATCAGACGAGAGGAGACGTACTGCTCGATATATGCGGCGGTAGGGAAGTCGGGCGGGTCGCATCCGATGTTGACCGCGTTCGGATCCTGGTAGACCCGGATCCAGTCGATGCGCATTGTCGACGGGAACGTGAGCTCGTCGTACTGGACCGCGCCGAAGCTCTCGGAGATGCCCAGGTTCATGATGAGGTACTGCGAGACGGATGCACGTTAACGCGGCACGACAAGGAGGAACGCATTTGACCACGTAGACTGACCATTGGTTCTTGGGGAATGGGACGGCCGCTGATCCCGACGACGTTATCGGGTCCCATGAGAGACTGCTGGAGGGTCCATGCAAGTTTCCCGTTGGCTACCCAGGAGATGTACTAGGCTGTGGTTTCAGGCCGAGGTCCTTCGGACAAACGACTACGCTGGACTCACGGCATCACCGAAACCGGGCTTGTACTGGAAGGCATATACTGAATACTTGTAGCCGTTGTATTCGTACGCGGCCTGGTCTGCGCACGGACCGCACATATGTGCAAGATGAGTCACGGAGAAGAAGTGTCAGCTCTACAGCGGAACGTACTAGTCTCCGTGACCACGGACGTCGCCTGCTGGTACACTCCTCCGAGGTAACTGTTATTCTGGCTTATCGTGGTGTCCACGACATCAAAGGTGCCGCCCGTGCTGTACTTGTAGTTGAACGGCTACATGTGTGCCATCAGTCAAGTCCAACGAAGGCTTGGCAAAGTCATACCGCCCACTGTGCAGACTGCGACACTCCTCCCCCTATACCTAGAGCCGTGCCACCGATCTAGGACAGCCAATCGACGTCAGACATGGGTGCATAAACTCTGGGTTATAGTCCCGTACCTGCGCCTCGAACATGTCGATCTCCGGCGCCGAGCGACCGACGAACTCGCCGTTGTCATGCATGGGACCAGGATGTGACTCTCCGGGACAGGTACAGCGCGATAGTCGCTGGCCGGGCAGGACTGATAGCACGCCGTCGTTATATGGTGAGTTGCCCTCTGTTGCCTCAACAGGTTGGCCGTTCACCACCTGGCCCTGGACGGTGCCGATATCGCACGCGTCGTACGTGTAGGGCCACTGTCGCGCCAATGATCATCCATCACGCTCGCACAAGGCTAACGCAGCCCGAAGTAAGCACACGCACCATCCCTTCCGTCGTCGCGCCGTATCCCGCGCGGCCCAAGTTGCCCATCGTCCAGATCGCAGGCCAGAGCCCGCGCACGTTGTTGTACCCGGGCAGCATCACGCGCGCCTCGACGAGACCGCCCGTGAAGCAGAACTTGTTCCATGTCGACATCATGCCGCCAGTGTAGTTCAGGTCGTGAGTCGGGCGTGCGGAGAGCTGGATCTCAAGCGAGCCGTTGCGCGTCGTCACCGCGCGGGGATCGTACCACTCCTTGTTGCCCGTCGCCCAGTAGTGGAGGTCCACCGCCTCCCAGTACGGGTCGTCGCCTGGGTAGAACGTGCGGCCCTTGACGTTGAACTCGTCGCTAAACACGAGCTGCCACGTCTGGCCGGTCACGTAATCGAGTTTCACCCGCGCCCCTTGAGGTGTGTCGCGGTCGATGGGCCCGCGCATGCCTGGGATGTCAGGAAGCTGGCCGGTGGCGTTTATCCCGCCGAAGTTGAAGCCGCCTGAGTAGGACTGCTGGGGGCGCGTCAGGTACGACGCGATAGGGTAGCCGGCGCTGAGAGGTGGGGTGTAAACGCGAGGATCCCGCGAACGGGAGGGAAAATTGGGTGTACGTACAAGAGCGCGACAATGGATACGACCAAGAGGAACAGACAGCCGAGGTTTGCGAGACCTCTCGCCGTGAATATGTGTCCGCTGTCATTTATGCGATTCCTGCGGGGACCTGGATTGTGGAGATCGTCGTCCTCCTCCGGGGCATTTAACGCGTTCGGATACATGGGGAGGACATACTGTCACGGCATAAATACACTGCGCCGATGCAGTAGGAGGTGCAGTGGACGCACCTTGTCCGATATTGCGGGATGTGACACATTGTCCGTGGAAATCTACAACTGCTGCATCAGACGACACACAGCCGTCGCTCATGCATGGGATGATAACGTACCAAGGAAGAGTGGGAGCTCGCCCGGGAAAATCGTGGGGCTTGCGCGTAAGCCGGTTGGGGTGGTCGCCATCGCATCCTCTGCTCAGTGGGCGAGCAAGCAGAGAGGAGATCGGCGGAGGAGTCCATAACCTATTCACTCTGTAATAGGAATAGCGGGGGGGGGTACTCGTAGAGACAGAACGTGAAGGAATGGATTGTGGTGCTATAGATCTACGGCGGCGCGCATTGGAAGCGGGGGTGTCAATGGGGGGAAAGAGTTGCGTGTATCCATGTTCGCAGCTCTTTGTGCTTGATCCAGGCTTAGCTTGATCCAGGACCCTACCTCGGTAATTCCGACCACCGCGGATACTGGCTGATAAGTACTGGTTCTACTCCGATAAATCCAGGGTAAATCCTGGTAAATCGCATCAAACTGGTGCCAAGCCAATTATTACCCGAAGAACTGCGTGACCGGTCCTGAAAGGATGTAGTCTCCGTCGCGGGCCGACATCCCATCAATATCCTTCAACATCTGTATCAAACCAGTCGTCGGATACCAACGCTCAGCCTGATATTTGACAGAAGGACGGCGTTTACTTGCCGTGTGGTCCTAGGTGGCTCTGCGCTACACAAGGACATCAGTCAGGTGATAGGGCAATGAAAGACAACTTCAAGGGTCACTTACCCTGGGTTCCGTTGAGATAAGTATTCAATATTCAATGTTCAACGTTCAACATCGAACACACGTATAACTGAATGTCACGTACCTCAGGGCACTGGTTATGCAGGCTGTGTAAGCCTGGCCACGAATCCCATGCCAGCACATCACAATTTAAAGTTGACAACACTACAGGTCGCCAAACCGACCATGCATAAGTCTGTCCACCTGGAAATGACGATATGTAGTCAGGCCAACAAAGTGAGCGCACAAAGTACGCAAATCAAGATTCGTACTGTTCCAACCGGGTGTGCGCATGTCAGTCTTCAGATTCAGGATGGTGGCAAGATGGTGGTGGCACCCAGTCCAGCCAGCTCCGGACCTCCGGTCGCAATATGGGCGCTCATGGCAGTCTCCGACAATTTGCCGTCGACTACAACTTCTCGTTCAGGGACCACCTCAAATGTCCCTCCAAAGTTGATGCATCCTGATGACCTGGACAAAAAACTGCTACAAGGTTGCTCGATTCTTGCAGGTCAGTTCACTTTGCAAGCCTTCGCTCGCCGTACGCCACAAAGATGGGCTAGCCGAGCGTAGCCGTTGACAGGTGTGATTCCGCGCTTATCCGGGCCCTTCGAGCACAAAACCGCATCCCCCGCCTCTGTTTTATCTTCAGTGCCCAGCATAAGGTATATCTTTCGAAAGCCACAGTATTCTGCTCTATATGTGTGGATTATGGCCAGGATGCGGCGGGAAAAGAGCTTGGTAGACCCATTCTGACCAGTGGACGTCAGCGAGGGCATCGCCACCATCAGTCGGCTACGAGCTGCCTGAGGACGACTTTTCGGCGGAGTGAACTGACCTCTATGACCTGGAAGAATTGAGCAGCCCTGAAGAGGGGGCGGCTGTGTTCAGCCTCACGTTCAACGTCCTGGCGCAGCCGGAAGCCGTACCCGACGTGGTATGTACTTCTTTCGAGAGGGATCTTGGACGCGGAGGTTGGACGGGTGGAGGAGGAGCCCAATGTGGTCGTCATCAGCCTCGCACAAGAGGACCCGTCCGACTCGATGATCGGGAAGCGAAATTCCAACCCGTAGCTTGTAAGTAACTGAAATTGAAAACCTGGGTAGCTCTATTCGACCAAATGGGCCAAACCGCCTCCGAGCGCCAGCGCCGGGTTTCAAGTCCATCGTGTTCTGGATATAGTGGTACAGGCTTCGGCGTCAGCTCGCCTGGGTCGTTGAGGCTTATGGCGGCTGAATAACAGGCAACATCGTTCAACCCACTAGCTGCACACGCGTCCATGCAGAAGGCGGCACTCACATATGCAGGGAAAGCGGGGCGCCGTGTAGGCATGTGCTTGGTTGCTGAACACGATCTCCATCCACAGCTGCATCGTCTCTGCTAGAACGCGAACCTACACCCACACCGATATGGACTCTCCGACTGCGCCATACTCCTGACCGAGAGCGCTTGACAGTGCGTCCGGCCTGCGGGCCTCGGGCACCGCGAGTGCGACCTCGGGGCATTTGACGCTCGTGCCGTCGAACATCGTTCACGCGGAACAGCGCGCATATAGCCGCTCTTGTAGGCCCAAGGTTGAGGCCGGGTTCAGGCGTTACCGACAGTGATATCGGGGGCGTGTGTTATAAGCTGTTAAACAGGCTGAGCGGATGGTTCCAGGTTTCAGAGTGGACGTAAGGGAGGGGTGGTGAGGAACCTTCTGTCAGTGAGACGGTACCGAGGTGGAATGCCTGGAGACAGCGTGAGGAGTAGCTGCGTGAGGCATAAACGAACGGGGGATGCACGCACCACTTTGATCTTCAACAACGGTCCATTCGAATCATCCAACAGAGCCTCCTTTTGCAGACCGTATATGCGCACAATACGAACAGCGGCCGAGCTGTGACTGGTCACTGGAGGGCCCATGACTTCGACCTTCTGGTGTGCGTTTCAGATGTGGTAGCTTTCAACGATCCAGTTCCGGGTAAAGGGAACTCACCAGTAGATGTTATCCTGCGATCTCGGAGAGTTTCCACTCCATGTGCATAGAGAAGCTACATCTTGGCTAGCAGCGCGGACGGATGTAGGATAGTTTGCATTCCAGCCGTCCTGTGAGTTGAACTGCATTGTGACTTGTAAACGGTTAAACTATGCTACGAAGCACATCATAACGACGTACCAAATGATACCCAAGCAGCACAAGAAGCAGCTGGTCACAAATCAGGACTCGGAGATAGGTGAGCGCTTTACGGTGGATTCGAACTGAGAGGAACTTCAACTCATGACTCGGAGACATGGGAGGCCCTTCCCCGGTCACCGTGGGCCACGTGGGAAATCTTCCCAGTCAACAGCCGCGCCGGATTAGGAGGGACTGTACTCGACGCCTGCCACCACCACCTCCGAGGCTCCGACTCTGAGACCATTGTAACTTACTTACCTTCGAATCATGCGTTGTCAGCATTCCTCCAGTGCTGCTACCCGGACGGCTTACTGACGCCGCGAGCAATGTCCCAGCGAAATCAGACACCCCACGCCCCCTCTGCCACAAAGCACCGATAGAGTCCCCCGCCCGTTCTCGCGGCCCCAAGTGGTTACGTTTTCCGCGGTGTGGGACTGAGACAATGTCGTAGTGGGTATCTACAAGCTGTGGTTTATGTGTGCGTTTGTTCGCGAATTCGGTTATACCCTTCAACGTCACACTGACCGCTGGACAAGCTATTTGCCTGAGATCGACCATCATTTCCTGTGGTCTCCGGTGATCTTGGCGCTGTCAACTTGAAGGTTGGCGATCAAAACCGACGGTCTTCTTCGGGATCGGATTTGAGCACGGACTTAGCTCTACGCCGCCCTTGCGATATTGGTCACCCCGCATGTACGTGCGCAAGACCGACTTCCATGCTCTTTGAACCCTCAGTACCGTGAAGACCCCGGTCGTAGAGGTGAGCGTTAAACTCATAAATCCATGGCACCATCGTCGTTGGGTGGCTTCTCGTGTATGTCCCAGACACCTTTCTTGGGCTACCCGAAGGACGGGACTCCGCTACGCCCTCTATTTGCGTCCACGTCAAATCCCATATGCGGCGACTCTGCGCTCGCCGTATTTCGCGGGGCAAGCTTGGTTAGTATGCAACATGATGCCCATTCCGACGGCGACAAGGTCTATTCCGCATTCCAGTGCGTACTCTCCCTCTCCCGTTCGCATACAGCTTTGCTGGCCTTGAATGCGTACATATGCTGACGCTGCTTATTAAACAGTGCGCGACTGGCTGCTCCTGAGACTATTTTAATCGTTATCGGGCCTGTTGGCGTTGGATTTCCGCATTGCGATGATCGCGCTCACTCAGACGGGTGGTCGATCATCAGCGAGCCGGATGCCGTCGTCAACCCCGTACTCTTCATCTTGAGAAGCAACGGAAGTCACCTAATATATAGCGTAAGGAGCCACTGCCAGACGGTTTGAATCTCTGCGTTAGAGCCTTCCAGGAAGACACACGCTCTAGATAGCAAGCGGTATTCTCAGATTCAAAATACATACATTCCGGCGGGCGAGGTGGAGGCTTTGCATAGGCTCATGGTTATGCTGTCGGAGTGGGGAGCAGAGAAACTGAACACCCATCAGTCTCCGAAAACCTGCTGCTTTCAGAACCTGAAGTCGTTATTTATCGGCAAACGTCTCATATACAATGTCATAAGTACTGTGCATAGCTGTATCGCGGACCAGTACAAAAGGTGCCAGAGTCAACATCACAAAGCGCGGGGAGGGCGAGTGGTACTAGGTTCTAAATACTGCTGCTACGTACGTCTTATCCAAGCTGCGATCCGTTTCTGTACTCTAGGTAGGCAGTCCGACACCCTACCCAGTCTCTTGAAGATGCTACCCAGTCTCTCGGACTCGGAGATGCTACCGACCGACTCGAGCTCGGAGGCCGGTGCGGGATTCCTGGCATTCGTTGGTGGGAGGTAGTCCGATACCCTATCCAGTCTCGCGGACTCGATGCTACGGACTGACTCGGAGGCCAGTGCGAGAATCTTGGCATTCGTTGGTTGACCAGTGGGAGGGGACAACGCGTGGAGCCCGAAGGCATTCGTCCCGAGACCAAGACCCTCGCGCGACGGAAGCGTGACGTTCATCCGCTTCTTCCTAGCGTCGTACACACGCCCCTCGAACTCGACGTGGACGACCAACGTGTGCTCGGGCGTTAGCCTGCAGCGCGAAAACGACAGTCGGACCATCCGCTCGACGTCTCCGAAGTCCTTCGTCCAGCTCGGCCAGGCCTCGACGTGGTGCTCACGGCAGTCATGCAAGCCGTCCCCCTCTAATTTGTCCCTCACCGGAAACAGGAACACATTTGCCCAGCGCATCGGGGTGCCAGCCGATTGCATGCACGTACCGAGGACGATGGCAACGGCTTCCGCTTTCACGTAGTCCATGAATACCACCTCTACAAGCAACGGCTTCCTGGCGATGAGCCGGTTCTGCATGCGCAGCGGCTGCAGCTGCAGCCCCGTTTGGTTCAACCTGCTGATGAGCCAGTGCGGAAGACGGAAAGGCGGGGCGGGTTCGATGGAGTGAAGCGGGAAGCAGCGGCTCGGCGCGACGTCCTTCTTGATCGGCGGCGGACTATCCACGATGAAGATGTCGCGCCACTCGGCCATCAGGCCCAGATTCAAGTTGTAGAAGTCGTTGCCGAGGGAAATGAGGCGCATAAAGAACCGGCCGGCATGGGTCTCGAAACCGTACCCGACATGGTACTTCTTTCGGGAGGGATCCTGGACGGGGTCATTAGACGGGTGGAGAAGGAGCCCGATGTGTTCGTGACCGGTGTCGCACAGGAGAACGGCAATGATCAGCCCGTCCGACTCGATGATCGGGAAGCGACACTTGGCCCCGTAGTGTGTGACGGAAAAGGATGGTAGCTCTCTTCGAGCAAATGGGCCACGTTCTCTCCGAACCCTGTCTTCTGATTCCAGTTCATCCTATGGATATTCCGTTAGTTCCTCTACAACCTTCGAAAATCACTACGTACAGTGCTCGCCTTCCATTGCCAGTCAAGGTATGGCTGAAGTGGGTCTGTGACAGATGGCGTATAACGCACAGTCCGCCCATATGGTTGACCGAAATTCATCGGCGACTTGGCGAGGAGGTAAAAATCATAGATGAACTCAGTGAAGCCAAGGAAATCGTAAATGTCGTGCAGCTCCTGCGGGATAGCGTCATCCAAGTCCACCCAACCACCCCAGGCAAACAAGCTTGTGTCAAACGACTGCTTCATGATCTCCTGTTGGAGGCGCTGGAACGCCTGTCGTCCCTCACCGTAGATCGTGGGCATGTTAATGTTGAAGAGACCCATCAGACAGTACGCCTCATCCTCCACGCGTGTCGTGCTCCGCTTCGACGCCCACACCATCCGCTCGGCGATGCTCGCGATCGAGTAGTGTGTCTCGCGCGTTAGCACCTGCTGCCGCATGCCAGTGATCTCCTCGAGGAGCGGCGCAAGCTCCTGCTTGGTTCCTATGGTCTTCCAGTCCCGCGACACGAAGATGACGAGGAAAGGTGCGATAAGCTCCTGCAGCGTCCATCCACGTGAGTGCCACCGCGCCGTCCTGAACGCCGAGTCTGGGGCATCCAAGATACAGTCCGCCTCGACATCCCCCAGATATGCGAAGCACACCTCCGCGAGGGAGTACCAGACGAACATCGAGTTAATAGCCTCCGAGAGTTCGGTGCTGCTCGTCTTGTCGATGCAGCATGTGTCGTCCCATATCCACTGGTACCCGTGGCTTTCAGCGAGGATGCAGCATTGGCGGACCTTCTCGGACGCGAGATCGCGAGGATTTTTGCCAGTCCTCTCGCCCTCCTCGCGAAGGGCCTGTGTCTCCTGGAACGTCTGCTCGTCCTTGTCCCAGGTGTGGGAGAGGATGGCGTAGCCGCCGGTGACGTCTTCGGGGGAGTGGAAGTGGTGGAGCTCGGCGCGGTCGGTACTCAGCAACCACATCGTAGCGGCTCTGCAACGGACGCTTTGAAAAGTGAGCCTAAGCAACTTCTGAGAAGGGTTCAACGCACCGATGTACGAGTAATCCAGCGTAAACAGTAGCACTGTGCGGGCACGAAGGGGAGAGTGTGGGAAGGCGATACGCGATGTACGGGTAACTTGTGGTGGACAGTAGCACTGTAGGGGAGCGAAGGGAGAGTGGGGGAAGGCGACACGTCCGAGGCGGCAATTTATATACTGAGACGCCCATCAGAAGACGACCTCGCTGCAAACATCATGGTGGCATCGTAGTGCACGTAAACGGTCCGAAAACGTCGAGAGGTGTCGGCCGCGTGTAGTTGTCAGTAATTGAACTTTAACAGTGAGGGAAAGCACGCACCGATCATCCACTGACACGGTTCCTACGGAGTGTTTGAGGTGGGATGAACTTGGTCAGGTGGTAGCAATGAGCCGTTCTTCGGCGACACAAGTCACAGAGGCCCTGCGTGGGCTTCGCGAGTGCCTGCCGGCCGGGGGGCATCGCAGCAGCGTTTGAGCTTCCCGTTGACGTTGAGCGGCCGCACCTCAGGCTGCTCCTGGTCCTGCATGACCTTCGCGAACACATCGATCGTGGCGCGCGCGTCGAGGGCCTGGATCGCACAAAGTCCGTCCACGAACTGACGGGCTCTGCGGAGAAAATGGGGCGTCTTCGCGTACCGGTACGCGAATTCGAAGGACAAATGGCCCGTATTAATGGAGCGCATGGTCGGGAGGGAGCACGGTTTGCATGGGAGATCCGACACCGTCCTGGCCGCCGGCCAGTGGCGCTGAGGCGGGCGATGCCGAGTTTCAACTATGTGTAGTCGACGGAGCACACAGTTCAGCATGGTACGGTACAGATCGAGAGCGGTCTGGCGATCGGCAGCAATCCGTTGGCGCAGAACATGGGGTCAGTGGGGTGGTACACTTCGGCGCAGTCTGGACAGCGGGTTGGCGCGGGCTAGCCTTGCGACGGTACCAAGTCACCCGGAGACTGGAACGATGGTCAAAACAAGCCGAACGCGATTGGAAAAGGAGTGGCAGAAGTACTCACACCTTAAAAGTCAACCTGCTGGAACCTATCCCCCCTCAAGCCCTTCCACTCTCCCTTATACGACATACTAACGACGAGGGTCTGCCTCGGATTGATCGGGCAGGGCGAGAACGAGAAGGTGAGGGAGTGGCGGTCTAGCAAAGCTTGAGTGTCCTCGAACGTCCTCGTCGGTCCGTCCCACACGCAGATGTGGTCGGTGGGGCACGCGTGCTCTAGAGGCTCGAGCGGCGGTCGCTCCCCGACATGGTAGAAATGGATGCTCGCCCAATGGTGACCGACCTGACTCTGGCCCGATGTCGACGACCCCTGGGTCGAACGCGCGCCGTCCGAGCCAGCACATAGACCGAGGAGCACGACGATGCGGTCGGTGACGTCGAGCGCATACTGGCACTGCTTAAAAGTCAGAACGACCGGCCGGAACGGCTGGCCCCCGCGGTGCTTCGAGAGGTTGTCGACGGACTCGAGCTCCCAGCCGGACCGTCGCCCCTCATGCTCGAACAGCGAGCTCATCCCTTGCTTCGTGAACCGAAAAGGAGAGGAGACGCTGCTGCCCGTGAGGGTGTGCAGCGGGATGGAGACTGCGATATTCGGGGGCGGCCGATGCGCGATGTAGATTTCGCACCATTCGGGGGTGACAGGCCGCCCTGGCTCAACGACTCGGAGGTTGTCGGTGGTGCCCTCGAAGAGGATCACGCGCTGGATCGCCCAACCGTTGTGCCATCTGGTGTGATAGAGGGTCCGCGAAGGATGGGCGGTGCTCGTGCATGACACCAGGATGAGCCCGACGGGTGTGAGTACGGTGGACTGTAACCAGAATGGTATTGCAACAAGGAACAAGGATGTCTCGATGACTGGGAGGAGTGCGCGCACACCATATGGTGTGATAGTGAATTCTGGGACCATAACGGGCTTCAGAATTTGGGTATCAGAGAGAGGAGTTTCTCTCTGCTAGAATGCGATGAGTATGGATAGGGAGAACGAATGGAGAACACGTACCGCGTGATTGAGAGCCCTCATTGCAGGCTTAGGAGGCGCATAGACAAAGGTAGTCGCACCAACGAAGTCCCGGGGGACCTGGCCAGAAGATAGGAACTCGTGTCGCTGTGATAAAGCTCATTGTATTCATCAACTTCAGGCTCGTCGTGCAGGCTCAGCCCGAAGTCGAAATGCCACGCGAGGAGATCGCGCTTGCCCCAGAGAAACAGCGACGTGTCCACCGACCGCTTCATGATCTTCTCCTGCAGTCTATAGAACGCCTGTCGTCCCTCGCCATACAGGGTAGTCATGTTGATGGAGAAGATGCCCATCAGTCAGTACGCCTCGTCCTCCACCCGCGTTGTGTCTCGCGCCAGGAAGCCCATGTCATGCGCTCGATGACGCTGATACTTGCGAGGTCGGTCTCCTTCCGTAAGACGGAAGCAGGGATGCCCGTTGCCACTTGTAAGACGTCCGCCAGATCCGCTTTTGTCCACAACACCTCCCAGTCCCGCGAGAGAAAGACGAGGAAGGAGGGGGCAATGAGCTCTTGTAGCGTCCAGCCCCTCCTATGCCATCGGCTATTCCTGAAGGCGACGTAGTCCCCGATAGACATTCCGTCGCCCGGCACGTCTTCGAGGAACGCGTAACACACCTCGGCGAGCGAATAGTACTGGTACATGGAGTTGATGGCCTCGGAGAGATCGGAGCTGCTTGACTTGTCGATGCAGCAGGTGTCGTTCCAGATCCATTTGTACCCGTGGCGCTCGGCGATGGCACAGGACTGGCGGATCTTCGGAGAGGCGTGGTCGCGGGGGTTAGTGCTCCGCGGCATCCCGTCCTTGAAGAAACGGAGGGTACGCTTGAAGCTTCCGGCGGAGCACAGCTCACACAGTTTCTGAATCTCTTAGAACGACATTTCCTGGGCTCCCCAGACATGTGACAGAATAGCGTAACCTCCTAGGACGCTCTCCGGCGAGGGAAAGTAATGTAGTTCAGCACGGTCCGTGCTGAGCAACCACATGGGGGCAGATTCTATACGTGGACTGTCTTTAATTAGAGCCTCGCAGTGGTCCACGCTGAACGTACCGCGGGGGGTGGCCGAGGTTCAGCCCTTCTGGACGAAGCAGGGAAAGAAGTGACACGTTGCACGCCGGCCACTGCAGAACTGATAAGACGACAGAGAGACGGCATATGGGAAAGCTCACAAACCAACTGCATAAACCCCAAGTCTAAGTTGCCTTCATAAACTGGAGAATATACGAGACGGACTTGCGGGCAATTTTGCAGCGTCCACTGCACAACGGATAGTAGTAGGCACTAACAAGGGTTTGCATAAGCCATGAGCAGGACTGACTGACAAAGAAGCGTCGGAGACGCGAATACTAGCATAAGTAAAGGGTGGGGGTTATGGACAGTGCTGGGACAGTGGAATGTCGATGAACTCACATTAGCCACAAAGTTCCTTCCCCAAACTTGAATGCTTGTTGGTCTCCTTGGGGGTTTCGCCAAAGTCGATCGGGGTTGGTTTGAGGAGCACCTAGGCGATGATAGCACTAAGAGATGTACAGCATGGTGGGATGTGTTTGCAAGGGAAAGAGGATGAGGAAACCAGCCAAAGGCGGTTGCCCGATAGAAGCGCCCAAGCGGCCCGGCGTCCGGACTCTGGAAGCGGATGCACTGAGTTCGATTCCCCGTCTTCGTACGAGTTGTTAAATCAATTAAACAGACCTTGATACTGAGCCTCACTCTACCAAGGTACCAGTCAGAAGCTATGTCAGAGAACAGAACATACCTACCAATTTCACGTCGTATTAGGGCCTCCCATAGCGAAGGGGCGCAACCAAGGCACGGAACACCACTTTATTATAGTGCGGAAGAACTTGGCCACGAAAACGCTATGGCACGGAATATTGGGTATACCACAACATCTTGTGAAACAACGTAAGGTATATCATACAATTAGTAAGTCATTAGGTAGAACGTGAAGCAAAATTAAAACCAGAGGTACAGTATGTAACAGCATTGTCGCGCGTTCAAGGAGCCTCACTGAGACTCGCTCGGACTCAAGTACTCACCGCTCGTGGTAGTGCATGTCCACGACCAGCGTGTCAGCGGGATTGATCGGGCACGGCGAGAACGCGAGCGTCAGCAGGTGCTGGAACGAGAAGTACGACGCGTCGAACGTCTTCCGCCGGTCCCGCCACTCGCATATGTGGTCCTCCGCACAGTCGTGCCCGTGCGCGGGCGGCGCGTCCCCATACGGCTTCACCGTCGCCCAGTGCGGCCCGAGCTCCTCGGCACCGTCCTCGCTCGAACTGACGGTGCAGCGCCCGAAGGCGAGGACGAGGTATCCGCCGTACCCGTCGCGGAACGTGAACGACACGGGCGTCGACCCGGTCCATATGGGGGGCATCTTCGAGACGGACTCGAGCGTCCACTTGGCGCGGTGGAGCGCCTGGAAGGCCTGCTTGGGGATGCGGAACGGGCCCGAGAGGCTGCTCCGCAGGAGGATGCGCGGGTTGCTCGGCGTGCGCGGCGGGGGGCGATGTGTGATGTAAATGTTTCTCCATTTGAGGGCAACGGGTTTGTCCCGGATGCGGAGCTCGTCGAGGTTCTGCGGAAGGCGGACCAGGCGCAGGATATGGATGGACGTCTTGTCTCTGCACCCGGTGTGGTAGAGCGGTCGCGATGGGTCTGGGGAGTCCGCACACAGGGTCAGAACCAAGCCAAGGGGACACTGCCTCCTGCCCTCTCTGACGGAACAGAGGAGGACGGCGATGAGCGTGCGGGAGTTGACCTTGAGGGTCTGGACGTGAGCCTTGATGCCGAATGGCGTGATGGAGAAGGTCGGGATGGCGCCTGGGGGAGATGAAGGTGTCTTCGCCTTCACCGCGCGAAGGGGGTCGGAACCAATCGACTACGTAGAAGCCACGCGTGAGTAATCAAAACTCACAAAACGAAGCAAGGTACTCACGTTTCTCTTGTGGGAGACAAGAGCAGCGTGCGGAGGAGAGAACGACACGGCGCTCGAGGGGTGGAACGCATGCGGCGAATCAGCCAGAATGTAGTAGTTCGCATCCTCGTGGTCGAGCGCAGAGTCGCCCCCGCTGACATTCAAGCTCGCCGTCGAGTATCCCCACGCGACCAACGAGGTGTCGACCAGCTTCTTCATGATCTCCTCCTGCAGGCGGTAGAACGCCTGCCGCCCCTCGCCGTACAGCGTCGAGATGTTGATCGAGAAGATACCCATGAGGCAGTACGCCTCGTCCTCGACACGCGTTGTCTCCCGCCCCGCCGCCCACGACATGCGCTGCGCAACACTGATGCTGCTCAGCTCCACCTCCTTCCGCAGCACCGTCGCGGGCACGATGGTGATCACCTCGAGCTCGTCCGCGAGGTCAGTCTTCGTGCCGAGCACCTTCCAATCGGTAGAGAGGAAGAGGAGGAAGTCCGGCGCGATGAGCTCCTGCAGCGTCCACCCGCGCTTATGCCACCGACTCTCGCGGAAGGCCAGCTCCCAGGCGCCGCTCTCCTTGTTCGGCACGTCGCGCAAGTAGGCGTAGCACACCTCCGCAAGGGAATAGTACCGATACATCGAGTTGATGGCCTCGGAGAGCTCGGAAGAGCTCGTCTTGTCGATGCAGCAGGTGTCGTTCCAGATCCACTTGTAGCCGTGGCGCTCGGCGAGGATGCAGCTCTCGCGGATCTTCGCCGACGCGAAGTCGCGCGGGTTGGGGTTCCGCGCCGAGGTCACTGGGGTGCGCTTGCGCCGGAAGAAGCTGACGCTCGGCGCAATGGTGTTGTTGCGCGCGGACGCACACTCCTCGCGGAGCCGCTGGAGGTCCTGGAACGTCTGCTCCTCCTTGTCCCAGACATGGGAGAGAATCGCGTAGCCTCCGGGGACTTCCTCCGGGGACGCGAAGTAGTGCAATTCTGCGCGGTCGGTGCTAAGGAGCCACATATCGATTGAACGCCTGATACAGAGTTACTGTACATTTGGAACTGGGTGCACGGAGAGAATTGGGACTTACGAGAAACGGTCAAATCAGGATGACAAGGATACCAGATGCGTAGGCTTACGCTCTAGGATAGCAATGTCAACGTGGTGAAGGTGATACGGAGAATGTGGGACCCACGGTGAATGACGTGATGTCGTACACGAAACCTTCCGAGCCCAGAACGAGAGTGGCAGAAGAAATGAGGGTGGGTGTAACGTTGAGCGTGAACTGCACGCACGTCCGAGGGAGAGAGCCTCCGAACGGGGTTGGACTACGACGTGGCCTCGCGATCATTAAAAGAGGGGACCGGGCGGCGCAGCGCATGGGCTGTACCTTGGGTTTAGCGATGACATATGTGGCAGCAATTTTTGAATGACGTACAGACGTGCAGCGAGTTCCGCTGAGCCGAGCGGCGAGTCGCGACGACGCCGACGAGCTTCTCGCGTCGTCAGTACAGTACGTACCGCCCAGAGAACCGATTCGCGACCCTCGGTGACCTCAGGGTCCGACGCAGCTATGCAAGGCGGTGCGTCGGCCGACCATCGAAGGGCAGATCTCTCCCATGCCAGCCGAAAGCCCGCAACTAGCCCGCAATTCGGTCAGAAAAAGAAGACTACACGGAATTCTGAAATCTGCCCGTCTTACCTGTAAGTTCTCAGGTACGAAGCCATGGAACAGAATGCCGCGAGTGTTTCTGACGTCGAGGTGAAACTTCTATACTGTAGCGTGAGCCGAGTGCAAGCCCCAAGGATGCAAGCATTTAATGCTTTCAGTTTCAGGCGGCTCCAATAGGACACCTGAACTTCCTCAAACACATACGGCCGCAATGTGCACTGGCCACACTGAAGCCGGAGCCTGTTCCTGTCATATTCCTTTGTTAGTTCGATCCGTCGGACCTGCAACTTCTAGGCTCTCACCGTGGCAGATCAACATCTATAACTTGACCCAGGGGTTGAGCAAGTAGACAAGTCTACGGCATAGCGGTCGCTAGGTTACGACGAAGTGCTGTCAGCGAAGGGCCGCAAGCCGCAGCACGCGGCAGCACAGTGACTTGGATGCTATGTGACTAGAGTCTGAATCTCCCAGCTGGTGTGTTGAATTTGTCTGTGAAGCCCTGCACGCTGAGAGGACAAGGGGGGAGAGAGCAGGCGAGAGAGAAGAAGGGTTCTCCGGGAGAAAACTTGGGAGCGGAAGGAAAAAGCGCTTCCCGGCCTGTCCCCGCACTGCCACGTGGCAGGGATCCAGCTGGTTTCTTCGTACTTACCTCCCAATTCCTCCCTGGTTATCCTAGAAATATCAAACACGACTGGATAGAGAACATTTCAAATCCAGAAATCGCCGGTACATGGATGGAGAGGAAGCCGCCACTGTTTGTGGAATCTCCAGCAACTGACGAACCAGTACTTGCCAGATGTAGCGATCGACTCGTGCGACTCCAGTGCGTGGGCTTTACTGCCGAATATTAGTATACCTTACACTCTCTCCCACAGGGCCAGGATGGTGACCTCAAACGAACAAGCCCCGCGAAGGACTCACATGTGGAATGTATGTGATCGAAACGTGAGCGAAACACGAAATGACATTTACCTTGAACCAACCAGAACGTAAGGAACTTCGGATGTGTCTCCCAAGCTTCCCCCCGGCTTCCCCGATCAATGTCAAACATCTCGTCAAATGATCAAGGCGCGTGCTTCCACGCAGCTCACGTGGAAAACGACCTATGCTAGACTGGTGCATTTCATTTATATAACCTGACGACGATGGGCCAGACAATACGCTGACAATGTCTTCCCTCGCACCCGTCCTCTGCACGCCCCTATTGAAGATCCCGCTCCTCATTGGCAATGCGGTATTTACCCGTCAAGGGCTGACCCCCCCAGGCAGCCCTTCCACTACGGTGAAGGAGTGGAAGAGAGAAGATACCGCGCAAGATTTCTTCTCCAACTCGAGCACTGCAAGGCAGAACATCATCAAGACGTGCAGTGCGACGACCAAGGTGAGCCTACATTTGATACATTGGTGTGATTCAGGCCCCTCAGAATCCCCTGACTGAACACTTAATACTAGTACGTTCTGGCTGGCTTCGCGTTGGCCGAAGTCTCTGTCATCCTTGCCCAGCGTTTCCCCTCGGCGTACTCCACCCACGTCCTCGCGTTCCTCGGAAGTCCCGACGTCCGACTCACCCCGGTGTCAGCCATCGGGACCCTCCTCGGGATCGCCGGAGGACTCACGCGGATGTGGTGTCACCGCGCACTGGGACGCCTCTTCACGTGGGAGATGTCCGTCCGCGAAAACCACGAGCTGATCACCAACGGGCTGTACTCGGTCGTCCGCCATCCGAGCTACACAGGCATCGTCCTCGTGACGTGCGGGAACATCATCTTCCTTGCGAGCAAAGGGTCCTACTTCGTCGAAGCCGGCCTATGGAACACCGGCGCGGGAAGGGCGGTCGGGTGCATCCTCTCGGTGTACCTGACGGGGCTTTCTCTGGTGCTCTGCGCGAGGGCGCGGCAGGAGGACGTGATGCTGCGGAAGGAGTTCGGTGCGCGGTGGGATGAGTGGGCGAAGCAGACTCCGTGGAGGGTTATCCCGTTCATCTACTGAATCTGCTGGGGGAACGGAGGACCATAGTTTGTACTCTGTAAGTCACACAATCTGACCTGTTCGGTTCTGTTTGGATCCAGCCTGGCACTGGTCAAATTGAAGAGCCTGAAACGCCGTCCCGGACTCCCGGACCCCGGTATATTGGACACGGCGTTCGGAGGGAAAGAATGACAGTACTTACCACATCAACCGTCGCCAGCTCAACGATTACGATTGACACCGTTTATGCAGTAGCGGTACAAATTGACGTGTTGGCAAAGGCACCTTGGTACTCGGCGGAGCGAGAGGGCGCGGATCGGGCCGAGTGTGCGGTGGGGCGCTTACAGTGCGCCGCCCCAAACTTCTGCTCAGTTCTTGGAACAAGTTGTTCCCCAGCTGCTTCCTCCCATTCTGATTGTCCTCGAGAGCACGCTGAATCCGTTGCATGTAAGTTCACTAACCACCAGTCAGCCACCCATTTCACTCTGCAAGCCGCGATGTGATTCTGCGAGGAAGAGTAAGTTGCCTGTCTCTGAATTGCGACGTGGCCGAGTCCTCAGAAGCTGACCAGTGCACGGCTTGCAGCCGCTTGGTGGGCCTCCTCTGGTGACCTTATGCCCGTGACCTCATGCCCGATCGTTGCGAACGTCACCAGAATGTGTCCCAATTTGCGCAGACTGCGGTATCACCAGAGCGCGTATGCACGGTTCGGCGAGGCCCACCCCGTCATCGGACATACGAAGCCAGCGAGCCATGTCACCAAAACTCGCTCACTGGGATTCCAAGCATTGTCTCGATGTACGGCAACGAATTACTGCAGGTGCGTCCGTGGCTCCCGGCCGCCGCCTATCACCGCTGCGTCCTGCTCTTCCAAGAGGCTGCAACTCATGATACGGCCACTACGCTTTTTGTAAATTTGTCGATGGCAGACGCATCGCTCGCCAGATTGAAGAGTAGTGGTTTGTATCCACGAGACAATCTTCCCTTCTTCATGACATTGATTCGCCATTGATTACTAGGAAGTGCTCTCACGTGTCGACCGAGAACACGTCGTGAAGAATCAGCACAACGGGGAAGAAGGGGACGTCACTTCCGGTGGAAGCTTGAGGAAGCAACGACTCGCTACTATGAGGCAGTAAGTGGAGAGCAGCGGATATAGGAATGTGTAATAAGGTGTGTCTTTCGCTGGTTCTCATCCACCTGTCACTGTCAAACTGAGTTCGATATGCTATTAGCGAGAAAGGCGTTACTTATGCCTTCCTCTTCCTCCCGGGAAATCGATGACGCTTACTAATTCTTAGTCTGGACCTTTTAATGCTGGTGATGGGCGGGACGATCCGGTACGCAAATGCCTTGCCTCGCTCCCCTCCTGTGTACCCCACTGTTGAAGATCCCGCTCCTCGTCGGCAATGCGGCACTCACTCACCACGGGCTGACTCCCCCAGGCAGCCTTCCAACGACGGCGAAGGAGTGGAGGAGAGGGGATACTACGCGAGATTTCATGTCTAAAGCGGGCGGGACCCACGGGATTGTCAAAGCATGCAGTGCGACGACCAAGGTGAGCCCAAGTTCAGTACACGTTCGGACCCCGGTATGACTATTCCTCGGCCTTTCCCTGACCGATTATTTGACACTATGCAGTATGTCGTGGCCGGTCTTGCGCTGGCCGAATTGTCCGTCATCCTTGCTCAGTTTTTCCCATCGGCGTACTCCTCCCGCATCCTCACTTTCCTCCTACCCTCCGACGGAACCTCCGAACCCTCCATGGAACTCACCCCAGCATCCGCCATTGGTTCCCTGCTCGGGATCGCCGGAGGACTCATCCGCCTGTCGTGTCATCGTGCGCTGGGACGACTCTTCACGTGGGAGATGTCCGTCCGCGACGACCACGAGCTGATCACGAGCGGGCCGTACTCAGTTGTCCGCCACCCGAGTTACACCGGGCTCGCCCTCATCACCTGCGGGAATATCATGCTCCTCTCCAGCAAGGGGTCTTACTTCGTCGAGGCAGGGCTGTGGAACACCGTTGCGGGGAAGGCGCTGGCGTGTTCACTGTCAGCATACCTGACGTTGATCACCCTGAGTCTCTTCGCGAGGGCGCCGGAGGAGGACGTGATGCTGAGGAAGGAGTTCGGGGCGCAATGGGACCAGTGGGCGAAGAGGACGCCGTGGAGAGTTATCCCGTTCATCTACTGAATCGGGGCAGCGGGCTAGGGAACACAACAACCTGTATTTTGCAAGTCATACAATCGAGCCTCACTGAACCTCCCGAGCACCCACGAAAGCTACTTTGACCACGCGCGTCCGAGTAGGGTTCATCGGACACGGCGTGAGGGACAGACTGACCGCATCGCGCCGGTCCACGTCTTCAGCACGGCGCTGATGGGTCTCGAATGTCCTTGTTCCATGCAGCCACTCGGAGGCGTGGTCCGCCGGACACGAGTGCACGAATGAGCGAGTAGCCTCCGGATGCTCGGTGTGGAACTGGACGCTCGCCCAATGCGTGCCCGTCGACTCGCACTGTCCCAGGAGCATCTCCAGGTACAGATCTCCTCCCGCGGACACAACATGCCTCCTGAACACCAACGCGACAGTCGAGTTAGTGGGGTCGGAGTCTTGCCAGCCGTCCGTTTTCGTGAGTTCAGAGTCAAGGTAGAAGCCGTGCTCCTGGAGCCGCTCTATCTCCCATCGCGGAAAGCGGAACGACGGGGAGAGGCTGCTGATCATACTTTTCAGGACGACAGGAGCGGCATCCGTCGGGGGAGGCGGGAGGTGGGTAATGTACACGTCTTTCCAGCTCGATTTCGACGCGGTGAAGGTGGGAGCGTGGAACGCGAGGTTGACCATGCATATCCGGAATCGGGACGAACGTTCGTTGCTCTGGATTGCGAGCCGCCCGCCCGTATGGAAGAGCGGCCGAGAGGGGTCGGAGCGCGTGTGACAGGGAGTGAGGACGAGGCCGATGGCTTCTTGTGTGGACGCCTTGGTGCAGAAGATTACGGCGACGGACAAGCCGGATATCTCGAAGACGGGAACGTGGGCGTGGACCGCGTACGGCGCGATGGTGAATGTTGGGAGCTTGACGAGCGTCGTCACCGCAATAGGTTTGCCTCCATTGGCCGGCTAAGTTCGGGGCATGAGATGCAGTCGCTTTGCAACATGTACCTGAGGAACACATACCATTTGGAACTCCACAGTGCGCGGAGGTTCATACGAAATATCGCTGATGTCCTTAAAGGTAGACGGCGCTGGTGCGAAGAGAAACGAGTGCGCGTCCGCGTGGGCGTGCTCGATGTCGCAGTATCCTACGGCCGACTGCAGGGCCTGAGTCGTGGTCGAGGCACCCCAGACGAACAGCGAGGTGTCCGTCGTCTGCTTCATTATATCTTCCTGCAACCTCCGGAACGCGCGGCGCCCCTCGCCGTACAGCGTGGGCATGTTGACCCCGAAGATACCCATCAGACAGTACGCTTCGTCTTCCAGCCGCGTCGTCTGTCTCGCGGCAGCCCAAGACATGCGCTTCGCGACGCTGACATCGTCCAGCGGCGTCTCGAGCCTCAGGACGGACGCGGGGACCCGCGTGACCTCTTCCACGAGCGGCGCGAGGTCACCCTTCGTCCCGAGCATCTGCCAGTCTGCCGACAGGAAGATAAGGAGCGCAGGCGCGATGAGCTCCTGAAGTGTCCAACCGCGGGTATACCATCTGCTCTTCCTGAACGCCGAGTCGGCGTCTTGCGGATCTTCGTCGTTGGGGACGTCCCGAAGGTATGCGTAGCAGACCTCTGCGCGCGAGTAGTAGTGGAACATCGAGTTGATCGCCTCTGACAGCTCCGCGCTGCTGGTCTTGTCGATGCAGCAGGTGTCGTTCCAGATCCACTTGTATCCGTGGCGTTCGGCGAGGGTGCAGGACTGCTTGATCTTGGGCGAGGTATGGTCCCGCGGGTTCGCTCCGCTTTTGGCGCAGTCCTCGCGCAGCCTCTTGAGGTCCTGGAAGGTCTGCTCTTCGGAATCCCAGACGTGCGAAAGGATCGCATATCCCCCAGGGACGGCTTCGGGGCTGCTAAAATAATGTAGCTCTGCGCGATCTGTGCTGAGGAGCCACATGCTGAGGGAAAGGCGAACGGTTACAAGCTATAAAGGACAAATGTCGGTTGCTATTGGAGAAATCGGAAGATAGAAGTAGTAATTGACGAACCTGAAAGGTCAAGGAGGGGATTTGCTGTGAAGGTTTAGCACGAACTGAGGACAGATGGTAGCTATAGTGCGGGAATAGTAATGGGGCTCACCTCAGTGTTCTATGGATATGATGAGCTTGGATGAGTGCGAAGGCGGACATGAATAGGGCAGTAGAAGCCTCCAGTGTATAAAATGCTCACAGCGCGCTTTACCCGTCAGATGATGTCAAGGGGATGGAGATGATCAACGGTTCGCATCAACTTAAGTATACTTAGCAGTGTGCATCAGTAAAGCAGTAACTCCCAATTTCAACGCCGTGCTGACAGGCTGTGCATGGAAGTGATCGTCGTTTTAAATAAATCCACCATATGAAATGGGGAACGAGGAGCTTCAGCAACTTAACGGCGCTGCCGGAAGACTGAGGGAAGGTTGGTTGTCGAGCTCCGAGTTGCCGTCAATAGAGTAAGTTTAGATAGAGCATTACGTATGTATACAGATCCGAGTCCAACTTCACGCCCGTTGTAGCTCAGTAGACAAATGGTATCAAACGATAAGGAGTCTTCTTCGCCCACTCGTCCCACTCCTCGCCGAATTCCTTCTTCAACATCTGATCCTCTTCACCCAGTCTCCAGAACAACCGCAAGGCGACCGAGGCCAGGAACGCCGTGGCAGCGCCCGCAACACCCTTGCCCAACAGCGTATTCCACAGCCCCGACTCCGTGAACCACGAACCCTTGCTCGCCAGCAACATGACGTTTCCGGCCAGGAGCAGGTAATATCCAGTATAGCCGGGGTGCCTCACGATGGAATATGGGCCCGTGGTAACCAGCTTGTGGTCGTCGCGGACGGCTACCTCCCAGGTGAAAAGGTGGCCGAGTTCGCGGTAGCATCGCGTGCGGATGAACCCTCCAGCGATTCCGAGCACGCATCCGGCCACGGACATCGGCGTGAGTTGTAAGCTCCACAGTCTCACGAACGGGAGCAAGGAGCGGGGTATGTAGGCCGAGTAGGACCACGAGGGATGGTGCCCGAGGATGAGCGCGACTTCAACGAAGGAAACGCCGCAGAAGAAATACTTGTGTTTCAAAAGATATCCGTGATCAGACAGCGTCGGACAGTCGGTAATTCATAACTCACCTTCGAGGCCCTAGCGCATACTCTGATGGCTCTATGCAGGATGGGGTATCGGAGCATGACACCAGGAACAGACTCTGCCTTCTCCCGCTCCTTCGCCAACGGCGGCTCTTCCGGAGGGGTCAACGCTCGGTAGGAGGCGATGCCATTTGCGAGCAGAAACGGCACCTTGAGTATTGGAGCATGGAATGCATGAGCGGGTGGGAGTGGTATGTAGAGCATCGCAAGACGGGGGAACAGACTGGCTCTCGCAACCGGGGACGCTTAAGGACTGGATAAAGTACCAATCAGCAAGCGTTAGTTGGTCACGAGAATCCAGCCTGACGCTCACGGACGTCGCCCTCGGCCCTCGCATGCATGCATGAGCTCGACCGAGCCGCATTCCATTGTGGGCTGTGTTGATGATTTCTCACGAGGAACGCTTCCGGGCCAGTTGAGGATGTTGTGGCTGCTGCCCAGTCCGCTCTCCACGGGGCTGGCCACGTGTGACTCTGCGGACACTCTGGCAGTGGTTCCATGTATAAGTATAAAGTAACGATGGCGGTCCTGTTGGTGTCGCTGCCTGGGCTTGCATCATACGTATGAACTTCGACGTGCAATTGTTGGGAACAAATAACATAGCGCCGACATACCTGGCTACCAATACATTGATAAACCCCTTATCGGAGGGGAAAATGGTCCAAGGCACCCAGCTGAACTCAACTGCAACAATCCACATAACGAATAGTTTCCTCGATAGACCTGCCTTGACCCCAATGACCCTATAACCCTGTTAAAACCGGAAATAAATAGTCAAGTGCAGCCACCCAGAATACGACAGGAACTCATACTTTTCGGAGCGCTCACCGGCCACCCCAACGGCTTGATATTTACGACGTACGTCCCCGGGGGGTTCAGCGGACACGACCCAAACGAGAGCAGCACCGCGCCCAAGGCCCCGCCCCACGTCGAGAACGTCTTCGCCTGCCGCGGCCAGTCAGCGATATGATGCGTCGCACAGTCATGCGTGGGCGTCGCGATGGGCGCATCGCGATCGCGGTTCGGCAGCGGCTGGACGTTCGCCCAATGCGGGCCGAGGGAGCGCACTCGGTCGCGCTCGGACGTCGACGCCATGCATCGTCCGAGGCAGACGGCGAAGTCGCGGCTGGTTTCGCCTGACGCTATGGACTGCTTGAGCCGGAAACGGAGGATGGCGGGCGGGGTGCCGTTCCAGGGGAACTGCAGGACGCGGTTCGCAGGAGTCAAAAGGTCGACGAAGGAGTTCAGTTCGAGCTCCTTGACGTGCCAGAGCGGAATGCGGAAGGGGGTTACTTTACCGCGGTTGAGGAGCATGCGCGTTGGAGGAGCAGGTGGAGGGCGGTGGGCGAGGTAGATCGACTTCCATTCGGCAGCGACTGCAGAACGCTTCAGCTGAGGCTTCGTCACGTCCTCGCCGAGGTCGATCATGCGGCCGATCTTGACAGGAACACCGGAGGAGAAGCGGAAGCAGACGTGGTAAAGAGGGCGTGAAGGATCTGGCGCGTCGGGACAGCGATGGAGGAGCAGTCCGAGATGTTGCCTCTCCTGGGTGCAGAATAAAACCAGAACAGTGAGGTCAAAGGCTTCGATGATAGGTGCGTGTGCGAGAACACCGTATGGTGTGATCGTGAACGTCGGCAAGCCGGTCGCGTCGGAGGCGGGTGGCTCAAGTATACCCCTCAGGATGTTGTCCGCGCTCTGCAGGTAGTTCAGTAATCATCTTTGATTACTTGATGTGCAAAACGCTCACAGATTTCCTGCACGAGGAATGTCCGGAGGGCTGAGAAGATAGGTTGTTGGGAGGAGAGAAATGTCGATCGCTGCAACCCCGGAACGCGGCTGGCGATGGTGCGAGGAGGTACGTTTCGTCCGCATGGTCATGAATCACGTATTGCGTAGTTATGAGGGACGTCGAGTACCCCGGACGGCAGTAACCCCACGCGAAGATGGACGTGTCCACGGACTGCCGCATGATCTCCTCTTGGACTCGACGGAAAGCCTGCCGCCCTTCACCATAGAGTGTCGGCATATGGATACCGAACAGACCCATCAAGCAGTACGCCTCGTCTTCAGGTCGGGTCGTCCTACGGTCGGCCGCCCATGACATTCGCGCGGCAACGCTGATGTCCGTCAGCTCCATCTCCATCCTCAGCACTCCTGCGGGTACACTCGTGACGCTCTCCAGCACCGGTGCGAGGTCCGCCTTCGTGCCAATCATCTCCCAGCTCTTCGACAGGAAGACGACGATCTGGGGCGCGATGAGCTCCTGCAGCGTCCAGCCGCGCTTGTGCCACATGCTCGTCCCGAACTCGGATGCGCGGTCTTCCACAGCGCAGTTGGCCGGCACGTCCCGCAGGTACGCGTAGCACACCTCGGCGAGGGAGTAGTAGAGGAACATCGAGTTGATCGCCTCAGACAGCTCGGAGCTGCTTGTCTTGTCGATGCAGCAGGTGTCGATCCACGCCCACCGGTAGCCATGGCTCTCCGCGAGAACGCAGAAGTTCTTGATCTTCGGCGATGCGAGATCGCGCGGGTTCGCACCGAACGCTGCGCATTGCGCGCGGAGGGCCCGGATGTCCTGGAAGGTCTGCTCTTCCTTGTCCCAGACGTGCGAGAGGATGGTGTACCCTTTCGGGACGTCGTCTGGCGTGGCGAAGAAGTGGAGCTCCGCGCGATCGGTGCTCAAGAGCCACATTTCACTGGGCACATCGTGAGCATGGTACGCTGCGTGCATACAAACACATACCTCGAGCCAGATGCGCCGGTTTTGCGTTCATCGATGTGGTACTTTGTGAACGTTGTCAAGAGAGCCTGAGGCAGCGAGCGTTGGTCAGCCGCAGTTGCCACGTGTTTCCCGTTTTGCCGACACTTGCGCTCTCTCGAGGCCAGGCTCGGGAGGTATGGCTGAGGTATGGTATGACCTTGCCATTGTTACGTGAGAGGCTCTTTCTACTACATTGAAAACGCTGGCAAAATATCGTACATGCATCGCACAGCGCTATCCATATTTTACATCACTACACCCGACATGCCCTCAGTGAGTCCGTGGGTGGACGACGCAGAGGACACACCTGAGCCGATACTCTCGAAAGACGACCAACTCGCGGCCGACACTGGACGCGAGATCGGTTCCTCTGGAGAGCGCAAGATGTCCATGATCCACTCGGTGTCTGAGAATGCGTCTTCGGCATCGCTGTTTTCGGCATTCGGCACGGAGAGCGACGGGGATCTCCAAGAGCGTTCTCCAGCAGGCTCGGACTCTTCAGGTTTTGGCGAAAGCGAGCGGTAAGACGCGGACGAGCTCATGGATGGTGTGCCGCACTCACTCTCCGAATCGTCCTCGCTCAGCGCCTCGGGGACCATCAGCGCGGGGTCGCGCTCGCCCCGCACCGTCTCCATGCTGCTCGTCCGCCTCAGCCCCAGCCCCAGCCTGCCCTGGCACTCCTCCCACCGCAGCAGCTCCTCGCGCTCGCGCTGGTGCCGCGCGAACAGCTCGTCCCACAGGTTCCTCGGGACCGCGCGCAAACGCCCGCGCATGATCCAGTCTGTGTCGACGACGCCCATGCACGTCACGTCGACCCACGCCCCGGTGGCATCGGGCACTGCGCGGCGTTGGATGCCTTCGTGTGTGAAGCCGAGGGCGGTGAAGAGGCGCTGCGCCCGCGAGCGACTCGGGGAGATAAGAATGCGGGCCTGGACGCGGTGGGCGGAGATCGTCTCGATGGCCCACTGGACGGCGAACGCGCACGCCTTCATGCCCGCGCCTTTCCCGCGGAAGGTGGGGAGGAGCCCGACGCCGACGTGCACCTCGTGGGGGAGGCAGGACATGGTCACATATACGACGCCTATCGTCTCCCACTTGTAGACTGTCTTCTTGTTGTTGTTGTCGGGAGGTGGACTTTCCGAGGAAGGTGAGCTACACTGGCCATCGTCTTCGACACCGTCCGATGAGGAAGTAGACGTGGGATGCATCTGTTCGTAGTAGCGGCTCACGAGAGCATAGATGGCGGAGGGGTCTGAGGGGGAAATGGGCGAGTCCATGTAGACTACCGCAGCATCGTCGGAGAGTCCAAGTGTCTTGAGCTCCACCCCGGGCGGGATTTCGACCCTCACGGGAGTGCGGACGGCGGCGAAGAGGAGGCAGTGATTGTCGGCGAACTCGAAGAGTTCTGGTCGACCGAGGCCAGCAGCCTCGACAGAAACGGCGGAGAGCTGCTCCCAAGCAGTGAGAAGCGCCTCCTGGTCGACGACGTAAGGGTTGCCAATAGCTGTCTCTAGAGAAATGGTGCCTTCGAGCTCCGGGGATGCGATGAAAGCACCGTCGGGGACGAGCTCAGTGGGCTCCCAGTCCAGGTAGGTGGGCGACATGGTGGAACGGCGGTACAGTGTGAGTCGGAGGCTGGGCGGTTTTATGGGAAGGGGTGAACGTGTAGGCGTCCGCTGCAGCTTCCGGCATGAATTGGTACCGAAATTCTGGAGAGATAGGGTTTGACGGTGTGTCACCACACCGTTCCGAAGAGCGGTCTGGACGCCCATGACCGCAGCTCAGAGTGGAAGAACTTCCTAGTGAGCCACATTCCCTGAGCGGGAGGTCATGCCTTTAGGAATGAGGACGCCACGCCGATTCTAAGCATCTTCGAGTCCTATACATGAGTTCAGCTGCGCACCTCAGGCTTCCAGGGTGACATTTGTCAATATCACCTGGACACATTGTGCGACCCGCTGGCCTTCCTTCGGTAGACGATACACAAAGTCTGGACGACCGTATAAGTGTACCGTATACCACTTTGATATCCCCGGGATCGGAGAAAGCGACTCTAAACCAAGTCTCTACTTATTGTGGTGACGTGACATCATTTTCGGCAGTCCCTCGACCGCAAACAGAATCATCTCCTATACTGTATCTCAGTTCAACGTTGTAGGATCATCCTGAGTACTTACTGAGGTGGGCAAGAATCTGGAGTATGAGCAAGATGAACCATGATGATGGACGATGGTGGTCTAAGGTTACTCATCGGTCGACAAACTTGAAGTTGAAGACGTGCTCAGCCGCAGGAAGGAACTGACTAAACAATATAAGCAGGGCACGTGGTGTAGTTGGTTATCACGCTCGCTTAGCATTCCGCTTGTCTGCGAGAGGGGTCCGGTTCGATCCCGGACGTGTCCACTTCCGTTTTCATATCCTGAAAGGTGAGGGCCATCATTTTTTGTTTCAATGCTGTAGACTGCAGATTGGACCAGGACTCAAGTACTCTCTGGCCGTTACGCGGAATCGTTACCTCTCAGTCGACTTCAAGCTACTCAGCTGAGTGCTGCCGCAACGGCGAGGCACCAAGAACTTCGAGGGCTAGGAGCCTTGACGGTAAGCACTCGCGATACCCTAGGCTTGTTTTCCGAGCCTTACACAGTTCAGAGTCGACGCCATTATGGCGCCAACGTCTCACGAAGCCTCTAGGCAAGTCGCGGAGGTAGGATCCGTTCTGCGACTTGCCTCACGAAGCACTAACCCCACAACCATCCAGTCCAAGTACAACAAAGCGGCAAACGCTGAGCTCACAAGGGACTTTGACAAGGCGTTCCGGCTGTACATACAGGCTGCCGAAAAATATCTACAACTCAGCCGCCAAATCGACAGCGAAAGGCTACGAACCCTGTACAAAGGGGAGGCCGCGAAAGCCTTGGAGCGTGCAGAGAAGATCAAGGCAGTCAGACCGGAAATCACGCCTGTGGTCAAGGACGAATTTTCTGAAGGTGTGACCTGCGCTGCGAAAGTGCCTCGATCACTTCATTGACTCGGTTCTCATAGGCGAACAGCTGTACGTCCTGCAGAAGTCGTCGCTCGTGAATCAAGGCTTCTTCCCACTGTGGGACTCTACCGAAAAACCCTCGTCAGCCTCGACGTAAGAGACGTACCCCCTAATCGTACCCGGAGCTGATGTCTCGGGGTACAGACAACCCCCCTTGTCCGCTGAGCAGATCGAACATGGCGCAAGTTGGCGGCGTCCCCATCGGATTCAGGAAGGGGCTGAGGACGGTTCGCCTCGGCATCTGGCACCCGAAGATATCGTGCAGCACATCGTCTCTGACTGCTCCGTCTGTGGAGCGATGGTGGTCGCTATCGACCACCATCGGCGGTTCGGGTCAAAGGTGCAGTATGGTTTCTGTCACCCGGGCCGGGTATTCTGACCACACTGTCCTAGCTTATTGTTTCCTCGCTCATCCCACAAGACGATCAGGGGCTTCCTGCACCTGCCGACTCCGGTCATTATCAGTTTCGGATCCTTTACAACGGAGCTCATCGATGCGTAAGTGCACTGCAGATATATTCGTCCGTACGACCCTCCTCACCACAGTTGTGTCTATCTCTCTGGCAGATCAGTAAGCCCGATCTTCCACCATGAGCATGAACTGCACTTATTCTGCTTCAGGCATCGACGATCAACTGCCTGCCTACCCCGATGGTACGTTGATGTGCGTATCGACTAGCGGGAAAGGGGAGATTTGGCCCTCGCTCGTGGAGAAAGCGGTAGGACTTTCAGCCACAAAGCACAGTCCGCGTTGAGGATTCATATCTGCATCCTAGTACATGAAGCTTGCCGGGGGTTACGACTTTATCGGATCGTGCGTTCCTGACGTTTTCCCTCCCCAACGGCATGAGGCTAATCGGCTCCTTAGAGACTCGAGTACCGATCTCCAGTGCGTCGCAAGCTACGATGTGACATGGAGTGTTTCTGAGGATTGTGCAGTGCTCTCGCGGGTTGGATACCAGAAGTCGTTGACATGAAAGGGTGAAGCGATCGACTGGCCTGACACGAATCCCGCGCTGATATTGGTTCCAGAGCCCAGTTTCAGCGAGAAAAGACGTGGGCTCGGTTGATGACAGGCTACAACAAAGGTACGTGGACCAACTATCCCGATAACGGACTGTCTAATGTGCTTCCGATGCCAGGTCTTTGCGTAATCACTCTAGGAACTGGAGAGCGGATACGGAAGACGGACCTTCCTGTGACTTTAATTCCGTCACATTGTTATGCGGTTATCGGTGAGAAAATAGTCTCTGGAATATCGATCCCTCACCTAGTCACCCCCATCGGAATGCAGGTGTCCACGACTCTCCGGAAGGAGATCGTAAACTGTCCATCTTTGATCCATGGGTGCGGCCGTCCGAGGATCCAGCCGAGGCAGAAACCCCCAGCTCGAAGCAGAAACGTACGTCATCAACGGGATTGGACAGAACGAGCAGAGACGTCATTTATTCCTACAGGTGCAGTGGACGTGCCCATTGATTCGATCTACCATTTGTTCGACGGCATATACTTCAGTTGGAATCCCGCAATGTTCAAGCACAAGCTGACGTTCCACGGGTGAGTCCCTTGTCCTGCCATATCTGTATATTGCATCTTACGGAAATCTTCGTGCCATCAGGATGTGGAAACGAAGCGGGAAAGGCAGCGATACATGTGAGTGGCTACCATCTAGTCCTTTCGTGTTCTTAATTCAGTTTCTCCAGCAACCCACTTCCGCGCTCAGCTGCGGCTTGACACTTCCAATATCCCAAACCAGGATGAAGAGGTATGGATCCTCCTCAGTCGTCACTTGCGAAGCCACCGCGTGCAGGAAGAGTACATCGCGTTGACCGCAGATGGCGGATTTGGAACGGGCGTATCATCCGGACATGACGTGCTGTCCACCAAGGTCCGTCCTGGATGACGATCACGAAATAGCCTTCCTCTCATCGTCCGCGTTTAAGGGGGAGTACACGAACGTGCCCCACGTTCTTGTGAGTGACTACATGTGTCTTCCTTATTGCTCGAGAGGTTTTACACATCCCAGGCCAAGGCGAAGACCTCCCATGCAGAAGACCTCTGGACGATAGTCGCGTCATACGAAGGCGAGCGGGAAGATGTCGGCTTCACGCTTACAGCCTACTCCCATCGCAAAGCCTCGTGGATAAACGCGCCGAGCAAGCTCCTTTATTCCAAGGACGTGAGTGGCCGTTTGTATATGGAGATGCGAAGCCATGCCTACTCAATGTGCAGGTTGAAGGCGCGTTCACGCAGAAGACCGCGGGGGGCAATCACACCTTCCCCTCCTATTACCTCAACCCGCAGTATTACTTGCGCGTACATCCACGCGCAGCTCCCTCCGCACGCGTCAGCAGGGATGCGAAGTCCGCACTGTCCGTAACTGTAAGCACAGATCGACACATCCCTGCGAACATCATGCTCGCTTGGTCGCAAGGAGCGAGGATCAACGAGTGCGTCCCGCAGCGCCCCATCCGCGCGCCCCGCAGGAACCTAAACTTTCAAACAGGCTGGGCCACAACGACCTCGCGCTCTCCTCAGGACCGTACAGCTACGGGTACGCGAACGCATTCGGGCAAATTCCACGTATGTCCACCTACTTCGAATCCACTCCAACCATCCCCACTGACCCACGACTCGATCCCGTTTGCAGCGGGAGACTACACCTTAGTCATATCCGCCTTCGAGCCGCGCCACATCGGCAAGTTCAGCCTCATAGTCGAGTGCTCGGACCGCTTCGACCTCACGCCCATCCTCCAAGAGGGCGCGGGGATGTTCAACAAGGTCATCCGCGATGAATGGTGCGCCGTCCTGCTCTCCGTCTCAGCCCACCCCCAATCCTAATTCTGAAACGTTACGGCAGGACCGCGGAGACGGCGGGCGGCGGGCCGAGCTCGGGGACATACGCCTCCAACCCGACGCACGAGCTGCACGTCCCGTCCCCGTCCGCGGCCCAGCTGCGCTTCCGCCTCCAGCTCGCCGCGCCGTCGCCGTCGATCGCGCTCAACCTCACCGTCTTCAACCCGCCCACAGGCGCGGGCGCGCTCGGGCGGCACGTCGCGACGTCCGGGCCGTACTCGGACGCGATCTCGGGAGTGATGATCGAGACGCTGTCGCTGCAGCCCGGACGGTACCTCGTCGTGCCGTCGACGTACAAGGCGGGGGTGCAGGCGGCGTTCCGGCTGATCATGTACAGCACGGCGTCGGGGGTGCAGATCGTGCCGATCAAGAAGCGGTAGTGGGTGTATAATGAAATGACGGTGTTGTAGCGATACATTGAAGCTGAGCTCCTAACTTGTATGTTTATGCTGCCCTTTTTTGGTTCTGGTGCTTGGAGGATGCAAGATTCATCGGCGCCGGAAGGATGGAGAGGAGAGCAGGAATTCGTTCACGCGCTTCAGCGTCGCGCGCGACGGGTTCGCCGCTGGTTTGCTCGAGATGATCCATTGCAGTCGGGTTCGGACCGACTCCTTAGTTGCGCCGCAGCCTGACCGCACGGCAGTCGGCATCAGCATGGTGGGTGGTCGAGAAGTGAGATCGAGACTGCGCACCTGTGGCACCCGACTCGAGAAGCTGGCCTCGATCGTCGAAGAACAGCTGGAGTGCAGCGAGGGCGATTCCGACGCCCGCGTCCTTCCCTGTGTCGCAGCACACGCAGATCGCGTCCCCACGCGCGAGCCGCTCTTTGACGAATCGCGTCGCTGTGGGAAGCACAACCTGCAGGAAGGCGAGCTGGTCCTTCTTTCCCTCGGCAAGCTGCAGTCGGAGAACATGCTCTTCCTTCGATAGTTGCTCCAGATCTGCCGCATTATCGCCGTTGGGCTGCGGCCGCGGAGCGTTTGCAGACACGATGACAAACGACACGGGACCATCGGCTTCGGGAAGAGTGTCGGGGACGTCTGAGGGCATGTCGGCGACACTCCCAATGAAGACACGGCCACTGGTCACCGTGACTGGGGTCGGGTGTGTTCTCCATGAGTCGCCGTGTTGCCTAACCTTGGATTGTCGGACGATCTCTTCGACGATATCCGGGAGCTGGTCTCGTAAAGTGCTGAGAAGCTCGTCTTTGTGTTTCCAGAAGAGAGCCGGAGTCAAACCCTAAGGTGAGATCAGGGATGGCCGCGAGGAGAGCTCTGTGCCAGGGAAGACGCACCATGCCCCATAATTCATGATCATCGCCCGATCCCTGGACGTACGAGAACCCTTTCAAGCGGCGCTCCACTCCATCGTGCATTTGCTTCGAGGCGGAGACACAGACGATAGGCAGGTACTTCGCATACTCTGGCGCGGGGAGTCGCGGGAATTCCGTCGTCGCTGGGGTGATCCACAGCGGTCGCAGGGGAAGAAGAAGGTCGGGCAGAGTGTATGCGGATGCCTTGCCGCGTCTACGATCAGCATGCATCGCCCTTGAGAGAATCAGGAAAGAGAACTCACGACAAGTGCACGGGCCCATCCATCCAGGCGGAGGGTAATTTGGGAACGCTCCTGTTCGCTCACGGCACCCGGGGGACAATACAGCTCGACGTCCCAGTCTTTCTTCTCAGGATGCCACAGGACCATCGCGCGGTTGATCACCGCGCACCAGATGGGTACTGTCTTCGAGAGCGCGTCCGGTATGCGTTTCCCTGCACGGGTCGAATCGACGAGCACTAATCTTTGCGCACAGGCGTTAAAAAGGAATACGAGAAGTACGCGTTTGAACTCACCCGTGCTTTTCTACGATGCAGGGAAGAAGATGGAGATTTGGCCTCCTCAAGTTGAAGTTCCAGTTTCCAAAGTGCCCATCCGTTGACTTGTAGTATGCCGGCTCCGGCGTGGCCTTGGGAGGATGCAGAGGTGGACGGGGATGTTAATGTTCGTCGATCTGGCTGTGCGAGGGTCGTACGCTCACAATCGCAGGGTCGACGTACCACGCGCCACAACGCAGGTTCGCTGAACGACTGGTATCCGCATCTCAAGGTCCCTCCAATACATGATCAAGGAGAACATACGCAAGATGGGGAGCCCCGGGTACGCCTCGTGAACTTGTCCGACGAAACGAACATCCTCCTGCACGGAATGAATGCGATTGAAGATATCCAGCGACTCCTTGCGCAGGTGTGCGAGTGCCTGTGTGTTCGCCTCCTTGACGTCGAATGCGAAGTCCATCGTCCCGTCGATGTGTCACAGCGATGTTAGAGGAAAGCTTCACATGGCGGTAGAGGACGAAGACATGGTAATGATCAGCGTGGTTGTTTGTTCGTAAGATGTAGAAGAACGGAGAACGATGCCAAGCAGGGCGGCCAAGGGCCTACGGCGTCTCTCGTGCATGAGCATGCAGAAAAGGCAGGCGTGTAAGAAAAGGCTTGAGCTTGAACCCTCCACAACAATACTTATTACTCTCATAACCCAAGCAGAAATCATATTACTAAAATACATTCAACGGACGATAAACTTCATATTATGTGCCTGAGGTCTTCAGATTGGCCACTAGCGGTCAGTCTCGGCTTTGGACCCATTTTTCCACAAAAGATCCAAGCTTGCGCTTGTCTCTGGAGCTGAGCTCCGTTTCCTGCGATTCATCAAAATGAGTCTCTGCTGAGATGCGCTCTTCAAGATCCTCCATACATACCTTCTGGAGCCTAGCGGCCGCACCAATCAGATCTTCCGCCTTCGCACGCGTGTCGGTCTGCAGGATAACCTGATCTTGGCTCGGCGCGAATGGCGGGGAAGTGTTGGCTGGGGAGTTCGCATATCCTGTGGATAATAGCGGCGCAGTGCTCGAGGACCTGTGTGGAGTTAACACGCGCAATTCGGAAGGTGAACGGTTACGCGACGTACAGTTCTCGGACCTGATGACGCAACTGGTTCACCCACTTCTCATCTGCCTCTCTGGATGCAGCGAGCCTGGCAGAGAGTGCGGATACCTCCCTTTCCACATCCTTGCGGTTTAACAACACTGACCCATGGCCATCGGTGTCTAGCATTGAGAATCATCAGTATCGAACCAGACTGGTACGAGTTGAGGAGGAAGACCTACTAGACAACTCTTTGAGTAGTTCGATCATCTCAGCTTCGAGAAGGTCCTCTGGGTCTTCTGGACCCCCGTTCCAATTTGAGCGCTTCGCGGTCTCAACTGCGTCGTTGATGTCCTCCAACTCCTCGATGAGCGCGCTCACGATAGCTTCCGTCTCAACCGCAGCTATGATTTTCGAGTATAGATCGTCATACGTTTGCTGCAGTCGGGGAATCAATTCGTCTCGCATATAGCCAATCACCTATCGGCGAGCATCAAGGTGAGTGGATCTGTATGTCTGGGAGGCGCCAGAAGACGTACGGTGTCTAGCCCTCGCTCTTGGGCTTTGAGTAACACCAGTCGATCCATCCGTCCGGCGCGTTCCAACTCGCCTTTCACATCCACGTTCAAAGTAGGCGCGGATGTCTCCGCTTCCTTTGACTCTGAAAGTCTGGCAGAAGAACGAACGATGTTGGCGGGACCCGCCGGATCTGCCTCTAATCGTTTGGCCATTTTCTCCAGCTCCTCAACGTACGCCACCTGAAGCAGATGTTGAGAAAACGACCTGTCCTTCGCCAATTCACCTAGCTTGGTGTCGACGATCACCGCATCGTGCTGCAGTTCAGACGCGGCGGGCAAGGAGACGTAGCCCTCGTCGAGTGTGAGGTACAGCTGCTTGACTGTGCTTGCTACCGCGGCGCGTGAGCTACTCAGCGAGACGATGGCGACGCTGTAGTCTTCGAAGGCGTCGGAGTCCTTGGAGGCTGTCGCGGGGATAGCGTCTTGTAGAACGCGTAAGGCTAATTCAACGTGCTGTGCCATCCCGTTATCTGTCTGTGAACCGATTTTGTCAGAATTGTATGCGAGGCTAGATTCGAGGCCAAATTGCTGCCCTACCTCCACCGAAAGATCGGTCAATCTCTGCTGTTGTTCTTGTATTGACCCATCGAGATTTTGAATTTGCTTCCGCAGCGCGTGGATCGCGTGCTTCAAGTCCTTTGTCGCCATCCTGAACGGTGAGGTGCGCAATGAGTTGAGCAGCATTGTTCCAAGACTGCCACCCGCAGTGGCTTACTTGGTCGCATTGAGCCTATACTTCAGTCGGGCCGCTTGCTTCTCGAGCAAGACGGCCTCCGATTCTAGCGCGTGCGTGCGAGACCTAGGATAGGGCGATCAGTAAAAACAGCATACATGACGCGTTGTTGAGCTTACCGCAACTGAGAAGGAAGCTCGTACGCGGCAGGGATTGAGGCGCCGCCTTTACTTTCTCCCCTCACTCTGGCATCGCGCACCTCCAAAACGTCTAATCTGAATAACCATTAGCATTATGTGGTTCAAACAAACGGCGTGGCTTACATATCGAGCTCCTCACTATACAAAGCGATCGGCGAAACCGAGGTTTGGATCAGGCCCGAAACTTCATAGCGAGCGTCGTGGTTAGATCCCGCCACACGATCCGCAAAGCTCGGGTCGGGAACTTGACTCGCCAGCCAGTCCAGTAGACGCTTTCCTGCTGGGATGTCCGCTGCCCATTTCAACTCGTCCTCTGTGCAACTCGGTCCGCCCAAGTGAGAGACGAGTTCCAGGACGCGCGAGATTGTCGCTTGGTTCGACATTGAACCGGTGCCGTACTCCGGGGGTGGATGTTGTCTAACAAAGTTAGTTGCAATAAAATGCTTGTTTAATGTTCACACCCACCGTTGTAAGCGATAATCGGGGAGAACCTGGGGTCTAGATCTATCATCTAAGCAAGTAATAGAACACGAAGTACACCACCGGATGACCCGAGATATCACGGCGACATGGTTGGGAGCCAATATGATTTTGATACGTCCCGATACACGGTATTTGGATGAGCGCCATATGGGACAGATGATCGCCGGCCGGACCGGTGCTGGCTGGTGGCTGGCCTTGTGTTCGTATCCTGGCCGTGTCTCTCCCATATTGTACTCCCTGATCCCATCCTCATACGTTCTCCATACTGGTATCGTGTCGGCCTACATCTCAAATACATATTTTACAAGCACATGATCTCGGCTCAAGCTCGAGCCAGGCTTCCGGTCACTTGCCGAACACGTGAAGGCTTACGGGTCCGTGCACTCTATAAAATTGCATGAAGCAGACTTGACGAATTTCCGACTGAACTTCGTCGTCCTCACCATCGTCCCTGGTTGCTGGCACTCGATATCCTCCTTCGTCCCCACCTCTGGCTCTTCTTCAGGGATTATGTCCTTCCTCTCCGCGCCCCAATACTTCCACCAGCGTGACGGATTCGGGCTCCTCGATCACGACTCGGATGATGATGCGCCCGCGCCACTGGAATGCCATTCTCAACGGCTTCGTCATGACAGGGAGGACGCTCTTGCCGGCGTGCCGCAGGGGTTTTGGTACGTCCTTCCTCGCGACTCCCTTTACGCTCATCCCGCATAATCCTTGTTGCTAACAGGATCATTGTGCAGGTGATGGCCAGCGGCTCCCGAAGGTAAGTAACTACACTGACGTTACTACTACCACTAGGGCCGGGTGAAGGGAGAACATGTACGTACGTGTTCCGTAGTGCACCCTACGACCAGCGGCTCACTTAGCATCTTTTACCAGCTTTTACCAGACCTTTTCGCCAGGCAAGGATGGGGAGGGAAGCGTACCTGGGCGACTGCGCCGAACATATGTTAAATTTCATGTCCTGTATTATTAGAGACGTAGCCCCATATCCCAATATATTTTCGTTATTACCTATGTCTAAATTGAGTGCCAATTGGGGATTGTGTGCAACCGAAAGCAGGGCAGCCAGAAACAGGCAGCTCGTGGAATAGGCGCTGTTGAGACCATGTTACGACGATGCGGGGAGGACACAAGATACAGGTAGCCACAGATATTGTCTACATATGGATCAGTTGTATGGAATTCTTATCGTCTGACGTATACATGGGATTGACACTGGCGATGATATGAACCTCATATGGTCCGACACACGCGCCCGATATCCTCCGATCATCTTTCAGAGACATGGCCATCACCCCGTGGTGTAGCCTTGGGCAGTGGCCCGGGCACTGCTTCTTGTACACGGGCTCGGAGTCCGAATGTAGCCGGCAACCGCCGGCCCCTCCAACTTCATCGGCGCTTCCGTGACCTGTCCACCGTCTTACAATATTGTTCCAAACCGCCAGGACGCCGCTGCACTTGGGCATATCAGCTACAAGCCATAAGTCCCCAGTTTGTACCTAGTTCTTGGTTTTCTGGTATGTTGCCCAAAAATCCCGCGTTTGAAATGCTCAAAAGCGCATTCCCTCCCTGTCTCGAACAGGACCAGCCGTTGATGGTGTAGATATCATGTCCTATGGCAGGTTACTTGCAAACGAGCCTGCATTTAGGTTCAGCCTGTCGGAATTGGGCAGGATAACAAGCGAAATGCGGACTACGCCTACACCTCGCCGGGCTTTCAACCCGATACCCGTCGGGTAGAAGGAACTGTTCCGCTACATAGGAATACCACCATAGTTGTCGCCCTCTACAAGACTCTGTCTAGTGGTCGAAACTTCGATTTTTTGCTAAGTCCACTTCCGCTAGTGCTTTCTCAAAAAGGCGACTGCTGTGGAGTAGAAGGGTCCTCAGGTATATAATGCCCCCGTTTTCTGCTGTAAGTCCCCATCCACGAAACACACCGCTCACCCCAAGAGATCCCAACACAAGCATTAGCAATTAAATACAATCGTATTAGCAATCAACAATGTACAGCAAGGCGTCCTTCATTGCTCTTGCTCTCGTTCTCCCTGCCACAGCTAGTCCCGTCATCGACGGACTTGGCACTCGTATCCCCTTCCAGAAGCGTAATGCGCTTACGGACACCGAGGGCATGTTTGACTATGCCAAGGCCGTTCGCCAGGTCGTGCGCGATCATAAGTGCGTGTATGTCGTTCTCCCTGATGATCGTCCACGCTAACACTCGCTGCAGCAAACATCGCAACAACTTACAAAATCTCGAGAGGAACGCGGGTCGCGGCGCCTTCAACGAGGGCGCCGAGATCAAGCCATTCATGACGATCCCTGTCCTCGAGCGCCGCCAGTCTGAGTCCCTTAGCGACGAGGAACACGACAAGTATTGGGCTGGCAACATCGGCATCGGTACTCCATCGCAGCAGTTTTTCGTCGATTTCGACAGTACGTGCCAGCATGCCCCCCTTCTTTAACTTGACAGAGCACTCATATCGGTTTGTAGCCGGGTCCTCCGACCTCTGGATCCCGTCGACGAACTGCACGGAGCCCATATTCTCCAAGAAGAGGAAGTACGACCCGAAGGCGTCTTCCACTGGGACCCGCACCGACAAGGAGTTCATCATCCACTACGGCGACGGCTCGTCCGTCTCCGGGCCCGTCTGGCAGGAGGCCGTTCAGGTTGCGGGCATCACGGTGAAGGGCCAGTACTTCGCTCCCGTCCACATCCTCTCCGAGTCGTTCGCGCCCGAGGCGGACGACGGCATCCTCGGCCTCGCGTACCAGTCCCTCTCGACCATCCACGAGCCGCCGTTCGTGAACACGGCGAAGGACCAGGGCGCGGTCAAGGAGGCCGCGTTCGGGTTCAAGATCGCCAAGACCGGCTCGGAGCTCTACATCGGCGGCTTGGACGCGGCGCAGTACACCGGCGATATTGAGTACCACGACGTCGTTGGGAGCACTGGCTACTGGCAGATTGGCGGTGGACAGCTGTCAATTGGGTCGACGGTGAGGACGCCTTTCCTTCGGGCATCTCGTAGCGCCTGAGTTAACGTATGCGAAACAGGTCGTGTCGTCCAGCATGAAGACGATCGTCGACTCGGGCACCACGCTCATCTACGGGCCCCCCGACATGGTCGCGAAGCTGTACGCGAGCATCCCCGGCTCGGCCGTGTTCCAGCAGAACAGCGAGTTCTACACCTTCCCCTGCGCCAATGTCCCGTCGAACGTCGCCTTCAGCTGGGGCGGCAAGCAGTGGACGATCTCTGCCGAAAAGTCAGTTGCTCTCTCTCGTGCTATGTGTCGGGCGATTCTGACTGTTTGTCCCTAGCTTCAAGGCCGGCAAGGCTGACAGCACCCACTGCGTCGGGGCCATCTCCGCGAAGGACCTCGGGCTCGGGGACAATGTCTGGTTGGTCGGTGACAGGTAAGTCCAAGTGCGGCTCCAGCCCGTGAGATGCCGATGCTGAGTCCTTTTTCCCTCGCAGCTTCATGAAAAATGTCTACACGGCGTTCTCATTCGAGCGGAATGCGGTTGGCTTCGCTGTGCTGAAGTAAAAGCCCCCGTGCGGGCTAACAGCTCTCGTGGTCCTTGACGGACTCCTCGGTTGAGCTTTACACCGTGCTGGTCACCCACCAAAAAAGTAATCATGTAATTCGTAGAATGTGTACAGTTGTTGTTATCACCAATGCCATTGGCATCGAATATACAAGTATATGCTTCATATCATGACCGGTGTGGCAAGTCTGTCTGCGTGACCAGCTTGAGATTGGAGTCGGGCCAGGAGGACATCGACAGCGGCCACTGGCAAGCGCTGCTCCCCTGCGCACGATTTCAATCAGGATAGCACCGCGACCTGTTGCGACCGACCAACTTGCAGGGGCTTGGAAGAGCTTGGAGAGTGGCGATGATGACGTCGTCGTGCCTGAAGATCTTGTGTTCTCGAATTTGAAGGGATCACAGATTGGTCGGCGGCTACTGTACCGTCGGAGCGATCTCTTCTAGGAACTTACTCCGGGGGGAGCTGCCAATATTAATGATATGTTGCTACTTTGCTTTATAGTATCAAGCGGACGTTGTTGACTAGTTGACTGATCGATACCTACTATGGCTCGGTAACGAGGGCCCATCGCCAATGCTGGGCCACACTTTTTTCAACCAATTGAGGCTGCCACTTTTTCCGGAATTTGAATCTTACGGTGCTCACTGGTGCTTTGGATGCTCGAGTTCAACGCGACTCTAATGCCGGATTTCTAAATATCATGTATGGTATGCATCCTATGTCGTCATCCACACGATACAATGTCGCGCACGAAACTGCAGACGATCAGGGCATTATCAAGGTAGATGGGTGTGTATATATATGTAGAGGACGCATGTAGTGTGTCGTCAATTTGTATATTGGAACAAGCTCCGTACACAATAAAGTTTCACGGTGTCGCCGTGTTGGCTAAGTTTTGCGGCGTGCCAACCTGTTTCTTCTATCCATGTCCTGAAGATGATTTGAGTGGCTTCGGCATCCATAACACTTACATAGAACTCTATTGCTACATGACTGTCGCAGATGCGTTCAAGTTGGAGTCCCTCGAGTAACCCTGAGCTTGTCTCGTACCCAGTCCAATCCCTGTCGCTCCCGCCGGTAGCGGATAAACTTCGGTCACAACCCCAGAGCCCCAGATCTATCGGGACCCTGGTTGACGAGGCGCTGCGCATTTCATTTCCATGCATCTGCTCTGATTCCTCTACAGTAAATCTGAATCCCTCACCAAGCGGATGCTCGCTTCGTCCTCACCGCCATGAGGATTTTATTCAAGTCTCAAAGTCCACCTGGTCACGCTCCACAACGCGGTGGTTGATACGCTGATCAGGAAAGTTGTATCTAATCACCGCATGATCCCGTTGCGCCTTCAAACCAGCCGTTACCAACGCCGTTCATATTTGTTCTATTTTCAGGACCCTCGTTTAAATGCTTTTAGCGACAGCAGAGTTCAGTCATTAAAACACGCCGCTAGGTCGCAGCCAGGTCAACCGCTGGAGGTACAGTACGATCCGTCGCAATCTCCCCACTCAACCCAACCAAGGCTTGCAATCGTCGGCCATCGCGAATTCTGCAAAGCAAGGCAGTTTTATACCGGAATCCGGATCAAGGCTCGGATAATATTAATTGTCCTGGGAGGGGCATGATATCATAGAAGGACTGTTGCCAACACGACCGACCCCCACCTCGAACGAGGGGATCCTGTCCGAGCGCTCGCATGTCGCGCTTGCCCCTTCTCAACCGCGTTCCTGGCTGTCGGACTGGCTACCGACCTCCTTGATCCTCTCCGTCGTCCGGGTCAACGCTTGTTTAGCCGGCCTGGGCCCCACTTGTGGTCCTTAGATCCTGCATACGCTTTCCTCACCACTTCCGCAGTAGCGCCAGCGACGCCCAGCTTCTTCTGACTTCCTACTCTTCTCCCGACTTCTTACTCTTCTCCATCTTCCACATCCTTCGCGTCACTCGTTCTCCAGGCTCCTACCCTCGTCGGTCTTTACCCGCCTTCCGCGCTATCGCGCCTCGCCGTTGTCTTCGACACGCGCACCCCAAGGAACAGATATCCGTCCGCTCTTCCGCAGGAAAACACCTTGCTTCGACAGCGCATCCAAGTTGGCCATCGACATCGTGTCGACCACTCTCGCTCATGGCGGGGTTCCTCCGTCAAAACATCCTAACACCATACATCCTGACGCTCTTCTTATGGCTTCTGCTGCTGCTGGCCCACGTCAATGACGTCTGTGCTTCACCTATCGCGAGGGAACTGCTCCTCCGACACGATGCGGACCTCGTCACGCACCTCTGGAAGCGTACCACACCCATCGTGGTGTCGTCGGAGGTTGGCGACAACACGACTGTCCTCGATCCGGGGACGAACGAAGCCATCCCACAAGGCCCGGGGACGGACGGTGCAGGTGCAGGTTTCTCACTCACCGCGATCCTCTGGCTCGTCTTCGTCTTCGTCGTCGGCATCCCCCTCGCGCTCGCAGGCGTCCGCCTGTGGCGGTTCACCACCGGCATGGCCGTCGGGCTCGCGCTCACCGTATGCGGTGCGTCTCCATCCATTTTTTACTACGGTTTTGTTGATGCACTGAGGTACTGACGCCCTACTTCTGTTCGGCCATCCTTCCTTGCAGTGTGGACGGCGTTCGTGAACACGGTGAGCTCCGACGGGCTCTCAGACATCCTCCTGACCGTCATCGCGCTCGCCGGGTTCGCGGTCGGGTTCGTGGTCGGCATGCTCAAGTTCGGGCGTTGGGCCGGCGTCCTCCTGCTTGGCATCCTCGGCGGGTTCTCGGTCGGCCTCCGCATCGTGCTCTTGCGCCCCGGCTTGCTCGTCCCGGATTACCGCCTCAACTGGCTCGTCCTCACTGTCTTCTTCGTCATGGGCGTCGTTCTGGTGCTCGTCTGGCAGCACTTCGGCATCGTAAGTGCGCGCTGGTAACCGAGGTCGTCTTTCAGCTAACCATGGGGTGTGCTAGTCCGCGTCCTGTGCGGCCATCGGGACGTTCCTCATCGGACTAGGCATCGACCTCATCATGGAGAAGCAGGACGGGATGAGCTTTGCACTGCGCTTCTTCTTCGACCGCAATAACTCCCATTTCCTCGTACGTCTGACCAGCATCCAGCCCTCTTCCCGGTCATCTTCTGACAAATGTTCATCATGAATCTTTTTTCTGGATGCAGGCGATCGTGTACAAGGGATACAACCCCTCCTTGATGACCCAGATCGTGCTCGGCGCATCAATCGGTGCTATGTAGGTTTTAGTTTCCTTCTCAGAATCTCCATCCTCTTCCCCCACGCTCTCGCCCCTTTTTTTTCTTCACTACGGCCACCAGACATTCCCGCACCCAAGACCGAGCTGACCGAGTATTTCCCCCGCAGCCCCATCCTGGGATTCGCGCAGCACAGGATCTTCAAGGGCCCCTTCCATCCCGAGTCGTCCACGTCCGATGCCGAGCTATCGTCGCTCGCGGAGGAGCCGGAGCCCGGGCTCGCAGCGGAGAAGCTGCGCATGCCGCGCATGCAGCTCATCAAGAGCCGCTTTAGCTTTACGTGACACATAGCGACACCGATCCGCGCCTCGCTCAGGGTTCGTCGCCTGCGCGCCACTTCCGTGCATCTTGTCTCTGCGCCGCACGCTGTGCTTGCAGTATTTCTGTTCGCGCTGGCCGCTGGGTGCGTTTCATCGCGCCACCTCCTCCCCTCCTCCTCTCCTCCCTTCTCCTTGATATGTAGATGTAGATGTAGATGATGATGATGATGGTAGAGACGGGCGCCCGGGGCTCGCGCATCTCGCATCCAACACTTCCCCGCCTCACACACCTACTTACCATAATAGAGCACCGTATGTTAGTCATCGTTCGTCGACGCCGTTTTTTGCCCCTTTCGTTCACTCTCACGTTCGCATTCGCATCTGTACTTTAGTGATACCTTGCACTTCTTGCGCGTCATGCAGCAGACTACACCTATACCTTTGGATTCTGCATCTTCCCACATGCTCATGATTGTATTACTAGTATTCAAGTTGAGTGACTCCCCCCATACATAACGAGGTTGCGTGCGCAGGTGGCGGTAATGCACTGGCAGTTTCCCGATCTAGGATGGGTTGTGTATGTACTCGGCGGTTCGGCGGTCAGGGGCGTGTGGTTAAACAGGCGGGAGCATTGGAAAGGGCCGTCATGCGTAACGCCCTGGACGGTGTTTGAGGCATAGCCTGAATGGTTCATGGCATGTCGAACGGTCTGCTCAAACCTGGCACCACGACGCCACCGCGCGTTTGGGAGCATTCATCTGCCAGACGTCAGTAGGGTAGGCTCATCGAGACAGCGCCAGAGGCGGCCGATGCATTCTTCAGAAAGTAAGTACTGTACGAACATAACATATCTGGCATCTCGTGTACGTAAGTGCGACGACCATCCCGTCAATTTCCATGCTCAGCAGCTCCTTGTCAGGCCTAGCCCAGCTGAAATCGGCGCACCCACAGTTCCCCGGAGGTAGCACCGATCGTCTCCAGAATCTGCCTCGAGCTCGACAATGCCGGCACTAATAGAACGCCCTACAATGATCTCTTCAAGTCGACTTGCCGGTCCCCCGTGATGACCCTGACTTGAACCGGTCGACGAACACTCTCTTCGATATCCTCGGCCCCTTGGACCGTCGATTTGTTCGACATTCGAGACCAATAACACCACAATCGACGGTAGAGCGACGCCTACATGCGTGCTCCGGGAGAAGTGAGTGTGTTAACTTGGCATGGCATTTAAATTTTCTCGTGCGGTTCTCTGAACGAGAACGGTCCCTGGCCAAAGACCGGGGACTTGGGGGGGTTCGAGTTCTCGAGACCTGCGCAACGCTAGGCGTCGCCATGGTTCTTGCTCGGGCCTCCTCTCTTCGCTGCTTCGCATAACAGGACCCGAGGTCAGGATGACATCTCGGCGAGCACCGAGCTTGGCGACGCTGGCGGGGAAGTCTGAGAACGTGGAGGCTAAAATGAGGGGCGTGACGTTCTCGAGGCCTCGTGGATTCTTGGGCTAAGTGCTGGATGCCAGCCAGACGGCACTCGGGGTAGGGCCTTTGGGATCTAGCTCAACGGCGCGACGCAGAGAGTCGTGGCTGTGATAGAGACGTATTGTAATAGTCCAAGAGGGAGGAGACTTTGAATCGTGGAGGCGTCTCGCAGATCCCAGAAGCGAAGCCCACGGCGAGTAACGCCACTCCTTACTTGCCGGCCGCGAGCACCATCCAAGATCGCTTGGAAGTTGGAACGCACTGCGCGACGGACATTGCAGCAATATGCGCCTTCGCACTGCATTCCTGAAACCGAGAAGGCACGGGATGCAGAACCGCTCGAGCTCGATTTCTGCTCCCGTCCCTGGGCGATTCTATAAGGGGAGCTTGAGTCTACACCAAAACAGCCGTGGCTTCTCAACGGACGGGAATATCTGGCATCCTCGGCCGGAACTTGGCCGTTGTATGAAGTGGAATGCGAACAGCTCGACAGAGACAGAGAGGCGGGGCAAGCCGTTGCATGGGGCAACCGTGTGCTGCCTGACGGCATGAAGCCTCGGTGGACAGCGGTATGCCCATGCTGGCGAGCTCATGCGAGTGCAAACGGTAGGTCGGCGCTGCCTGTTCGCTCCCTGAAAGGATAGGCTGTGAGCGAGCGCATGGGATAACTCTATATGTGTGCCCTTCGTAGGATCTTCGAGAAAGAAGAAGGCACGAAGTTCGCAGCTTCCCCGTCGGACCACAGCCCTTGCACGTCGTCGCGGGGGAGCATAACCGACGGATTATGATGGCTCGCGAGAGGCCATGGGTGTCTCGTTCAGCCCGTTATGCTTCCGACCGACATCTATCCATCGTCCGAGCAAGTTACAAGCACAAGCGGAGGGTAGGAGAGAAAATCAAGGAGAGACTTCCGGGACTCGTGGCCCGGGAGTCGAAATTAAGGCCGGAGGCCTGCTTCTATCGTCTTCGAATCTATCATGATGAAGCCGCGGCCGAGCCAATCCGGGGTCAATCGCATGCCCATGCGTGGAAGGCACTATCAAGCCGCACTACTATCGATCTCAGGAAGCTCATGTCCGTCGGGATGGACGGTAGCTGGCAGGAGAAGAAAGGACATACCTGGCCGGGGAGACGATCGTCCTGCAGTGATTACGCAATTCTCTTGGTCCACGCCGACGTTTTCAAAGGCAGTCTGCATGCTCTTTGCAAAGAGATGTGCGTCGTGGTGACGAAGAACGGCACCGGGGTAAAGGTAAATGAATGCGCCAAGGTTGATGATGGTCAAGTCCGCAACCAGATAGCGTCTACGTAATTAGCCTGAAATGAGAATGGGCGCTTGTTAGCATGCGTTTCTTGTGATGACAATTGTGTGAGAGGTGGTGACTTTGTGGTTGGTTTCGTGGATGTAACGAGCGATTGTTTGTTTGAGGAGGAGGTGGTTGAAAGGAGGAATCGGTTTTGGGGGGAAGGGCTGGGAGAGAGGGATCAAGCGCTCATCCATTTCTGCACGACAAGTCCATAAAGGGGATATGTAAATGAGGAAAAAGGGAATTGGACAGTATAGATTGGAGATAAGCGAGGAGTTAGGGAAATGTTGGGTTAGACGATTGAGGACGCACCGACCGCCCCTTCATCTTCTCCTCCAACCATGACCTCCTGGACGCCGCAGCAAGCAGGGTTGCAGGAAATCCTGCAGACCATCCATGAGTCCACAGACACCCGCAACTCCGCCGTACAGCGCAATATCACCCACGTACGTCCCCATCGTCCCCGCTTCATCCCCCCGCGCAGCTTCATATGACTCTCATTTCCCAGAAATTGAACAGCTTCACGCGTGCGCCCGACTACATTGCATACCTCGGCTACATCCTCTCTGCGATGCCCCAAGAGGATGACCGCATCCGGACCATTGCAGGCTATCTCCTCAAGAACAACGCTCGCCTCATCCTCCGCGCCGCCCCGGACGTCACTGCGTTCGTCAAGGCTGCCGTCCTCACTGCGTTCAATGACCCATCGGTCATGGTCCGGGGCGCCGCCGCGCAGGACATCGTCGCGTTCCTCGGCATCTTGGAGCCCAAGAACTGGCCGGAGTGCTTGCAGCAGCTGGTGCATATGTTGGACGTCCCGAGCGCAGATCAACAAGAGGTACGCGCCACGATTTCGGTCTTGTCCACATTTTTGCCACTTTCTCCCCGTCCTGCCGTGTCAAGGGGCCAACGCGCCAGTCGATCGTGACTTTGAAGGCATAAAGACATATTGCCTATCCGAGCTAGTGCGCTTTTCGTTCTTTTGCGTTGGCCGGAGTGCGGGGGCATGGTGGCGTTGAATATGCCTCCGTACACCTTTCTGCTAAGCTTTCATTACGGAGAACAAGGGACGGATTATTCATTTCCCGTGAGACGGCCATATGCAATGTTCTTTGGACAAACATACGCTCAGGTACCGGGAAGCCGCTCAAGTAGTTCCCGGTTCTACTCTTCTCGTGGTAGATGGGGGGCGGACTGGTGGCTCGAGCTCAAGAGGGGCAGAGCACCACATTCCACAAACATTGGTTCTGCGACATACTCACAATTCGTCACATGTATGCCGTAAACACTGTGGCAACCAACTTTACCATGTCGAGAAACCTGTGGAGCACCCAAAGCCCGTACTGACACAGAACCCTTTCAGGCCGCATTCAACGTGCTCGAGAAGGCCTGCGAGGACTACCCGCGAAAGCTTGACGTGGAAATCAACGGTGCGATGCCATTAGACTTCATGATCCCCAAGTTCCTCCTCCTCTCCGAGCACCCGTCCTCGAAAATGCGCGCGCACGCCATCGCCTGCCTGTCGTACTTCGTCCCGATCGGCTGTCAGGCGCTCTTCGCGCACATCGACACATTCATCGCCGCACTCTTCAAGCGGGCCGCGGACGACGACCCGTCCGTGCGGCGGCACGTCTGCCAGGCGCTCGTCCTCCTGCTTGCGTCGCGCCCGGAAAAGCTCATGCCCGAGATGAGCAACGTCGCCGAGTACATGCTGTACTCGACGCGGGACCGCAACGAGAACGTCGCGCTCGAGGCTTGCGAGTTCTGGCTCACGTTCGCGGAGGACCCCGAGTTGGCGCCGTACCTGCACCCGCTGCTCGCCAAGGTCGCGCCGACGCTGCTCGACTGCATGGTGTACAGCGAGGACGACCTCCTGTGGCTCCAGGGCGACGAGGAGGACGCGGCGGTGCCGGACAAGGAGAGCGACATCAAGCCGCGCCATTACGGCGGCAAGTCGCACGGACTGGAACACGACGCGAACGGTGACGACCCCAACGCGGCGAAGCGAGTCGGCGCATACGGTGAGGAGCTGGAAGACGACGAGGACGATTACGACGATCTGGACGACGACGAGTTCGCGGAAGAGATGTCGACAGAGTGGAACCTGCGCAAGTGTGCGGCGGCGGCGCTGGACGTCCTCGCGGTCCGGTTTGGCCCGGACTTGCTAAATGTGCTGCTCGAGCCGCTGAAGGCGAAGCTGTGGAGCGACGACTGGTTGCAGAGGGAGAGTGGCATTCTGGCGTTGGGTGCGATGGCGGAAGGTGAGCGTCGGCGTCCTTGGGTACGCTGATCTGTGTGTTGATCTGGCGTTACAGGATGTATCGACGCCATCGAGCCCCATCTGCCTACCCTTGTTCCCTACTTGATCAACACTCTCAACGATCCGAAGGTGCGTCATCCAATTAGTGCGATCGCCGGGGCCTTGGCTCATCCACGATCTCCTACAGCCGTTGGTTCGGTCGATCACATGCTGGACGCTTGGACGGTATGCGAGCTGGTGCACGCAGCCTATTTCAGATGACCACAAGAATACGTTCTTCGTGCCTACTTTGGAAGGGGTGAGCGATTGGCATACGTTCTTGGGTGAGATTGGAGATTGACTCTGCATCACAGCTCCTCCGAATGGTTCTCGACAATAACAAGCGCGTGCAAGAAGCAGGATGCAGTGCCTTCGCCACCCTCGAGGAGGACGCAGGCCCCGAACTCGCACCTTATCTTGAGCCTGTGCTGCGCAACCTCGTGTTCGCGTTCGAAAAATACCAGCACAAGAACATGCTCATCCTCTACGACGCTGTCGGGACGCTCGCCGACGCCGTTGGTTCAGCGTTGCAGAACTCAACATTTGTCGAGATTCTCATGCCTCCGCTCCTGAAGCGTTGGTCGAAGCTCAAGGACGATGATGAAGATCTTGTTCCCCTCCTCGAGGTAGCTTCCTTTCATACCTAAATCCTTAAACTGCGCTGATGAACGCGATGGCAGTGTCTCGCATCGGTCACCATTGCCATGGGCTCCTCATTCCTCCCATACGCCGGGCCGATCTTCGAGCGGTGTCAAACGATCGTGCACACATCCCTCCTCCAGTACCAGGCGTACCAGCAAAATCCAGAGATGGACGAGCCCGACCGCTCATTCCTCGTCGTTGCGCTCGACCTGCTCTCGGGTCTCACTCAAGGCTTGGGCATAGCTCTCGAGCCGCACATATTGCGCGGCCAGCCAAACCTGCTCTCACTGCTGACCGTCTGCTTGAAGCATCCACACGCGGCCGTGCGCCAGTCAGGCTATGCGCTCGTCGGCGATATGGCGATGAACTGCTTCCCGCTCCTCCGGCCACACATCCCGTCGATCATGCAGGAGCTCACCGTCCAGCTCGACCCCGAGCCGAAGGTCGAGTTCGTCAGCGCATGCAATAACGCAGCGTGGGCCGTCGGCGAGGTCGCGCTGCGCTACGGTCGGGGTAAGCTACACTTTTTCCTTCGCACTTTCTCACCCGGCTGACCACGCGTGATCAGATGACCCCGAGTTCCAGCAGTGGGTGCACCCCCTCATCTCGCGCCTGATCCCCATCCTGCTCCACCCCAAGGCACCGCGGAGCCTCCACGAGAACGCAGCTGTGTCGATCGGCCGCATCGGGCTGATGCACCCCTCACTCGTCGCGCCGCTCCTGCCCGAGTTTGCCCAGGCGTGGTGCCAGGCGCTGTACGAGATCCGGGACAACGAGGAGAAGGACTCGGCGTTCCGCGGGCTCTGCACGCTCGTCCAGACGAACCCCGCGGGCATCACGAAGGTCAGTGGCGACGACCTCTCTTCCTGTCGTGTTGTGTGAGTTACGAACGCGATGTTGACGAGTGTTTTGTTTGTGGTTCTTTACTGTACAGAGTTTGCTGTGGTTCTGCAACGCGATCGTGCGGTGGAACCAGCCGTCGCCGGAGCTCAACAACATGTTCCAGCAGCTCCTGAACGGCTTCAAGCAGCACGACGCCGTCGGCTGGGCCGGGCAGGTCGCGACGTTCCCGCCCGTGATCCAGGAGCGGCTAGCGACGCGGTACGGCGTATAGATCGTCGCCCGCCACACAAACGGGCGTCGTTTCCCTCGACTGGTCCCCCGCCTCGTCTTGGTTCTTCTCCATGTCCCGGCTCTCACAATAATCTGAATCTGTTGCCGTACGTACGTATTTGTATCCAGAATCCCGCCATCCCGTCTCAATTACATACGCTCATAGTCTCACTACTGTCACTGTGTCGGTACACCTTTTGCGCCACTTGTTGTTGTCACCCCCTCCCTTTACATTTACATTTTACCACTGCCCCTGTCTCCTCATCGAATCGTGTCCCGCACTGAATGAAGTACATACATACGTACTGTACCTAGTAGCCTCCTGCCTCATCTGTCCCGACTCCCATACAGTCCGCCGCTCGCATCCAACCCAGGATTCTTTTACGTAGCGTAGTATTCAACTTTCACGCGGCGTTCACATCACCACATGGGAGCGTCGCTGTCTCTATTGTCACGCTCTTCGCATTTCACTCGTTTGAATTTGCCCTGTGTCTTGTCTGTGTGCCGATGTCTGGATCCATATCAATCACTTCAGCCGTCCTTGTCCTCTAACAGTCAGCGCGTCGCCTTACAAAACGCCTAATGACCATCTCGGAAAGATACGCACATCTGTCAACCTCATGACGGGCAAGCCGTCGATCCCAGCAGATAGATGGTAGTGGGAGATGTATATTGCTTTAGCGTACGATGACTGTGAGGTTAAGGTGCTGTATGTTACGACATAAATACCGAAAATCAAGCAGAAACACTCCGCTAGCCAGCACGGTCGCGTCCGGACCTAGCAGCCCACCGCTGAATGAGGTCATGCAACCCGAGATCGACCTCGATCTAACAAGGAGAACGGGGAGGGGCACGTTCAGTTCAGTCAGCACCGGAATCCTCTCAGAGGGACACTCACCTGTCGTTTAAGATCGACGTCCTCCCTGCCAGCACTCGACCCGAAGACGGCGTCGATCTCCTCGAGCGAGACGTTCGCCGTCTCGGGCACGCAGTACGTCGACCAGACGTAGCCCGCGAAGCACGCCACCGCGAACACGAGGAACGTTCCGCTCGCAGAGTGCTCGATGAACACCGGCGTCAGCAGCCCGATCAAAACTACCACACATCTTCCGTCAGCTTTACCCTACACTGGACATGGAAGGAAGGAAGGGAGGAAGGAGGGGGACGCACAGTTGTTGGTCCAGTTGGACGCGGTGGAGAGCGCGACGCCCTTGCTGCGCGCTGAGAGCGGAAAGACCTCGCTGGGGAGGATCCAGCCGATGGGCCCGTAGCTGACGCCGTACGCGGCCGTAAAGGTGTACACGCACCCGACGGAGACCCGCGCTGCCAGGGTGTGCGCGGGCCAGTCCGTGCTGTAGCGGTAGATGAGGAGCGCGATGAAGAGGTGTGAGAATGCCATGGCGGCGCTGCCCCAGCGAAGGAGCGGCCGGCGGCCTGGGGAAGTGGTAGAGTAGAGAGAGAGAGAGAGAGAGAGAGAGAGAGAGAGAGAGAGAGAGAGAGAGCACAATCAGCGTGAGGAGTCAAGGCGACGGAGGAAAGTGGGGAGCGACGCACCGATACGATCGATGAAGATAATGGCGGGGAAGACGGCGAGAAACTGGACAATGCCAATACCACCTGCGGACATCAACGTTACTGCGTCTCCTTGCAGACCGAGGGAATGCATGAGCGTCGGGCCATAGTACAGCAGGGCGTTTATTCCACTCCATTCTGCTCGCACAACAATGAATCGATCAGTGGGATCTGAGAGTTACAAGGCATGCGAGGCATGAGACGTACGCTGGAAGACCATCATGACCACCCCAATGAGCGTCCGTCTGAGCAGCTTTGGTCCGAACAGTCGTTTCCAGGCATGAACTTCAGCCTGCAAGGTCCCAGCCTTGGCTATGCTGATGGCATCGCTGGCCGAAGTTTGCTCGATAAGCGCGGCTTCGACTTGCATCTCGAGCAGTTCGATCTATTCCAGGCATAAAGATCACCGCAACCGAAGGATCGCGGCGACAAGAGGTTCATACCTGGAGCAAAGGATCAGTCGCGCTTTCGGCCGGCGAACGCAGGCGGAGCTTCGCAAGAGAAGCAAGCGCCTCCTCAACTCGCCCTTGCGCAACGAGTAGCCGCGGTGAGGGCGGAAGGGCGAGCCCGCCCAGGCCCAAAAGGATCCCTGGAACGAGTTGAATGCCGAGAGGTATCCGCCACGAAGCCGACCCTCCGACTGTTCAGAATTGAGCTGATTGAGTGCGATGCGCTGCATATATGCGCCAGGACACGTACTATCGCGGGTGAAGAAGCCCGTCCAGAATCCGAGAACGGCGCCGAGGACTATGGCGAATTGCTCTAGGGCCATAAGCGAGCCTCGGACTTCTGGTGGACTGATCTCGGCCATGTAGAGTGGAGAGAGCATACTGTGACGAGACATTGAGCACATATACCCACCGTCTTCGTTGCGATGGACTCACCTTAGTGCTCCTACACCTATTCCTCCAATCCCTCGCCCCAAGATCAGCTGGTCGGGGCTTTGAGCCGCAAACTGCAGGGTAGAACCGACGCAGAAGATGGCTGCAGGATGGTTAAACTCCTTTCACCTCGTGATTCGCACGGGCAACTCACCACTCGCCGCGAAGATCGACTGCCTCCGAGAGTACTGGTCCGTGAACGTTCCAGCGGTCAACGCTCCGATGAGGGATCCCAGCTCAAGCGCCGCCGCTAATGTCCACAACGGTCCCTCGTTTCACCCGACCACTTTGTATCCAAATGCAAGGATGGGACGTACTCATGAGACCTGTATCCCAAGCACTGAGGTGCCACCTTGCGATGAAGTCCTTCATGACAAGTACGTTGGCTATTACACCTTGGTCATAACCGAACGTCAGTCCTCCGATGGATGCGAAGACGGCGCATCCTAGGGCATAGTAGTTGTGCAGGAGGCCTGGAATCCCAGCTGGTCCGTATGCATACGTATAATTGTGGTGATCGGGATGTACATGGAGGACGCCCCCGTGTGGGATGCTTTGGCTGGTTGAGGAATGGCGCAGGGCATCGTCTTCTTCTCCTGCTACGGGGATGTATCCATCGCGGTTACTCTGTGGGACGATGAGTCAGTGCTGGGTTTTCTGGCATGGTGCGGTTGCAATGTTCGTGAATGCTACTAGTTAAGGTGAGACGTACCATTCGCAACTAGTTTCATTCCTCGACTTACGTCCTCACGCAGCAGTCCCGAATTCGTAGGTATTCAGGCAGATTGGATAAAGCAAACGAGGAGGGGGGTAGCTGAGTTGTGTAGTCTGGCTTGCACAGCGCCGCCACCGCAATGTGGATGGCGGCGAAGCGCCTGCAGCGGCTTCTCTTCTGCCGCTGCGTGCATGATGTCGGGGAAGGCCAAGCCAGGGCCAAGCTTGCTTCCTACCACCATCATCCCTCCGTCCTGGACCCCTTAATATTCGACCATCTCTCATGCTTTGACTTCTTGCTAGCCAAACCAGGCGACCGAACACTTACACCTCCAACCCATTTCCCGGACACTCCCGCTTGCAAGAAACTCGGATGGATTTTCGGACTGTGTGTTATGTGCTCGTGACCCTGGCAGCAGAGGTGCTTGGCCAGAATTACACAAACACTACAAATACCACAAATGACGGGTGCGTTCAATTCACCTTATTGCTGCAGTACGAGGAGAAGGGAGACTCTGCCTGCAGAGATTGGACCTGAGCATTCGAGGAACTTGGGGGCATTCTGCCAGCCCGTCGTCTGGCGGGGACGAGAGGAACATATGGTGCGGAAGGAGATGGGTAGTGGGGCGATGTCCCGTTCATGCCTCCAGCATACTCGGCCACTTGCGTACGGGTCTTTTCCTCGAACTGCTCCCCCCGATAGAGGACGCATGGCGGAGCATGCACCCCCATGTTTTCACTATCGACAGTTTATAACACAGCTGCCTGATCCACCGCCTTGGCTTTATGTTTGCGGCGAATCGAGGACTCGAAGTTTTTGCACCCTATCCTGATCCTTAACGCTGAATTCTGCCTGCTTATATCTGCGATTCTCATCCACGAGCCCAGAATAGCTGACCATGTCTGTTAACAGGAGTTACCCTTCTGACCCCATCCTCGCCCACCGACCCGGCTTCGCGAAATCTCTCCCTGTCCAAATACTCCTTCTCGGGATCACGCTTACCCTCACCACGGTCCTCATCATCCACCTGGTCTTCACCGCGCAATATCACTGGCCGCTGGCTCCAGTGAACTGTATCCTCCAGATGTCGGCGGTGACTACTCTGCTTGTTTCATGTATTGCAACCCTGCATGTCGTGCTCTCTAGCACTGTCGATCAGAGCATGACGTGGCCATATATGCTCGACTACATAGCGGTCGAGATACCCCCATTAGACGACCAAGACAACACGGAATGGGCCATGGGCGAGCTCGCGGCGTGGCTGCTAATGAACGCGACGACATCCGGTTTGATCCAGGTGCGCCTCTCCAGCCTATCCCTGGTATCCGACCCCTCACCCGCGCTGTAGATCACGCATATTCAATTCCTCACCCTCCTCTTCCCCTCCGGCCTCGAGCGCCGCCTCATCTACATCCTCCTCGGCCCGCTCGCGATCGTGGCATCGATCATGCACGTCTTGCGGATGCACGACGACGCGCAGGTCGCGAAGGTCGCGACCGCCGTGCAGAACATCTGCAATGCGACGCTCTCCCTGCTCTTCACCGCCGCGCTGTTCCTATGGGGCTGCGTCGTCAACCGGCGTGCGGCGTGGCGCACCGACGGCGGCACGGCGGCATTCGGAGCCGGCGCGCTCGTGCTCGCGATCGTCTCGACCGCTCTCACGTTCCTCTACATCCCTCGCCGTGACCAGTACGCGTGGATGCCGAGCCTGGTGTGGTCCGTTGTCCTCTGGCAAAGCTTCGTCGGCTGGTGGTGGTGGGTCGGCGCTGGGATGGGCGTCGGCGAGCTTGAGGAGCTGCTCCGACGCGAGGAGAAGCGGCAGGAGAAGCGGCGGGCGAAGATTACGAGGCGCAAGGTGCGCAAGGAGCGCGCGCAGACGTTCTGGAAGGACGTGACGCACGTCTTCTGCAACGGGAGCTCGCGGCAGGGTGGGGAGCCCCCGCGGCCTCCCCGCGCGGAGGGTGAAGGCGAAGGCAGCAGCTCGTCCGAGAGCACAGTCAGCGGCGGGGAGGGCGAGAGGCAAATACAACGCAGGAGCAGCGAGGAGACAGTCGTCGTAGACGACGGCGCGCGAAGCGTCGCTTCACAGCAGACGGACGAGAGCGCGCGCTCAGGGGGCAGTGGGTATCTCGCCCGCTTCCTGAACCACTATCGCGCGGGGCGGTACGTGTACGGGTTGTACCTTGGCCTCCGACACGCGCATCTCACCGCGGCGCGCGAGCAGGCGGTCGAGCGCGTCGAGCGGATTAACCAGGCGTACGGGCCGGACGCGGAGGCCGGCGGGCAGCCAGTGTTTGGGTGGGGTCTGGGGAGCTTTGGGATCAGGAGGCACGAGCGGAGGCGGACGGAGCAGCCGCACGTGGAGGTTGAGATGGATGAGTTCGAGTCGGAGGATGAAGATGGCCGGAAACCGTGGCAACACGAAGACGCACCACCGATGGAGGCAGGACGGGGAGAGGGAGGCGAGGGTGAGAATGAGGGTCGCGCAAGGAGAAGAGTTACGCGGAGGGCGACCTCGGACCGGCGGACGGCGAGGGGACTGGACGAGCACAGTCATCAACCGTCGTCTATGTGGTGGTGGGGCCCCTTGCGGCGGTGGCGACTGCAGGATTCGACTGACTATCGGTCATAGATTGGTTATGGTTGCTTGTGAGTCTTGCGTCACGTATTAGGACAGGAATTCTATGCTGAAACCGTTGTAAAAGGTCTCGGTCATGTATAGTAGTGACAATGTTTTGTGTATCAGAAGGTATTCCATGTCGCGTAACACAGCCGAACTGTTGCTGAAACTGCCCTTTGCCTATAGGTCTCGCCGTTCATGTATTTGATTCTCTTTACCTCCTAACCCTTGTGATGTTTGTGCCTCCCCCTTGAGGACGGGAGCAAAGCGGTCTGTTTAATGGCAGATACCCACTTTTCGTTTCCAGACCCTCCGTTACACTCCTCTTGGACATCGCTTCGCGTTTCAGCATCGTCGATGAGGGGCTCATCCGTATCAAAGCGATGTTGTGTTCGTCACCCATCCACGTCTAGCCTTCACTGCGAATTGGCCGGCCTCGTTGGCTACTCGGCGATCCTGCCCTCGAACTCCGGACAAATCATGAACCGTTTGGGGAAAAGCGTTTCGAAGAAGGGCTTGCGTTTATCCGGGAAGCTCCAGCAGGACGCGTGGCAGACCGCCATTGGATCGTGCGATCTGTCGGGTACGTTGTCTCCCCTTAACTCGCGATATAGGGCAGTCCGATGACCAAGTGTGGCTTGCAGCAATGCAGCGGTACGATGTCCTCCGACGCATTCCTTGATCAACCATGCCCCCGAAGCGCATGCCGATGGAACTTAAAGATCGGAATGCTCACTTCGCGTGGCGCTCAGAGCAGTTCCACTTGTCCAGACTCCAAAAATATACAGCTTCGAACAGGGCCACATACAGCGTGCCGAACCACCTGAGGTGCGTGCTCACATTGATTGGGGATAGATCAAGTGGTACTGTTGCGTGCCGCAGGTGGACCAGAAATGTGCTGACGGCGTTTGATACAGGTGCGGATATTGACCACTCGCTCCGGATTCGTATACACCGATGGCCGCGATTTATCCTACCACAGTGAACAAGTTGCCATAATGTGTCTCGTACGTGTACTAGCCCTAATTTCCGTGGGTTGCAACACATAATCCATGAGGTGGCGTTGCTTCTCTTCTTAACTACTCGGCTCACCTTGTGTCACCAGACCCTAGCCGAAGCAACCTTGTGGCGATTCAGCGGTCCCATCCTCGACTGGAGATTATCAGTCTGGACAGCGGTCCCTAGGCACATATTTCGCGCCACCTCTACGATTACCGACTTTGCCTGCGATCTCGATACTCATCCTCTGCCTCCATCTTCCCACTGCACACGACGGCTCCAGGCGACTGTCTCGCGTTCTTTGATCCACTCCGTCACCGTTCCACACCACTCACCTACCGTCAACCAGAGTACGTACACTGCCTTATCTCCTGTTGGTGGCCCGTGTTTGACCTTCAAGGCAAGGATAGGTTGGACCATGTGGCTGCTTAACACCGACAACGCTGTGCTCCAATACTTTGCATCCCCTGAGGATGTGCCGGGGGGGTACGCGATTATATCGCACATCTGGGACGCGGAGGAGGACAACTTCCAGGATATGATGAAACTTCGCGAGGTGCACAAAGCCGGCCGGACCCCTCCCAATCCTCTCAGCCGTGTACGGGAAAAGACGAGGAAGTGCTGCGAACTAGCTCGCAGTCAGGGCTTTCAGTACGTTTGGATCGACAGCTGCTGTGGGGACAGATCGCACGTTGCGGAGCTGTCAAAAGATGTACAGTCGCAATTCCTCTACTTCTCATTGGCGCACGTGTGTTACGTGTACCTCCCCGACGTCGGCGGATGCGACCCCCGCGTCACCGACTCTCCGTTCCGAGCCAGCAAGTGGCATACTTCCCCTTGGGCTTTGCAGGAACTCATTGCGCCCGACATGGTGATCTTTTACTCGAAGGAGTGGACGGTGCTGGGGACCAAACAGAATCTAGCTCCCCTCTTGGAGGAGATTACCGGCGTCCCTGCGACCGTGCTGATATTCAAAGAAGATCCCACGTCCTTCAGCGTTGCAGCTCGCATGTCGTGGGCCTCTCAGCGGCAGCCTACAGCGCGACCGGAGGAGCAAGCATATAGCTTGTTGGGTATCATGGGCGTCAGCATGGATGTGCCGCCGTACGGCGAGGGTTGGAGGGCATTTCAGCGGTTGCAGGAGGAAATCACGAAGCAGCTCGCGGACACGACTGTCTTTGTGTGGGGAAACAAACCCGCTCTTTCCTATCCCGAAGTGACCAGACTAGTCCGCGACCTTCCACCGGTCCCCGCTGCTCACACCCACCACGCCGACGAGTCGTTCCTTTTCGCCGCCGCACCGTCGGCCTTCAAGTCTGGCTTTGCTGAAGCCCGGAGCATGCCATGCTTACCCGTATGTCGCGTTGTCCATAGGTTCCTGGTGTTTCGTGCTCACTGCAAACGACACAGATCGGGGACACTACATACACTCTGGATACGTCCAACCTGTTGACCTTCAACATCACATCCAACGGTGTCCTCGCTCACCTCCCCGTCATCGAACGGAAAGATCAGAGGATCCTCATTGCGTTCATCTCCTGCTCGATGGACAACAAGCCACTGGGACTCGTGCTTGAAAAGTGTCCCAACACATCCGGCGGTTTGCCTCTCTATGACGTCGGTCTCGACGACCCGAACGGTTCTGGTACCTTTCGCCTCGTCACCCTGGACAACGTGAGCGATGTAGACAATAACGGTGGGCGAGCGGGAGACGTCACCTTCGTTTGGCGCACGATCCACATCCGTGGTCGACACATCCACGATCCGTCGCAGGACTTCCAGCGCGTCCCGATGAATCGCGATCTCTCCTCATTCTACTTGCCGCGCTTGCTCCTCAAGAAGTTCGGTGGCCGTTCCCTGCCGCGCAAACCTGTTGTCTTCACGGAGCACGTCGCTTCCTTTTCGGACCAAATTGTCTCCACCTCAGTGCGGCCAGCTGCTTCCCCAAACTCGTCGGCGCAAGATGGCTCTTCGGCTGAGGCATCCCTCGGAAAAGAGTCGCTCCCCGCGACTTTCCTCTTCTTCGCAGACTCGGATGCCACGGCCCGTCGTCTACCGTTTCTGGTGCACTTCGGAAGATGTACTGTTCAAACGAACGGATCATCTGGCGAGTCCGGGGCGCAGTGGGCCAACGTAGAGCAGTACGGTGGCGACGCGGAAGGGGTCGAGTTCCAGCCTTCCATCCCGACGCACGCATGTCCCGCGGACCACATCTCGGGCTGGCAAAACCAGCAGAAGACGTTCCCGATTGCGTTCAAGCCGATCACGTGCGGCATTCGGCTGTCGTTCCAATTCTCGGAGGCGTTCGGGGCTACCAAAGTCCTTGTTCCGGACATTGTAACGTTGTATAAGCGATGACTCCGTCCAAACGCGTTCCTGTGGCAGCCTCGGAGTCACCGTCATGGTGTTGGGTGTCGAGCACCTTGATATGTTCTATCCTTCGTCGCTTATATATCGAGACATTCTTGTAGTGTACCAATGCTGCTGCTTCGCAAGTCTCTTTCTCGGCCTCAGGCTCGTATAAATTCCATATGATCCAGCAACGATATTCATCGCGACCTTTCTTTGGCTGCATAATGCATGTAGTAACGATCGCCGAAGAACGTTTTGGTAGGTAGTAGCGTGGACCAAACCCCCCGGGCCCGAGTCCACCGCCATCACGGCGTGCCCTTCCATTCTGACAGCAATCGCATCTCCGGACATGCAGACCTCCGTAGCATAAGTACGGACGCCATCGGATGGAAGCTGGCCGCATCATGCCTTTACCGCACCGAGGGAGGTGGGTTCGGGTCTGGTGGGCGGGATGCATCATCTACATGGCTGGGGTGCTGCAGGCGGCGTTGGGCACCTAGGGAATGTGGAAGTTTGGTCCTGGAAAAGACTACCAGCGAAGGAACCAGGTATGGGATTGGTTCAACCCCTCCCAAAACCGCCAGACTGGTGGGTTGGAAAGGGGTCTGATCGCGCCGGTTCAAACCGCCTTGGTGGGCAGCCATATCATGGCTAACTTTCCTCGTCCTCAAGGGCATCTGGTTCGAGAATGTCACACGAGGATGCACGTCGCTATAGTCTGGCCAATACGGTGCGGGATTGGGACTGCGGCCAGCGGCTGAGACTCGGAATGGAGAGACTCTCTAGCTGGACACGTGTGTTTGAACCACCTTCAAGTCGCTTGAATTCCCTTCTAAGTTCTAACCCTGCCCGTGGCATAGGGCGACATTTAAGCGCGCCGAGTCTGCCCTGTCCAAGTCCAACATCACGGTGAGGAAATGCGGCACGAATGTCGTGAGGCAGCGCCAGTGTCACCACAAAGCACGAAACGAGGTAGATATGCTGACCATGCTATATTATGGGTGGCGCGAATGGGATGGCACCCTGAACAGACACTGGCTACCTCCCCCCACAACTGGCATCAACCCTATTGGACAGTATCGCGACGTCGGTGGGTCCCATTCGCCTTTTCTTACAGAATATCACTGATATCGGCAAAAGAGCTATTCCCATCTTGTTGCCATCGAGTTTCCATTTTTCCCCGTCGCTACTTTGGTGGGCTGACAACCATTGAGGACTCCATGTTGCGCACTGACGAGTTACACGTGCAGATATGTGGCTACTGAATACTCGCACTTGCGAACTGCGACAGTTCCTATCACCAGAGCTCGTTCCTGGGGGTTACGCCATCCTCTCTCACTGCTGGGGAAGCGATGAACAGGGTTTCCAGGAGACCGAAGCCCTCAAGAAACACGACAGCCCTCGTGATTATGCCTCGGAGAAGATCAAGAACTTCTGTATCCTCGCAGAGAGGTTGGGATACGATTGGGGCTGGGCGGATACCTGCTGCATCGACAAGACGAGTAGCTCGGAGCTCTCCGAGGCTATCAACTCGATGTTTCGGTACTACTCCCTATCAGCAGTATGCATCGTCTTCCTCCACGACGTTCCGACCGGCTGCGACCTGGACAAGGACGGCTCGGAGTTCCGGGACAGCAGGTGGCACAAGCGCGGCTGGACCTTGCAGGAGCTCATCGCGCCGAAGAACGTCGTGTTCTTCTCGCAGGACTGGAAGGAGTTGAGCACGAAGGCCGACAAAGCAACGCTCCTCAAGACGATCACGCGCATCCCCGAGGACGTCCTGACGCTGAAGAAGGACGTGACGGAGATGAGCGTGGCCGCTCGGATGTCCTGGGCGGCGGACCGGAAGACTACGCGGGAGGAGGATGAGGCGTACTGCTTGTTGGGCATATTGAAGGTCGACATGTACACGTCCTACGGCGAGGGACGGCATGCGTTCTACCGGCTGCAAGAAGAGCTCATCAAGCGCTCCACCGACACATCCCTCTTTGCCTGGGGTCAGGTCCTCGACATGGAGGACCTACGCAACTTGCAGGACCTCCGGCTCCCGGACACGATCGCGCTCAGACATCGCCACCCGAATGACTCGTTCCTCTTCGCGCCCTCTCCGTCTAACTTTCGGACGGTATCCGGTGTGCACTTCGCGCCTAGTCTATCCGTAAGCTCCCGTTGCACGCATACGTGATTCGATGCTGAGCCGAACGTGACAGATTGGTAGCACGGGATGTGCCTTTGACATCTCAGGCTTCCTGACGTTCAGCCACTCCCCCTACGGCATTCTCGCACACTTTCCCGTGGCCGAGCTCAAATCACAGGGCCTGCTCGTAGCGTTCATAGCCTGCTCTATGGACGGGTACCAGCTCGGCCTTGTCCTCAAGGGGTGCACTAACACCGATGCCTCTAGCCCCAACGGTCCCATCTACGACATCAGCTTTCCGAATTTCCTCGGCATCATTCGCCTTGCCCGACTTAAAGAGGGAGACTCCAGCGGCTCGCTGGTCTTTCAATGGCGGGATATATACATACGGACGCGTCCCCCCGCGGGCTCTGTCATCGAGATGCCTGAAGTGCCGACCTCGGAGGGACAGGGATCAGCACCAGCAATGCCGACATCGCCTTCCCCGACAGGTGCATCACCTCAGTCGACGGAGGGGCAGGAAACGTCGACGGACCCACCGCCTCCCTCGACGAACACAACACCTCCGTCGACAGGCGCAACACTTCCGCCGACAAGTGCACCACCGCCATCGGCGAACGGAGGTGTGCACTCATCACCCATGTCGAAGGACGCGCTTCCGCCGTCGACGTCGACGCATTCGCCACCTCCGCGGACGGACACACCACTACCTTCTGCGGTCCACGCGCCACCTTTCGTGATAAAGGAGCAGCCGGGAGCGACGGACGCACATCAAGTGACACAGGTAACACCTCCGGCGGGGCGAGAGAAAGGGCGGAGGAAGGTTCTGAGGAGGGAGAGCGGGTTCGGCCCCTGGTTCCGGCGTTCATTCCAGCGCATCGCGACAGTATTTGGAGTTCCGGTGACCGAGTCTTCGTGACGGACGTGCTGTATTCGTGCCATATCAGACTCTACGCACACGATGGAATTGGCGAGAGAGCCTCACCGGAGCTGTGTGCATGCCCTGACGGCACCACAATCGGCGGGAAATGACGACACGTTCCGGCGACGTTTACGGCGGACTTGGTCGAATATCATGCAACAGCGCGATGGACTGACAGCCACTCGAGATGGAGGATCCCACATAGGCGGCCGTCCCTCGGGTAGCATGCTAGTGCGAGTCGGGCTCGTGGGTGCGCGTGAGGGCGGTCCTCAACTTGTATCTCTCCCCTGTCTGGTCGAACCGGTCACCGCGAGGGGGGAATATCGGATGGAAAGCCGACTCGCGAATCATTCCCAAGTCTATCGTTTCGTCCACCGCCCGCGCGATCGTGCCTTCATTCCCGCTAGCTGGACCTACGGCCTCCGAGTAACCGACGTCGCCACGAACGTCCGCAAAGGCGACCACCATCCCTGTACTCGTCGCGCCGTTGCCAAGGACGTCAATGCGACGCATGCGGAGGCAGACCGTGTTTGCGTTTTGGCATTCGTGAGAATGCTTGCGTGGTGCTGGAAGCGGGAGATGGAGGGCACAGCGGGTTATCCGGCCGACAAGTTTTCCGGACTCGCATTGCAGGGTGCAGTCTCGATGGGAGCTGTGCAACCATCCAAGTAAGTGGCAGCGTTTGAGCTCAACACATCCGAAGTATGCACACACCAGAACGGAGTTGTCGCTGCTCGCTGGTCGAGGGGGTATGACGCGCTGAAAATACGCCGTACAGTCTGGGTCGCACATGATCGGGTGGGAGGGGATGAGCCGAGACGCGTCCGGATCCGTTGGGCTGGAGGGGGTGAAGGGAATGCGCTCCATCAAGAGTTACCTGTCCTCGCGCATCTGGCGTGCGGACGCCGTACCGTGCTGAGGGTGTGGTGAAGACTGCCTTCAAGAAAAGGATGGTAGTAGAGCGTCAGGGAGGTAAGGATTGAGGGGATGGGTAGTGCTACTAGAGAATGTCGCGAAGTATAAACCAACGACAGTACCTGCCTGCAGAGCTGTCGGGACAATTGGGCTACTGACATTGGTTATTCCGCTGCAAAACAATGTTGTGGAGGGAATGGATGAGCGGCATGCGGCGAGGTCAGAACAGTGCGAGCAGTGCGCTAAGTACAGCTGAGAACGGAGAACGGATGTGACTCGTGACGCGGGCGCCAGCTCCTTACGGAAACAGCCGAGTGTCGTTGAAACTCAGAGGCGCCTGTGGTACACCAGCGCTGACACTTGGAATTTGACCTTGGCAACATGGTGGCCGCAACATGCTGTTGCGTCCTTAGCGACATTTCTAACTCAGCGACTTCAGTCTGCAGGGATTCATGCTAGAAAGTACAGGGAAGTACCATACACTATCAACGCAGTTTCTGCAAAGAGTGTACTTAGGATCGTCGGCGTTAGTGGTTCGAATCGTGTGAGTCCCCTCGATTGTGGAAGTAGTCGCTTCTGTGGTGTTTACCCTAACTTCGTTGTTCGTTTAGCCTCCACCAGTTTGACGATTCCCGGCTCCCATTCTCGATATTCCATACCCTATTTACAATAGATTGTGGCCTCGTTGAGGTACTTTATGTAACGGCCTGTAAACGCGGTAGAGCTACATTGGTATGCATCCTTCCTTGTTTGACGCAACCGCAGTCCCTTACTAACGACCTGAACGGTGGATTGATCTTTGAATGGTGGGATATCTACATCCGGGCTTGTCCTCAAGACTCTGTCACCTTCGATATGTTATGGTTAGAACGTGCAGCCATCACAACCATGTCATCCTTCATCCACCGCAGCATGTGGCACTTCTCTAGTCATCTCCGCGAGCACCGACACCATCTCCACCCACACAGGCATCTCCTCCGCCGCTGACCACCGTACCCACGAGTCCGTCCACAGATGCACCACCTCCTGCGATTCACAGACCACCTTCCGCGACAAAGGCATCGTCCGCAGCCACCGGTACGCCTCCCAGAATAGATGTGCCCACTCGGACGGAGCGGCAGACGATGAAGAGCCGGTTCGCCGTCTGGTGCAGACGTTCGTGGCGACACATTGCAACGGCGCTTCGAATTCCGCATCCCAAATCTACATGACGCGTCGATCACCGATGTGTGTGGCCGACTGGGCTTCAATACCTACTGTAGCAGGAAGACCGCGCAATTGACCGGTGCCGACGCGCCGTGCACGGTGTTGACTGCGCGTCGACGCTCTCGCAGACGACCACTAGTACTGTCCTGCCAACGTGTTCGCCTGCCGATTACTACGAGTCTCCTGATAGATTATTCATCCCGATTTCGTGTCGTCCACCCTCCACGTTTCTCCTTGTTCTCCCTCCAGCATGTAGCACGACTGCCGACACGTTGGCCAAAGCCCGTGGCTAGTTGTACCGGAGCACCGACGATCAGAGACTCGCTTACACGCACCCCTTATCCGCGCATCAGCGCATTCAGCCCCTTCAACATCCCAGGGAGCGTCGCACCGTTGATGCGTCCCTTCACCGTGTCCTCCAGCTGCTTCATGCTCGACACCCGCGTCTGGCTCGGGTCCCGCCTCTCCGTCAGGGCGTACCGCTCTGTGAGGTAGCGGTTGCGCGGATGCTTGAGCACGTCCATGTACGCGAGCGGCGGCGGGAACTTGAAGAGCACGGTGGCCTGGCCGAGCCCGCCCTCGTCCTGGATCTTCCTGCACGCATCGACGTCCTTGTCGTCGGAGAACATGGACCAGTCCGCCATGAGCCGCATCTGCGCGTGGGAGACGACCTCGACCGCCTCGACCTCGAAGGGGCTGGGGGTCGCGCCGACGGGACGGTCGCCGTAGAGGACGTGGACGAGGAGGTAGTGGGTGCGGATCTTGGACGGGTTCCAGTGCGCCTCGAGGGCGTGCACCGCGGCCCATCTGAACAGGTCTTCGTATGTCTGCGTGAAGATGAATGGTTAGGCAGGATACCCTATGAGATATATTGCCGCGAAGGGGATCCGGGCTGCGACTTACATCGCGCCAGACGGCGGCATCGAAGATGGGCGTCCTGAACTGGCCACATACTTTCTTGTGGTTCGGCCAGTCTTCCTTCTGGCATTCAGGGCTCTGCGTGCACCATCGTCAGTATTAAGCGTTCATCGAAGGCGGTCAAAGGACTTACGCAGTAGCGGACGTACTTGCACTTCGAGCAAGCTTTATGTTTTCCAAACGATTGACAGAAAAGGTATTGGCATCGTCGTTTCTGAGGGTTTACCTCCTGGAAAACAATCTTGTGGCGGGAATCGATGAGCGGCATGGCGAGGTCAGAGTATCGCGAGCAGTGCGCGACAAGTCGTGGTCTCTGCTCATCGCGGGTCGCGACGCGACGGGACACATTACGGAAACAGCCGAGAGTAGTTGAAACTCAGAAGCGCCTGTGGTAAGTAGTCTGCGATTCAGTTACGTACTGCCAGTAAGTAGGACGCGTATACTCTCAATGCAGTTTCTGCAAAGATAGTACTTAGGACGGCGTTAGTGGTTCGAGTCGTGTGAGTCCCCTCGTTGTGGAAGCAGTCGCTTCTGTGGTGTTTACCCTAACTTCGTTGTTCGTTTAGCCTCCACCAATGTGACGATTCCCGGCTCCCATTCTCGATATTTTGTATCCTATTTACAGTAGATTGTGGCCTCGCTGTGGTACTTTAACGGCCTGTCAACGCGGTAGAACTACATTGGTATGCATCCTTCCTTGTTTGATGCAACAACAGTCCCTTATGCCCCCAAATCCTGACAAACCCTGCTTCAAGATGGTATCGACATCCGGGTAAATCATCCTCCTACCCGTTTGTCACTGTTACTCCAGCTAACCTTCGATTTCCTTTCAATGGAACATAGAATTCGAAACCTCGCCACCCGGAAGTTCACTCTGCGTCGCTTCATTTCACAGCGGCACCGATGATCATTTTCTGGGTAGGGGTGATTCATATCATCCATCAATTCGGAAGATGTTGTGCTCACCATTTATAAGGTGAACATGCCGCAGGATCATTCCCCACTCAACGTCCCGCTGCTTCACCCCACAATGTGAGTATAGTCGTTCACGTTGCAGGCTAAACTTGTCGTTTTTAACTTGTGTACTCTTTATAGCTGCTATGAATACTTCGAAACCTCCGGTTCCCCACCCTGAGGGCGGATCGCAGCCTCTATCTCAAGGCGACCGACCCTCTAACGTTACGCTGATGAAAGACCTTCCCCCTCGTTGCAAAGCCGCGCTCTCTGCTTTGCAGAACATCCTCCCCAACCATCCCGACATAATCGACGCCGTTTCGCGCGGCATCACTGCGATCCTATCCCAAGCGGTGCCCAAGTGTACCATCCCACTGATTGGTATCCTGCGAGGACGGATCGAGGCCGATCACCTAACCGCGCTCTCTCTCTACCATGCCGACCTTTGCATCCGGTCGACCACACAGTTCCATCTCGACATCGCCCGCCTCGGCGAGACCAGCCGGGACGGCCTCACAGCTCTCATGCACACCCCACTCCCTCCCGACCACCCGTTCCGTCAGTACCGTCTATCCTTGCAATTCGCCTCGGTACATTGGCACGGAGATGCTGCAGGCGGCCCGCCACTCGACGACCACCCGGCGATGCCGCATTTTCTCCGCCGCGTCCGGCGGTTCGTGGACAGGCTTTGTGCGATCCAGGCACTCGACGAGCGCGCCACCCTCGATGCGTCCGCAAAGGTGCTGCGGGACTTGGAGCAGGCGCTGGCGCTCAACGCGAAGCTCACCCAGTGGTGCAACGCCTTGCGCGCCCTTGCGCGTCGCATGCAGAGGGCATCTGTGGCGATCGCGGGCGTCGATGCGTGCATGGAAGAGGTGAGGGCGCTTGCGGCGGTATTGGTGGCAGATGTCGATACCCGCACGCGCTCCACTGGTGTGCCACAGGTACGGTACCGTCCCACCACTGGTATCTGTGCTCCTGGGTGGACTGACAGCGTTACTCACGTAGGCTGGAGTTCGACCCTGCAAGCGCCGCACTATCCCGTCTGCGGTTCCGGGCCCTGAGGAGGTAAACGCTGTCGAGGAGGTCAGTAAGATCGCCTTCTCGTCTTAACTGTACTATAGACTGACGTTGATTTACGCCACCTGACCCTCAAGAGCGCAGGGAGAGGTGCCACGGCCGCAGGACGTAAGCGTCCTCGTCGGCAGCTCGCTGCCCGTGTTCTCGACACATCGAGGGCCGCGCGGCAGAATGCCCAGCGCCGTCGCACCGCGCGTGCTCCTCTCGCGAAGCGTCGGTCAGCCCAGTAGCGCTAGCCGTCACGGTCGTTATGGAACCGAAGCTCTGCTCGACTCTCTTTTGTGAACGGTCGCCGGTGCTGGGACACTTTCGAGGCCAGAGGAGACGGCGAGACGCGACAAGTTGAATCTGAAGAATGGGCCTGGTTAATAAGGACGTGGTGAAGATGAAGCAGGGAACGTGATGGGTATACGATCTTAGATGTGGGTGGAGACGTTGCGGTGGAATAGTAGGAGAATTAGATGGAAACAGAGTGTGTATCATGCTGCAGGAGCAACCCGGAATCGAATGTTCGAGATGCGACTCTGCGAGTCACTGTGTGGAGTGTTATAAATCATAAATCAGTAAAGAATTTTCAAGAGCATTGCCACAGTGTCCGGAGCAGTAAAGATCGGTTTTAAGCCTGAGGGGGAGGGACAAAGTTACAAGTACTGCTAGGGGCCGGATCAGTCACTAAGTACTACATTCGAAGTAGAACATGTCGGGCGTCTATATCCACCATCAGGGCCACGTGGTCACCGACTTCCGAGCCGCGACTTTCCGTTTTCTCGAAGCCTCTTGCCCTCCGAGTACTAGTCTTTTGCTACTGTCCTTCTCTTTCCAGACTCCTTAGCCAAGAATCGTCTCTGTACAGCTAATGAGGGCGACTGGTTTATATGAGGGCGACCGCCCCACCTGCGCATATATGGCGGTCGGATGGACGCAGTGCCCAATGGTTGTCTACACTGCCAACTAAGACCATCGAACCAACATACAATGTACGCTGTTGAACAAAAGAAGGTACGTGCATCATAACCCCATCCCCCGAATTGGAGGTAATTTTGTGTCGTTAAGTGTATACCTCCAGAGTCACTTCTACTTATATGCACGGTCACGGTCGTACAATGACGGTGCTTATAATGGGGCTGATCGTATGTTTCGCCGCCTCAGTGTTACAATTCAATTCATAACATGACACATTTTCGGTGACTCTCTACAACTTCTAGACCGCCTTCAATGTGCTGCGATGTCAATATCGTGCCGACAGCGAGGTCTTCTCGCGTCCCATTGTCGTTCCGAGGACAGCTGCGGTAGACCCTGCGTCTCATATAAATTGTCACGTTCGACGCGTTGTCTATTTGCTCTACACCACCTTCCTTCTCTGCACTCCAAGTGACGAACACGGTGTGTTGTATCCTCTCCTCCGAAGTTGCCCAATCTAATGTTTCCGGATCTCCATGACAGAACGACGCGAAAATGTGGTTACTGAGTACCGATCGCGCCGAACTGCGTTTCTTCTCCGGCCCGGAGGACTCGGCCATCACGGGTGGCTACGCGATCCTCTCCCACACCTGGGGCCACCACGAGCAGTCGTTCCAGGAGACCCAAGCCCTCTACGAGCAATGCAAGGCGACCGGTGAAAATCCTCGAGATCTCGCGACCCCGAAGGTCCGCGAGTCCTGTATGCTAGCGGAACGTCTTGGGTTTCGGTGGATATGGAACGACACGTGCTGCATCGACAAGACGAGCAGCACCGAGCTCTCAGAGGCGATCAAGTCGATGTTCCGCTGGTACTCCCTCGCGGAGGTCTGCTTTGCGTACCTGGCGGACGTCGAGAGCGACTGCGTCTTGGATGCGCCGGGATCGGCGTTCAGCACCGCGCGGTGGCACTCGCGCGGGTGGACCCTGCAGGAGCTGATCGCGCCCTTCTTCGTCGTCTTCGTGTCTCGGGACTGGAAGATCATAGGGAACAAGACGGAGCTCGCATCGCTCCTCGAGGGGATAACTGGGGTGTGGAAGAAGGTCCTGACGCGCGAGGTGCACTACTCGACGCTCTCCGTCGCGCGCCGGATGCTGTGGGCGGCGGGGCGGAGCACGAAGCGCGTGGAGGACGAGGCGTACTGCCTGATGGGCCTCTTCGACATCAACATGCCGACGATCTACGGGGAGGGCCGGAACGCGTTCCAGCGCCTCCAGCACGAGCTGATGAAGCAGTCGTTCGACCCGAGCCTGTTTGCGTGGGGGCGTTGGATCTACTCGGAGCACGCGAGGCCGGTGAAACCACACGAGAATCGCCAATTCTCTAACAGATCTTCTGGGGACGATATGTGCATCCTCGCCCGATCTCCGAAGAACTTCAACATTAGGCCGTTTGGACGGGTTGTGCGGTATACACCATCTGCGAAGTTCCCAGTGCAGTCATACCCTCCTGAGAAAACCGTACGTGGTAGCATCTAACGAATGTAGACCCGCTGACGAGTCCTGTCACTCAGAGCAAGTGCGATCACGAAGGTAGACCGTTAGGCCCCTTTGGTCCGGCGAACCTACCCTGGTTTTCATCGACAAGTTACGGTTTGGAATGCCACTTCCCGATCATCGAGTCGGATGGGCTCACCGTCGCCGTCCTTCTGTGCGACACTGGCCGTGAACACCTCGGGCTCCTCCTCCACCCGTCCGACGACCGCGTCCAGGACCCCTTGCGGAAGAAGTACCACACAGGGTACGGCTTCCGCAGGCAGCCCCGCGGCGCTCGTTACCCGCGACTTGAGTTCGCGCGCCTTGTTTCTTTAGGTGACGACTTCCGGAACCTGCGCCTCAATGGGAAGACGGTCACGGCCGAGTGGCGCGACGTCTGGATCGCGGACCGGCCTCCCATAGTCAAGAGGGACGTCCCGCCGAGCCTCTGTTCCGCGTTACACTCCATCGCCCCCGCCCCGCCCTTCCGCATCCCCTACTGGCTCATCATCAGGCTAATGTCTATGGGAATGGAGCTGCGGCCGCTGCGCGTGGAGAGCAAGCCCATCGGCGGGAAGCCGTTGCACGTGTCCGCGACGTTCGAGGACGTCGACGCGAAGGAGGGTATCCGCCTCATCCTCGGGACCTGCACTGCGGGCTCACTGGGTGGGGGGTTTCCAGCACACTGGGCAAAGGCGATGCCGCGGTGCTCTGCTAACTGGAGCGAGAGACCAGACTACTCCCATGACTGTGTCGAGGACCACGTCGACGCGTGGCCGGGCTGGATGAAGGACTTTGGGGACGCCGAGCGGACCGTCCGGCTGTCGTTCTCGCGCTGCACGTTGACTCGCGCGCACAGCTTGCTCGTCCACGTCGAGCTCGAGGGACGTGTGTACGATGCTTTGAAGGGCCGGAGGGACGTCACGTTTCCGTCGCGCGAGGATATCGGATTGGGGATGTCCACGAATCACTGCGCTGTCCAGCTACCGAATAGCGGGCAATAGCTCCGGCTTAGGATCACCATCGCTCCCGATATCTAAGCATCACGGATACTGTTCGGTCTTGGTTCTCTTCGCAGATAGTTAGGCGTGTCACTATATATCGTTCCTTATCTGGTTTGTGCCACAGCTTTCGCGATAGATTATTCCAATCCCTCCCACCCAGTGCCAATAGTGACCAAAGCAACCAAGAAATTCCAATGTAACCAACCGTACACGCGGGCCAGTAATTATCAGGAACGACATTCAAGACGACGGTTAACATTCTAACTTCCGGGAGGAACTTGCGCCAGCCAAAAGTTAAATTTCTACCGTGTTCTCACTTTTTTGGGGAGGAAAGTTACTGCAAGTTAGTTTGTCACACGTGCGCTCAAGTTAACGGTTTCTCGCGTGCACTCACTTTCGGCCATATTACCTCTTTCTATGACTTCCGACCCATCCTGCCAAGTCCATAGACATCGTCTAGATGTCGCTTATCTCCCAGGGTGGTTTTGATTCGCGTAGGGCAGTGTGGTGGAGGTGTATGTCAGAAAGAAGTCAAAAATTGAGATTGCCTCACGGGAGCTAACGTGTACTGCCGTGAGACGCGCGCTCCCGTGTATACACGCTAGCGTCCGGGCAGATCCGTGAGCTCAAGTGAGCTCAAGTCCAAGCACGTACCTCGCGGGTACTCGCGTCAACTGCCCTCCTCAAGTCGATATCGGCGCCATAGGACAAGGGATGCGCGCGGCGGGGCATGGGCCTATCCCGTCGACGCGGGGGCGACCGGGCTGCCCAATCGGGGCTATGATACGGCCGGCAAGATGCCGATTGGCTCAGGACTCCGAGTCTTCGAACTTCTTTTCTCACCATGAACCATCACTTCCACTTTAGCCAGCATCCCGCTTCAACGGATACGAGTTCGTGTGCTCTAATCGCATGTCTCGGGGCAACTGCAGGCCAAAATCACTCGGTGTAAGTGAGGTCTAGGGTGAGTAGCGTTCATGGGTATGATTGTGACATTGACGGTTTTGTCGCCGCTGAAGGAACAAATGTGTACACGTCGATTATGCCTCCGTCGTCGAGTGGACAATCTCGTCGTGAACAGGGAGCCAACGGCCGTGAATATGACATCGGATGCCTAAGGTATGTACGTGTAATCTCGATTTTCGACGCGTGTCGTATGTTCTATGCCGATACTTCCGTCGTGTTGGCACGGCACCAAGTCCATTTCCTATGGGAACACTGCTTTATTTCTGCCCTCCACGGCATCATCCCCTGCATCCGAGTTCGAGGGAGGTCCCAGTCGCTCATTGCAAGTGAGTGATGCTTGTGGAGGTGGACAGTTGCGGCCACTGGCAAGGTGGCGGTCGAGCTCTGTTCCTGAGTGGCACCGTTATGGGTGTTGTGCTCGGAAATCCAGGTGAAGCCTTCTTTCCGAGTGTTATACGAGTCGCACCCGAGCATACAACTCAACAAGTGAGTACACGTTTGCCCACGAGCGCACCAGTGAGGAACTGGACGCTCACGTCACTGCACGCGCGTCCAAGTTAGCTCAAGTAAGCCACTTGAGTTAACTTGTACTCGTTTGCAGGAAGTATTCCTCGCATTGCGATGGTCGCGATCCCGCACTGTCTCCTCAATTGGTCACTATGAATGACAGAACTGCCTATGCAACTGAGAAGCATATAAGCCAAACAGAGATACACTCAGTGGTCTGACGATACGACTCACGAGTATACCCTGAATCATGATATTGTAGCACGGTCCCCACGCCCCGTCACCCATCGAGTCGTCCGACTCAATCCATAGCATCTCCGACTCGGGCGTGCAAATGTGCTCCCAAGCCCATATTCCTCGGTGCGAGTGCCAACTCGAGTGCACCCGGCGACAGCAGTGGCCGCTGTTCGCTCCTTGAGCCTGGCTGCCACCATGCCGGGGCGAGCATGAGCGAAGGAATTGAGTTCGTACATGCACTATATCAGAGAGCGTGCTCGGATGGGTCAGCTTGAATTGAGCCGAAATAACCAAAGACGGACGGGACTAACATGCGAGACCATTGGCACTGGCACTGCTGACTGCTCCGAAGGACCGTCGACTCGCCAGCCTGAACCGCGGCTATAATTCCACATACGGTCCCTACAATGCTGCTGAATTGGAAGTCAGAATGTAGCGGGACGACAAAAGAAAGTGGAGGAAATGGGGGCGACGGGCAACCAACAAACCGTCAGTGCGGTCTTGGCCTCGCACTCGAATTAAGTGCTTCGGAGGAAGCCGACGTCGGTGACGAAAGGAATGCCCCCCAGAAACTTGTTCGGAGGCCGATCTACGACGAAGGTGGTACCTTGAATTCTCGCAAGTTTGGCCTCAAGTGAGGTACAGGTGTGAGCTTAATTTGGGTGGGCGACAAGTTAGAAAAGTTAGAAAAGTTCCTCCCGGAAGTTCGAATGCGCACTCTCATTCAAGACAGTCCAATGCACGCACGTCAGAAGACGACACCCAAACCCAAGAGTGAATGTAGCTGATCCACTTGGTTCGCCCCCGGACGCACGACCGCATCCGGCCTGTCCAACATGGCCGGCAGCGCGACACCATTGATGTGTCCCTTGACGGTATTCTCCAGCTCCCTCCAGCTCGACACGCGCGCGCAGCCCGGGTCCCGCCGCTCCGTCAGCGCATAGCGCTCCACCAGATACGCGCACGGCGCACCCTTCCCGCTCACCGGCCCCGCATTGCGGAACTCGAACAGCGCGATCGCCAAGCCGAGCCCGCCCTCGTCCTGAATGCGCCTGCAGTCCGCCAAGTCCCTCGCGTCGTATAAAACCGGGCCGAACGTGCGGGCCTTCATCTCCTCGAAGGAGAGCGCCTCGATCTGGGTGACCTCGAAGTGGCTCGGGGTCGCGCTGGCGCCGTGCAGGCGGTCGCCGAACAGGACGTGGACGAGGAGGCCGTGGGTGTGGACGTAGTCCGGGGCCCAGTGTGCCTGGAGGGCGTGGACGGCGGCCCACTTGAATAGATCTGCGTGCGTCTGCTTACAGTAGATGGTGAGATGACATGTTCGGAGAACAACCTGGCTAGGATTGTGGATGGGTCCAAGATGGGTCCGGCGCCCAGGACTTACATCGCGCCAGACGGCGGCGTCCATAATCGGCGTCTTGAAGCCTTTGCAGACCTTCTTGTGATTCGGCCAGTCTGCCCGCTGGCACTCGGCGCTCTGCACACGTTGTGTGGGGCCTCAGTATAACGGGTGACGTGGCATATGGACCGTGCAAGTAATGAAGAAGCGACATACACAGTACCGGGCGTACTTGCATCTGGAGCACGCTTTGTATTTTCCGTATGCTTGGCAAAAAACATACTGACACCGTCGTCTGTCTGGATTGATCTCTGCAAACGTGATCCCGCGACGGGAATCTATGAGAGGCATGGTGAAGGGAGGACGGCACAACAGGGGAAGTACTAGGGGTTGCAGGGAGGAGGCAAGGTTGGTGTCGATGCTCTTCGAATCGAACCAACTTGCGCTCCTCTTACGTAAAGGGTCACGGACGTTACTGAACCGAAGTAAGTACTGTACATGCGGACTTCAAGCTCGTCGTCGGGAATGGAACGTTGAACGTTGTCTCGTGTCGAGAGGGAAGGTGTTGGAGCGCGGGAGGAGAGAAGACGGGGGAGAATAAAGAAAGCAAGCAATACAGCCAGATCGGAATACTTACGACTAGGATGTGTGTGTCGATGGCGAGCCGCCACCACATCAGCCTTGGTATGATCGTTGACAATTTCCAAACTTACACTCTGGGTTGCGTATGAGTAATCCGACTCCACCACCATCATCACCCAGGGCAGCACGACGCTCGCACTCGCCGGCGAATGTTACGTCGTCCATCGTACTGCCACCTGTGTCTGTGTCGTCCGCAGCGAAAAGGTTCTGCAGGGTTGATGCATGAGCGGGTCCGAGCAGTGTGTGCAAAGTTGGGCTCTTGTGGAGCCGCGTCGTTGCTCGGGTCCGGACTAGACTCCTGGATAGCAATGAAGAGGGCGTCGGGCGGAACTCTGAACGTTAACGCGAACCTGGTTCCGCCCTGACCGGGCTTGGGCAGTTGTGAGGGCCTGCTGGAGCAACACCGACCTGATCAGTCAGTAATGGTGGCTGAAACACGCCGCGGAAGAAAACAGAGAGCGAGGAGAGAGAGGTGCGTGTTTGCTCCATTGCTCCTAATTTGCTGGGCGCTGCGCCGAGGCCGCACGCTGCGCGCACGAAACGGCCGCTGTGACTTTAGGCGACAATAATATGAATTCACAGCCTGCCGCCGGCGAATGATCCTCATGCTGCGGTAGGTGCAGTATTAGACGATTGCCAACCTTGCAGTATCGAGCGTCGTACGTTACGTATGCCTGAACATTGCGAGCTCGCGGGATAGGTGGACGTTACGAGGCTCGCACTGCACCCGGGTCCAGTGCGGAACGTGGGGTTTGGGTGCATCGCACTGTCGAGGAACGGCATCGGCGCCGTCCAACGCGCGCAGCAGCGGGCCGCGTACATGGGCTGGAAGCAAAGTTTGCACTGGGCATACAGGACGCATCGGCGCGTTACGACCATTGTGACGTGTATAGCACATGGTGCGCCGGCTGCCAGTGGCTGCACAGAGATGCAATATCCCTACATAGCGTAGGTTTAGACTGGGCTGGGCGACTTGTGGCCAACAGGCCAGAGCGCGAATGAAACGGAACACTCACCAATGAAGCTCAATATGTTGTGGGAGGGCTGACAGCTGCTGACGTTCGCGAGTTACGTTGAGTCGGGTCACGTCCGTGGCGCTGCATCCCGTCCCGAAGGAGAGAGACGTCCCTGGGCGACACTACAGTGGCAGGGGCGAGGGTATTCCGCTTCAATGAGATATAGACAGCCGCTTTAGGAGAGACCAGTCCGGTCGAGGTTTGGGTGGACCGAGATAGATACCATTGGGCGGCGCATATGCACACGTATAATCGGTGAGAATCGGAGCGAGCAGGGCATCGGGTTGGCGGTGAGCGTTGGATACAATTCATGTCACCGAGTGAATATCATAGGGCATGACAAAGCCGAAACATGAATCAAACAAGCGTCAGGGTTGTGAGGAGTTCGGGAGGGGCAGATGAACTCACCGGTCTTCCATACCAACCAGCCACTCAATAACCTCTACGGCATCCAGATACCTACTCAGCTAGTAGTTGCTCAGAGGACCCTCTAGATGTAATGCTCACATGGCGACGTAGTAAGGCACACAGTGACCAATACTGCACTAAGGGTTCCGAAACGCTCGCCCGCTAAACCTACTTAGTTATCATACGCCTGTCTGTCAGCGATGGCCGCGGTGATAAATCTGAAGAAGTACACACCCGCAGGAACTGCTGTCCAAAGTCTGGAGAGTCGGAATGTTCGGGCATCTCATTCCGACACTCGCATACAGCAGCTCGAGTCACTGCTGCGAACATACGCCGCGCGCGCCGCAATGATTGCATGGCTCTGGTGTCTGGCTTGGAACACGCCTGCCAGTGCCTGTCATTTAGAGTGCGGCATGGAGAGATTCTAAATCGAGGGACGACTCACGCATTGGGGATAGAGCTATGGCGCAAGGATGTGACTTGCACATGCTGGATGGGACCAGTGGGCGAGTAGTCCCGCCGCGGGTAGGTCGGGAAAGCCTTTGACAGATTCGTCGCCCAAGTGTCCACCGGAAAAATGTTGCGGTTTCGTTCTGGGATCTGGCCTAGATGTATGAGATTAGTTCTGGCCTACATATTAGAGTCAGTCGAGGTCGGTCCCAGGATGGAGGTGGTGGCTGAGAGTAGAGAAAGGCGCTGGCATGCGTTGCCGTCGAAACAAGCGCCCGAGATGGGTTCCGTTTTTGGAAGCGACTGCGTCCTTGTTCGCAGCGTTGACTAGCCTCTCTCCAGCTTGACTCCCGCTGTATATTGTGGTCGCAGGCATGAACAGCACATGTCACTCTGTTAATGACCACTGCGCTCAGTGCTAACAGGAACGATCATATGTTTCGTCAGCGTCGGGCGCAGCCACCGTCCGAATCATCACATCGGATACCTCGGAGCCATTCGTGCGCCCATTCTCCATTGCGACCTTTCCTCACATAGCGGCTTAGCAAGCTATCCTTCAAGAGGTATGTACCCTTAGGAACTGCGCACAACTGATATGTATAGCCCATGAGGTCGCCTGTCCAAGTCCGAGACGAATGGATTCAGCCTTCTGCCGCCAGCGGCCCCGAAATGCGTCGACTCGGAAATCAAACCCTACGACGCTCCACTGGTCTCGCAACCAAAGTTCCGTTGGAGGTAAGGTTCTGTCCTGTGTTGTAGGGAAGCTCTCACATATGTCGTAGGGGTCGCGCAACGACCGCGTGCTATGCCACTGTAACGAAACTTGGTCAACCAGCGTCACATACCCGTCCCAGCCACCGTATTGACATTGGTATGGCGGGCCGAGACAGTTGCGCTGACGCGCCAGCTTCGCAGGACGGGTATAAAGCATTTCCAGAGAAGGCCATCCCAACCCCACTCTTCACTCGACTTCGAGATGGCCAGACTCCAATCGTTGCTTCCTTATTTTACTCTCCTTTTCGCGGCCTCTGCGTACGCCGCCATCGGGCCCACCGCCGACCTGACCATAACGGATGCAGATATCGCCCCGGATGGCTTCACCCGCGCCGCCGTCGTAGTCAACGGGGTCTTCCCTGCGCCCCTCATCACCGGTAATAAGGCTAGTCCCGTAACGCAATTCATGTTCGGGAACCCTTCACTGATCTGCTGGGCAATAGGGGGACCGTTTCCAACTGAATGTCATCAACCAGCTGACAAACCACACCATGCTGAAGACTACCAGTATTGTGCGGCTCATTCACTTTATGTCTATTTCTCGTGTTCAAGTCCTCTCTCCAGCACTGGCACGGCATCTTCCAGGAGGGTACGAACTGGGCCGACGGCCCCGCCTTCGTCACCCAGTGCCCGATCGCCAGTGGGGACTCGTTTCTGTACGACTTCCGTGTTCCGGATCAGGCTGGTAGGTCATTGCCTTTTCGGTCTGTTTAATAGCGCACTGATGCCAACCATCCACTCAGGCACCTTCTGGTACCACAGCCATCTCTCTACGCAGTACTGCGACGGCCTGAGAGGGCCATTGGTCGTGTATGACCCCCATGATCCCCTCGCGCATCTCTATGACGTCGATGATGGTATGTTTTCGCCGGCGTTGTTACTATGGATGTGAATCCTGATACTCATAACATCATTTCTGTAGACTCGACTGTGATCACTCTCACCGAATGGTACCATTTCGCCGCCAAACTCGGCCCGCGCTTCCCGTGAGTCTAGCCCGCTTTCCTCCCGAAGACTCATATCATCGCTGACTTCATGTGCCATTCAGGGCTGGGATGGCCAATTCCACGCTGATAAATGGTCTGGGTCGTAGCACTGATACGCCGACAGCAGAGCTTGCTGTCGTCAATGTTACGCAGGGCAAGCGGTACGTGGATAGTGAGATCTTCATTGACATTAACGTGTTGAGTGTCTTCGAATAGCTATCGCTTCCGCCTGGTGTCCATGTCTTGCGACCCGAACTTTACCTTCAGCATCGACGGCCACAACCTGACGGTCATCGAGGCCGATAGTATCGAGACTCAGCCCGTCACCGTCAATACCATCCAAATCTTCACTGCACAGCGTTACTCGTTTGTGGTGAGTATATTATGTTTGTGTTGCGCATTTGGGGTTGAGGCTGAAGGAGTGTGTTTCCTTCAGCTCACTGCCAACCAGACAATCGACAACTACTGGATTCGGGCCAACCCAAACTTTGGTGTCGTCGGCTTCGCTGATGGCCTCAACTCTGCGATCCTGCGCTACGCTGGGGCTGCGCCGATCGACCCTGTGACGTCCCAGCAATCGACAACGGTCCTTCTTAACGAGACCGACCTCCACCCTTACGTCCCGAGGAAAACAGTACGCGATTACCCTTCTTTCCTGGAAAGTCTCATACTGAGCACACCCGCTTATGCATCATGCAGCCGGGAAAGCCTACGAAGGGCGGTGTCGACCTGGCCCTCAACATGGCCTTTGGCTTCAACACCACAGACTACTTCATCAACAACGCCACCTTTGTCCCTCCCTCCGTCCCCGTCCTCCTCCAGATCCTGAGCGGCACGCAGACGGCTCAGGATCTCTTGCCGGCTGGCAGCGTCTACACGCTCCCGAAGAACTCGTCCATCGAGATCACCTTCCCCGCCAACGCCAACGCGGCTGGCAGTCCCCATCCCTTCCACCTGCATGGCGTAAGTCCTCATCTTCTTCCCCCACCCACATGTAACTCGCACTCACCCGCACTCCTCTCGACAGCACGCCTTCGCAGTGGTGCGCAGCGCCGGCTCGACCGCGTACAACTACCACAACCCCGTCTGGCGCGACACCGTCTCGACCGGCTTGGCCAGCGTGGCCGACAACGTCACGATCCGCTTCCAGACGGACAACCCCGGGCCCTGGTTCCTCCACTGCCACATCGACTTCCACCTCGCGGCCGGCTTCGCGGTCGTCCTCGCCGAGGACGTGCCCGACATCGCGTACGCGAACCCCGTGCCGCAGGCGTGGTCGAACCTGTGCCCGACGTACGACGCGCTCTCGCCCGACGACCAGTGAGCGCTCGTTGGGCCGATCTTCGCGGGCCGAAGTTTGCACAGGGACATTTTGGATTATAAGTACATAGCTTACACTAAACAGGTTCATTCGTTCGTTCAAGTTCTTTGGCTTGGAAGCGTTGTGGTTTCACGGTATCGCGTTCTGCATTAATTATCGTATCGTTATAGTAGTTCTATGTCATTATTAGGCAATGATTATTACCTTCCAGCCTCAGCTCCCCCGACCTCTACTTATCGAGACAGGAACCCCGACTGCCTCCACCCCGCCAGCCACATCCTTGCCCGCTCGCTGTCCAGCTGCGGCAGGCGCGCCAGCGACTCGGACACCCGCACCGCCTTGTCCGTTGCGATGAATACGAGGCCCATCGCCTCCCTGTCCGGCGCCCCCTCTGTCGTCTCGCCCTGCGCCTTGAAGAATGGCAGGAGTCGGAGCGCGGGGTTGAGGCGCATCGCCTCGACCTCCTCTGCGGAGCCGTGCTCGACACTGCCCTCGAGAGCCGAGAGCCATTGCGTGTACGGAACGAGGGGTACGCCGAGTTCCTGTGCGATCGGCGCGAGCAGCGTACGCCACGGGACCGGTCGGGGGTGCACGAGATGGACGATGGGCTCCGGTGAGCGGCGCAACTCTGCGAACGCCCGCGCGGCCTCGTACGCAGGGACCCACGTCACTTTCTGTGGTGGGCGTGGCGCAGGACTTCAGTCAGCGCGAGGGACTCGGGATTTGGGATATAATACTTAGAGTGGATACTGCTTACCCCATCGTGTTCGGGCAGGCACTTCTGGAACAGCGCGGACTTGACGAGCGACGGGAACCACTCGCGCTCGTTCCAGTAGCCTGTCCTGTCACTAGCCACCTGCCCGAGACGCATCGCGACCGTGTGCACGCCGCGCCGCTGGGTGGCGTTCTGCAGGACGCGCTCCGCGACCCACTTGCTCTCCGAGTACCCGGTCCCGAAGGGCGACGCAGGGTCGTCGATCGGGATTTCGGGCACGGGCGGGGCAATCTTGCAATCTACAGAATCGTGTGCAGCGTGTGAGAGTCGCACTGTGCCACCGGTGTGATGAAAACTAGTGACTTACTCCTGAAAACGCCGATAGAGCTGACGAGCATGACGGTAGGCGCGTCGGTGTACGGGGAGCTGAGCGCGAGGTCGATAAAATTGCGCACCCCTTCCATGTCCGGTTCGAACGACGCCATGGACAGCTTGAAGTCCACTTTCCAAGCTATTCTCAGCCCGTCAGCGCGTCGCCCCCTCCGTACATTGAACCGAATCGCAGGCACGCGCGCTCACCGTTCAACATGATATGCGTCACAGACGTCCTGATCTCCTCCAACAGCTTCGCGTCGATCCCAAACCCAGGCTCGTGCAACACCGCCTCGACCATCCTAAACTTGGGCGAGTCTAAGAATGCCCCGTCGAGCCCCCGCGCGGCGAACTGCTTCCGCTGCCGCTCTAGCGCATCCGTGCCCGGCCGGTTGAACACGTACACGCGCTCGACGGTCTCGTCGCGCAGAAGGTGCTCAAGCGCATCGCACCCGAACCCCCCGGTGGTGCCCGTGATAAGCACAACGTCCTTCTGGTCGATGGGCCGCTCGGCGAGGTTCGCGGGGCGCGTGGGGAGGGTCGCGGAGTACCGTTCAACGTACCGCCAGAGGTCCCGCGGCGTCCTCTCGTCTTCGGCCGAATGCGCGGGCCCGGTGCAGCTGACAATGCCGCGGACGCGCTCGGCTAGCGCGGCGATCGTCGGCGCGCTGAAGACCAGGTCCATGGGGAGACGCTTCGCGGCGTCCTCGTCCACTTCGCGGACGGCGCGGAGGAGCGTGTTGCGGATCCAGGTCGCCTGGAGGCTGTCGCCCCCATTGCGGAAGATGTCCGCGTCGTCGGAGAGGGCGCGGCGGAGCGTGCGCTGCACCACTTTGCGCACGAACGCGAGGGTGCGGGACTCGTCCCATACAGCCGGCGAAGCGAACTCGCCCTGCGCGCTGCTCTCGATTTCCCGGTAGAGCGCCTCTATGTCATCGCTGTACTCGGTGAGGACGATGCCGCGCCGGGGGAGACCCTTGGCGTTGAAATGGAATGGCTTTGAGGGGTGGGTCACAAGGATCATCTGGGTGCTATGCTCAGTTGTATGCGGCTCGTGGCGTGGCGAAAAGATTTACCTCCTTAAAGATGCGAGAATGCTGAGGAGCATACTCGTTCACTCGTTCGATAGTAGGCCTGACACAGCGGCGTTTTAGCGACTCGGTTCCTACACCGCGCATGTATCAACCTACCATATCTTGTTCCTGTACTCCTCGAGCTGCTTCACATCCGTCGTGTCAACAAGGAAGTCCTCGGTCGGATCAATAAGGACACCATTCTGGAACCTCCCGTGCCCGAACATAATCGAGGAGCGTACGTGTGGGTCCTCGTTGAGCATCATCTCTGTGATTCATGACATGATCATGGCGAGCGACGTCAGCGTCACTCGAAAGTTACAGCAGAATGCGAAGGGGAAACTGACCAAGCGGAACCGGGTTAGTCTTCTCCCCGTTGGACAGGACGATCTGCTCGTCCGCACGCCCCACGATCTTCCATAGACTAGGGCGGGTGGGATGCGGGACGGCAAGGTCGTTCATGGAGTAGGCATCGTGATTTCCGACCTTTGTGTTGAATACCGGGAGAGGGGCGTCTGGCTGGGACTGCAGGGACGGTTTTTATCAACATGCATGCGTGAGCAAAAATAGTCGCGAGCCGGGGTCCACTCACGAGCACGATGACTTCGTACGTGCCATCCCCAGTGGGGCGGAAGACACCTTTCAGACCAGCCGTGACGGCCCAGTATGCCCAGTCCATGCCCGGGTTGGCTGGAATACCTTGTTAGCGGACGGCTCATGCCACTGGTATGGCAGGGTATATGCGCGTGCTCACGTCTCGTGCAGGTGCTGATCATCCCCACCTCGGTCGCTCCGTATATGGTGTAGAGCGATACGCCTTGCGCAGCGAGTGAGTTTCCAACCTGCTCGTTCAGAGCGGCGCCTCCAAACATCTGCTCCAACCGGATGAGCGTAATACCAAGCGATACTTATGACTGTATGGCCTTACAACGCCACGCATCTTCTTCATGCCAAGCACCTTCTCGGGGTCGCGCGACCATTCCTACGACGATGATGTCGTAAACACGATAATACTCTGTGGGAGGATGCATGTACGCGTACCTGGATGAACGACGGAACACTCCACGAGAAGTCGGAGCCGACATTTGAGATGCCTTGCCAGACAACGTCGGGGGTAGGCACGATGGGAGGCGAGGAGGGCTTGAACACCCCTACCACAAAACCGTTGATGGGCTACAGGGTAGGCAGGTAGATAGTGAGCACCGACGCGCCGGGGTCCTATGTCCCTCGCCATGCACTTACCGCGGCAGAGTACATGAACGCCCCGAGCGCATGGAACATGGGCAATCCGTTGGCACCCATGATCATTCCCTTCAGGCTTATCCCACATCTCACTGTCGACACCTTTGTCAGTACACACGTCCGCATGGCCGAGCATTGGGCGGACGTACTCGGCTCCAATCCCCAACAAAACATCCGCTGGTGTGTCAAGTGGATAGGCTTGGGGTGGCCGGTCGACCCTAAACACGAAAGTTGGATTATACTGTACATTTGGCAGACTGAAGAATGCGGTAGCATACCGGACGAGTGCAGTATCATGCTGCACGATTTCACGTCATAGCTTGCTGGCAGTTCTACCTGCTGCTCGTACAAGCCTGGGCCGCCTTCGTCCGGTACCTCAGGGAAAAGGTCTTCGAACGACGGCATTCCGTGCCTCTTGATGTCCACGCCGTCTGCTGCGAGCGCCCTGATCGCCTCGTCGGCAAGCTCGCTCATGGGCAGGTCAGGCGAGACAAAGAGGTGAGAGACACCAGTGCGCTTCGCCATGTCAGCCATGGCGGCGGGCGCGTTGCGGGTTGAGATGAGGAAAGCACAGCACCCCGCGCGGAATGCGCCGATGATGGCGGAGACGTAGGTTATCGTATCTTTTTGTCCACCATCAGAATACGTCGGTCTTTGGCTCATTACGGGAAGGGAGAAGACGCACCGCTGTTGGCAAGAATACCGATTACAGGTGTCCCCGTTCCGGCATTGGACTCCTGACAAACCCTATGCTTGAAGTACCGTGCTGCACGGTTGATAGCTTCGTTGGCTGTGGAGTACGTGATGTATTCGAGCTTCGCGCTAGCGGGGTCGTGGTATACGAAGAGCGGATAGTGAGGGTTCTCCTTCGCGTTCCAATGATAGAGATGTGATAGTGTGATGTCCTCGCGCTTGAGAAGTTCTTCCGGGACATGGAAGTCCGAGCAGACATGGGCGGGAAGGTCTTGGCCCGGGGCAATCAACGGCATATTTTAGGTCGAAGTGTGACAGGACAGCGGCTGAGAAGCGGTCAGTGTGAGTGGGAGATATCAGAAGAGCTTCGTGTGATCGCTGCACCCACATAGATCGTTATATAGGGCAGAGGAAACATTTCGTGCACCTTCGGTAACCAGTGACACCGACAGAAAGTGCACAGCTCGTCATTGGGTGATGAATGGTGTAACTAGTCCTAGTCTGGAGGGGAAGCATGACAATCTTCAGCCATGAATGCAAGGTGCAACGTGGCGCTTTTTGCGAAGTCGAATCAGAGGGGAAGTGAGTGATCAATAGGCGCGGCTAAGTGAATTCCGTTCTAGGTGTCACCGAAATGAACGCAACTCCATTAGCGAAACTTCTCTGTTAAAGCTGATCCATCTGAGAGTGCCAGGCCGGGTAAGAATCCGAATCGATAGCAAGGAAAACTTACCATAAACGTTGACCTTCGACAAGGCATTGGCATACTAACCGAGAAGAATGAGTCCCATTCCGTCTGTCATCGGGTGGCAATATAGTAGGATGTCGTAAGTTCAATATTACCTACAGAACTTTGACGGTGAACGTTTGCCTGACATGACTTCTGACAACAAGCATTCGACGGTTAGCCTGAATTGGCATGGTGAAGATGAGGACTGCGCACAAGTTAGCTACACATACCGTCGCAGGACCCTTAGTGCATACCGCCTCTTTCTGAGATTTGCGGAGCTTTGTAGAGAACGAGAACAAGTTAGAACTCGCTATCGGACTCGGGAGTCGGGCTCGGCAAAAACATGCAGTGGCAGTGCGGGCCGAAAGATGACCAAGCATACCCATATCTGGACTGGGCTGTACGAAACTCTGAGAGCCTTGGTTCGAAATGACCTCGAAATGACCGTGGCGTTGAAGCGAAGTTCAAGCTTCAGATTCAATGACTGTTTTTGTAAATCTGGCTCCAGGTCGCCGGTTCACTATAATACAAATTGAATCTACGCCTAACGAGCTTCGTGAATGCACATCTTCTCCGAGCCGCGAGCGAGACTACGAGGTACAAAAGGAGCCACCCCTGGGGGCTTGAATATGCAACATTGTTCCCGGCATTCAACCGAAAACCTTCCGAATGCGCGCAAGCTCGAGCCGCAAGACCTTGACCTCAGCAGCTAAGTACTCCACGCGCGCTTCGAGCCGCTCGCGCTGTGCCTCCTGCACCTCGTAGTCGAACACGTTCTCGTCCCGAGACGGCGTCGCGCGGCAGGTCAGCTCGCCGGACGAGGACCGGCAGCCCGCCAAAGATGGCGGCCGGTCATCCACGAGACGGTTGTAGACGACGTCCACGATCCTGGTGGTCGCGTCATGATCGCCGTTGGTGCTTGGTTGGTTTGTCTCCACACCGCTGTCCACGGTGCGGCGCCCGCCCTGGTCTTTGAGAGGTGCCCCGTCACGATCGTCGCCGAGAGACGCTTGCACCCACTTCTCCCTGGTGCGCACGGCCGCGGGGCGAGAGCCGTACGGAGCGAGGATGGAGTACCAGAACTGTGGAATGTCCGGTACCGTGGTGGGCCGCCCGGTGCAGACGCTCTGGAACTGCAGGAGGAAGTCGCGGTCGTAGCTGCAACAGGGCCGTCAATACACCTCAACAGGATCGTCCTGATAAAACCACATGCCAGAGTCTATGAGTCTTGGCGGACACACTTGTGTCAGCGCCGGGAGGCTTGACGTCCATCGGATACGGCACACGAGCTCCTTCTTGTATCATCTTCGCGCGCCCGAGCAAAAGCCCGAACGCCACAGATGGCAATGCAGTTTGCGCCTCGCTCGTCGGAGCCAAAGGTGGGGGAGCCAGAGGCTCGAGGGAGACAGGGGCCGGAACCTCCGCAGACTCGGGACGGTGCACGTCTCCCTCTCCCTCCGATTCGGGTTTCACCTCACCAGCCTCATTTTCCTCCCTATCCTCCCTCTCCTCCAACACGATTCCGATTCCCGGCGCGCTCTCCCTCCATTCGTCCCCCGCACTCTCGCCCACCCCGTCCGCATCATCCCACGACGCCTGCAAATGCCACTGCCGCTCCGCCTCCGCTCTCTCCCTCTCCGTGCTCCTCGCTCCCCGCTCATCCCTCTCCGCCGACTCGGACCGCGACGGGGAGTGCGACCTCGACCCGAACACCGACACGCGCGACGACGTCATCGTCACCATCGTCGTCGTCTCGCTCCCCGCGCCCGCCCTGACGTACTCGTTCAGGTCGACCTCCTCCGTCGGCGCGAGCGCACTGGGCCCGCGCCCCGGCACGAACTCCTGCGCGTGCGCGTCCAGGTGCCCGTCGCGGTCCGCCTCCCGGCTGCTCCGCCAGGTCCCGCGAGCGTTCCAATGCGCGGACGATTGCGAACGGTGGTAGTGATGGAAATGGGGACCAGTATGAGCACTAGTGGGCGTCCCGGGCGTGCTCTGCGCGTCGCGGTGCCGCCACTGGCGCGTGTAGGAGGGCTTCGCGTCTTTCGAGCTCGAGCTCGAGTTCGAGTCGCCGTCTGCGTGCTGCTTGTGCTTGTGCTGGTCCTTGAGCGCGGGCGCCTTGCGAACCGACTCCAGCGAACGAGTGGGGGAGGCGGGGGAGGTCGCGGTGGGGGTAGAAAACGAGGCCGGGGCGGTCGCAGCCGAGGAGGCAGGCGTGTCGGCGGGGCGAGGTTCTGTTCTTGTCGTGTCAGCTCAAGCCTAAATGCAGCCAAGGACCCGCGCGTTGAAACGTACCCCAAAACGACGGCGGGTCGGAACGTTTGTTGGTTACTAGAGTCATCTTCGCCCTTCCGGATGTCCCTGTCGCATCTGGGGACGCAGACGCATTTGCAGGGCGTGGCTCTGGCTGATCGGTCAGCTCAGGTCTAGTAAGGGTCAAGCGCGTGCGGCGTACCCCAGAATGATGGCTTCTCCGAACGTTGGTCGGTTACTAGAGACAGCTTTACGCCTCCAGACGTCCCCGAGAACTTGCCTCCCCACCAGGGACTTGGTGAGGAATGGCCATATGGGTCAGGCGTATCAGACATCGAAGTGCGGTCGCAATGGGGCGAGGGGAGTATTAGGCAAGTAATACAACGAGACAGAAACCAGTGAAGGGTTGGTGGGGGTGGTGGTGGGGAGGAATAGCGTGTGAAGGCATCCTGCGCAAGGAAGGCATATAATTGAAGGGAAGACAAGGTTCGCCGCAGGGCGGCCTCGCATTCCCAGCACGTTCTGCCAAACCCGCCGCAGAGTCGGTACACGAGAACGCGATTCACGTTCTCGAGCGGGAAGGTGGAAGGTGGGACCCGCTACAGTGTATTCCCCTCGATCTTGGACGCAGGGGGCAAAGGGGATGCTGCGGTAATAGGTGAATAGGCGCCAGGACGAAGCTAAGAAGGTCTGCGGTAGCAGTGCGCGTTGCAGCACACAGACATCATGTGCATGGTCATGGCTGCCACATTGCCAGGCTGGACATGCTTCTGAGAAGGCCCGGTGACATACTGTGCGTGAGGCCCGCATACAGAAAAGGTCGACCCGAAGATAGATAGGACTCACCTCGCATCGAGAATCACCCTGAGACGACCCGAATACAGGAACGCGCGGCGTCGTCGGTTGAGAGAAAGCTAGTCCAAGTCCATCCTTGCGTCGTACAAGATAGATCCGCCAAATGCAGGAGTGTCGATCATCTCAATGGATCCATGTTCATTGCATCCCAAAGCATCGAGGCGAACAGGTTCAAGGCCACGGTATTAGCAGGCATCATCACCGTCCTGACCGAGTTGTTCATCGAAGCACGATCGCGATCCTCCAACCTCTCCGCCGCATGGTCGGTCAACGCCCCCGTGCGTTACCGGTCTGCGGCGGCTTCTTCCGCTTGCCACAGCGAAAGAACCAGAGAGGGTGTGCTCGGTCGACGCTCACCAGTCCGCATGAATTGGTCAAAATCACCATCGGAAAGTTCGTGATCGCCTCAATGGGTGGGGAAGGCTTGAGGGCGGAGTTTGACGACGCGGATGGGCGATGCTAATACGAGCTACGCTTGCGTCGGGACCCCCCGCGGTGTGACTTTTCGGTAAACTGAGAGGTATATTGGAAAGTAGAAGGCGCGCGGTTTCGCTCAAGGGTAGTGGGGAAGGGGGATTCTGTTCTTCCTTTTCTCCGCGTCGGTGAGATTGCATTTGATGACGATGCGAGACGGTGAGGATGAAAGACACAACATATGCGCTGATCGCTGTGAACAAAGATGTTAAACGGCGTTACTGGGTGGGTTAAAGATATGTTCATACAAAGTGCGCATATAAGAGGACGAAGCAATGAGTGAGTGCAGAAAACAGGGAAAGCCGAATGGCAGGTGTGTGCACACTGCACAGCGCATATGAGGGCGAAGAAAACGTATGGATTTATAGTGAACAACCCGCAAAATTTCGCTGTTCACCGCAAGGACAAATAACATGAATACTCTCACAAGCACAGACGTGGAAGACGATCGCTCCTGGTTTAAGGGCCTGATCCTTCAATGACCAGCGATGGAGACTCGTACTTCGCGCCCCGGAATTGGGGAGTAAAGCGAGTCAAGATACCAATGCCGATGAAGAACATTGTGTACTATGCGACAAAACGCGGAGCCATGTATCATTCCGTTGACAACAACGAATTGGGGAGACTCACCACTATGCCCCACTTCTGCATCCGGTCCTTCGACAACTGATCCCAGCATTGACCTTGGAGTTGAATAGAAAAGTGTTCGATGTGGGAAGCACCAATATTCGCACCATTTGCACACAAGACCATCGTACCGCATTCGTAGTCCCCATCCTGTGGAGCGTGTCCTTCAGACTATCGAATTGTTGCTTCGTCTCAAACTTGCTGGTCCAAGGCTTCGAATTGTGCCGAGCTGGCGACACTGGGATTTCGATATTCTGAATTTGTACAGAATGGGGTTCCTCAGTATCGCAATAGGAGCAGACGAGTCGGAGTTAAGAGAGAGAGAGAGGGGTAGTATTCGGCCAGGAAAGGGCGAGAGTAAAGGATGTGTGCCTAGCCGGCTATCCGTTCAAAACGTTCACGCGCGTTCATGTTACCAAATACCAAACATTTTCCCACACCTTGTTCACGGGCGTCTCTGCAACACCATATCTGAAGTTCCTCACGCGTTCTGGACTACCGCCATGCTACCACGATGCTACAGCGAGGTCGCCTTTGTGTAACAGTGAGTATTTCTGACGGTAAATAGCGCCATTAGACGGCGTTCCCCTCTCCATCCTCTCCATCCCGGTTCCCTGTGCTACTTTGCACCAGCATGGTACGTTCGATCCTCCTTATTTAATAGTCGCTTGATCTGACCTTTCAAAGTCCATAGATCTGCAGAAAGACACGCAATGTGGTTGCTGAGCGCCGATCGTGCCGAACTCCACTTTTTCTCCTCTCTCGAAGCAGTCACCAGCGGCTTATACGCGATCCTATCCCACACTTGGGGCCACCACGAGCAGTCGTTCCAGGAGACCCAAGCCCTCCACGAGCGATGCAAGGCAACCGGCGAAAATCCTCGAGATCTTGCGTCCCCGAAGATCCGCGAATCCTGTATTCTAGCGGAACGCCACGGGTACCAGTGGATCTGGAACGACACATGTTGCATCGACAAAACGAGCAGCACCGAGCTTTCCGAGGCAATCAACTCGATGTTCCTCTGGTACTCTCGCGCGGGGGTGTGCTATGCGTATATGCGGGATATCGAGAGCCATTGCGTCCTGGATGCGCCGAGATCGCTGTTTAGGTTCAGGAGGGCGCGGTGGCACTCACGCGGCTGGACGCTGCAGGAGGTTATCGCACCTTCCCTCGTCATTTTCGTCTCGCGAGACTGGACTACCATAAGTAACAAGGTAGAGCTTGCGCCGCTCCTTCAGGCCATCACCAACATCATGAGGCAGGTCCTGACGCGCGAGACGCACTTTTCTAGCGTCAGCATCGCAGAGCGCATGTCGCGGGCGTCGACACGGGACACCACGCGTGTGGAGGATGAAGAAACCTGGGTTACTGGGTCCGTGGTCGCATCAGCAATAATACGCTGTTGCCACCGGGCAGTAGGTACTATATAGCACAACGCCTCCGTATACTAGCGGAACAAGGCGGTACCGCGTCCTCCTCGCCCACTCCTCCCACCTCTCCCCAAACTGGCCCCTCAACATCGCATCCTCGTCCGCAGTCCGCCAGCAAAGGATCGCCCCCACCCAGGCCAAGTGGCCGACCACCAAGCACGTCGCCGTCCTCCACAGCGCAGAGTCCCAGAGTCCCGCCGCCATGAAGTACGACCCCCCGCTCGCCAGCAGCAGGACGTTCCCGCACAGCATCACGACGAACGCGGTGTAGCCCGGGTGGCGGACGACCGCGTACGGCCCGGTGGTGACCAGCTTGTGGCGGTCACAGATGACCATGTCCCAGACGTAGAAGCGGCCGAGGGCGCGGTGGCACCATATGCGGCCCAAGCCTCCTGCGATCCCGAGCACGCACCCCGCAGCAGACGCAAGGGTGAGGCTCAGCGCGGACGCGGTGGGCGGGTTGTTGTTGAAGAGGAAGGCGAGGATGGCGCTCGACAGGGCGGAGGGGTAATGCTGGGCGAGAAGGACTGCGATTTCGGCGAGCGCGACGCCACAAAAGAGGCCCTAGATACATGAGGAAGGATATCAGATTCGTGATCTTCTACATGCGAGAGAGAACGCGCCTTGGACGCCAGCGCGGCGCATGTGCCCAAAACCTCGAGCGCGGTTGTCGCTGGCGACGAACGAGTGTTCGTCGGGACTGTCTGTGTTGTCGCGTTCGGAGGCGTCATACCGTTGTATGTGCACACCACATGTGCCAGGAGGAGCGCGACCTTCAAGAGCGAAACATCGAGAAGGGAAAGCATCGCGGGCTCCGACGACAACCGATGGAGCATAGAGCTTTATAAGTACTCAAAGCCCCTATGTTTTCAGCACCATGCCATGTACATGTACATGTCGTTTTAGACGCTGCCAGATGTTGCCTCATGACTGCAATATTGGCAAGCCAGGCTGATGACAGAAGGCCGAGGTGAGATGCGCCCGAAATTTCCGCAGGCCGATCATCCGGCAGACCGTTGGGTATGATGGAAGGTGTCGTCTCCAACTCCGCTACTGACGCCCCCTGCCAAGCTGTCCTTGTAAGGTCTATTATATATGTCCAACTTCAGAATCGAAGATTGAAAGGGATTTCTTGCATCCTCAGGCCAGGCCTCGGCGCTCAGCCTCATGAACTTTGAGCGTCTGTACGTTTGGGGTTTGAGGACTGTCAGCAAGTCTCGCGTAGTGACACAATAATGCGATGGATATGTCGGACGCGGGTTGACATATTCAATGATAGGCATGAAGGACTGAAGGCCCGAAAGAGTATCAGGAGCCGGGATCCGTCAACGCTCGTACAGGAGCATTAGGCGGAAGGACGAGCGGTTCCTTGCGGAGCTTTCGAGTCCGCTCGCACTGTCCTGATTCAAATGCCAGTGAGTGTCGTTGCTTGGGACGCATCTGAGACATCTCTTACATGTTTGGAACCTTGCAGGTTGAGGAGGTAAAAGGCGGGGCGGATAGGCGTAACATAGAGTAATGTCAGTAATTTCGCCTCACTAGATACGGATATGCCACGCGCACCTTGATGACGCCACGGAGGTCGTCCACCCCGGTGCGAGTGCTATAAGGATCCCTTTGTTCCGAGCTATGTTGTGAAAGAGATGCAGCCGAGTTCGGAAGCCAAGGATAATGTGTGACGAGCACGATGTTGCAGAAGGTTGGAACGTCGAATCCCTATTTGAATGCATGGCGTGCGGAGACATGGATGAGGAAAATACAGGAAACGCACACTCACCTCGAATCTGGAACCGGCCTGCGACGAGGTTGATCGTTGATCCACGGAATCGCCTTTGAGCAGTCGTGACACGTCTGGGCTTCCTTGGATGCGGGGTATCACAGGTGGCTTTGCAGAAAAATCAGTTGATCATTCCGTTCCGCAGAACGAGATCGTATTACATAGAACAAGAGCTTTACTGCTATGGTCATGAAGTAAACATGATCAAAGGTACCGCGTTAGACATCGTGACCGTCCTCCCGTCCGCCGTCCAAATCGTTCACCAAAGCGCGATCGTCGCGGCGACCGCACACACGCCCAAGCACACGCTCGCAAAGATGCTCAGCGCGAGCGGAACCGCCGCCCACGCGTACGTCAGGATGCCCAGCAGCGCGAGCACGAAGCCTACGATCGACATGCCGGTGCACACGACGTGCGCGCGCGACAGCACGTCGATCATGTCCTTCAGCTTCCCCGTCGCGTGGTCGACCATCGCCTCCGAGTCGCCCTGCGCGCGTACCTGGTCCAGGGGCTTCGTCCGCTTGCCACAGGGAAGGAACCAGAGTGGGTGCGCTCGGTGGATGCTCACGAGTCCGCGGAGATCGGTGAAGACCTCCAGGGGAAAGTCTACGATCGCTTCTATAGGATTGGAGGGACCGAGGGTCGAACTTTGTGACGTAGACGGACGATGTGAATGTGAGCTTTGTTTGCGTCGAGACCGCTCGGAGTGCGGCTTTTCGGTCGATTGAGGGGCATTTTGGGATGTCGATGGCGCACGGCTGAGTCCCGGGGTAGTGGGGAAGTACCGTTCCTCCTTTTTCTCCGCGTCATTGAGCTGGTACTTGATGAGAACGAAAGACGCAGAATATGCGACGATGGCTGGAAAGATAGGGATGTTAGCCCGTGCCGCCAAGGTACGTTGAACGCACATATTCGTGCATAGCACGTTAACATAGATGGGGAAAGCATAACATGCACAGCCCATATAAAGGCGGAGAAACCGTATATCATTATGCAGCCCACGTGTGACTCACAACGCGGACGCATTTCGCTGTGTACGCCAGTAACAGATAAAACGAAAACTCACAGGCACAGACGTGGAAGATAACCGCTCCTCCAAGGCTTGCGTTGATAACCTGGTCCCTCACTGACCAGGCATGTAAATCCGTGCTTCGCGTTGGGGATGCAAGGGAGAACAGCAGACTGTCGATGGTGATGAAGAACGTCGTCTGAATGCGACAAGTGGAGCCATGGTGTTCATCCCGGAACGAGCACACCACAGGAAGCGAAAACTCACCACGACGCCCTGTTTCTGCAGCCGGTCCTCCCATAACTGAACGACTGCCAGAAGAGCCTGCTTGAGTGCATCTTCCTGGCCGGAAGCATTCCCTATTGAGGTTTGCAGTCTCAGCCCCTCCATCCTGCATGGGAGCCGGTACTGGAGCTCTCACCTGCTGCGCGAACACCGACATATGGTCTACCCTGGCCGGTGACGGAGAACACGGAAGCACCAGCATTGACCTTGGACTTGAACATGGTGGATGGGGAGACCGTTCGAGGCGAGGGAGAGCTCCGAGCCAACGTTCGTCCTATGGCGTCGGAAACGTATAGAGCTTACCGCGTTTGTACATTGGATCATCCCACCCGACGTTCTGCGGAGCAGGTCCATCAGACCGCATATTGCTCCATCCCGGACTTGTGCACCTGCGAGCTGCGAGTCTTCAATTCCACCGTGCTGGAATGCACACACCGGGATGCCTGAATGATATCCCATATTTTGAATCGGACGACAAGATGTTCCTTGGCATCGTGACAGAGGCAGACGAATTGAGAAAAGCGCATAGAGGTTGCTCCGAGATGAGTGAACGGATGCTCACCCGCCCGTGTCCACCGAGATCGCGCCTTACCAAATACGTTCCCACGATTCATTGCAACCTTATTCGCGAGCGTTTATCTACTTGGCGCTTGTGAGTGTGTTTGCCAAACATTGAAACAACCTTAGAGCAGCCTCACTTGGTACAATGTAAGTGCAGGTTTCCCGTCGACGACAACAGTTCTGACCATCCAACTAGGTCGTTGAAAGTACTGAGGCGGATCTAATTGAGGTGAGATATCTATCCTTATCCTGGGTACGGCGGAGTGCGAACTTCGCATCCAGTACCAACTTCAAACCATACACAAGAGCCTGTTGCAGATAACATCCATGAGGCCAGCTCGCCAATAATGTGGTACAGATACAGTGGTCCTATGTAAGTGCAGCAAGCCATGCTATGGATATTCGGTATGTGGGACTCAAAGCGTTGCTGCAATGCGACGCCATGCCCAGGAGACGATCCCGCCCCTCATCGTCTCCCGCCCCGTCGGAGTGGGCACGTCTGGCATCGCAGGCGTGCTGTCGGCTGTCGACGACGCCTTTGTCACAGAAGGTGGGGAGTGAATCACTAGAGATGGCGCGTCCGTGGAGGATCTCCGTGGTGCGCCTGTCGATAGGGGAGACATTTGGGTTGCCGGTGGTGACGCCTGCGTCGGCGGCGGAGGCTGCATTTGCGTAGTTGAAGACAAAATCAGCGGCATAGGCGAGAGTAGAGCCTCTGTGGAGCTCGCCGCTGCCGCCGCCACAGGCTGGATGGAAGACACCAGTTGCCCCCGAGTCACAGGAAACGCAGCGGGAGCGGCGGACCTCGTCGCTACACCCGTGGTTCCTACAACAAAGGATAGCACTCCGGAAGGAGCATCTGCAGTGAGTGGCAAAGTCACATATCAGCTCCGTGTTTCAACGGGCGCCACCACCGAAGAAATGTACTTTACCTCCTGTCGTCGCGCCCCGCTCCTCACGCGTTCCCGGGCCTAGCCCGAGCGTCGCCTCCGCGAGCCGCCCCAGCCCGTCGTACACCGCGCCCACGAGTTCGATGTGAACCACCAAAGTGTCCGCCGCGGGGGTGAGGGGGCACGGCGTGAACGAGAGCCGCACTCCCCTCGTCTCCGGGTCCCCAAACACCCTCGACCTGCCCTCCCAGGAGTGGACGTGGTGCTCACGGCAGTCGTGTACGTCGTGCGACGCCCCCCACCTCGACGTGTCCCCCTCGTGGTCGATCACCACCTTCGCCCAGTGGCTCGGAGGCCTCGATCCGCCCTCTGACGGATGGCAGAGCCCGAGGTCGAGATGGATGAGCTCCCCGTGGGGTGCGTCGCTGAGAGTCAGCCGCAGCGGCACGCTGTTGCTGGTCGGCGGCGACATCAGCAGGAAGCCGAGGGCGGTGAGCTGCGCAATGAACCAGTGCGGGATGCGGAATGGTGGACGCTCGGCGCTGTTGAGCTGGAGACGCGCGATGGCTCTGTCGGGGGAGAACCAGGGGGGCGGCCGAGAGTGGACGTGGAGGGTGCGCCACTTGGGCTCGACAGGCTTGCCGTTGAAACGGAGGTTGTTGAGGTCGCGGCCGAGCGAGACGAGGCGGAATGCGACGGGAATCCGCCGGCGGTCGGAGCTGCCGATGTTGGCGAACGCTGCGCCGGTGTAGAACAATGGGTTATAGCCTTGGGGATCCTGACGAAGAAGGAGGCCGAGGTGTTCGTGGGTGTCGTTTACGCAGAACAATACAGCGACGACGACGCCGTCTGATTCGAAAGCCGGGACTCTGCACACAACTCCGTATTTTTCAAGGGTCGCGTTGGGTATCTCGTCTTTATCGAAAGCCGAGCGACGAGCATTTGCGTTTCCAGAGGCTTCGGTGCGTCTCCAAAATCTCCGTGGACGCAGATGTGTACTCCAGCAACCGGGACTAGGCGAGATAGGCGCATCCTGTTGGGAAAAGAGAGTCACTCGAGGTCTCAACATGCTTCTGTACATCGTACTCACCCGAGGCGGAGGATACTGCTGCGCCGGAGCTGGGCCCAGAGGCATGAAGTCGCAGCCTGCGATGAAGGCATCGGGAGACGGGGCAAGTAGATAGGAAGAGTCGCCAAAAGGATCTATGGCACCGTCCGGGTTGAGCTCAAGGCCCTGAGACGCGAACGTCGCGTCTGAGATCCACCCTCCCCATGCGAAAAGGCTCAAGTCGAACCCATGCTTCATGATTTTGTTCTGTAACCGCTGAAATGCGCGCTTCCCTTCTCCGTAAATGATAGTCATGGTGACGTCGAAGAGTCCCATCAAGCAGTACGATTGATCCTCTTCTAGCGTTGTCGTCCGGTTTGCGGCCCACAGCATGCGGTTCGCAACGCTGCATTGGTGGTAGTATTTCTGACGGACGAGAACGGCTTGTGGGATACGAGTTATCTCCTCGAGGAGGGGTGCCAGTTCAGCCTTGGTGCCTAGCCTGACCCAGTCGCCAGATAGGAAAATGACGACAGCGGGCGCGATGAGCTCCTGCAGGGTCCAGCCGCGTGTATGCCAGCGGCTCTCCCGGAACGCGGACTTCTCCGCTTGCAGTTCGCAGCCACTCGGCACGTCCGCGAGGAAGGCGTAGCAGACCTCGGCCTGCCAGTACCACTGGAACATCGAGTTGATGGCCTCCGACAGCTCTGTGGCGTTGAACTTGTCGATACAGCACGTGTCGACCCAGAGCCAGCGATACCCATGGGTCTCCGCCATGCGACAGCATTCGCGAATCTTTGAAGTGACCACGTCACGAGGAATCTTGCCGGAAGCTTTGCATAACTCGCTGATGGCGCGCAGGTCTTCGAACGTCTGTTCATATTCACCCCAGGTATGGGATAGAATCGCGTATCCTCCGATGACGGCTCCAGCATTCGCGAACCATTGAAGCTCGGCGCGATCCGTGCTGAGCAGCCACATAGCGATGTCTAGCATCTGTTACGCCTGCAGTACCATAAGCACATCCCTCACATGTAAATCACATAGTCGCACGTACTGAGGTTCGGCCGATGGTTGACGGGCCATTGGAAAGGCGATATGGGTGAGTACACGGCCACCGTTCTTCCGATAGGTGGTGTCTGGGTACCAGAACTTGGGCAGGCAGTGCAGAGTGGCAGCTGGTACCGGTCTGGAAATAGCCTGGAGATTGGGAAATGGATGAATGGTGTCAACGTGGTAAGTACCAGCTCACACGGACATATGGCTGCTGGCGGGTGGTACGTACGCCACGGCGATGGCCGAGTGTTCAAGTAAAACCATTACCTAAAAGAGCAACAGCTGCACCCACCGTGGGAAGAAAACTTTGTGACCCTCTCACCTCATGGCGGTCAACGTGGTGCCACGACGACAAGCTGCCTTGTCCCTCCTCGACGATATGCATGACAATCCGGTCGGGAAGGTATCGTGTCCTTTGTTATTTCAGCGTTCAGACTAAACAGAACGGAGATTGTAGGTATGCCCCCCAGTTCATGTCGAGTACATGCCATGAGAAGATAAAGATGGCTTGTCGCCTTACGTGTCCCAGGCGACCATATATACAGAGACCCAGCGAACTGACCACCAAAGTTCAGTTCGTCTCCCCCCAAACGCTGAGGTGAGCCGCCCCTGCCTTTAATATTATCCGTCCTAACGCTTAATCGCTTTGTAGGAAATCTGATCCTTTCCTCTCCAGGTTCGACCATCTTTACTATGACCAACATTCTACGGTCTCTGACATCCTCAACATGATCTCTCCTCCGTAGTTTGTGACCGCCGGGGGGCTCTCTCCGTATGTGGCTCCTCAGCACGGACCGCGCCGAGATCCATTACTTCAGCGATCCCGACGCGGTCCCCGGGGGATACGCGATCCTCTCGCACGTCTGGAACCCCCGAGAAATCACGCTCCAGGACCTACAAAAGGTGCGCGAGATTCGCGCGAGGAGCCCGGCAGACATCTCGCGCGGATACCTCTCCTCCAAGATCGAGCAGTCCTGCATCCTCGCCGAGCGTTACGGGTACAAGTGGATCTGGATTGACACCTGCTGTATCGACAAGACGAGCAGTGCGGAACTCTCGGAGGAGATCAACCGGATGTTCGAGTACTACTCGCGCGCCGAGGTCTGCTACGCGTACCTCAGGGACGTGCCCAGCGATGACGACTTGCGAGATGCCAACTCGGCTTTTAGGAGGAGCAAGTGGCATACTCGCGGTTGGACGCTCCAGGAACTCATCGCGCCTATGTTTCTCATCTTTTTGGCAGCCGACTGGTCAGTCCTTGGGACCAAGGGGGAGCTAGCGTCGCTGCTGGAAGAGGTCACCCGTGTCTCCACTGCAGTGCTTACCCTCGAGATGCCGCTGAGCGAGGTCAGCATCGCGCGGCGCATGTCTTGGGCCGCCACGAGGCAGACGACGCGGTTAGAAGACGAAGGGTACTGCCTGATGGGCATCTTCGGGATCAATATGCCTACCATGTATGGCGAGGGGGCCCACGCGTTCCGGCGACTGCAGGAAGAGATAATGAAGCAGACTGCGGACACATCGCTATTGGTCTGGGGCGCTTCGACCACAACTCGGCACTTACAATCAGCTGTAGGATCCTGCGACGTCGAGCGCACTCACGCGGACGCGCACTCGTTTCTCTTCGCGCCCGCGCCGTGTGCCTTCAAGGATGTCAGCGACATTTCATACGATCCTCCGCGCACTGCGGGTCTCCAAACGGTGCGTGGTTCTCAGGTGCACATACACATTAAGCCAATGCATCTCATGCCCTGAATTTAGCCAGCAAACGCAGGAACGACGGCTCCTACCGTCGGGACTATGCTTGTGAAGCTCGCTCTTCCCGTGATTATGCTAGCGAAGTTCGCTCTTTCTGTAACGACGCTCCTGAAGCCCGCTCTTCCCGCGACCACGCCCGTAAATTCTGCCCGCCCCGTGGCTATGTTTGTGAAGCTTCCAACGTTCACCCTCACGCCCTTTGGAGTCCATGCACATGTCCCTGTCTTCGAAATATCCGGCTCAATCGTCGCCGTGCTGTTTTGCACCAAGACATACACTCAACAAGGAATTGGCCTCATCCTCACCCCTTGCCATAACTACTCCGGCCCCTCTCGACCACTCTACCATACAGGGGCCCGACTCAGGATCGAGAACAGTGGACTCCCGTGCCTATTTCGGATATGCCTGCTCGACCTTGCATTCAACACCGCCGACTTCGCTGCATCGACACTGAGCTGGAAAGACGTCTACATCACCCATCTCCCGCCTCCTCCAACCGATCTCCCCCCTGTCGTTATGAAAAAGATCTTCAGCAGTCTCACCGCACCGTTCCGCTTCACGCGATGGGACATAGAGCGGCTGCAAGACCGCGGGTTCTACCTCGACCGGAGACTCACGAAGACGGATGGGTGGGACAACCCTACAAACAAGCTCCGCTCGACTATCGCCCTTGTATTCAAAAAGGAAATCATTTCGACGGGAGGGGAGCTGTACCTGGAGATCCTCCTGGGCCAATGCGAGCCTGCAGGTGCCACACATTGGGCGAACGTCCAATTTCACACCACCGAGCCCTCGGGTGCTTCTCGCTCATTTGCGCACTCGTGTCCGGGGGACCACGCTTCGGAATGGCCGCACGCCACCAGGACGTTCCACGACCCCGCGTGCCGTGCCGAAGAGGGTTGGTGTGGTCCGATCACGCTGTCCCTCACACCTTGTCCCGTGAACCCCGACCGGACGCGCGTGGTCAAAGTTACTCTGGCAGGCTAGATCGTACATGGCCAAGACAGTTGCATGGCTCGACGAACTCCTCCCCCCTCCTTCCTACTCGTCCTATCGCGGCCCGAACGCCTCTCTCTCGAAATCGTCTCCTCCTACCGTCCCTCATGGACGAAGCATCAGGGCGACTCACGTCAGGTAGTCGAGAGTATGTATGCGGCCGTCGTCCTTAGCCCCGCTCCGACAAAACAGGACCCTTTGCTGGCAAGGGGGACGACGACTCCACAGACAACGACGGCGAGCGCCGAGTAGTTCGGGTGCCTCCCGGCCAGAAGGCAGGAGCGTCGAAGAGCGAGATGTGTAACGTGTCTGGCCAGAACCCGCGCGCCTTCCTCGAATCGCTCACTGATGGCTCGGACTTCCTGGAACGTCTGTTTGTGCGTACTGTTAGCTTTCCTAATCCATAATAATCACTGAGTGGCCCGCTAGAAATAGGTATATAACATAAGTTAATCTTAATGCCCTGCGTCCAACACCCAGTCGAATTCGGCTATGGCGGGGTCCAGCACCTCGGACTCCTGCAGCTGTGCAGGCTTCATCCTGGCAGACTCGGCTGGTCGAGGCTCGGCCGAAGGAAGGGGAACAACCCCTTTCCGTGGCGAGCGTGTGTGCGACGCACCGTCTCGCTGGTCCGGCGGAGGTCCGTCTCCCTCAACTTCGAGGTGCAGAGCACGCGTGTCGGCATTGATTGGGGAGGGAGTGAACCACACCTTGACCATGAAGTGCTTTGTCGCGGGGTGCCGCGAGCCCCGTCCGGGGGACCACGACGGGTCCGGCGGCGGGTAAAAAGTGAGCTTGAACGCCCGCTTGTGCTCCTGCCAGCCGCGTATGTGGTCGGCGTGGCAATCGTGCGCGGGCCCAGCGCCGCCGCCGCCGACTTGCGCTTGGCTGCCAGCGATAGAACCGCTCTCGAAGCGGACGACGTTCGCCCACCGCGTCCCGGAGGGGTACGTGCACCGCCCGAGCTACAGAAGGAAGGGGAACGAACGGTGTGCGGGGTCCGCGTACAGAAGGAACGTCGCTGGAAGGGGGCCTGGGGCACCTGGGCCCGCGCCCTGCCGTATGAGCTGGCCGCCAAACTCCTTCAGGAGCCACCGCGGGACGTAGAATGACGTGTTGCGGTTGACGGGGATGCGCGGGATGGTGCGGTACGGCGGCTGCAGTGCGCGGATGTAGACGTCGCGCCATTCGGCGACGACGTGGCCGTTCGAGACGTCGATCACCTTGTCGAGGTTCGGGTCCTCGTCTTCGTCGAGAGGGACCAGGCGAAGCGCTGCTTGTCTGTCGAGCGTTGGGATTCCGGTGTCGTACAGAGGTCCGAGGGGGCTTGTCGCCTCGGAGCATGTATGCAAGAGAAGCCCGTACTTCTGCGTGCTCGATGAGCAGAACAACACAGCGATGATGAGCCTTGGAATCTTGGTGTGGATGACGGGGAGATGAGCGAAGACGCCGTATGGGGTATTGGTGAACGCGGGCATGCTGACAGTCTTGTTCAGGCGCCATCTCGTGTTCGTAGCCTGCAAGTAAAATCTCATGAAAGGACGCTTGCATAGAAACTGAATTAAGCATACTGGCAAGGTAGGCGTGAAGACAACGTCGGCTGATGACCTGAACGCGGATGGTCCTGACGCAAAGAGACATGACCCTTCGATGTGACCGTGGACCATGGACAGATCGTCCTGGAGGTTCCAAAGCAGGTCCGGCAACCGCTCGGTGGGGGCGCCCCAAGCGAAGAGTGACGTATCCGTCGAGCGTCTCATGATCTCCTCCTGCAGCCTCTGAAATGCCTGGCGGCCCTCGCCATACAATGTCGGCATATTGATCCGGAAGATGCCCATCAGACAGTACGCTTCATCCTCCGGACGGGTCGTTTTACGCTTCGCCGCCCATGACATCCGCGCAGCGATGCTGACCGCGGACAGCTCGGTCTCGAGCCTGAGCACCTTCACCGGGATGTTCGTGATCTTCTCGAGGAGGTCCGCGAGGCCAGCCCTTGTGCCGAGGACCTTCCACTCCGACGAAAGGAACACGACAATGTCGGGCGCGATGAGTTCCTGGAGGGTCCAGCCGCGCGTGTGCCACCTGCTGTGGCAAAACGCGTGTGCGCCCTCAGTGTCGTGGGAGAAGGTGGCGCGGGGAACGTCTGCGAGGTACGCGTAGCACGTCTCAGCGAGGGAGTACCAACGGAACATCGAGTTGATCGCTTCAGACAGCTCGGCGCTGCTGGACTTGTCGATGCAGCAGGTGTCGATCCAGACCCAGTCGTATCCGTGTTGCTCGGCGAGGATGCAGAAGTTGCGGATCTTCGGGGAGGCGAGAGAGCGGGGGTTCGTGCCTATCGAGGCGCACTGCGTGCGCAGCGCCTGAATGTCATGGAAACTCTGCTCCTCTCCATCCCAGACGTGGGATAGGATGGCATAGCCCTTTGGCACGCTGTTAGGTGTCGCGAAGAACTGTAGCTCGGCGCGGTGGGTATTGAGGAGCCACATTGGAATAGCTACTCAAGAAAAACTAAGCATTAGAATTCACCCGGACAACCATGGTTGGTGGAACTTACGAAATGATGAGGGGAACAGTAACTTGAAGTTGGCGGATGAATACTATGATTCGGAACGTTTAGTAGCTGGCTCTGATTGCTAATTCACATGGACCTATTAGGAGGACAGGATGAATTAAAGCTACGTAGTACTCACATGAGACACTTTCGCAGAGAACAAGGGCGCGCATACAATGTACATGATAGTGGTCGAGTTGAGAGAGCTCGGTTAGTCACAAGTAGTGCCTCGCAGCCTACTGCGGGCGGCCGGAGCCAGGGTCCCGCTTATGTAATACAGACGCAGCGATGAAGTGAAGCCTCACTGGCCCGAATGCATAAAGAGCTAAGTATGTAGTGTTCAACGTGCTCGGTCGTCTAGAGTGAGTAGTTGGTGCTGAAGGAGAGGCGACAGAAGGAGCGGGAAATCGCGGTCGGGGCGATGGCGCCGCTGAAGGCTTCTCAGACAACGCAAATCCCGTGGATGACATGGGTACCGTATCCTTGAAGTAGGATGACTAGACACCAGACAGAGGAGATCAAAACCGATGTCAGTGGTGCGGAAGTTGGCAGCGGAACGGGATGTTTGGGAGCTGGATCACTCACCGGCGCAGCACGCAAATTGCCAAAGCCAAGTACCAGAGCGCTCACCAAATGCCCACTACCGTAGCTACAACCTTACGCCTCATGGTACGCAGGCTGCCGCGCACGCGGGTGACCCCACGAAGATCCACCAACGTTTGTGACCATCATGTGGCATAGAAGTACAAATACGCGTCAGTACATGGGATGCTGGGACTTCAATGCCGTACCAAATCCAAGAACACACTTCCACCGTGCACAAGCCTCTCTCACCATCAGTCAGGCAGAGGACAGCGACGCGAGGTCGGGTCCGTATCCAAGCACCTCCAACCTGCCAAAGAACCGCCTGCGCCACTCCCGGTCCCTGTGCAGCCCCGCGCCCTTCGCCATCGACGCGAACAGCAAGACCGCGTCCGGGGACTCCGCCGCGACGTCCTCCAGCGCCGCCGCGGTCAGCGCGAACCCGGCCTCGAACGCCGCGGCCGAGCAGAGGCCCTTCGCCGCGGCGCAGTAGAAGAAGTAGGCGACGAGCTGCGCGTCCGCGCGCGTCGACTCGATCGCGAACGAGACGAGCCGGTCGATGAGCCGGCTGTGGTGCCGCGGGGGCATGGCGGCAAAGACGGACAGCGCGCTGTCGATGTCGTGCGGGCCGCCGAAGAGCAGCGCGACAGTCTGCTCGATGTGCTCGTTTGCTTCTTTTTGGGACATCCGGAGGCGGACGAGAGGGAGGTCGTTGGAGTCAGACAAGGGTGGGGTAGGTGGCTCCAGAATGCGTTCTTCAACGTGGTGGTGGTTGGTTGCCCGAGGCGAGATATGCTGGTTGCTGGCTTGTTGAGAGTTGATTCTTCGCTGTTGACTAGGTGCGGGAGCTGGCGTGATATGCGAGCTCGGGATGGCGCGGCTTTCTGTGAAGTCCGCGTAGAGGTCGTCGTCTGACGACTGTGGGTCACTATGGCCAGTGGATGGTGACACTGGCTTCGGGGCTTCATCGTCCATCACTCCGTTCACGTCGCCGGGAGCATTGGGAACCAGCGCAGTCGTTGCTGAATTTGAAACACGAGGAGCAGGGGATGACGGCGACGGCTGCACCTGATCGGCGGACACGGCAGTACCAAAGAGAAGGGCCGTCAACTCCTCGCTCTCTGTCAACATGCTCACCAGCCGCGTCCGGCGCTCCACGTCCCCGTCAAGGTGCGCGCCCTTGAACATGCGCACGTAGGACTCGAATGTGTCCGGCATGTCCTCCGCGATGCCGGCGAGGTGTTTGGTGGTAGGCGCAAAGCCCTCCTCGAACGCTGCCGGTGAGCATAGTTTGCTGGCTGCGACGCGGTAGAAGAGGTTGGCAACGAGAAAAGAGTCCGCTTCGGAGAATATGGCTTTGTCGACGAGGGCGTCGACCAGGAGATGCTGGTAGCCAGGTGGGAGCTCCGCAAAATATTTTTCGGCGACGGCGACGTCACGAACGGAGAAGAACACGGCCGAGTTCTCCTCTGCACGGGCTAGCGCCTCGGACTCGGACAGAGGCGGCGCGGGAGGCGGCTCATCAATTGGCACGTCCAATGATTTGGTCGCTGGTGATGACGTAGATTGTAACGCGCCAGATGGTTGCTGGCTCTTCTTGTGTGATGAGACGTTCCAGTCGCCTAGCGCATGGCCCCCGATGCTGTCGTCCTTCACAGTCGTCAGGTGCGCCTCTTGCCCGGCTTTCCAGCCCGTTCGTAAATTGAGGAAAGACTGGTGGAGTGATTAGAAAGGTTAAACAATAGTAGTGTAGGTCAGGACGACGAACGCACCTGCAACCTCAGTCGATGAAGAGGGGTTACAGCGGAGTCCCGAGAAAGCCCCTGGATGCGCGAGAAGTAAACATCCAAGTGAGCACGCGCCTTCAAAGAGTTGAGCAGCCGCCCGACAGTCGTCAGAAGAACCTCTAAGCATTCAAGATAGAGGTCGGGCTCTCCAGTCGACTCGAAATTGGTGAGGAGCGTATTGAGACATTCGTACACGATGCCCTGCGTGAGCATCTTCATATTGAACAGCTCTCCCAGGAACTTGACCAACCCAACGTATTGCTGGGTGGTGCACTGGTCTTCGACGGACGAGGCTCCTTCCCCACCTAACCCTCGCATGAACTCCTCCTGGCAGCGATCGATAAGGTACTTCCGGAAGACCCGAGGTCCAGGAAGAAGTTCTCCCTCCGCATCCATCATCCAGCAGTCGTGAACTTCGGGGTCGATGCCTTCCATCATCCGACGGCACAGCTCAGCGTAAAGCCCCGATCGAGCAGCGTTCTCGTTCGCCTTCTCGAAGACGAGACCAACGACTCTGGAGAGGGTATGGCCGTCCGTCTCCTCCCTCGACCGGTTCGCCCATGCGATAGTGTTGTCTGACACGGAAGGCAAGGAGTCCTTTGATAGGTTGTCCAACAACGCGCTGACTTCACAATAGAGGTTCTCGGGCGACGCTTGTATGGCGGCCGGGAGTGACTCTATGTCCCCTTCGTCTTGGAGCGAAGCACCAACAACGACGTCGGCAGAGCTGCTGCCTTGAAACAGGGCTTTCACGTCGAAGTTGACGGACTTGGCAGGAGAGGAAGGGGTAGAGGATGGACGTAGTGCGGTAGCGACACAGGTCGCCTTGGAAGGGATTGCGAATGTCGGGGACAACGAAAGTCCATGAAGCGGAGGCTGGGAGGCTGGACAGATCGCGCAAGTAAATCAAGTTGAGTCAGTAAATACTCAACAAAGCATTGAGGGAGGCGTGCGTACCATCCCTGTGTCCGCCATTTACAGACCATCGGCGAGGCAAGGGGGTCGATCCCTCATCTCCAGACGAAGAACTCGAAGCAACGGCGGTGGGAGCGATGGTTGGACGCACAGCGCATTGTGAAGAGTACATTCCGTCCCTGGTGGAGAATGACAGAATCGAAGGATGGAGGCGGGCGAGATGAGGGGGTTGGCGATGAAGGAGACTGCCAAAGTTCGAGTAATATATCATGACAGGAAAGATTCCTGCAGCAGACTACTCACCACGGCTGTGGTCATCCGCAAGTCTGCTACGGTACATCGGCCCTCCTCCAGCTGTGCAGCCTGTGCTGTAGTTGAGAGTCATCCAACCGCAGCACCAAGTCGCACGTTTCATTTGACATGGCCTTCATTAAATGAGCGAAGGAATCCCAATGGAGACGTCGCCGGTGCCGTGCCGAAACATCGACCTCAAAGTATGCCGTACAGAACCGCGGTCTGTTGACGGAGTCATTTGATGGATCTGCGATCGTCGGTCAGCCTCAACTCTAACATGCGCATGGGTAGGGAACATAGAAAGGAAATCTCAGAGAAAACATGTTATTCGATCATACCGACGTCCCTTGAGAGGGTACAATGGTGCGATCAGGTAATAGGGAACAGTTTCACATCGTTGATTTCAGTTTGAGCCATCAGCTTTAAGGCGAGGCTTGCTAGCTGGCAAAAAGAGGAGTGGAAGAAACATTTGAACTTACCAGCCACCGAAGGGCCCACGATTATGCCTCTTCAAGTTTGCGTGATTCGTCTCCATCAAGGAATCGTAGGTCGCTGATAAGACCAGGGTTGTGGAAGTGAGCATATCCCTGGTATCCTAGAAAAAAAGTCTGTGCGGGAAGGATTGCAAAGTTGTAGAAAGATGCAGTGACGAACCAGGTCTGCAGAACTTGGACGGCCGCGGGAAGGAAACAAAGTTTATTACCAAGCGCCCGTGGAACCCAAACAATGCCAAACATGAGTGCAAGAGCATTTGGTCTTGGTCGGGCCTCCGACTCCGAGTCGGCTCCTCCTCCTCAGCCTCCTCCACTCCTTGTCGAGCTATTTCTTAGCCAACATCTTCGTTTCATTGACTTGGTCGTTCTTTAACTTGCCAGTTGAACCCCACGACTTTCGAGAGCCGTCACAAACTTGAATGTCCAGAACTCAAGACACACCGCGCTGCGGCTCGCAATCCAAGTTGCTACAGAACCTTTTGGAGGAGTTGGACTGTCACAATGTTTATGTTTCGCATTGTAACGGTGGTATCACGGCAGTACAAGTAAGTCCATCCCCGTCTGTCCCATCCCACAGCAAGCCGTATTTGTCTCATCATTGTGACGGCTTAAAACGAAAACCATGATGTGAAACTATGTTCCCTATTACCTGACCGGACCAACACACTCTCTAAGGGGTGGTTGGCGACCCGGGTGATCGACTTCAATCTCCATTTATCATTCTGATATTGCTCCTCCTTGTCATGAGTTAGAGCAGAGCTGTGTGCTGACCTGTCATAATTCCCAGAATCCACATCCCTACATTTGCGTAAGAGATGCATATCTCTACCTTCTCGCGCGAAGATCCTTCGTCGACCTGCCTATTCCTGCACCCACGTCCTCATCGCCCTGAACAGCCGCCTGTCCCACACCTCCGCACCCTCGAAAAGCCTCATCCTCCACGGCGTACTCGTCGCATGCTTGAACTCGGCCGTCTCGTAGCTCTCCGGCGACTCCCACTCGTGCACGGCTAGATACTTCGGCGGACGCCTCTTCGCCCTCAGCTCCTCCGCCCCCGTCCCATTCGCCAGCCCCCCGTCCCTCAGCACGTACCGCCGCGACCGGCGCCACCCCGGCACCTTCGCCAGCAGCGGGATGTGCTCCTCGCGGTACCACCGGTTCAAATCGTCCTCTAGCTCCGGCCGGACGCTCGCCTGCAGCGTAATGAAGTAGGACCCGGGCGCGCGTTCGTCGTACCCCTCGGCGGCGGGGACGATGTCGGGCTCGAAGAGATCGTACGTCCGGCGGTCGAGGAGCTCCGCGCGGGCGATGACGCCCCGCTCGCGCTCGCTGCGCGTGTGCACGAGCGTGTTGTACGGCGGCTGGTCGAAGACGTCGCACGAGTCGACGTCGTAGGTCGCGAGGTACTGCGGGTGCTTGTCGTCGGCGGCGGCCCAGCGCGTGGTGCGGTGGAACGTGGGGATCGCCATGCGGAGCGGTACGTGCTCGTTGTCGTACCAGTCGTTGAACTCGGCGTCCGTTAGGTTGGGGCCAGGCTCGCTGAATACGAAGAGGAGACCGGGTGGCGGCATGGCTGGCGTGGTGTTTGGTTGATGTGGGTGCAAGGTGAGTTCGCTGCTGTTCGTGCTTCATATATGCACCGCCGGGTCTGACACTTTCTATTACTGGACGAAACATTGGTCATAAGCCTCTCACGAACGTGGTGCATTACCTTGAACTTTGTGGTGCGTGATCTAACTTCGCCTCTTTGCGGATGATTGGTACGGGCCGTGGCTGGGAGTCTTCGGGAGTCTGGGCATCCGTACTATTTTGTCTCGCAGTACCTGTCCGAGAAATATATCATAGGATGCATTAGTCTTTGCGTGTGCCCAGAAACCACTGCGAAGTTTTGGTTTCGGTGGTCCGTTTCCTGATTTTGAAGTGATGTTTACCAGCGCTAATTTCTTGCGATGTTTTCTCTTTTGTCTATGAGATGATATCGCGATGCCCGTGAGTGTACGCTCGCTGATACGATCTTCGAGATCGTCCAGAGCGGTCTTCACAACAATGGGCAGCTCTGCGGGAGATCCTGACGGCCACCTCGAGGAAGCCATCCGATAACGGCGGGCGATCCCGAAGAGTGAGCTCCAGACAACGCGGGCGGAGGGTTGCACTCGGCACGTTTCGGAGAGTGGGTACTAATACACCTCGCACCAGCAGCCGTCTCAACCAAGTCTCAACCAAACTACCACCACTACACATTCCCCAGGTCACAACAGCCTCTCTACAGCATGAACCCTAACGTGAGTTGTCGTGTGCATCGTCGAATGCATGGCGCCGTGTCTGACTCAGCTTCACCTTGCAGGCCATGGAAATCGATGCTCAATTGTGCCAGCTCCTCGGCTCTCTATCGCTCCAAGGACAGCGGCGGAAAGCCACCTTTGTGAGTGTCGCAAACCGCCTCAGATGTGGAGAGCGCGATGCACTGACTCGGGCGTCCTGTCTGGAGAAAGGCAAGCGAAGAGCAGCGGCCTCAGAAACCAACACCACCAGCGCGGCCCGCCGAAGACGCAGCCATGTCCGACTCCTCCGACAGCGAGGACTCGACGTATCAGGTGCGCGCACGCCCTCCCCCTTCCCCGCTCTCCAGGACGCTAATCCCATTGTATGCATGCACGCGGTCCGTCGTCGTCGCCCAGCCAAGTTCCGCAGGCAACTGCGGCTGCGCGTACCTGCAGGCGGTCTGCGCGCAGATCCGCGCGGGAGCGTACTCGACCACGAGCGGCGACTTCCTCGAGACGATCTTCACGCACCGCGAGGCGCTCTTCGCGTTCCCGCAGGGCCACCGCGCGTGCGCCGCGGGCTTCTCCGAGCTCGCGCGTGACCTCGAGCGGCGCGCGCAGCAAGCGGGGGCGGTCAGTGGCGGGGAGTACCAGTGGCGGCCGAACTGGGACGGGGACCATGAGGCGGTCGTGGCGTTCAGGAATGAGGCGTGGGTGATCGCGAACGCGCTGTAAGTGAGTAGCTGTGACCGTGGTTTGGGGTCGTTGCCACGTTGTGCTTTGCGCGTGGGCGGTGCCGACGATTGCACTTGCGCCCCGATGGGGTCCCTGCCAATGCATACGTTATCATCAGAGGGCTGGTCACCTTGTTGTATTGTTTGTCTTCCGCGAATAGTGATTGATCTCTCTTTCTCTCACGACCATAAGCTTGGAGAACCGTTGGTCTCAGATCCTGGCAAGCCGGAAACGGTTGAAGAACAAGGCAACCAACTACCGCGGCGCTCTGTATGACGCCTACAAGGCTAAGTTAAGCACCACACTGCGTATTCATGAATGGATGATCACTCACCTGCTTCACAATACTTCAGTAGAATTTGACATTGAATGGCGATTCAGTCAATTAGGGTGGCGGGCATGCCTTCCAGTGAGACCGATGCGTTTGGGAAAGCGCTGCATGCTCGGAGGAGTAACCACCGGCACCACTAGGACCCACTTCCTTGTCGCGAAGGGGCGACTGAAACTGGGGGACAGTGTCATGAGAGTTCCCGGGTATCAGTACAAGAACAACGTTTTCCTTGTATGCCGGATGATGACAGATAACGGACGTGTGTCAGGATGCACAAGGGTCCCGGCGGTGCACTCGATCGTGCTCACCGGGGGTGGCTCTGCACAGACGCCGCCTCAAGCGCGATCGATCGCCCATTCGCCAGTGAGTCCGAGGAGGGAGCGCTCGAAGAATCCCATCTCTTGACACCCCTCCCTCACATCCACTGGAGCCACTTGGGTGCCGTTGTTCTGGTTCATACAGGACCCCTCGTTCATCCGGTAGTGGCATGGCAACTTTATTCGCACCTTTGTCCAAGTTTACTGACCACATGATGTGCTCTCAGGCGGAAGAATGCCCCTCGCGCAACACCCTACTTCAAGGTGCTGCGATGTATCGCCATACGAACAATCCACGTTGGATCCGCGGGTCGAAAATTCAACTACGACATCCCGGCAAGCATTTCGCGAATCGGCATTGTTGTCACTGCGGTAAGATTGGAACCTGGTTGGAACAAGGCGGCGTGGTTCGTGGGCTGCGGCGTCCCGAGCAGGCTTGACCTCGAACGTCGGCAGCCGCCCACTTGACATTGGGCGGATGAAGTGGCCGCCCACCAGACTCCGACCTGTGCACTTCGTGTCAATCTCCGGGCATCCAGTATTAGTTTCATCTCGCTAGCCATCGGGGCGTCAGCTCACTCATTGTCCGTGTAGAAGCGGGCGGTGGGGTGACCGAGGGTGACCATCTGCTCAAATTTGGTGGCCTCCATGACCCGCCACAGACGTCAGTGGGTATGTCTGTCACACATGCCATCCAACAGCATTGGGCGTCGCGTATGCGTGGACGTGGGTATATGAGAAGCAAGCTGCAGCTGCAGCTGCCAGTAAGTTCCCGACCTGCCAGCTGGACGTCCTCCCGAGATTTTTTCGGCGAATATTCCCTGGCCTCTCTTCAGTACTAGGACTCTCTCTTCGCCCTAATGGCATCAAATTCGACACATGAGTTCGCCGCACCGGTCGGGGGAGTTCCCTATCCGATCGACTTCGCTCCTTCCATCCTCTTCGCCGTCCTGTACGGACTCATGGTCCCCGTCGTCGTCTTCCGGATGGTGCACCCGCGCTCGCGCAACGGAGTCCTCATTGGCACCACGGTCTTCAGCATCGAGCGGTGCGTACCCGTCCATCCATTTGTACCCACTTTGCTTCAAGCACACGTCTTGAATGCCCATTGCTCCCCACACTAGTGTCGTGGCATACGGACTGCGCGCCCACGCCGCGCACTCTGCCAGTGCTCGCGCGAGCGAAGGCCTCGAGACGTACTTCCAGACGACCTACAGCGGCGGCTTCACCTCCATCGGGCAGGACCTCATGCAGCTCCTCCGCGCGTTGCTCGTCTCGTCGACGCTCGGCGGCGACATGGTTGCCCTGCACAAGCTCACCCCGCCGCACGTCTGGAAGGCGCAAATGAGGGGCGGCCACGACAGAGAGGAGGTACCGCTGACAGCCCGCGCACTAGAAGAGGATGACAGTGACGGCGTCCACAAGGTCCACGCCGGTGTCGGTATCGGCTCCGAGGATGCTGCCACTGGCTGTGGGCTCGTCGACCAGCCGGAGCTCCGCCAGACCATCCGGCAGTGGTGCGGCGTGGCGGGCCTCTTGTCCTTGGCGGGCGTGATCATGAGCATCGTCGCGGGCAGCAACTACCAGAACGCCGTCAACAACGGCAGCCACGCGTCGCTCGTCCGCTCCCTCTGGTGCGCACCCTCCCCCTTCCCCCTGGGTCGTTGCTGACTGTCGGACTTCCCTGCCAGGTATGCGGCCGACACGCTCGGCGTGTTCCTGCAGGTCGGCATGGCCTCCGTCGCGGTCTTCGCGTACTTCAGGCTCCCGCGCGTTCCGCGCGCCTCCCTGCTGTGGATCATCGTCATCGCGATCCTCCTCGTACGTTGTCTCCCGAGCCCTGACTCCACCCTCGCGTGCAGCCCCGTTGACGCACTCCTAGGCCACCATCGGCATCTACCGCATAACGGTCCTCACGCACTCCACGACGTCCCTCCTCTCGACCGCCCCGGGGGCGCAGAACTCCGCGGGGGCCAAGGCGTCCTTCTACGCGCTGCACGTCGCGCCGGAGTTCCTGTCCGCTGCGATCCTCATGTCCCTCAACGTGCGCCGCGTGTTCGGGACGGGCCCGTGGGGCGACCGCCTCCCGAAGGATCCCAAGCCCAAGCCCGAGCTGGCCCACGGAGTGAGCGTTACGAAGACGAAAACGAAGACGACATGGGCGGGCCGTGCTTGGAATAAGATTCGGGCTTCGGCGGGGCGGGACGAGTCATAGGTCAGACTCGGACGCGTGCTGCATTCCCAGCACTGGCACCTGTGGAGACAGTGAGGATGGGCCAAGATCGATTTTTCGAATTCCGAGTTTCGAACCTGGTCGTCGGGTGCGGGATTCGACAATCGAGAACAGTTGATTTTAAGCATCGGAGCTCAGGCCGTTACGATGGCTTTGGACGGGGAGGAGGAGGGACTACTGGCTTGCTGGCGGGTGGATACATACCCTTATTTATGTCCGCGAAGCGCGTACTTGGGTAGATAGCGAGGCTCCGCCGCATTAATATTGCGGTTGCGGGTGCGGGGTGAGTTTGCCGCTGTTTGTGCCTCGTATATGCGCCTTCGGGGACTGATCCATCACTTATACATACTTATAAATATATACTCGAGAACAGAACTTCGTCATAGGAAGCCTCTCACTGATGTAGCATAGCATCTTTAAAGCTGAATGTCGCAGTGCATAGCTGATCTGTCTTTTGCCGCAGTGGATCCGGGGGTAGGACGCCCGGAGGCCATATTTTATTCTATAGTTCGCTGACCATCTACACGCAATATAGTTGATGCCCCACGACGGTGTGCCTGCTGCACATTTCAGAGAACCTTGAAGATGATCTGGTTTTCCTCGTAGCTCTACTGACAACTGTGCCATAGCTGACTCCTCCGTCAGCTACGGCTCAGTGGGGCTCGGCCCGTCTTAGTTGGACTCAGGAATGGGTGCACTCGAAATCCCATCCTGAGGTCCCCTCATTCATCAGGCTGGATCGCGGTAATATTCGCGCTTTTGTTCAGGTTTACTGACCATGTGCTCTCATGCCGAAGCTGAATGTCCCTCGCGCAGCACACTGCTGCGATGTATCTCTATACTGCGATCCACGCTGGGTCCGCGCGTTGAGTCTTCAACTAGGACATTCCGCCAAGCATTTCGCGCATAGACAATGGCATCCCCGCCGCCCTCTGCGGCTGCCAGCTTGGAACCTGGTTGGAACAAAGCAGTGCAGTTCGAGGACTGCGCAACGGCGCGCCCCGGGAGGCTGTGACGGCGGTAATCAGCAACGTTGGCTGCGGATAAACTGGCAGCCCGTCCCGATCCACCAGCTGCCAACTGTGCAGCAGTGCACCGTGTCAAATGTCCGGGTCCCAAGTATGCATGGCCTCCAGCACTAGGATCATCTCGCTACATAGCCGTCAAGGTGTTGGCTCATCGTCCGTGTAGAAGCGAGTCGTCGGAGGGACCGTCTCTGCTCATTGGTGGTCTTGATGATCCGCCGGGCCCGCAGACGTCAACGGGTATGTCTGTCACACGCGATCCAACAACATCAGGGCGTCGCATATATGCGGATATTTGTGGCGGACGTGGGTATATGAGCAGTGAGCTCAAGCTGCTGTAGTTGCCCGCAACCATATAGCGAGTGTCCTGTCCCAAGCTCTCCCTTTCGGCGCAGATTTGCCTCCGGGCCTCGTCTTCCCCCCCCCTCGCCTTGTCCATGTCACCAAATTCGACACACGAGTTCCCTGCGCCGATCGGGGGAGTTCCCTATCCACTCGACTTTGCTCCCTCGATCCTTTTCGCCGTCCTGTACGGCCTCATGGTCCCCGTCGTCGTCTTCCGGATGGTGCACCCGCGCTCGCGCAACGGAGTCCTCATCGGCACCACGATCTTCAGCATTGAGCGGTGCGTTATCGTGTGCTCATATCTGCTTTGCTCTTGGTACATGCTCATCTCTCCCCCAACTAGTGTTGTCGCGTTCGGACTGCGCGCCCATGCCGCCCACTCGGCCTCGGCCCGCGCGAGCGAGGGTCTCGAGACGTACTTCCAGACCACTTATAGCGGCGGCTTCACCTCTATCGGGGGGGATCTGATGAACCTCCTCCGTGCTTTGCTCGTTTCGTCGACACTCGGGGGCGACATGGTCGCCCGGCACAAACTCACGCCCCCACACGTGTGGAAGGCGCAAGCGCGAGGCGAGGTCGACAAAGCGGAGGTGCAGCTCGTTGTGCGCACACCGGAAGACGACGATGGCGTTCGCATGGTCGACGTCGACAGCGTTGCAGGTAGCGAGCTCGTCGACCAGCCGGAGCTCCGCCAGACCATCCGGCGGTGGTGCGGCCTGGCGAGCCTCTTGTCCTTGACGGGCGTGATCATGAGCATCGTCGCGGGCAGCAACTACAAGAACGCCGTCGACAACGGTGGCAGCTACGCGGCGCTCGTCCGCTCCCTCTGGTGCGGTCCGAGTTTGCGTTGGATCTCGACCCGAGCCGTCGCTGACTCTCGTGCCTTTCCCGCTAGGTATGCGAGCGCAGTGCTCGGCGTCGTCCTGCTGATCGGCATGGCCCTCGTCGCGCTCTTCGTGCTCCTCAAGATGCCCCGTGTCCCGCGCGCCTCCGCGCTGTGGATCATCTTCGTCGCGACCCTCCTCGTACGTCCTGCGGCTCCCCAAACGTAGTACCCCCGCCCTGACCCCCGCCTATCCCCTTCTCCCCTTATTTTTTTTCGGCTCTCCCTTCCCCGCAGGCCATCATCTGCATCTACCGCATAACGGTCCTCGCGCACTCCACGACGTCGCTCCTCTCGAACGCGCCAGGGGCGCAGAACTCGGCGGGGGCCAAGGTCGCCTTCTACGTGCTGCACGTCGCGCCCGAGTTCGTGTCGGCCGCGGTGCTTATGGCGCTCAACGCGCGCCGCGTGTTCGGGACGGGCCCGTGGGGCGACCGCCTCCCGCGCGACCCGAAGCCCAAGCCCAAGCCCAAGCCGGGGGGTGAGGGCGAGGGCGAGGGCGAGGGCGCGACGAAGATCAAGGCGAAGACGAGGTGGTGGAACAGGAATCGGACTTAGGCATGGGGCTCGTAGACTCGCCATTCAGGTCATGATGTTCCTGGCACCTGTGAAGGCCGGAGTGGGGCTAGTGGATACATGCCCTTATTTACATCCGCGACGCGCGTACTCGGATGGATTTCGGCGGCTCACCGGATTGGTATTGCGGGTGGGGGGGTGAGTTTGCCGCTGTCAGTGTTTGTGCTTCGTATATGCACCCGAGTCGGGGGCTCATCCATTACTTATACACATTACATATTACTAGACCACTCATGTAGAATAATACCCTTATGTAAAGTCGAATATCACAATGCATGACTGGACTCAGTTTCGTCGCGGCTGTGGCCCGTAGCTGCGACGTCGGGCCGTACTGTTCGTACTATGATTTTGATTTGCGTGCCATCTATACGCGTACCCACTTGAACCGACACACCGGTATGCCCATTAGATTCCTCGAGCTCGTAGTTGTACCATATATGATATGGTCGCAGTGCCCTCCGAGCTCCCAATGACCGGATCTCTGTTGCGCTCACTGTGTCAGAGTCATGGGGAGACTAGGCTCGGAAAAGGTTACCTAGTATGTCGGATTCGATCGAGTCGGAAGGCATGCGCATGCAATCACGATATGCTCGGAGCTGCGGCTCTACGTCCATATTGTTTCGTTTCGATTTCGATACGCGCACCAGGCTCACGGGAACAACCCCGGGACCGAGACGATAATGTCGCCTGCGCTTGAATTGGTGCCTCTAGAATCAAGCTCTCCCGCAATGATAAGTTACCCCATTGCAGTGACTGCGCGGCACAGGGCGTAGCTAGTACTAGAACGCTAACTCGCTTTCGAATTCATGATAGAATAGAATCTTTGCACAGCCCCGAGCTGATCACGATATGGATAGATTGGTTGAGACTGGGTGACCTTGTCTCGTACCCATCCGTAGTAAGCTCGCAGCCCACCACCGCATACTACGGATGGGTGCAGACTGAGGACTCGAGGGTAACTCCGGGGGCAGGTAAGAACCAGAGTAGATACTAGAGAGAGAGACAGGCCACTGCTGGCACTGCCTCAGGTGTATGCGTAGAAAGATCTCCGTGCCTGCGCCTCGGATAGTTCCGGAGAAAAGATTGAAGCGGCTGTGACGGTGGCTCTGCATCGGCGCCCCCCCCGAGTCCGCTCTCACCATATGCATGACTCCATGACACCTGCACGAGTCGGCCCTGAGCTTGAGCGACTTGGAGACACTTTCGCTACTTACTCCGTAAAGGACGCGCGTTTTATCGTCGCTTGCTCTCCTCTATCTGTACGACTCATTCGTCCATTGGGTCCCACAGGAAGTTTCGCGGGTCTCCAGGCTACCACGCTCCTTAAGCCTGAGATAAATGCGATCCACAATTCACGCTATTCAATGCTGCGGCGATATACGTACGCACACCTCGACTGACATATCTATGTAAGTAGTCTACTGTAATGCTACGGGCCGCAGCCCGCGGTTGGAACAAAGCTGCGCTCAAATATATATTCGGAGAACAGCCTTGACTCTCACCAAGGTGGGCAGTCGCCGCCGGCCGGTCGACATTGCGCAAACACACGGCCGCCGTTTTGGGTCCGTCAAATTGACTTTGCGGTGCGTGTGGAGCGCCAGTTCTGAATGCATGGCCCGCCATCTTGTCGACGCTCACCGCCTGTTAACTCATCCGCCGGTCTGTTTCTGTATAGAACCGAGTCGTGGCAGCGGCCGTCTTCTCATTCTCATTGGTACGTTCTACAAAATCCTGCAGACGTCAGCGGGTTTATCTCATCCATGCGACTGCGGCGGCGGTCGCGCCGTGGGAGGTGGGGTTTATGAGCAGCAAGCAGCCCGCTATCTTAGGCCCAGTATAGCCCAGTATCTGACGTCCTCTCAGGAACTCTCCCTGCCTGCACACTTCCCCTTCGGTCCATCGATCATTGTTCCGCCTTCACCTTGTCAACGCATGTCGACCAATTCAGCGCACGAGTTCCCTGCCCCCGTCGGCGGAGTCCCCGATGCACTCGATCTCGCGCCGTCGATCCTCTTCGCCGTCCTATATGCCTCCATGGTCCCCGTCGTCATCTGGAGAATGACGCACCCACAATCGCGCAACACCGTCCTCATCGCCACCTCGTTCTTCAGCGTCGAACGGTATGTTACCGTCCACTTACATCTGCTCTGCCCCAAGTAGTGGTGCTCACCAAGGCTCATCGCTCTCCCACGACGACTAGGCTCGTGGCATTTTCACTGCGCGCCAAGGCCGCCACCTCTGCTGAATTTCGTGCGAGCACGGGCCTCGAGACGTACTTACAGGCGACCTACAGCGGCGCCTTCATCTCCATCGGCCAGGACCTCGCCAACCTCCTCCGCGCGTTGCTCGTCGCGTCCACGCTCGGCGGCGACATGGTCGCGCGCCACAAGCTCACGCCGTCGCACGTCCGCAAAGCGAAGTCGCAGACGGAGAGCGACATCATCGAGCTCACCGCTCGTGGCGCACCGGCGGAGAAATCGGACGGGGTCCGTAACGACTCGGAGACCGATGTCGACGCGGGGGACCCGGACCCTGCGACTGTCAGCGAGCTCGTCGACCAGGCGCAGCTCCGCCAGCGGATCCGGCGGTGGTGCGGGGTGGCGACCCTCCTGTTCTTGGTGGGCGTGGTCCTGAGCGCCACCGCCGGCGGGAACTACAAGACCGCACTCGGCGGCCGCGACGGAACGCTCGTCCGCTCCCTCTGGTGGGCCCCTTCCACTCCGAGTTGCGGGTTCGGCTGTGTGGTTATCGCTGACCGTCGAGCGTTGCTCCCAGGTTTGCGAGCACGGTGCTCGGCGTCGTGCTGCTAGTGAGCATGGCTCTCGCCGCGCTCTGCGCGAGCTACAAGCTCCCGCGTGTGCCCCGCAGCTCCGCGCTGTTGATCGTCCTCGTCGCGTGCCTCCTCGTACGTCTTCCTCTCAACCTTGAAGTCACCCCATCCTACCACTGACTCCCCGTTCTCATCTTCTCCTGCTCTTTTTTTTCCCCTTCCCCTAGTCCGTGGTGGGCATCTACCGCGTAACAGTCTTCGGCCACTCGACGACGTCCCTCTCCGAGGACGCCTCGTCCGCGCAGAACTCGGGCGGGGCCAAGGCGGCGTTCTACGTGCTGCAGGCCGCGCCCGAGTTCCTGTCCGTCGCGATCCTCGTGTCGCTCAACGCCAGGCGCGTGTTCGGGACGGGCCCGTGGGGCGACCTCCGCAGACGCGACCCGAAACCCAAGCCGAAGCCAAGTCCGGAGGTCGAGAGCGGGAGGACCGGCGAGGATGCAGCGGATGTTTGAACCCCGAGTCCGAGGCGTAGCAGGGCGGCGTATCGCGGATGTCACATGGCGTAGACGGTGCTGATGTTGGACATGCTAGTGCCAGTGCCGTATTCACATTCGTTCCACTCGCTCTCGGTGCTCAGCGCTTGCTTTTCCGCCTGCGCTGCTCTGCAGGCGATCTACGAGCAGATCCCTGCGGGAGCGTAGGCGGCGAGCGTGACGCATGAGCGGAGACTGCAATGAGACGGTCTTGACACAAATTGTTCTTCGCATCCTCGTCGTACGGTACTACTCGTATCCTTCACTGACACTTTGACACCATCACCCTGGACCTAGGCCCGGACCTACTCGTCCTACCGCTCGAGGTCGCGCGGGGGCTCGGACAAGCCCGCCGCGCATGCCTGATAGCCCTACTCGTGACTAGCGGTGACGGCCGAATTTGGAGGTCTTGAAGCGGCCGTGGCGTTCAGCCCTAAAGCTTGAAGCCTCAAGGGTGGGTGATTGTGAATGCCCTGTGAGTGGCAGTGCCTTGTGAGTGCTTGCAGAGAGCTCTGACCGACTTCCGGGAGCACTGCCAGTAGCACCGGCGGTAGCAAGGATGAGCTTAGAAATACCAAAAACTCGGAGATGAACTACGCCTCAGACGCACCCCGCTCAGCATATCATGCAGACCCCTTCAGGGAGCCCTTCTTGACGATCTATTCACTGTTTACATTCCCTTCGTTCACGACTGGGTCATGAGACAAGTCCTACATCGGAAGACCGAGTGACGGTCTGGGGAGCGCGTAGTTGACAGCGTAGAGAGAAGACGCAAATACGCAGCTCTCCAGCGACGAGAGTGTCAACGAGCACGTCCGGCAAAACCACGCTCGCCGCGCACAAGATACGCCCCACGACCTTCGACGCCGAGAACGTGTGCACGGTGCAGCACAAGCGAACTCGACGCGACCACTCCTGATAGCATTGACAGTGTCTCCTTCGCCGGCGGCGCCACCGCTTGCATCTTGAACTTCGGCAGCACCAACAATCGTGTCGAGAAGCCCTCTTTGTATGGCCGGACCCAGAGGAGCCTCGATGGACAACACGGGATGGCGGCCGATTCGCAGAGTCTGCAACCGCGGCTTGCTTGCAACATGAAACAAGGGACAAGGACGAGTACTACAGTGTTTAGGTGCCAGATGAAACCGTGATTTCGCGCAACGTGTGCTAGGTTTGCCAGGAGAGGCGGTGGTATGAGAGTGTAGCGCTTCAGTGAGATAGTCAATTGACTACAATATGATAAAAAAAGCGCGGTGGTTTGTCCCGCGTGCGAGGCAGGAGAGGGATGTTTTTTGAGGGATGGGTTTGTCACGTTTTCGGCCAGATGAAATGTGTCACTCAACAGTCACAGGAAGCCTTGGGCCGAACGGAAGAATACTGACCATCTCGGAAAACATCCAGTGAGTGACGAATAAGTGTTTCTTTAGCTTGAGATGAATTGCGCATTCATTGATTGAGAGAAACCACATAGCGGCTCATGAGATGAGGTGGGGGCCAGACCTGTCCAACCGCGCGCGACAAGACGCCGTTGCCCACGTGATCAATCTTGATGCGCGAGAACCACGATTTGGGTCGCGGATCGCGAAGGCGAACTCCGTGTCTCTTGAAAATACTATCGGGTACACGCCATGGCAGATAATTACTACTGGTAATATTATTTAGTGTGATAGAAGGGCCCCCGAAAATCTTTACAGTGTTCAACCCACCCAAATGCAATATATTCAGCTTTGTGGGAGAATACCGAAGCAGACAAATATCGCACTACCTGTAACCATGTACTTGGGTCCAGCTACATCGTTTGCATATGACGCGCAAAAGGTGCGGGGCAGCATGCTCTCGAGAACGCGGCTGTTTCATCTGACTGTAAAATTTAATCTGGCGTCTAAACACTGTAGTGTCGACCAACAAACACACGGCGTATCCGTGTCCTCGCGCTGGACTCGGGCCAGATTCCGAGAATGCTCGCGTGATCGAGCTTGGTCAGGGAGCGCCCACTGATCGACAACTGCGGTCACGCACTGGTCACATTGAACCGGTGGCTCTGCACGGGCGCTCGTGGGATGCTCATAAGTACATCGCCGACTCTATCGGCTTGAGCGACTTTGAGACCATTTGCTGGTTCTATCGTCACTTGCTCGATCTCTATGAGCCACCCATCAACAGGGTCCCATAACAAGTTCCGCTGGTCCCACCCGATGCTCAGAGACAAATGCGCCTAGCGTAGCGCACTCCTTCAAGCTCAAGGTAAGTAAATCCGATCCACAATCCACTCTATCGCTGCGATCTACATATGCATACTTCGACTGACATATCTGAACTGTATTATTGCCACCGATCGTAGACAGCGGTTGGAACAAAGCGCAGATTCTAGACTGCGCTCAGATACCCGGAGAACAGCCTCGACTCCCACCAGTCGCCGACCGACATTGGACAAGTACACGGGCCGCCCGTCCAAGTCCGCCAAACTGTCTTTGCAGTGCATGTGAAACGCCGCTTCTCGAAGCATGGCTTGCAATTTAGCCTCGCCGCCCGTTGGCTCATGCACGGCATGTTGTGCCCGTCTATATCTGTAGAGAAACGTCTCGTCGTAGCGACTGGATCCTCATCTGATTTCTACGAACTGCCGCAGACATCGGTGGTTATGTCTCTCACATGTGACTGCGGACGTCGCATATGTGGTGGATGTGGGGTACATGAGCAGCAAGTTGCCTCTGTCCTTGGCCTGTCAAACGTCCTTTCAAGTTATCTGTTTCAGCCCACATTCCTTTTCGATCCGTTGATGTTGATCTTCCCTCCGCCTTCACCGCGTTCATGCCCTCAAATTCGACACACGAGTTCCCTTCCCCGGTCAGTGGAGTCCCCGATGCGATAGACCCTGCACCCTCCATCCTCTTCGCCGTCCTATATGCGCTCATGGTCCCCGTCGTCATTTGGAGGATGGTACACCGACGCTCGCGGAATGGTGTCCTCATCGGCACCTCGGTCTTCGGCATCGAGCGGTACGTTACCGTCTACTTACATCCGCTTTGCTCCAAGTGATCGCCAACTTGAACGCTCACCGCTCTCCCAACTAGTGTGATGACTTTTACACTGCACGCCAAGGCCGCCACCTCTGCGGGATTTCGCGCGAGCAAGGGCCTGGAGGCGTACTTCCAGACAACCTACAGTCCGAGTCGCGGTTCGGCTCGATGCTAGATGGTCGTCGCTGACCGCCGAACCGTTATGCCAGGTATGCGAACACGGTGCTCGGCATCGTTCTGCTGGTGGGCATGGCCCTCGTCGCGCTCTTCGCGTACTACAAGCTCCCGCTCGTCCCTCCTCGTACGTCTTCGACCTCATCTTCAATATCCTACTGCAACTACACAGTCACTTACTCCTCCCCTGCTTCCATCTTCACCTCCAGTAGTCCATCGTGGGCATCGACCGCCTGACAGTCATCGGCCACTCGAGGACGTCGCCCTTCTCGACCGCGCCCGGGGCGCAGAACTCCGCGGAGGCCAAGGCGGCCTTCTACACCCTGCACGTCGCGCTCGAGTTCCTCTCCGCCGCGGTGCTCATGTCGCTCGACGCCCGCCGCGTGTTCGGGACAGGTCCGCGGGGGGCGGGGGCGACCTCTGCCCGAGCGACCCGAAGCCCAAGCCCAAGCCCAAGCCCAAGCCCAAGCCCAAGCCCAAGCCCAAGCCGGAGCTCGAGGCCGAGCGTGGGAGCAAAGGCGGGAATGCAGGAAGTCGGACTTTGGCTCGGGCCTTCTTACAGTAGACTGCGGGCGGGCGGGCTCATCGGGCTTTGGTGTGGCGCGTTCCTGACGCCTGTGCGCACTGAAGACTCGCAGGGTGCGGATCGAGTTTCCAGGTTCCCAGTGTCGTCTCGAGGGCCGGGGTCCAGGCTGCCAGTGGGTTCCGACTCCGAGGTCAATAATCGAGGATATGGAGATGCATACGTGAGGCTTTTGGGCGGGCACTGCCAAGGCCGAGGGCGACACTGCTGGAGCTAGTAAGTCCATAGCTTTATTGGTATTCGTGGCGCGTGTATTTTGGCGGTATGCGGCGCTCCGCTGCCCTTCGACGTCACGGATGTCGCGCGTTGTGGGGACGTGCCCTCTGTCGGAGCGTCGGTGCGGGGCGGCGTTTGGACGCTGTTAGGCACAGCGACAACTCTTTGACGTTGGGGCTCGGAAGCTTGACCCTGCACCATTCCAGGAATCGGGCGGCTGTTCAAGCTTCACGACCTGCATTCGTTTCGACTGTTAGCGTTACTTACTGGTCAGGCTCAAGGGGGAGGGCGCCCAGGCACACTGGGAGCAGCGGTTTACACCGGGTCGGAGCCTGTGCGCACGGTATAACGACTGTGTACACTGAAGAGGTGCGATCCCCGCATCCGAGTTCCGAGTCGCGCACGGAACGCCCTTCAAAGTCTTCTTGGATGGTGTACCCAATCAGGACCACCCCTTCTGTGCGAAGTTTGTGCGAGTGGGTGACACAGATGATCATGATCGCGAACGCGGACTTGTGACTCAACGTGGTAGTCGTATCTCTGTACGCCAGTGGGTCGTGGCGACAAGTACGTTCCGCAGGCTTCTCCGCGGGCCACAGAAGGATGGCTGTCTTCGTCTTGGAAATCCGCCTCCAGGTAAGTGCTGCACTGTCTTGAGCTTGATATTCCCCTACCAGTGCCACCGAAGCTGATCGGTGCCTGTTACAGTATTCGCTCGCTCTGTCGGACTCACGTTGCCCGTCGGACGTCCCTTCCTCGCAGCGGCAGCGCAACGGCTCGAGCGTCCCAGCACGTTGAACTGTACATGAAAGGAATCGCACATGTGAAACCTTAACATCAACGCGAGCCGGCGGCATCGAAGCGAATCGACGCGAGCCGGCGGACATCGGCTCTCTGGGTCTGAGGCTCTTCCCTCGCCCACCGACGCACCAGTGGTTCGTCACCAATGACCATCGAATTCGGGATCAAAACCCAACTTTCAAGACCCCTGGCGGCTGGCCTGAGCCTGAGAGAATATTGGGTGTGCCTGGACGCTTGCCGAGCGCGTCCAGCCTGAGCGCGCTCCCGAGGCTGGGCGCGCCGCGCTGAGGCTCGGGAGCTTCGGAGGGCATCACGAACACCGAGAAGGCACAGCTGGAAGCAAGAGATCGGTTTTCCCGGGTGGGTGCGTGTGCTGCTCTTGATTCGCGAACGTTGGGTTTGGTAGGTAGGTTACCATGCTTATAGAGTCGGATGTCTCTCGGAAGCTATCGGAGTTGGTGCGACTATAAGTACATGCACTCCGAGTCGAGCCCCGAATCAGATGGCGGAGAGACATGACCATATGCGTATGTTTCGCCAGGTGTTTTTCTCTGGCGATCAAACACCAGCTGGATGGAAGCTTTGCGGTGACCGGCGGAGACTCAGTCAATCAGCCTCGATGCTCGACATAGGCCTTTGCAACTATGTCATGAGCTCAACTTGCTCAACCGGTTCGCATATAGAATTGATAGCAGCCTCAAATGACTATTGGAACATAAGCCAAGTTTGCTACGCCATACTTGCTTTATTGCAACTGAATAGCAAAAGCATAGCAACATCCATTTCAATTGGACACGTCCGGGATCGAACCGGACCCCTCTCGCAAATCGGATGCTAAGCGAGCGTGATAACCAACTACACCACGTGCCCATGCAATCTCTGTGCTAAATTGTCTATAAGATGTGGAGAAGAATGTGGTCGCGAACGAATACACTCGGGAAACAAGTAGTAATAATAAAGTACTAAGTATTCTAACGCACCACTTGGACCGTTGACCACAGGAGCCTCGTCCGGCCGCTACGTATACGTGTGCAGTACGTTCATACGCTGAGATCCAAGATCGTCTACGAGCGTCCAGCAGCCGGGCAGGCTAATGAAAACGCAAAGAAACTTGAAGCGAGGATGTCATCGCCTCAAGCTGTTCCTGGCGTGCACGTTTGCAATCGACGACCGCTTTATGTAAAGTCGCAGGGGGACATCGACCAGGTACAGGACCACAAGGCCAGTACTTTTGCGATAACAAACACATCTGACGCGTGCGAGACTGAGGTGTCAAAGGCATCATGTGCTCAATGAAGGATGGCGAGGGTGTCGTCGAGGCCAAATAGAGGAGTGGGTCGCTGGGTTCTCATGGGGCGGACTGGCTGGAAGATGGAGGGGACGTGGGAGGGGTGAGGGGAGGGGGAAGGGGCGGGATGGGAGGGAAAGAGGGACGTTGGAGAGATGCCATAAATGGGAGTCAGGTACGAGTGATGTGCCTGGAGGGAAGAGGGCCAAATGGACACTGCCAGGACAGAGTCCGTCTGTTCCCTCCTCCCTCCCCACCGCTCCCTCCCCCCTCCATGCCGCTCCGCCCGCCGTCCACCGCAGGCAGGCCCTCGTCCGCCCGCCCCAACACCGCCCACACCGGCACAGGCTCCGCCTTCTACTACGACCGCGACCCCCAGTACACCTATGACTACGATATCGACGAAGAAGAGGACGACGACGACGAGTCCGACGCAGGCGACGTCTTCGCCTTCGGCCCTCCCCCCACCCCCGCATCCCCCATAACCTCCCCGCCTGCAGCATTCGATCCCTCCAACTTCGATCGCGTCGGTCCCGTCCCAGGCCCGTCCCAGCCACAGCCGTATCCCAGGCATCCATACCCGCTCTCACCCGTCGAATCGCCCCCCTCGACGGACTCCCAGAACCAGCATGACCCAGATGATGCCTACCGCCTACGACGTCTTGCACCAACAACAGCGATCTCCACCCCCACAACCGGTAATACAGGCCGATTTACGGGCGTGAGCTCTGCTATCAGCTCGCGTGAGGTTCATGTCTCTCTGCCGACAGGAGACGAATCGACGGGAGGGAAGGGAAAGGATCGGCCGCCGTCGACGACACGGTCGATGAGTTTCCCGAGTGTGGCAGACTCGGCGTCCATCAAGTGAGTTCTCTGTTTTCCGTCGAACGATTTTCCGTCTGTGCTCGAGGACCTCTGCGTGTTAGATCGGGTAAATTGCTCTCCCTACTTTTTCCCATCTCCCTTTCTTGTGAGGGGTTTTCGCCTACACGATATGCTGTTCTTGGGAATCTACAACCCTGCGACTTGCATCTCGGAGGAATACAACCATCGCGGAGACCAACCACTTTCCACTTATCTCTTGGCACATCTCCGGCCACGCAGATATGCCTTGTGATATCGGGTTCCCTCAGATCTCGGTCAAGGCGTGCTGTCCATCTACGCAGAGCGTCGCTCGTTGACAGACTATTGGTACAATGTTGACCCGAATCCTACTGACCATCTATCTTCTCGTAAAGGATGGAGTTCCCGTTCGAGGACGAAGACGAGGACAGTCCGTATCCCGAAGTGCGCGCGTCTGTGTCAAATATCGACGACACGGAGATGCCTGCCATGACACTTAGGATGTGGGGCATTGGATTGGTGCTGACGCTCGCTGCAGGGTATGTCCTCCGATCATATTTTGAGGGTGACCTCTACTCATCGTCGGCACCTCTCAGATGTGCAAACCTGTTCTTCAACTTCCGACAACCAGCACCATCAATCGTATCTAGTGTGCTGCTCCTGATAGCACATCCTATAGGCAAGTTGTGCGCACTAACAATGCCAATACGGACGTATCGATTGCCCAGATGGATGGGACCCCTCGGCGGCTACGAGTTCTCGTTCAACCCTGGCCCGTGGAACATCAAGGAGCACGCGCTCGTTTATATCATGGCCAACGTCTCCATAGGCGTGCCGACTGCGCTTAATGCGGTCGTCGTCGCGGAGCTCGACTACGGAGTGAAGCTGGGCTACGGGTTTAACGCGCTCCTCATCCTGGCAACCCAGCTCACCGGCTTCTCGCTTGCCGGCCTGTGCCGTCGATACCTCGTCTGGCCCGCAAGCATGGTCTGGCCGCAAAATCTCATCGTCTGCACCCTCTTGAATACGCTGCATGCGGAAGAGGAAGATGCGCGGGGAGGCGTCACGCGATTCAGATTCTTCTGCTACGCCGCCGTGGGCTCGTTCTTCTGGTTCTTCCTCCCTGGTATGTCGGTCTGTCGACGGGGCGTGGCGTGCGGGCGTCTGCTGACTTTTGGGCTGTAGGCTACCTCTTCACCGCGCTGTCCACGTTCTCATTCGTCTGCTGGATCAAGCCGCAGGACGTCGTCATCAACCAGCTCTTCGGCGTGTCTGGTGGTCTTGGCATGAGCGTCCTCACCTTCGACTGGTCCCAGATCACCTGGATCGGCAGTCCGCTGATGGTGCCCTGGTGGGCGGAGGTGCAGATCTTCGCTGGCTTCTTCTTGGTCTATTGGGTCCTCTGCCCTATCCTCTACTACACCAACGTATGTTCTTGTCGAACTCGAACTATTTATGCAGAGCTAACCTCCGTCTAGTCCTGGGACCTCGCATACTTCCCGCTCATGGCGAATGCGCCTTATGACCGGTTTGGCCAGCAGTACAACATCACGCGAGTCCTCACTGACGACCAGACGTTCGACCCGGTCGCATTTGACAACTACTCGCCGCTGTATCTTCCCGCGTCGTTCGCGATCACGTACCTCGTCGCCTTTGCGCTCTCATCAGCCATGATCGTGCACACCGTCCTCTATCACGGCAAGACGGTGCTGCACGGCCTGACGCAGACGCGCATCGAGAAGGACGACATCCACGCGAAGCTGATGCGGGCGTACCCGGAGGTGCCGGACTGGTGGTACCTGCTCACGTTCATCGGCTGCTTCGCGCTCGCGATCGTCACCGCAGAGGTACGTATCTTCTATGTACCACGTACGGACATCTCGGCGGCCAGCTGATCCCGACGTGTGCATTCAGGTTTGGCACACGGAGATCCCGGTGTGGGCGCTGCTTCTTGCGATCGCGCTCCCAGTGACGTACATCGTCCCCTCTGGATACGTCTATGCGCTGACCGGTCAGAATGTGAGCTCTTGTGTTTGCTGGTGACACATACGCATACGTTGACACTTGTGGACTTCATTTTAGATTACGATCAACCTCCTCGCGCAGATTATTCCGGGCATGATCCTCCCGGGCAAGCCGCTCCCCAACATGGTATGCACAATGGCCTTCCCTTTCACGTTGCCAATCCTGGTTCCCTCACACGCCCACACAGATCTTCAAAGCGTACGCTGTGCAGACGCTCGCGGAGGGCACCGCCTTCGTGCAGGACCTGAAGCTCGGGCACTACGTCAAGCTCCCGCCACGCGCGACGTTCGTCGTGCAGCTCGTGGCCACGACGCTCGTCGGGCTGCTGCAGGTCGGCGTGAAGGAGTGGATGTTCGCGAACATCCCGGACATCTGCCAGCCGGATCAGAAGGACGCGCTGGTGTGCCCGCACAACCAGGTGCTCTACACGACGTCGGCGATCTGGGGGCTCATCGGGCCCGCGCGGCAGTTCGGGACGGAGTCGATCTACCACCCGCAGCTGTACGCGATCGCCATCGGCGCGGTGCTGCCGCTGCCGTTCTGGCTGTGGCAGCGCAAGTGGCCGAACCGGTGGAACCGGTTCGTGAACCTGCCCATCGTGCTGAACGGGATCGGCTTGATTCCGCCCGCGACGGGGATCAACTACTCGTCGTGGTTCCTGGTCGGGTTCATCTTCCAGTTCCTCGTGAGGAGGCGGAACTTCGTGTGGTGGAGCAAATTCAACTACGTGCTGACGGCGGCGTTCGACTGTGGGACGGTGCTGTCGGTGCTGTTCATCTTCTTCACGCTGCAGTTCCCGAAGGGCGGGTTCTTCGTGAATTGGTGGGGGAACACGGTGTATTTGAACAGTGCGTTTTCGTTTTTCTTTCTTTTATACTTGCGTTATGATGGCTGACACTGCGCTTTCCAGCTGCGGACTACAAACACTCGCCTTTACGGACGCCGCCGGACGGGGGGATCAGGTAGTAGGGCCGTGGACGACCTGGCGCACTCATTTTTACCTGCACTTCGTTTCGTCGGTCTCTCCTTTGGTCGATCATTTGGGACATTCGTTTAACAGAGCAGCGTGTACGAGTCGCGTTTTGGCGAAAGCTGCAGTCGAGATGTGAAATCAGCAGCAGCCGATGTTTTGTCTCTTACCACCACCCTCCTACCACACGCCACCCGCCGCACGCGCGTTCTACCTCTTCCCGTCACGTCGCCCGTGCAGGCCTTTCATTCGTTGTCTCGCGCGTCGCGGTACCCGTTACATCCCCTTCCCATGATATTTGGTTATGTATAATTTTCCCCTCTGCCTTTCCTTCCGTTCCGCCGCGTCACCTCGGGAGCACACCACCACAAACACCTTCACCCTCAGTCCGACGCCTTCTCTTCACCCGCGCATTCCCTCCCTCCCCGGATTCCTGCAGCCCGGCTGGCCAAGTCCTGCGTCCCCCATCCGAGGCTGACGGCGTTCTGATAAAGCAACCCCCCTGCGCTCCGTCACCTCCCCCACCCTCGCACCGTCGTCGCGCCATTCCCATGCCCCGAGCCCGTGTCCGTGTCCGGTCCTGTTTCTGTTTCGCTTTCGCCTTCGTTGTTTCGGCGTGTGTGTCCTGCCTCTCGATTTAGCACGATACTAGATATACCTTACACCGCAGTACATCGACGCCGAGCCGTCTGTGATCTACACACCTATGTAACCCACTCTTTCTCTCTCTCCCTCTCCCTGTCGTGCCCAGGTTAGGTTTTCGTCCACTCCACTCCCACTCCCATGGTCGCGGTCGCTGTCGTGGGCACAGTTGGAGGCGGTGCGCATCGCATGCACACTCCGCAGCAGTAGAGGCCTCCCACCCACCCCACGTCGCCGCCCTCGTCCGTTCCTCACTCCCACCTCCTGGTCGTTTCTGGTTTCGGTTTTAGGTCGCACGCATATGGTCCGCTCGGTCGCTCCCTCCCTGTCCTTGTCCGACTGGTGTTTTCGGTTGTTTTCTTTTCCTCTGTCCTTTTCCCTTCCGTTTTCCCCTCGGTCGCGGTGGTAGTGTCCTGTCCTGTCCTGTCCTGTCCTCTCTAGTCCTCTCTCCGCAGTGTGTCCCGCCCTCTATGTCCTCCAAGTCCCTGTAGCAGAAACAGCATTGGCCACGATATGTAAATATCGATATCGGGGCTCGCATACATCGTACACGTACACGTACATACGCACATACACAGCAACAAAATATCCAACCTCTCATTTCAACACTCAACCGTCTCTCTCTTTGGGCTGTCGGGGCTTATGGCTGGTTCGAACTCTGGCTTGCCGTTTAATATTAGTGTCTGTCGACGAAAGCAATCGCAGTGCATATCATTATATGATACATACAGTATATCGCTCTTGCTCCCACCAGCACTGTACTGCGCCCGGGCGTTCCACAACGCGTGTGGACATCCGATACTTCGGTATCCCAGTCAAACGAGTACGACCACAACCGTGTTCGTCGGACGGGCCGCGGTCACAGTGTCCATGTCCAACCTCAACTCACGGCCAAGCCTGTCATTGGCCCCGACGTCGACAATTTCCCCGGTCCGATGCTTCGTCGGACAAGTACGTGATCCCAAACCCTATGAGAACAAGGGTGCGAGCGAGTGCAGCTGGGTCTGTTGTAGATTATAGACGTAGAGCGGTCTTCGCTGTCGAAGAGCCGTGCGGCTGCAGTCGTTGTCTTATTGTTCAAGGTGGAGGGGTTAGAGAGCGCCGCGCTACTTATTCTGACGTGCGACTCCTGGCTCGGCACAACGGCACGAGCTCCGACTCTGAGGGATGATAAATTTAAAGAGAGGCGGAGGACGGATTCGTGCGCGCCGGGGCCGTTCAAGTTGGTTGATGTGCTTATGAGGATCGCCCGAACAAAGGAGGAGACTAGAGAAACTTTGGTGGCAGCAGTAGGTTATCTTGTGTGGGATGATATGCATCATGGTGGACTTCTGTGGCAAGGCGGATGCTAAGGCTCTAGAAAAGTTGTTACTAACGCTTATTACTGAATATCACTGGGGTCTTCTCGTCATCAAAAGAACTTAGGAAATCCCTCCTCCGTTCTACAGGCAATTACTTCTGTCGAGCCGGTTTTACTACCATGTCACCTTGCAATTCAACTCCCTTTGAGTCAACTGAGGCTTGTTGTGCCGCGGCGGGCGAGGGGTGGCGGCGTCGAATGTGCACGACGGGCGCCACTGACGTAGGCTGCGCCGGGCGACAGAGGCCATCGCGGTAGAGCTTGTCCCCCACCCTCCCGTCTTCTCCCTCTGCTCGCTGTCATGTTTCGCTACAAGGACTACATCCCGCTGCCTCGCTGGTCCGATGGCGAACCTGGGAGCCCTGGACACTACCGCAACAAGAACCCCGCAGACAGGCGACGGCGGATCGGACAGGGCTTGGTCGTCCTCTCCGTGCTCGCGAACGTGTACTTCCTGTACGCGACGCTCACGAGCTGGCCTGCGCCGTTGGATAACTACCAAGCACTGTGAGTACTCGTTTCACGCGTTTGTGCTCTCGTTTGCGCGTCCGCGGTCATACGGAGACCAGAGAGGGACGAGGGACGATCTCGAGACTCGAGGGGAGAGAGGCACCGTGTCCCGGGAAGACCGTGCTGGGGTGGACCCTTGTTCCCGTTTGGCTTTTCACCGGTCGTGCGGGAGGTGTTAGGGAAGGAGCTCGAGGCGTCGGCGCCAGGTGACAAGCAAGCGTGGAATGGAGTGTGGTTCGGAGGGTTTCTGGTGGGTTGTTGTATGCGCGAGGGCCAGGTGTCGATGCATGGTTGGCACACCGGCTCCCTGAGTTGGGGCGAAGCACGGCTCCATGCATTCGTTGTTGCTTCCAGCCTGTACTCGCGACCGAACAGGTTCATGATACAGAATCTACTTCTAGGTCTGTATGCAGTAAGAGGTGCTCGATTCTTCTGGAAGCTGTACGCTGGTCGGATAGCTTGTTTGATGGAGGTGTTGGACTACGCGAGCATCCCGCATATCCAGTACAATTTCTCGTCATGCATTGCGTCGGGAGGGTCCTATGTGCGTCCTTCACACTGCATAGGAAGATGGGGGACTTTACTTTATGCATTACGAGAAATCGTGTAGTAGCAAAGGACCGATCTCCGTCCTTGTTCCTATCTTCTTTCGACGGGTCTCTTTCCGGCGGTAAAATTAGACTCGCGAGGATGTTGTAGAGACGAACAATCCGCGCCGTTTGAGACCCATGTCCTCGCAATTTGATTTGTGCAGGTCGGGGAGCAACGCCAGTCTCGCTCGAAGGAGGGTTTCTGAAGACGAGCTCTTCCGCTAGCCTCCCATAGCCCGTCACCAGCGTCCACATCTAGAAGAATTGAGGACCGATGTGGCTTTGATGCCGACGAGCACGGATGCCGTCGACCTGCGTCTGCTGTGTACGCAGGCTCATCTTGGATGTTCTGGGTGGGGTGTCTCTAGGGGTGCTCAATCATCGCAGCTACTGGCCACTGGCCGCATTCAGAGGCGATTAATAGGAGATGGTGGGTTAGCTCAGTCCCCCGTAAATGGCAAGGGTCCGGCCGCACTCCTTACTCTCGTTTCATTTGGATGTGTCTATCGCCCTCCCTACGCCTCCGAAAAATACAATTCTTGATACGTCGAAGACGAAAATGTTCCGCGCCGTTTGATACCAATGTCGAGCCACCTTTAACGAGGGAACATCAAACTAGCCCTGAACGCGGCCAGCGAGAAGTGGCCACAAGGATTGAGGACCCCTTCTCAACTGCAGTCGAGGTCTTCATCGCTGTATGACGCGCTCATGGGACCACTAGTGTTCCAGAGTACTGAAAATAACGGACTTTGCATCTCACACGTTGTCCCAGAGTCCGGTGGTTCGGCGCACTTGGAACGGATTGACCCTTCTGTCGGTGCAAGCGATTCGTCGAATTGCCCTCACAATGTTCATAGAAGCTGCACTGCCAGAGCCCCCGTGGCGTTTTCTCACTAGGCTTTCCTTCCGCTGACATTGCAATCGATCTTGGAAGATCCTCTCAGCCTCGAGGGGGTGCGTGTGGTACGTTCTGTCCACAGCAAAAAAGGCTGTCCGAGACGGAATACCCATTCCTGCGGGCATAGGGCTCGTCGAGTCTTCCCTCCGCAGCAATGTGGGATCCTGTTTCACATTGTGAGAGCGCACCATACGTCTCTGGTGTTATTCAGGACAAGGGAGAGATATCACCTACATAAATCGTCTCAGACGACGCATGTCGCCGATGGGCGCAATATGGTGTTTTTGGCCGTTTTTCCCATGCTTCTGCTCCCCGACGAAGACCGACGCGACTGACCCAATGCCCCGGTTCCCACCAGAAACACACACCCCATCCTCGACACCAAGGCGCTCGCCGCGTTCACGCCCGCGAATCCCACGGACAACGCGATCGTCACCGGCCTCTACACCGACGCGTTCGCGACCGCCGTCGCGACGCTCGGGCACACGCTCAACGTCGCCAACTCGTCCGCCGCGCGCCTCCTCTACTACATCGACGGCAAGATCTCCAAGCGCGCCCTGTGCGTCGCGTCGGTCTCCGGCTGGGAGCCCGTGCCCATTGAGCGCATCGCGCCGCCCTTCGGCGGCGTCCACCGCCACTTCCTCGACCAGTACTCGAAGCTGCGCCTGTGGACGCTCGACCAGCGCGGCTACAAGTCCGTGATGTACATCGACTCGGACACGCTCGTCCGCCGCAACTTTGACGAGCTCTTCCGGCTCCCCTACACGTTCGCCGCCGTGCCCGACGTGTACGCCGACGCGCAGGGGTACGTGACCGCGTTCAACGCCGGCGTCCTCTTCCTCCGGCCGGACAGCGCGCTCTTCGCGGACATGGTCGCCAAGATCGCGACGGCGCGCTACCCCGCGGAGCAGGCCGAGCAGGCGTTCCTCAACCACTACTTTGGCGCGGAGGCGCTGCGCCTGCCGTACGCGTACAACGGGAACCTCGCGATCAAGAAGCGCACGCCGGCGCTCTGGGCGGCGCTCCAGGACGAGCTCCGCATCGTGCACTTCACGATGGCGAAGCCGTTCCTGCAGGGCGACTACGAGGAGGTGCCGATGGACCAGCTCGAGCGGAACGCGGACAAGGTCGCGCGGCGCAAGTCGGCGTACAAGCAGGAGATCGCGGAGTGGGTCGAGGTGTGGCGGGAGACGCGGCGGACCTATGCCTCCAAGCTCGCAAAATGCAACGCCATGTGATGACGACGGCGACGACGGCGGCGGCAGCCCACGAACTACGTACTATAGACGCGACGCCCGCGATGGTCGATCGCACGGCGCACTAGACATATTTATCTTCGCTACCCTGCGGATTGGCATAATGTATTATATTCCAACGACACCTTCTTGAACTTGGGGGCTCCTGCTGACGGTCGAGCGTTGAGGCCTGAGGTTGAACGTTGAACGTTGAGAGGCGAAAGCTGTGGAATGTGTGCCGTGAATGGGTCGTCATGTTGGTGCGTTGCGTCGAGTACGGCACGTGGGCTTATATGTACATAATGTAACTGGACGCGAGACCTAGTGCGAGTGTCCGATTCACTTGGAGTCCATGGCCTGCCCATCCCAACATGTCTGGGCAGTGCTGCGCCCCATGTGGCGGCTCTGGCCGCCGTCAGCACGGGGCGATGATTACGTCCAGCTGGAGCTGGAGCGTGAGGGAAGGTGAAAGCAAAAAAGCAAGTCCGAGCCTGGGGTGAACACAGAAAAGGCTATGATATACTGCACAGTGTACGTGTGTGGTAGTACTTGGTAACTTCACGACATAGGTATGGAGCGGTAGAGCAAAAAAAGACATCAAACATCTACCAGTAGCCCATCATTATACGATAGATACACGCGACCGACCCGCCCCGGAGCCTACACCGTCGCTGTTGGATTAGAAGCTGCCACGCGTCCCCAAAGAAGGCAGCTCGTTGACTCATTGAGGAGGAGATCGGCGTGCTCCGCGACCGGCCATATTCATCTCACCGCCATCGAGGCCGGGTGGCGGGACGGGCGGGTGGCTGGTATATGAAGAATCATAAGACTCTCGCTGGGGGCCCATGCCTCTCTGGTTGGGGTTGAATGCGTAGGATTGCGCGGGGGAGGCGAATCGTGGTGGCGCAGGAGGGCCATAGCGTTCAGGAGCAGGAGACGCGAAGCGTTCTGGCGCGGGGGACGCGAATCGTTGTGGGGGGTACTGCTGGGGCGGAGGGAACTGGCTCATGGAGCCTTGGGACGGGTATGGTCGGTGGAGAGGCGCTTCACGATATGCCTCGTTGGGGTACGCTGCAGGGAGCAGGGGCGTCTGAATACCCTCCGGCGGCGTGGTGGCGAGGCCGTAGCTGAGGTCGACGTTACTCCTGCTCGCGGCCATATTCGGATCGAAGTATTCGGCGCTCGGGGGCTGTGGTAAGGTAGTCAGGTGGAGAGGTGGGTGCACGAGATTGGCAAGCGACTCACCTGGTTCAGCAACGGTTGGTTGTCGGGGATGTCTAACCTCGTCATCTCAATCTCAGGCTGGGGACCATATGCCATGTAACGGTCGTAGTTGAGCGCCTTCGAAGGAGCGGGCGAGGCACGGCCGCTATCGGGGTACATGCCCTTCGACTCCATGAGCAAGTTCGACGACGCGATGGACTGCGTGTCCCAGTCATCTCCTCTGTCGCGCCGGTACAACGCAGGATCGTACTCGAGATCGCGCTGCACACCACGTTCATTAGCCTCTACAAATCTCGAACGCAGTTGAATCAGAGCCTCTCACCTCTTGGATACCAGCGATCTTAATGCCTCCAGCGATGACGGCGTCCATCGCCTGGCCGCCCATTTCGTCCAGCTTCGTCTGCGATTTGCTCACCTTGCCCGAGAACACTTGCGAGAGAAGATGTGTCATATTCGCGTGTACCATCGGCGTGAACAGGTCCGAGTGGAGCGCCGGGTGCCCGAACCGCTTCTCAAGCCGGTTTTGCGACGCATCGTGGCGGCGGGAGTGCACCTGTGCCTCGCGCAGCTCCTCCTGGGACGGCATGTAGTACCGGAATGAGGGCTGGAAGAAGCGATGGATGTACATCTTGAAGACGATGATGAGCAGGATCGGGGGGATCGTGGCGAGCCAGTATAGAGACTTGAACGAGTACTGGAGACCGACGGTGAGGATCATGATGCACTGCATGAGGACAACAGCAGCAAGGAGACGGTTGATGACGACGTTCCACATACGCTGTACAGTCGTCGTTAGTCGGAAGCTCGTACAGCATCAACAACAACCCCGCGACCAGTTAGTTACTCACCCCGCCGCTTTCGGTCTTCGACACGTAGACAAACATGAGTTGGTACTTGTACACCCATGAGCTGATCCAGAAAACGATCGCAGCAGCGACGGCTACGAGCGGCGCAAGAGGCGCGAAGAACAAGCCGACGGCGCCCATGAAAAGCTGCACAAACGATCAGCACGAAGTTGAGCTCAGGCATAACGCTGCGGGTTCATACCATGTTGGAGCTGCAATGGACTTCCGGTCAGCGACATTGCCTAGAAAGGTGAGGTAAGGGAAGACGCACAAGTAGATGGAATACTGGAATTCCGGAGGCTGAGTCCATTCGCGAATCTCACGGGGTGTACGACCCAAGAGGCTACAAACGCAATTATGTAAATAAATGCGCTCCCCGATCACTGCGCAGGAACTTACTGAGTCTTGAAGAAGACAATGACAAGGTTGAGCAGCTGAGCAAGGTCAAAGAGGACCAAGAATCCACGAAGCCTAGTGCGACATTAAAATTAGTGTGTGCCGGCCATGTTCTGCCTGAACATCGAACGCACGGGAAATAGGTGAGCCAGTACGACGACTGGTCGATGTACGTGTGGTTGATCGTCTCAGGAATGTCTGTAACCCAAAGCAAGACGATTAAACCCTGAGCGAAACCAACTAGCAACGCAAGCCGCACCTTTGAGCTTGTTCAGGATCTCACCGAAACTCAGGTGCTTCCCAATCGACAGGATCACGATCCTCGCCGCATCTAACAGCGATACATGAGCATCAAGCCAATTCACCGCGTTTCAAGTCTGCTTACTGAAGAGGACGCCGATGAGCGTGAAGATGATGAGCTGCGAGATGATGAGGAACGCAAAGTAGCGCGCGACAACGGCACGGTCCAGGCGCGAGTGCGTGTACGCGCCCATGAACTTGGTCAGCTTGCGCATGATGATGGGCAGTGCCCACCCGAACAGCGCAGACACCGCCGGTGGCAGCACACCAGAGACAATCGTAAAGGACCCAGACGATTGTTCGGACCAGGTCTCGAGGAACGGCACGAAGGCAGTGAGCTACAATGGACCATAGACCAGTGCGAGAGGCCGAGACACAGTTAGATCCCTGCGACGTAAAGATAGACATGCTCTGCACTCACGGAGGACAAGTTTGCCAGGACAGAGATGATCAGCAGCGGGATGGTGTTGAACGTGCAAACCGCAATGAGCCAAAGCCAGCCAATGGTCTGTGCCCGACGGACCTCGGCCTTGCTCCTGCCCAAGTTCTTCCAGACGATGTCCTTGGGGTTCGGGGCGAGCATGATGGTCGCGCCCTTCGGATGCTTGCGCCGGAGTAAGTTCGCGACGATATGCGCGTATGGCACAGCGGCCATGGACGCGAAGCCGTAGTTCTCGGGCTTGCGCAGGTCGATCTGCTTCCGGAACTCTTCCACCGCACGGTCCGCACGCTGGAGCTTGTTCGTGTAGTGGTCGATCGCGTCCTTGTTCTCCCCGCCGCAGCCCATGGTGCCGCCGATGGTGAGCGTTGGTCGCTTCTTGCCGATCTTGCCGTCCTTGAGGTGCTTCACGAGCACCTGCTCGAGCTCCCGCACCGCGTCGTTGTGGTAGTCGATGAGCTCCGGCAGGCGACCGACCTTGCGGCCGATATGGACGGAGGTTGTTGGGTACGGGACCTGCACAGACTCGAAGATAGCGCGGAGGCCCTCGTCGGACTGCAGCTTCCTTGGTACCTCCGTGACCATGAGCGTTCGCGCGTAGAATGACTGGAGGTATTCTGGAGAGCGGAACCACTCCCTCCGAAGGCGCACGACCTCGCGCCAGTGCACGTATACGAAGCCGATCACGAGGAAGGTAATGAGGTAGGTGACGACGACGTGCGCGATGATCCAGTTTCCCCCGACGCTCCGGATGGTCAGCATCGACAGCACGTCACGGTTCTTGGCCGGAACGAAGCGCAGGTTGTAGATGACGTTGATGGGGATGAGGACAGCGCAGGTGAGCGCTGCGATCGCCGAGAAGAGCCAGCGACATAGCCGGACAAAGCGCAGGTAGATGGCGGCGTCAAGTCCGATCTTGTCGATCAGTTCCGGCTCCTTCGTGTGCAGGAGAGGCGAAACCCATCCCAGGAACCCGTCGGATGCCCGTGGGGGAACCTTGTCGCCGACATGGTACTTGACTTTCGGCTCGTAAACGATCTGGGCAACATAGCGTTAGTCACAGAACCAGCCGTCTTGTAATACGACCGGAAAAGGAGAAGGCGGGGGACGTGTCCGTGAATGTCTGGTGAATATCGTAGAGGCGCAATATGACCTCCTGGACTTCATGCAGCAACTTTCCCTAGACGGCACTGGTGATTTGCACAACCGAAATCCACTGTTGCCGACGATGTGCAAAACACGGTAAGGGAGACACCAAAGGGGTTGGATATATGTGCTGTGGAGCGTAATTCGCGGGAAAGATTAAACCGGGCAATTCTAGAACGTGCCCAAGTCACCGCGCTCATGCAGATGACCAGTCCAGCCCTGAGCAAAGCGACGAGGTCGCTGATACACCCAGCACTGAGCGGACGGCAGTATCATCCCCACCCATCTGGCCGCAACACGATAAGCGCTTCTTGTCCCCCAAGCCTCCCACGGCTGCAACTGACACCGCCAGCAGGAACACTTGGAAACGGGAATGCGCAGGGCCAAGCGCTTGAGACTGCATCGATGTTGTAGTATTCGGCAGACCTCATTCGCATGCGAACGAAACGCATACCGTGTGGCGGAAGCCACATCTGGGTGGCTGGGCGATAGAACCTCCGTCGGGATGCCGAAACGCCACGGCAGAAAGAAGCTGGGTCGCGTGAGACACCCCACGGAAATGAAGTCATCTCTGCGCATACAACGCGCATACACCTGGCAGAGCATACGGGGAGCGTGTCGAGCGATCATACGGTGCCGCAAGGTCGCCACAAAGGTATCGCCAACGGGCTGTCCGACGCTCCGAGTACAATCGTCCCGAGAGTACAATTGTCCCGAGCAGTGTGCTGCTGGATAGATTGTTCTCGCATACGGGAACCCCAGAGAAGTGCGCACGACAGAGGAATGGGATGGCATGTAGGGACATGGAATGCTTGACAAAAGGGATACACACCTTGTTTCTGGGCCGTAGTACGTTGAAGATAATGATTGTTGCAAGCTGTTACCGCCGCCGGTCGATGTTCAACAGTGCACACGGCGATCGACGTTGCCGGAAAGCACTCACCGATATACCACTCATTAGTGCGACCTGCGAGGCCACAGCGACGGGCGCCAGCGTCCGTTGGCTAGTGGTTTCATCGACAATGTTCCCGATGGTGTCGTTACTAGACATGGTTTTGTTGATATTCTAGTGAGACGAAGCGTTCGTGCCCGCTCGAAGGCAGTTGAGGTGAAGACACGGCCCTCCGGACACAGTAGAGACAGAAAAAACAGAGAGAGACCGAAACGCAGATGATGATGGGGGTCGACAGGGAGTCACAGACAAGAGCCGGCGGGGAGGGCAAAGATGGAGAGCACGTCGCTCAAAGCAGGAACAAAAGCAGGCTCCGAGAGCTCTGTCGCTCTCTCCACCTCCGCGCGTCTGTCGAGGCGTTGTCCGAGTCTGGAACCCGCATCGATCCAATCGCCGGAGGCTTCTCCAGGCACAATTGGGGTTTTGGAGTTATGTAAGGCGGTCGATAACCCTAGAAACGGCAGTGATAACCACTTACATTTCCAGCCCAGCATCACAACGCAGCCGTTTCCAGGGCCAATCAGCCCCACTCCTCCACGAAGCAGTCCACAGTGCCCTTCGATATGAGCGTTGTGAGCGCCGACGATGGGGACGCCAGCCCGACGCGCGAACCTAACATACATACCTCTCCTATGTTTGCAAATCATGGATCAGTGTAAGTAAGTACGATCGGCGGCTGCCGCATGCACGACATGCTGACTAAGGACATCCATATCGGGACTGGAAGCTGGCCAATGAGGCCGGTTCCCGACAAGTTCCCAACATACACTGGCCACACTCCTATTCGAATTCTAATTAACCTCTACTCACAACAAATCGTTCACCCCGTAGCAGCGCACGGCACAACCACACATGCGAGCTCAATCGAAAGCGAACTAGCAGATGTACGCGTACGATATAATCTGAACCTCTACTAACAACCTGCCAGTAACCTCTCTCCGATCACCAGCCTGAGCTGCAAGCGGGCACACGCATGTCCTGCAACCTCGACTCCTTTATCAAGTCCTCCAAGCCCGCGCCCAAAGCCCTCGCGACCTCCCAAGAGGTCCGCGACCGCGGCTCCATCTTCGTCGCGAACGTCTTCGCCGCCAGCAGCCCCGACGAGGCGCACCGCGCCACCCACCACCTCAAGCATGTCGCGCACGGCGGCCGCCCCGCGACGCACGAGATCGCCGCCTGGCGGTGCATGGTGCTCAAGCCGGGCAAGAGCGGCCTGGGGGGCCCGGACGACTTCGAGGTCGTGAGCGGCGCGGACGATGACGGGGAGAAGTGGGCGGGGGCGAGGGTGCTGAAGGTCATGCAGGCCGAGAGCGTCATCGACGCGGTCGTCGTCGTCAGTCGATGGTGAGTAGTCATGGCTTGAAGAACGTGGCGGGTGTTACATGCGTGACTCCTGGGTCTGAATCTTGAACTTGGACTTCTAGGTACGGCGGGGAGATGCTCGGCCCCGCGCGGTTCGACCATATAGAGACGTGCGCGCGCGAGGTGTGCCGCACGTTCCGGATCAAGGACGACGTGGCGACGTGCGTTGCGACCCTCACGTCTCTGGATGACATCCTAGCTTCGCTGCGCGCGGAGCTCGCCTCAATCACTGCTGCCAGGAGCACATCCGAGCCAGCCCCAAGCACATCTGTTGGAAGGAAGAAGCCTGCGGCAAATACTTACGCCGCGCTCGAGGAGTCCCTCGACGTCGCGAAGGCGAAACGGCTTATCACCGCCCGGGAGAACTCTATCAAGAGCGTCAAGCAAGCACTCCAAAAGGCCCGAGCGCAGGATGCAGAGCAGGGATAAACGTCTCTTTGACCCCCTATCCGCTATTTGTCTCTATCGTTATTGACCAACCATTTCTCAAGGTTACTGTATCCTCCATTCGTTGTGGGCGTGTCAGACTGATACACCACAACGAGTACTTGTTCTTCTTGAGAGATTATCGGTGAGTAGCTCCTTATCCGACGGTAATGCAATAGAGGTCCAACTTCAAGTTGTCTAAGCCGTCACCGTCTAAACCCTCGAGTCAGACCTGGAACTATTCCTATAGGCTATGTCGGGTCGCGTGACGGGAATCGATACATAATGCACGAGTGCCAAGATGCCGAAGGTACGTATCAGGATAAGCATTGGTACGAGTGACGAAACTTGAAGGACTTTGATTTCTTCGCTTCCTCGGCATCTCTTGTCTTTTTCATTCTTATCCGTTCCGCTCCTGTTTCGTTCTCACATCGCGTCAGCCGGCGAGGTATTATACCTGAGATACCTTGCTTATCGTGGTCGGCGTGTCCCAGCTATCTGTCCGTGGAGGAGCACTGCCGCAGATATGATCATTTCCTGGGTCCTTGCGTAAAACGAGGGGCCATATGACCGATAGACTGGAGGCTCGACGGTCATGTGGGTGGCGGTATGGACTACCCCGTGGCCCGCCGATAAAAATCCACCTTCCACCTGGATTTTATCGGCGTGGGGCTGGATGTTCAACCTCAGCTTCAAGAGGTCTAAACCTAGGTTCAAGTTGGATTTGACCTTCGCTGATAAGCTTCCTGGCGCGCGGTAATGACCGCCAACTTCCCCTGGTTCTTCGTCACTTCTCTTCCAATTCATGAGATAGTACAGTTGGCGTGATGTCCCTGCGCGCAGTTTACTTATAATTCACGGAATTAGCAGAAGCGGCAAACACGACAACTGTGGCTGGTCCTTTTCAATATGGAAAACACCATCAAATCATGCAACATAGACTGACCGAAGTCTACGACCCCACTCGGACTTAGTAATGCGAACGAGGACATGATTCTTCCGACCACATAGTAGGTGAGGTATATTTTCCTATGGGAGGGCTATGAAGGCCATTTAATATACTCCACAGCTGTGACTAGCTGTAGGATGAGGCGGCAGACGGCGGGGGACGAGAGAAAGGCGGCGAGCGGGAGTGCGGAAGAACGGGCCGGGAAGTGCCAAACTGAAGTTGACCTCGGGATCAAACATGCCAATCATCCTAAAACTGAGCCTCGAACATCCAAACTCGCCCACGAATGCAGCTGGAAATTCCAAGCGGTCGGCTCTGGGGCCCCTCACAGGACGTATATATAGGTTGGTGCCTATCGCCTCGGGCCCGCTGACCCTAAGCTTCCGTCATGCTCTTCAACCTGGTTTTCGCTGCGGTTCTCACTACTATCGCTCTGATACGCCTCTATTCCCGACTCAAGTCTCGTGCGAAGACGGATGTGCAGGCGTCCAACGACATATGCAGTCTGAACGGCGAAGGAAAGACACCTGTGCCTTCCCCTGGGTCATCTATCCCAGATCCTGACCCGTTGGACAATTTCGATCTCGAGACGGCGACGGCACGTAACTTCATCTATGCTAACAAAACTCTACGCTATCCATACCACCAGGTGAGTGATGCATCCCATATCAGTTATCGATCTACTACTGAATGAGAACCATCGCAGACAATGGCGCACCAGCCTATGCATGTGAACCATTGGATAGAGATCGACAAGGAGTACAAGTGGTACATCGACCAGAAGGCCCAAGTCATCCGCGAGCAAGGTAACGCGCTACTGCCGCGTGGAAGCGTTAATCGGGTCGTGATGCTGACGTTGTGATAGGAAAGGTCGTGATAGACTCCATGCACGATAACGACGAAGCGTGTGGGGAGCTTCTGCTGGAGCTGGTCGACTACCTTCCGAAGCGGTATCCCACGCTGTTCACGCGCGAAGGACCCGACGGCATCTTCAGCCGTGTCACCGGGGAGCGTCACGTCTCTCTTGCCAACAAGAAGGGGACTGATGCGTTACTTGTCGTGTCTCGGTATGCTCCCGATAGCACGATATCCCGTCTGACGACGGACTGATGCCGCGTACAGTTTGGTGCAAGACGACTTCCTTATGGGCCGCGAGCGCGAAGATGGCTTGATCTATCTCGTCGGCGGTCTCATTGTCTTCCCTGGTGCGTACCCGGTTTTTTCTCCCCAGAGACAACTCTTTGCTCATTCGTACCGTCGTTCCAGGGACATACCTCCTCTCAGACATGATCAACAAGCCGCTCGCAGTCATCCACAAGCCCGTCCCCCACTTCAACGAGAAGCTCCTCATGAGCGTCGAGCGCACGCTCAAACGCTTCAAGCCCGACCAGCCCTTCGAGCGCTCGAGCTGGATGATCGTCGACGACCGCAACCTCTTCTGGCGTACGCCTTTCCGCCCTGTATCCGTGTACGCGGAGTATGCCCTGATGCATCATGCCACATGTATGTGTGTGCCGTCACAGATCACATCGCGAGCGCGCCGGCGATCGACCCCAATATGCACCCGAAGGACCTGTGGTTCCGGATCGACCACCAGTCGTTCCGCAAACTGCCGCGGACGAACGCGATCATCTTCGGAGTGTGAGTGTTGTGTATGTTCGAAGACCACGCGATATACGTGTGCTGAGGCGTCCGCGCGCAACAGGCACCCCATCATGCGGCGGATCCAGGACCTCGCGGATAGCCCGCTCGTCCCGGCTCTCCTGGAGAAGGTGCACACCGAGTCGGACCCCGCGCTTCTGAAAGTGAGTGGGTCTTCTTGCGCCGTCTGCAACCGACTCTGATGGACGCGAATCGACATCGCCCGCAGTACAAAGCGGCGGCGAAGTATCGCGAGACGCTGCTGCCCTACCTGCGCGAGCTCACCGCGAGCCAGATCGAGCGTGGCCTGATTACGTACGTCGCTTCCTCGTTGTCGCGATTGCGCGTTGCCTTGCGGTTGACGCGCATTTGCCTCTGTAGACGCGAAGACGACGTGCGGCAGTTTAGAGAGCTGTTGCAGGAGAAGGGAATGCAGGTGCCGGTTAAGCAGTCGACACTAGCTATTCCGACGGAGTCAGAGGTCAGGCTGGCCACCGCTGGAGAGAAGTAGGTGGGGAATGGGGGAATACTCTGCATCGTCGGGGATCATTGACGTCGACATTGATGTTTTGGTCGCAAAGCAGTATGAGTGGGGTATGTATGTACATGTTATACCGGTCTCTAGAGGCGTACGGGAAGCTTTGTAGCTTCTCGAGAATTCCTGTACAGTTACATTTGCTGCAACAATAGAGTCATGGTGTTATGAGACTTGGAACAACGGTAAGTTTCAGGTCCCGCGGCAGCGCCCGGGAAAACCTCGGAGACACTTCCTCACGAACCACTTACTAACGAGCTCGCTTTCCTTGATGACGCGGTTCAACGTTCAAACGTTCATCATCTACCTCCAAGTTTCCAGACGGCTTGCGCACCGCGGTAGGTCTGATGTATCTCATAGATCTCGTCACTCCGAGGTCTACTTACTCGTAAACTAGTTTCGTTAACTAGCTGATACAGTAGTACTTAGAGCAGCGTTTCTCGAACGATTGCCGTCTTTTTGCTCATCCACGTCGTTTCAGGATGCCTAGCGAGGCGCTTCCACTGGAGGTGGTGGTTCCTAAACTCATGTCTGGCGACCTCCCCCAGCGAGAACGTATACCAGTTCCTCCCAATGACTCGGACCAACCTCAATCCGAGGAGACCCTAGCACCCTCCATCCAGGAACCCGACACGACCACAAGATCACCATGGATGCAGCACCAGGCGAACGTCATGTACGCCTCTATGCTGTATACCATGCTCCTCTCCGGGTGGAACGACGGCACCACTGGTCCCCTGCTGCCGCGTATACAGGCTGTTTATCACGTACGTCGCTCGTTACAGGAGGGCTCCGCGTCTATATGGCAGCGCTGATAAGCACATTATACTGGTTTCCAGATCAGTTTTACAGTCGTCTCCTTGATCTTCGTGCTCAATTTCCTGGTGAGTCTACCAGTGAACGGTGGGGATCATAACACACTGGCACTGACTAATACGCATCGATAGGGCTTCATGCTCGCAGCCGCCCTGAATATCTACCTCACGGATCGCTTCGGGTTCGGGAAGGTAGAGTACACTCTCATCGTCACCGTGGTCTCTAGTCACTGACTATTACTGCGGGACTCACCATAACATAGGTGGTGGTCCTCGCGGCGACCTCCCAGGCCTTCGGCTACGTTCTCGCAGCGCCGGCGCCGCCTTTCCCCGTCTTCCTGCTCAGCTACCTCCTCAACGGGTTCGGCATATCTCTGCAGGTAGCGTACACCTGGCTCTGAGCCTTCAACGCACACATCCTCGCTCAACGCATTACTCGCCTTCCAGCTCTCCGCGTCCAACAGCTTCGTCGCGAGCTACAAAGACGGCGTGTCGACTCGGCTCGCTGTGCTGCACTCCTTCTACGGGCTCGGCGCACTCGCGTCCCCGCTCGCGGCAACGCAGTTCGCGCAGATGAGGTACTGGTCGTTCCACTACCTCGTCTCGCTCGGCCTCGCGCTCGTCAACGTCATACAGCTCGCGGCCATATTCAAGTTCCGCACACACGATGGTGCGTACTGTACTCCCCTTCCCCTTCTTCGCCCGATGTTCGCTTGAACCTGATTAGGTTCCTTTTTGTTTATTTGTTTGAAGTATGCCTCAGGGAGATCGGCCTCGCCCCGCAGCCGGACGAGCGCGAAGGCGCGAGCGGCAGCAAGTACAGGCAGATGGCCCGCCTGCGCGCGTTCCATCTCATGGCGCTCTTCATCCTCGTGTACGTCGGGACGGAGGTCACGCTCGGAGGTGGGTATACATATGCGCTCCGCTGTCCGGTGAGCAGCTTCTAACACCATGATTGGCCTTTTCAGGTTGGATCGTCACGTATGTGATCGACCTGCGCGGCGGGGGGCCGTCGTCCGGGTACATCTCGTCCGGTTTCTTTGGGGGTAAGCTGCTCAGGATCGCGAGTGGCATATGATGGGTGTTGACACGCTTACTGGGAAGGACTGATGGTGGGACGCCTCGCGCTGCTCTGGGTGAACAAGCTGGTCGGCGAGAAGCGCGTCATCTTCCTCTACGGCATCCTCGCCATCGGGTGAGCGCAGGTTTCGTCCCCCCACCAGCGATGGCTAACTATATGCGCTCACGACAGGCTGGAAGTCGTGGTCTGGCTCGTCCCCTCGCTCATCGGGGGCGCCGTCGCCGTCTCGTTCGTCGGGATGCTCCTCGGGCCCATGTACCCGCTCGTGATGAACCACGCGCGGCACGTCCTCCCGCCGTGGCTCCTCACAGGATGCATCGGGTGGATCGCGGGCTTTGGGCAGGCGGGGTCGGCGTTCCTGCCGTTCGTCACGGGCGCACTGGCGTCGAAGGTCGGCATCAAGGTCTTGCAGCCGCTGTGAGCATCTATTTTCACCTGCGTTTCGAGGGATCAAGACTGACGGATCTGGGGGGATAGGGTGGTTTCGATGCTGGGCTTGATGGTCGGGGTATGGGCTCTGGTGCCTAATACGCCACGCCGGCACGAATGAAGCCTTGAATCGACCGTTACCGCATGTACGCGCAGACTGAATATTCTGAACGTATGAAGTCCGTCAATCATCATAATCATTACGGCCGTAAGGACCGTGGTGTCTGAGAAGCTTCAGTCTTCAGTATGCCACCACCTTACATGATGACCACCCCGATCGCAAGCAAACAAGTCCCAAGAAGCGCACTCGCGAAGATAGCCAGCGCGCGCGGGAGCCCCGTCCAGAAGTACGCTACGATGCCGAGGAGAGCGAGCACGAACCCGAGCTGTGTCATGATAGTAACCAGCGTATGACAACGCGACAGCGTCGTCACCATCGACTTGAGCTTCAGCACTGGGTCGTCCACCGTGGATCGCTCTTTGTCGCGTTTCTCGCGACTCTGACGGGGCACCATGCCGCAAGAAAGAACAGAGATGTAGCGGACCTGGTAGACGGAGACGAGGGCGCGGAGGTCGGTGTAGGCCAGCCAGGGGGACAGCGTGGATTCGGCGGAGAAGGACTGCACGCGCGTGTGTGTCTTGTTGGAGACGGTGGACGGGTGCTCGGTCGCTTGTTCGGTCTTCTCGGCGTCTGAGAGCTGGTAGCGGATGAGGACGAAGGACGCGACATAGGCGAGGATCGCTGGGAGGGGACGAAGGCGATTGGACACATGAAGCGCAGGATCCTAGGGGACTCACTCACATGCACAGACGTGGAGGATGATCGCTCCTCCCAAGCTTGCCGAGATGAGCAGGTCCAGCGTCGTCCAAGCAGTCAGGTCGGGATCGCGGTATGGGAATGTGTAGACCATGCTGTCTATGCTGACAAAGAAGGAGGTCTGTGGAATGCGACATTGAGCGTGGTGTGCACGAACACAGCTGGGTTTATACGGGATTTGAGCAGGATCTGCTACTCACGATGACTGCCATGGCTTGGAGACGATCGAGCCAAACTTGCACGACGGCGAGCAGGGCCTGCTTAGTTGCATCGTCGGGGGTTGTCGGGGGGACTATCTCTTCCCTCAGCATGGATGACCGCAGATGGAGCCGAGAACATAGGCGCACCCGGAGCAGACGCAGCGCTGAGGGACTTGAACATCGGGAAGTCGTTGATAAAGGTAGCTCGAGACAGACGGTGGGACGTCGGGGATGATGCGGCGGCCTTTTATGCGATTCCACATGGGGTATCTGGCCTTCTACAGATGGTCGTGTTTCCATCCCTCGCCTGCCGCCAGCCACTGGCCATAGGAATCCTTGGCACCAGCATAGGAACAAGAGAACCTTGGTGATATTGCCACCGAATAACGAACTTGCGGTTGTTCAGGCTCGGGAAGGCAGCGCGAGACGACGGAGGAGGAGGAGCAGAGGCAAAGCAGAGGAAAGTGCCGGAGCGCCCACCACCCTTCACCCGAGGGTCCCGAGCAACACATGGCTGCCGTGGGAACATGGATGTGAAGAAAGTTGAACTGTGAAAGGAAATCCAAGCGCCGAATACCTGTTGAACTGACTTCGCTCCTCGACGGGACTCTTCTCTCTACAGCCTAAGCACGAGATCTTGTTCGCCTTTCGTGGTTTATCCATGATCAACCGGAGCCTGCCCGCAAGGAAAGGAAGTGCCACAGTGCACAGCACCGCAACGGGTAGCGAGCAATTGCAACCGGTTAGAGCTGGCCTTTTCAGCCATAGCCAACGGAAGACTTCGTATGTTTGTTTTTTGGTTGCGTCCTGAACGCTCCTCAAATATTCTTACAGCCTCAGGCCCTCTACCCGCACGTGCGACAAGCTCCCCCTTCCAAGCATTACCTTCAGTCCTCTGCGTCACTATAGCCCTGGGCAATGTACCTGTACCACCACGTTGGACGCTCATATATTGGCGGCATCGGGTTCCAACAGAATAAACACCATTCAAGGCACTGAGCAGCATGTAGGCGATACTAACAGTTTCGCAGACACTGGATTGTTCCGTAAGTTTCGGTGCGTCGGACACGCTGATCCTGACATGTCATGTTTAGCTGTCACGAGAATCTGACCAAGTACGCTCTGATGCAACATGATGCATGACGAGTTTCCGGTCCCCGTCCATGTTAGCGACTCTCTTAGATGGGCGGGTACGTATATGCGCCATGTCTACTACGGGGAATCCGGACTAACCTACCCTCACCACTGGCCTTCTGGCAGATACCCGCCACTTGGAAAGTACGAGGAAGATTTCCACCTCCCGCATCCAAGTTCTCGGGCCGGAGAACCATCTCGGTATGGCCACAGTACGTCACAAGCCCTCGGCATCCTCCGCGCAATGCGGGATTAAGGTTGTGCTGCGGTAGTGGAAGCATACCATCGATATAGGTCGACCACCATAGGCTTACATCGGGTCTCAACCCTTGCCATAGCTTGGTTGAGGTGAGTACGCTAACAACACATATTCCGCATGCTTGCCTGACACTTTCCAGTGTTGTCCTCATCCACTATTCCAATCCCGACGCTGCCATCCCTCCCAACACCCATGATTATGTCTAGTCCCTCCAGTATCTCCTCATCTCCAGCGGCTCCTCCCCGGGTCGACACATTGTTCACCTCTACGGACGGGAGTCGTCATTCAGGCCGTCTCGCCCTCTCTGGGGCAGAGAGCCAACCCAATCCTGCGGCCCTCCCCTCCGCTTTAGCGACAGCTCGCATCATCGAGGACATCGGGAGCATCCATTACCCCGAGGGCGTCAAGAGCCCCAAGCTGGAGCTCAACGTCAACGCTAAGCAGGGCAAATTCCGGTGCGTTCGTGTCCCTTCGCACATTGCCCAGAAATACTAACTTGAATTCCAGCTATGATCGCGACTTCCTGCTGCAGTTCATAACCGTGTGCAAGGAGAAGCCCGACTCTCTGCCACCTCTGGACGCACTCGGTCTCGAGCCGGTACAGAGGTTCCCCATGAGCCGCGGCGGCCCTGCGAGCCGCCGATCGTCCTCCAATGCCATGCCACCTCGTTCTCGCCATGCCTCCGTTGGCCTCGGTATCTCCGGATTCAACAAACCCGCCGTCAACCCGTTCACGATGGGCCAGTTCTCCAACCAGAAGATGACGAGCGAAGAGGCCTGGACGCCCGCGAGTCTACAGCCCCTCGACTTGGAATCGCCCGAGGCCGTCGACACGAAGGTCCGGTCGCTGCTCAACAAGCTCACGATGGAGCGGTTCGACTCCATCTCGGACCAGATCATCGCGTGGGCGAACAGGTCGGAGAAGGAGAAGGACGGGCGGACGCTCATCCAGGTCATCCGTCTCATCTTCGAGAAGGCGACAGACGAGGCGACGTTGTCCGAGATGTACGCTCGTCTCTGCCGGAAGATGATGGAGCAAATCAGCCCGAACGTGCACGACGACAGCATCAAGAACGCCAAGGGCAAGCCCATCGGTGGTGGTCAGCTCTTCCACAAGTACCTCCTTAACTGCTGTCAGGAAGAGTTCGAGCGAGGATGGGTCGCACCAGAGGCCGATGCCACTGCCGCGGCGACGAAGGTGACCGAGGGTTCGGCTACAGAGGTCGCTGCGGAGCAGGACGAGGGTTGGGAGAGCGTCTTGTACGCGGACGAGTCCGAGGCCACGCAGAAAGTAAAGCGGCAGGGTGTTGGTGTCATCCGATTCATCGGTGAGCTGTTCAAACTGCAGCTGCTTACGGGGCGGATCATGCATGAGTGGATCAAGAAGCTGCTTGGGAACGTCGAGAGCCCGGTGGAGGAGGAGATTGAAAGATTGTGCACGCTCGTGACGACTGTCGGCCAAGTCCTAGATACCCCAAAGGCTCGCGCGCACGTGGATGTGTACTTCTCGCGGATGGAGGAGCTGATGAAGAGCCCGAACGTGAACCCGCGCATTCAGTTTATGCTACAGGTATGTGGGTTTCTGCGAACGCTGCGTAAAGTGAAACATTGACGTCGCCTTAGGACATTATTGAATTGCGCGAGTGCAAATGGATTCCCAGGAACCAATTGGCTGCTCCTATGACTATTGCTGGTATCCACGAGCAGGTATGTATATGTTCAACGTTCTGAAGACTTCAAGTGCTCATGGTATCACCTGCGTTTAGGCTGCCCAGGAGAAACTTGCTCAGAAGAAGGCTTTAACCAGCATGTCTCGTGGTGGCGATCGCGCTCAGGTCGGTCCCGACGGCTGGCCGGTCGCCGGCGGTGCTGCTCCTCGGCCTCCCCCTAAGGCTGGCGACCTGTCGAAGTTCGGCAAGATCGAGAAGTCGGCGCCTATGACGTTTGGTGCGAGCTCCGTTTTCCAGAAGGGCGACAAGTCCAAGAGCCGCGAGTCGACCATCCGCCAGGGTAACATGTTCTCAATGCTCAGCGGCAACCCGGAGATGGCTTCAGAAGTCGCTGGCCAGTCGAGCCGCCCGCCAAGCCGCAAGAGCTCTATCGACCTTGGACCGGGTGGTGCTCCCGATGGCGCCGCTCCTCCCCAACGAAGGAAGCTCCAGCTTCTGCCCCGCTCGGTCCCAGTGGAGAACAAGTCGGAGTCGACCCCTGCTGCGTCCACAGTCGGTTCGGAGGACGAAACCGATGAAGAGTTTTCTGGCGGGCTGTCGTTGTCCGAGTCCAAGGCTAGGGCGCGTATCGAGGAGGACGCGAAGGAGTTCTTCTCCATCCGCCATCTGCAGGAGGCTGAGGTCTACTTCACGAAGCTCCCTTCGGAGCACCGCCATCTGCTGGTCGACAAACTTGTCACCAAGGCGGTCGAGTCTAAGCGGGCGGACGCTCAGCTGGTTGCGGACCTGTTCGACCGTGCTGTCTCCCGGAACCTGTGCTCGCCGACATCGTTCGAAAAGGGTTTCATGCCGATAGCTGAGATCATCGACGACCTCTTGATCGACGCACCAAAGGCACTGGACCTCCTTGCGATTATGATCAAGGGCGCACACCTGTAGGAGGACGGGGACGTGGCGCGACTTGTGAGCATTTTGATGGACAGCGACACACTGGTGGCTCTCCTGTCGTATGCCGTCGCTTATTTTCTCTCTTTACCTCTTTGCTGCCATCCCAACTTCCGTTTACCTCATGTGTCGTCTCGGCCATGCACAGGTCCTTGTATCCGTTTGCTCTGCTTCCTGCTGACCCCCTCATTCTACACATATGTAGCGCATCACTCATCCATCCCCGTCTGCTTTCTATCCTCCGGTCCCTGCCCCCTATGATACATGCACTCACTCGGAGCCCCAATTCTACCTAAGTATGCGGTCCGGTCTCTCCATGCCGTTCCGCCAAGGAGGGCGACGTCGCCTTGCAAAACGCCCAGTGTGAGTCTTTCCCCGTCTTTTTTTGATGTGCCGGGTGCGATCGCGGGAGCGCATACACTGGGGGCGCAGGAGCGACTCGGATGAGGGGCAGGACTGTCGGGAACGTCGCAAATACCTGGCGGGACAATTACACGCACTGTGGCCAGGAGCGGGAATACATGTTTCGTGCTGTCCCATCGGACTAGTAAGGGCGTATTCGGTTTGTGAGAAGTACTAGGGCAGGACTGAACATGCATGGGGGTGATGTAGAGGGTGCTTGAGGACGTGGCCGCGGCCATGGCGGCAATGGGCGTCGTTTTCGTCGGCTCGCTAGGGGGAACCAATTACATATACGACTCCGCATTGCATCTGGCGTTTTATGCTCAATTAGTAGTGCGGGTACGTATACACGAGGGTGACTCCGGTGTAGCACGACATGGCAATTTCCCCGCCGCATAGCCCAGAGGGTTTCCCTGTCTCAGGCTATGCCAGGCGGCTGGGCCCGACTCCCTGTGATCAAGAGGCACTCGGCTGAAAAGGATCCCTTGGACCTTCAGTTCCGCATCCTTGCTCTCACGCTCGCTCGTGCCCTCCACTTCGGAGCCGTTTCCACACCCCAGTTCTTGTCCGTCGATAACCAGCACCTCCGACTGCGGATGCGAGCGGCGCTCGTGAGGGCTCGTCGCGATCGTGTTGAGTGTGACAGCGACGTGGGGAGTCGGAAGAGACTCGAGGGGCTGCGTGGATCCCTTCTCTATGTGCGACCTATTGAGCGCGACGAGGGCTATGATGAAGGCGGGGTAAATAGCCTAGTAGGATAGTATAGTATGGAATTTGGGGCAGGCGACACGTCAATGACTGCGATAGCGTTAGGTTAGGAACATTGGACATACAATCCCGGGTACGGGGGCGCCATTCAGGAGGACCCTGCCGATGTTCAGGAACCTGGATTCAGCGGTGGAGATTGAATCCGTAGTATTCCACCAGTTGTATTCGCAGATCTGGAAAGCCACAACGACGCTCTAATCTGGTTAATGTTTGTCGATGACCAGCGGTTGAGTCGACGCGGCTCACCCAGATTGCGCAGTAGACTGCTCCGGACTCGATCGTTGTGGAGGTGAAAAGCGCAACGATCGTCAGACAGAGGATGATCGAAGTGGACTGCGCTCTCCTCTGGCATCTGCGGCGAAATGTGCGTGACATTAGAGTCAAAGAAAGAGAAATATGGACGCACTGAGTAAGAGCGCGAAGTGATACTAGTAGCACCGAGAGAACCATGAACACGCCTAGTTGCGCACGGCATAGAGTCATTAGTCAGCTCACATTGACATCGGACTTTCCATCATGGCATGAAGGGTTGTCCTCATAGCATTCTGCCCGGAACGCCTGCATGCAAACCTACGGCATAATCGGCTCCGAGTGTCTGCTCGGCCACTGTATGACCTTGCCTCCGGCCACCTGTCCTCAGGACTCGTGGCGTATATGATTCCGGAGCGATGGAAAGGAAGACCGAGAGATAGGGAATTATGATGCCGCCGGCGCCACCGCCTATGAACGAATGTAGGTTGTTCGAAACGTGGAGGGCGGAACTTGAACGCGGCGGCGTTCCCCAGGGCGTCATTGCTCAATGCTAAGCAGCGCCTTGGCCAGTGAGCGTGATGGAGAGCACTCAGCTGGGCGTTCTCGAAGTCCAAAGTTAGGGAATTGCGTACCGACCGTGAGCTAGTCCGTCCGAGGTCTCCACTAGGTTCCGGACTGAGACTCGGATCTTGACCCGATTCAAACGTGACGGTGTCGCGATCGCGTGAGGGAGCATATTCTTGCTACCAAATGTATATGCCTAGTATATGGTGCGCCTATGATATAAAGATGAGTTCAGGTTGAGCACTAGGCGAAATAGCGGCTGGAGAGACCTTGCAATTCAAGTTGTGTACGCCGGACTCGGAAGCATTCGCCGAGTCGTGAGCCTGCGGGTCGGCCTGGCACTTGGAGTGTCTCATTTCGTCATCATAGATAGGCGCATTATATGATATGATGATAGTATATGTCGAGCTAGCGAAAACGAGTAAATATTCGCGATTGAGGATGATGTGTGCTCCCAATTGTGGTCGCAGGGAACAGGATCCACGAGGCTAGCGCCCATGCACCGTGACATCACACATTTCAGACTCCGATGCGTCACTCCGGCGGCAGCTTCCGAGTTGAAACAACCTCCACATTCAAGTTCGCTACGTTCATGGCCGCCTCACTTCACCCTCTAAACGACTTGGCGACATAAACTTGGCGGCAACAGTCCTTCTCTTTACCCGCCTATACCCTCGCGTCTGCTGGACTCGGAGTCTCGGACACCGTCACGACTCGGCGGATTCAACGGTTGCTCATGCGTTGCTCTGGGCGAAGTTGGGCGTTCCAGCATTGATTCCTCCGTCTTGGGTCCCGCGACGCCCTCCACCAGTCTCTATACCCGTTACCGTCTCATTCCGTGGCACGGTTACCCAGGATCGCTTTGCACTATGTCAGTGACAAAGTAGCCGGAAGCGACTAGCCGGCGGCGCCACTGGCAGGCGACGAGCTTGGAATGCCGGCGTAATGGAAACTCGTTACTCGACCGTCTGCATGTGAAGTGCTAGGGCCTTCACCGGCGACCGCATAAAAGTCCGCCAGGGTATTTCCACTACCCCACCGTCTCCGTCGACCTACCTTCATTAACGGCTTTCACCATGATGTTCAAGTCCCTCAGCGGTGCCTCGGCGCCAGGTCTGTCCATATTCTCGGCTCTATCTGCAGTCATCCATGCTCAGGGAAAAGATAGCCCCCCCTACAACCCCCGACGATGCAACTAAGCAGGCACTGCTCGCCGTCGTGCAAGTCTGGCTCGATCGTCTCCAGACCATGTCAGTCATTGTGAGTTCTAGATCCTCATTAAATCGCGCATACATCCAACGGCGTTCGCGCACACCACACACACTCAACCTCGCTCTCCACAGACATCCTTTTTTGTCAGCATAGACAGCATGGTCTACGCATTCCCATACCGCGACCCCGACCTGACCGCCTGGACCACGCTGGACCTGCTCGTCTCGGCAAGCTTGGGAGGAGCGATCATCCTCCACGTCTGTGCATGTGAGTGAGTATCCTAGAATCCTGCGCTCCGTGTGTCCAATCGCCTTCGACCCCTCCCAGCGATCCTCGCCTATGTCGCGTCCTTCGTCCTCATCCGCTACCAGCTCTCCGACGCCGAGAAGACCGAACAAGCGACCGAGCACCCGTCCACCGTCTCCAGCAACACACACACGCGCGTGCAGTCCTTCTCCGCCGAGTCCACGCTCTCGCCCTGGGAGGCATACACCGACCTCCGCGCCCTCGTCTTTGTCTACCAGGTCCGGTTCCTGTCGATTGTCTCCTGCGGCATCGTGCCCCGGCGGCCCCGCGAGAAGCGCGATCCGGAGAAGACGGCGACGGACGATCCGGTGCTGAAGCTCAAGTCGATGGTGACGACGCTTTCGCGGTGCCACACCCTCGTCACGGTCATGACGCAGCTGGGGTTTGTGCTCGCTCTACTAGGGATCATGGCGTACTTCTGGACGGGGCTCCCGCGTGCGTTGGGAATCTTTGCAAGTGCGCTCCTTGGGACTTGTTTGGTTGCGATCGGTGCGGTCATCATGTAGGGTGGTGTGGCGCGCCGCGGACTTGATGGGTCATTGAGACGGACACGATCCTCACGAGTGTAATGACGATGATGATTATTGACGAATGTTACACGTTCAGAGGGTTTGGGGTGCGCATATATGCGCATCAGAATCCGCGAATCGACGGCGAGAGTTCATTGAAGTTCTCACTCGTGCCGACCCTATCTATTCGGCGTTGGAATCCACACCCTCGCTATCATGTTCATCACCGAGGCCGCTTTATTACCTCACCCCCACACCGTCGACAGCCATCGTCTCGGAATAGAGGCATAGGTAGAGCGCATACAGCGACTGCAAGACCTTGATATCGACCTCCGACCCGACCTCGCCCGTGACGCACGACTCGTCTTCCCCGACTTTGTGAAGAGGTAAGCATATCATAACTATACATAAGATTCCTCACAAATGGCAGCTGAGCATGTGTATGCGCAACGACATCGCAAAACTGTTGGCCACCGGCGTGAAGGCGAGCATCCACAGTGCCATGACCCACATCGAGCCGTTGTTGGATGAGCGCCAGGCCAAGTTAGCAGAGATCGGGGTTGGGGAGAACTGACTCCGGAGGCCGATCGTGGACTCATTTTACATTATCGCGAGCGCCATTGCTGATGTTGTGCCGTCATACTTGGCTGAAGCTTCTGGCGGAGGCGATCCCTACGAGGAGCGGCGACGTGTGCATCAGTTAAGACGACGTCTTGGTCATCCCCGCCGCGATACACACGTCTCCTAATGTCAGTCCCAGTCCCTTGCGTCTGTCTGCGCACGCACACCTCGCTGATACGCACGGCCGACACAGAGCATGCATGATACACGAGTTGTTCGATTCTGCGGCCGCACCCCAGTGCTTGCAGCTTCTCCGCGAAGACATCGAGTACATTGTCGCAGCCGCGGGCTGGGCGAAGGCGGCGATGGGCAAGATGTACCAGCGTGACAGTTTTGCGGCCGGCAAACTCCAGAGCATGTCACGAGCCCTCGGGATCCTTCGCGCAAGGTTTGTGCTGCGGTAATGCACGTATATCAAGGACTTCGACACGCAGTGTAAGCAGCTGTCCCCCTCGCTACCGTTACGCCGCTGAGTGAGTGCACTGACCCTCACGCATTTGCTTTCCTGACCGTTTTCAGAGTCATCTGTCATTCCGTCTGGGATTGCTCTAGCCCCAAGAAGCCTCTAGGGACCCCCCATGGACGCAACCGGAGTGCCGCCAGACAATGCCGGCGAGGTCGGCACACTTCTCAACAAGTTGACCACCAGGCATTTCCACGTCGTTTCCACCCAGATCATCGCATGCACAAACGCCGCAGCCGATAAAGACGTTCGCAAACTCCGCGAGGCCATCTGTCTCATTTTCGATAGAGCTAAGGACGACTCTACCCGCTCAGACCTGTACGTGCGTCTTTGCAAGAAGATGATGGAGCACATCAGCCCCAACGTTCGCGACGACACGGTTAAGAACGCCGAAGGCGAGCCCATCCATGCCGCTCAGCTCTTCCGCAAGTATATCCTCGACCACTGTCAGGAGGACTTCGAGCGCGGATGGGTCGCAAAAGAGGCTAATAATGCCTTCGTGGTGGAGCGCATCAATGACGGGGAGAACGTCCTGTACCCGGCTTACTACTCGGACGATGACTTCACCGCAGAGAAGGCAAAGCGTCACGGCCTCGGTGTCATCAGGTTCATCGGTGAGCTGTTCAAGGTGCAGATGCTTACGGAGGGCATCATGCACGGGTGTATCAAGGCGCTCCTTCGCAACATCGAGAACCCCGAGGAGGACGAGATCGAGGGCTTATGCACGCTTATGGCGACTGCCGGCCAGGTTCTGGATACCTCCAAGGGTCGCGCCCACATGGACGTATACTTCTCACGGATGAAGAAGCTGAAGATGCACCCGGGCGTGAACTTGCGTTTCCAGCGCATGCTGCAGGTACGTTGCTGCTCAGTCAACGCCGCATGACTCGGCCAACAACTAACACCGCGGCACAGGACGTCATTGATTTGCGAGCGCGGGGATGGGATGTCGGGAACCAGAAGAGTGCGCCTATGGCGAACATCACGGCCTATGAGCAGGTACGTACATGTCAAACTCTACCGCTAACTACTCAGGCCTCAGGCCCTAATGGCGTCACCCGATGCGTTTAGGCCGCCGAGGAGAACCTGGCTCAGAAGATGGTCCCGCTCAACACGTCCCGTGGTGGTTCGAGGCGCGGCAGCCAACGTGGCGACTACGCTCAGGTCGGTCCCGACGGCTGGGCGGTCTCCGGTGGTGCTGCTCCTCGGCCTCCCCCTAAGGCTGGCGACCTGTCGAAGTTCGGCAAGATCGAGAAGTCGGCGCCTATGACGTTTGGTCTCAGCTCCGTTTTCCAGAAGGGCGACAAGTCCAAGAGCCGCGAGTCGATCATCCGCCAGGGCAACATGTTCTCGATGCTCAGCGGGAACCCGGAGATGGCTTCAGAAGTCACTGGCCAGTCGAGGCGTCCACCAAACCGCGAGAGCTCCATCGACCTCGGACCGGGTGGTGTCCCCCATGGCGCCACTCCTCCCCACCGGAGGAAACTCCAACTTCTGCCGAGCTCGGTCCCGCTCGAGAACAAATCGGAGTCGACCCCTTCTGCATCCCCAGTCGATTCGGAGGAAGAGCCTTCTGGCACATCGTCATTGTCCGAGGCCGAGGCCACGGTGCGGATCGAGGAGGACTCGAAGGAGTTATTCTCTGTCCGCGACCTCCAAGAGGCTGAGGTGTACTTCACCAAGCTTCCGTCCAAGCACCGGCATCTACTCATCGACAAGCTCGTCAACAGGGCGATCGAGTCGAAGCAGGCAGACGCTCAACTGGTTGCGGACCTGTTCGACCGTGCTATCTCCCGGAACCTGTGCTCACCTGCGTCGTTCGAGGAGGGCTTCATGCCGACGGCGGAGATCATCGACGATATCATGATTGATGCACCGACGGCATTGGACCTCTTCGCAACCATGATCAAAGGCGCGCACCTGCACGAGGACGTGGAGGGCCTGGCGCGACTTGCGAGCAAGTCGATGGACAGCGATAAATTGGTTTCTCTCCTGTCATAGGTCGTCTTTGCATACACTTCGCTTCTTGTCTGCGCTTTCGCACATACTGTTCCATTCGGGACCCGAGCCTCCCGTCACAATTCCCCATATGACTTGTGTTGTTGTATGTACAATACTCCCTTGATCTGCAGCCATATACTCCGCGCTTTTCCCTGCCAACCGTGCCATCAACCAACCGATAATGACCGGCCCAGACGTGCGTAGCTCAGAAGGGGAAAGGCTGCGAAGTTCGCCTGCAAGGTTTTGCGCCTCAAGTCCCTGGCCGCCCCTTGGCACTTGCCAGCACCACGCTTGCTGCGTAATGTATGATATGAAGTTCTAGGCATAGCGCCCTCCGTCCCCTGCGCAGAGGCTTCACTTAAAGCAGGTACTCACAAGTGGAGTATATACCAGACATTTCAGACGGTGCCCGACGGTGTGACTGGCAGCAGTGGGTAGAGTAAACACTCAAGCTTCAAGTTTCGCAGCTCAAGTCCCGGAGGCGGGATCGGGACATATCTCAGTGAACGTGCGATACTTAGTATGACAGATACGGCGATGTGCGAGAAGACGGAGTGGCCTGGCAGATTGAGGGGGGATCCACGTCGAAGTCCCACGGTCGAAGGCATCGCACACGGGCGCAGGGACAGTATAGCGGGACGAAAATGTAATATAATGCCAACTTGAATGCCGCGGAGAGGTGTACGTGATACAAGACAAGATCTACGGATATGGCATGCTCGAGACAACGGTATGTACAAACCGTATGTGCTAACCCAAAGCGATGTCTGGCGCGGAGAGCCGGTGGGGGAAGGAACGGGGAGGTAACGAAGGAGGGGAATGGGGAGAGGAGTAAGGAGACGATAGAGGCGGGGAGATTGACAGCCTACTCATCGATGTCCGCAAGCGAGAACTCGCGGGCCTCGACGATGATACGGTGGCCGAGGAGCTCACCGCCGCCTAGTGACGCGGCCGAGCTTGTCGTCGCTGCCCCGCTAGTCGTGGCCGCCGCGCTTGTCGTCGCTCTTGTCGTTGCCGCCGCGCTTGTCGCCCCGTTTGTCGTGGCCGCCGCGCTTGTCGTCGCTGTCGCAGCCACGCTTGTCGTCGCAGGCTCGCTTGGCATGGCCGCCGCGTTTGTCGTCGCCGCGCTTCTGGCCCTTGTGACCCTCCTGCTTGGAGCTGCGGGCCTCGAGGCTGTCCTCCTCGTGGTCATCGACGTCGCGGGGACCGACGTTGAGGTGCCCGTGGCCGTCCAAACCGGAACCGAGGCCGCCGAGTGAAAGGCCGCCCTTCCCCTTGTGACCCTTGCCCTTGGGCTTGCTCGGCTTGCGGTGCGCGTGGTGGTGCTTAGAGCTGCGGGTCTCAAGGGTGTCGTCCTCGTCCTCGGCGTCATCGACGTCGCGGGGACCGTAGAACCCCGGCTTGAGGGGAGGGCCGCGGGCCTCGAGCGCGCCAGACACGCCGTCCTCGTCGAAGGGCACGACATCGGGCTCGGCGGAGCGGCTCACCTAGAATTTACAAACGATCAGTAAGGACAGGAACGCGCAGGGGAAGGATGGTGCGGCGTACATGACCGAGGTCACGACTTTCAACAGTCCCGACGGGGGCGGACTGGACGGAGAGGGAAAGAGCGAGGACTGAGAGAACGAGAAGGCGTTGGAAAGACGGCATGATTGATCGAGTTGGTGATTAAAAGAAAATTTTGTTATGGAAAGCCGCACAGCTGGAGGAGGTACGTTAGCATGACGGTGGCAAGTCGACGATGGGGCATATCGTTGGAACTTACCAGCTGAAGAAAGTTTGGAGATGGCTCGAGGGGAAAGCGAAGACGAGCTGGACATTTCAAGCGGATCATGCTGGCCTTTAATACCCATGGGTACTCAAGCCGCGGAAATCTTCGATTGGACACCTGGAGGCTGGTATGGCGTTATCGTCCACAGCATCCAAAGACACACATGGAGAGGGCTCACCTTCATGAGATGAGTACTTGGCTAGTTCAAAACGGGGTGTGGAGTCAGCATGATGCCTGGTGTTCGGTTACCAACTCTCAAACGCGTGCATCCCAGCCATCAATCGACACTCGCAAAAGAGAAGCTACAGTGTCAGTAGAACTTCGGATTCGTGGCTATCTCTACATTGCCATCATCGTCCGCGTGGGCGGAGTAAGCAGACCTTGTAAGTGACATAGCGAGACCGCGTTCTCGGCGTCCACCGCTGGCCCCGGCCCGTCCCTACTAATCCTATCGATTATTCTCCACCGGGCCAGGCTCATCGCATGCCCAAGGCACGAGCGAGCGAGCATATAGACCATAATAAAGCGGGGCGCAAGCTCTTCGGGTTGCACGACCAGCTCCCCGCGAGCTACCACAGCCGGCTCGTGGATAGTCTGGCCATATGGGCCATGGAGCCCGGCACCGACTCGATGCACGGGCAGACCCTAGCCTATTTCTTCCACTGCGCGGCGTTGTTCGCTGGCGAGGAGGGCGTCTCGATGACCACATCTGCGCTGGGGGATATCGCTGCCGATGCATGATGTCCCGGATGCGTTTGAGCGATACGCTGTGATCATCACGGGCTGCACGAGGCGTGCGTGTTAAGCGGGGGCCAGAACTCACGGCTTTGTCACGGTTCTCTGTCTACTTACTAATAACTGTCTCATGTTTGTCGTTGGTCCCATGGGATCCTTCAGTTGCGGGCACTGGCAACTTGGTGGACAGGGGACTTGAAGTGGTTCCGTTCGAGGTCACCGCTGCATTATTCCGTTAACGCAATTGTAAGATCTATACTCGCATACTGACCGTCTTCGTCTTTCTCGATCTCGAGAGGTGTGCGTTGCTCTATGCTTCATGCTCTGCGCCGAGTAGCGGGTCTCCCGGTTGTCCTGTGCGGTCCCACCGACAAGCCCAAAGATAGAACAGTCCATGTGGGTCGATTCGAAGTAAGTATACCAGCACACAGCCACAAACGCAGCCTGGCAGTCTCAGAACATGCCGATTGTACAGGTGCAACGGAAGGGAAGCATGGCTTTGAAGGGTTTTGATCATCAGGCCGTCACCTTGCGCTTCCTGAACATGATCTGCCCCTTCGGGCTCGGCACGACGGTCGCTGCAAAATACATGTTGGCGGGGCGCTCTCCGTCCCCGGTGATCTTCAGGTCGTAGTTCACCACGATGTACGCCAGGATCGCCTTCAGCTCGTTCGCGGCGAAGAACCGGCCTGGGCTGTGGCATCGAAATTCACCACCGGTGCACATGTCAGAGATCCTCCCTTAAAAAAACTGATTCAAGGGCGCAGGCGGACGTACCATGCGTGCTTGCCGTGGCCGAACGAGACGAAGTCCACGGACGTGTTCACGAACTGGTGCTTCACGCCCTCGCCTTCGCCCTCGCGCATGCGCGAGAAGCGGAACGGGTCGAACGTGTTCGCGTGCTCGTAGATCGCGTCGTCGTGGTGCGTGGGGTACGACGCCGCGACGACGAGCGCGCCCTTGGGGATGACGGTGCCGTTGCTGAGCGTGACGTCCTTCATCGCCTTGCGCGTCAACGACGCTACATAGTACGCGGACCGTTCGGATTAGTCTAATCCGAGTCGACAGCATGGACAGCTGGGCGGGGGGAGGAGGACGTACTGAGGCCGATGCCGTTGAACCGCTGGGACTCGCGCAGGAAGCTGTCGAGCTTCCACATGTTTCCCATCGCCGCCTTGGTCCAGCCCGCGGCTGCGATGATGGGCTCGATCTCTTCGCGGAGAGGCTGCAAGTACTGAGGCGCGGCCGCAAGGTCGAACAGCGCGTGAGTGATGCTCTGTTTTGGAGACGTACAGTATGTGTTCAGCAAGGTTGGCGCATATAACGAGGGATGCTCGAGACTGGCAGACTCACATTAGAAGAGGTATGTATCGCGGCGAAGTTGACCAAGAGGATCCTCTGAGCGATGGATTCGTCGCTGCTCCTCCTGGGGATCGCCTGCTCCAGGATCCACTCCAGCATGTCATTCTGTAGGACGGTGGCAGAGGTTCAGGAGTGGGGCTCGTGGTACTGTAAATTGAGCACCGACCGGCTTTCCAGGCCAGCTTTCCCCAACTCCGTTCTCCATGATCTTCGCCTTGCGCTCATCCAACAGCGGCTTGATGTGGGGGATGACCTTGCGAATGCTCGCTTTCCCACTGGTGGTCAGCCTTGCGATGTAGCTGCGCTTACATGCGTTCGGAATCGTAACACGCAGTGTGAGTAGGAAGGCCCGGGGGGAGTGGTTTGCTCCGCTTACGTCTTCATGAAGTCGGGGAAAAACTTGACAATTGTCCGGTCTTTGATGATGTCAATCGTGAATGCAATCGCGATGTCGAGATACTTCTGGTTGCGGCCTGCAAGCGTGCCGTGCATGAGCGATATTGTATATGCGGCTCAATTTCAAGTACACTTACACAAAGGGAGCCCGACAAAGACACGGTTACTGACCCGTGCGACCACGTTCAGCATAGTCTTCAAGGCAGGCACGGAGGTCCATTCTGCGATGAGAACACATTAAGTCAATGTATCCCGTATAAGACTTCGTGGGTGATCAGTGCAATTACCGTCTTCCGTTGCTTGAATACAGTCAGGAACGGCATAGGTAAGCTCGTCAATGACGTCTGGCAGTACCACGGGCAGCGTGCGCATGAGCTTCTCCTTGATGATATCGACATGGTACGGGTCGTGGGACGTCTCCGGCCCAAGCGTGTATCGCGTTTGGATGACCTACCACCAGGCGGCCAGGCATAAGTTGGGCATGTTAAGAAAAAGGAAATTCGACGACGTACATCTTCCACTCCTTCGATGAACGAGAGCTCGTCGTCTGAGCGCTTCCGAAACTCATCCACCATCTTCGACCCGCTCACCACGACGAGCCACTGGTCAATAAGCGCGACCTTGAACGCCGAATTGTGGAACTGCGCGGTGGCGGCATTGCCGAATGTGCGAGTTGGCGGTTGTTTGAGCGCGGGGTTCTGGAATTCAAAGACGCCGACTCGCGAGCACTCACCTTCCGGTACCCTTCCGTGAGCAGCTCCCTGGAATGGAACAGGAAGTTCACGGCGCTCAGATACGAGAGGATTGGAGCGGAGGGCCCGCCAACCGTCGGGATAGAGTTGAGCTGAGCAACGGATGCCGACCATCGGTCACCACCCCAGTCAACGGTCTCGAGGTCGGGTTTGGACCACTCACCGGGTTCGTGCGCCATCGAACAATGTACATGGCTGCGAGGACAGCCAGAACCGTGTACAGCAGAGTGTGTGCATCCTCCATCACGACCAAAAGTTGCGTGGCGGTGGTGGTTGGGACCTAGTCGATATGCGGGGGACGAGACACTAGCAGGATGCCCGTGTGTATATACGAGGCTTGCCGACAATTCCGTCGGGTATACGGCCAGGCAAAACATTCCCACCCGCAAAACATACACCCCTTGCGTAAAGGGCATGACATAGCCACGTTAGCCGTTTCCCCGAGAAGCCAACAGACTTCGTGCTTCGATGGGACGACGTCCCTCCTAGGAGTCTGCCGCGGGTTCTGGACTCCTGTCCCTCCCGGACGCAATAGGACGGCTATACCATGTGACCTCGGACATTGGTGGAGCTGGGCGGACTGGATTCTCTTGCTAGTCGCGATGATACTGCTGGGTGAGCCTAATCTGCGCATGGAGCATGAGAGAATAAAGGAAGGAATGGGAACGGGGTGAGCTTTGGAAAGACTTCTGGCAACGGAACGGCGAGGGGCTGAGAGTCTGAGACACATACCGCATACGCCGTGGAACCCTTTACGTTGATTCCGTACGTCCTCGACGGCCAGTGTTGACAACACAAACGGACGCCGTGAGAAAGGGAGGATCATGCATGATGTCGGTTGGCGAATGCTCCCCGGCCAGTTTGATAAGCAGACTTCAAGCCCGGCGCGCTCCTTGGCTGCTGTGATTGGTGATTGGAAGTCGTCTCATAAAGATGCACCGTGCAAATTATGATATATAGGTATACTTATACAGGAAATGCATGGGTATGTCATACAAACATTCTGATCAAACGGCATGTCGTCAATGTCCCCGCACACGAAATTGCAAAAATCAGGACGTACAGGATATATTCCGTCTCCTTCTACGTGGTTTTGGTCTTATGCATGGACGATGCGGGCCAGAAGATCGCAGCGACCCCAGACACAAAACACGCCGCACAGCACATCGACGCAAAGATGCTCGCACTCAGCGCCAGCCGGGACCACGCAAAGCACATCACGCCCGCGATCGCCAGCGCAAACCCGATCGCGGACAGCCACATGCACAATGAGTGGCAGTGATCGAGTAAATGCGTAGGTGGCGTTCCACGACGGAACGGCCCGACCTGCTCGAGGTGCGGGGTGGCAGACCACACGGACGAGCTCGAGATGGTGCCGACGCCGCCCTCGACCTTGCGCTCCTCGTGCCTCGCGACGGAGAGCTTGTAGCGGATGAGGAAGAACGCGGCGAGGAAGGAGATGATGGCGGCGAAGATGTGGATGACGAGCGCGCCTGCGAGGGCGGCGTTCGCAGCTTGGTCGATCATGGGGTCCGCTTTCGGGTCGTCGGGCGTCGTGCTGCTAATGAGCTGGGCTTCGATCGCGGCGAAGAACGTGGTCTGTGCTCGGGCGGTGGGTGTGAGTTTGAGGGGAGCGTGGGGTGGGGAAAGGAAACGTACTATGACGCTGATGAGCTGCAGCCTGTCCATCCACGACTGTACGAGTCCGTTCATGGCTTTCTTGCGGGTCTTTTCATCATATTCGTTTTGATCCTCTTGGGTCCCTGCAATACGAAACTCGGTGAGCATATCCGCGCCAAAGATGCTCTCACAACCGGCCGGAGTTGACGCGTCGCGATTGTGCGCGATGGGCGAGCTCCTGTTGCGCAAACTCTCTATAGGTGAACGAGAACCTAACTACATGCGCAACCCAAGTTTGACGTGGGCCTCTCGCGAAGACGTCACAGTAGAACGGGGCGGTGAATGCTGACGTTTGTCTCTTAACTAGCCATTTTGGAACATGTCCCAGAAATAAAAACGGTAAGACAAGGAGAAGGGAGGGAACACGTTCCAAAACATCTGGTGAATTTCGTATGGAGGGATGGGGGGCTAACGCGACTCGAGTTGCATCGCCCTTTCGTGCACGATCGCGACGCGTCAGCTCCCAGCTCAATCTAGGCTCGCGCCAACGCCTGGCTAGGACTCCTCGCGCGGATGGGTGCATTTGTGTTGCGCGAACTCCCTTCAGAGACAACCTGGGTATATGCGGATGGAGTTGAGCGCTAGTAGGATGTCACTCACATTTACGGTGTACAAGCTGCGGCTCGCTGACGCCATTGATATGGTACGGGTCATATGAATAGGGAGAGGAATCTTGCGGGTGTTCATGTGGTACGGCGACGGTTGCGCGTCGGTGCTCAGGAAGGGGGCCACGGGCGTTGAGGATCTGGAATGTGTGTGAAGGAGAATGGGGAAGGGAGTTGGGCTCATCGGTAAAGAACTGGGTATCGTGCAATATCGTTTGACGAGGTACTGATCGAGAGCAGAATTATATGAACTACGTTCCACACCTGACAGCATAAAGCAGACGTACTTTGTACCCTTTCTCTCCTTGATGACGGCGTGCTGCTCGCCATTTCCTAACAAGTAAGTTTCGCCAGTAGCAGGCACCGTATCTCCATACAAAACCAGAGCGATATGAGGTTGAGGCGTTGGCGATAGGAACGGATGAAAGGGCGTGGCCGCCCGCCCACAAAGAAAGCCAGCTCATCGACATCATGGGAGCAGTTCAATCAGTGCTCCGAGTTTCTCGGAGCGTCCACCATGCAAGCGCTCGTAGGTCCTAAGCGCGCCGCAGCCTCCCGCAGTGCCAGTGCCAGTGGGACTCCCGCTGACTCCCGCTGGTCATTCAAACATTCAACCGTCGTTGGTTACGACCGTTAAGTTAACGTCTAACAAGCTCAATTCTTGCCTAAGTATTCTTATTCTTGCAGGTCAGTTCACTTCGCCCAGAACCCGTCCTCGACCTGCTCATAGCCTACTGATGGTGGGCGGCCGATCCCCTCTCTGACATCCACCGACCATAGGGCCTCCAGCGACCTGCTTTCCTTTCCGGTGGAATCTCTCTTTCTAGAAATATCGACAAACAAGAAGGAAGCAAATCCACTGGCTTTCGAACGATATCCACCAGCGTGGCCCCCGAAGAGAAGACAGAGGCGACGGATACGATTTCGTGCGCGAAGAACCCGGATAAATTTATCCTGTGTCCTGCCCAGGGCATGACGAGGGCGTGCAAGGAGCGACTTTTATCTCAAGTCGTGCACAAGCCCGTTTCTCACACCGCATACCTCGGGGGACACGGGGCTTACGAGAAGTTGCCGACACAGCGCTCCAGTGCTTCTCCCGGGGCAACATACCGAGAACACCACATGACAACTGACATAATCTCTGGGCGGAAAAGCTCATTCGAGATGTTCCCCAAGGGCCCGTAGCCATGCCCAGCCTGAAAACAACTCACACCCATCTCCACCCTGCTTGACCCCACATCCCTCGATGGACGAAGTCCAATCTGCTGCCCTCTATAGTGCGCTAGCCGTCCTCGCCGCCATATACTTCATCCGATGGCGAACAAACCCGGTGAGTATCCTGAATCCCAGCACAGTGACAGTCTTCTCAAATCTTTTGTCCCCATTAGCTCAACAACATCCCCACTCTCGGCGGACCCTCTGCGCCCATCCTGTCTTACTGGTCTGCGATCAACTACACACTCAACAGCAGGAAGATCCTCAGAGAAGGTTACGAGAAGGTGCGTAGTCACTAGCCATCTTGTCGGGGGGGGGGGACTATGGCGCACACCGGTATTTTTAGTACTCACCGACGTTTCTCACGCACGGAAAGTTTCAAGGCTCCGCCTTCAAGGTTGCCCTGCTGGACCAATGGATGGTCATCGTCAACGGTCCCCAGATGTTGGACGAGATCAGAAAGCGTCCGGACGAAGAACTGTCGTTCATTGAGAGCACAGAGGACGTAAGTCAAACCAGTTCCTACATGTTCCCAGCCTTGATTACCACTCCGTTGTGCACGGCAGTTTCTCCAAATTCGATACATCCTCGGTCCCGAGCCCCACGACGACCCGTACCACATTGAACTCATCAGAGACAAGCTGACGAGGACGCTTCCTGCCATCTTCCCCGGCGTAGTCGATGAGATCAGGGCTGCTGTACCCGAATGTATTCCAACGCATGGTGACGGTGCGTGCTCTTCGTATCTCATTTGACGGGTGCTGAACAAAAGTCGAACGTACGGCGATAGACTGGACCTCTGTCGATGTGATCAAGACCATGCAGAAGATCGTGGCGCGCCTCAGCAATCGCGTGTTTGTAGGACTTCCCACATGTGAGTGATTACTTTTCGTGTCTCCCCTCGATGGAGTCTCAGTGAAATCGCAGGTCGCAACAAAGAGTATCTCGACCTTGCGATCACGGTGACGACGGATATCGTCTTTGATGGTTTCCTTCTCAACCTCTTTCCCCGTGCTTTGAAATCGTAAGCAGGACTTTCTCAGAATCGACGAACTGCTGAAGATTGTTGTGTAGGTTCGTCGCGGCGTGGATGAGCAACGTGAAGCGGACCATACGTCGTGCGCTACCGTATCTCAAGCCAATCCTCGACGAGCGAAGGGCGAAGATACAAGAACACGGTCTTGGAGAGGATTGGCCTGGCAAGCCGGTAAGCCGCGGTTTCTGTCGCAGTCCGTTTCCCCGCTTATAACAGGTCGAACTCTGGGAAATCAGAGCGATATGCTCCAGTGGGTCCTGGAACAAGCGATCCCGAGAGGAGCAAGCGACGAGTCCATCGCGGCAAGGATACTGTTAGTCAACTTCGCAGCTATACATACCTCATCGATGGTACGTCCCAGTCGCCCTCGTCTCCCCGAACTAGGTACCGACAATGTTCACAGAGCATCGCACATGCACTTTACGACTTGGCCGCCTCCCCGGAGTATATTGCCCCGCTCCGTGAAGAGGTCGAATCGATCACGGCGGCCGAGGGATGGACGAAGGCCGCGATGGGCAAGATGCGCAAGCTCGACAGCTTCCTGAAGGAGTCCCAGCGCTTCAATGGTATCGGACTGAGTGCGTGATCGGTCTCCCTTCAAGTAACCCCAGACGTCACTCTGCTGACTACCTGCCCAGCGTCGGTCGGGCGCAAGGCACTCAAGGATGTTACCCTCAGTGACGGGACTGTCCTGCCCGCCGGCACGCTCGTGGTCGCCAACTCGTACCCGATGCACTACGACGACGCGCACTACCCGAACGCGGCCGAGTTCGACCCCTTCCGGTTCGCGCGCATCCGTGACGGCGAGGGCGAGGGCACGAAGCACCAGTTCGTCGCCACGTCCAACAGCTACGTTCCCTTCGGTGTCGGGAGGCACGCTTGGTGAGTCTCCTTCTCCCTCCGAGTCCTTGTGATGCCCCGGGTTGTGCACCTCCAGTTATCAGGTGCGGTTTTGCCAGCACTGATGGCAATTTAATGTAGCCCTGGCAGGTTCTTCGCCGCGAATGAGCTGAAGGCGATGCTCGCGTACATCGTCGTTAACTACGACCTCAAGGTAGCCGGAGACGGGGCGCGCCCGCCCAACGTCTACTTCGCCAACACCGTCCTCCCGAACCAGAAGGGCAAGATCATGTTCAGGAAGCGCCAGGTGCCAAGTGACGCGGGAAATTAAAATTACACTCCCGCCACGGACAGAACGAATCTGGCCAGCGAACGTGGTTGTGGCTGTGTACTACTCGAGTAATTACACGCCGCGTCAACTCAGCGAAATGCAAATTCTAAGAAAGTTTCGGTCAAGTGATAGTAACATAACCATGAAGACGGATATGAGGCTGTAGTCCGATCCGGGGTGCCAGGACGAGTCAGTCATGGGCTCGTTGAGTCGTTCGCCACGCTGCGGCACCGGACCGACGGTGACTCGCGCTGTTCCCACATCTCCCACTCCCCGTTGGTCTGTCATTAATTCATTCTTTGGATCCTTCAGCTAGAACCGACCGGCATCGGCATGTTGGGTGTTTCGCAAAGGGGTGTGGCCGGACGCCCGGCATCTTCGTATGTAGTATATATATGGGCATGTGCCGTGAACCACCGACTGCATCAACCGACCTCGCCTTTCACTGATCGTTGGCCCCCTTCAACCTCCACGGCTAGAATGTCCCCAGACCTCCAAAACGTCTTCTACGCGTCTCTAGCAGTCTTTGTGACCTGGTATATAATCAAATGGAGGACAGACCCGGTAAGTCTTTATCTGCGTCTGAGACTACCTGTGTTACCACTCCTAACCGTGACATGTAGCTCCGGGCTATACCCACTGTGGGCGGTCCATCTGCCCCGATCCTCTCTTATTTGACTGCGATGAGGACCTTGCAAGATAGTAAAGGGGTGTTGCAGGAAGGCTACGCCAAGGTATTCCCGTGTCTTTCCGCCCGGACACGTTCCAAGCTGACTGATTTGAACCCCCCTCTCTGGCAATAGTACTACAACTCTACCTTCAGGATCGCCCTTCTCGACCAGTGGGTGGTCGTCCTCACCGGGAAGCAGCTCGTCGAGGACCTGCGGAAGCGGCCGGAATCCGAGCTGTCGCTGGCGGAGAGCATCGAAGACGTGCGTTCTCACCTAGTATTGCTGGGTTGTGGTCACGACTCCGTCAGTGGATTGGTAAGCTCACCGTCGGTTCCGGGCTGCACTGTAGATCCAGCAAGTTCGCTTCACCGTTGGACGGGAGACGCTCGACGACCCGTACCACGTCGACGTCATCAGGGACAAACTGACGCGCATGATCCCTGCGGTCCTTCCGGACGTCGTCGACGAGCTTTCTATGGTGCTCCCGGAATATATCCCGACTGGCTCTACGGATGGTTAGTAAGAGGATGTCGGAACCTCAGACATTTTTATTCATGCGCTGGTTTGGCTCATGCTTTTTTGATTATAGATTGGGTCGAGGTCAACGTCTGGCGATCTATGCTAAATGTTATCGCTCGTATCAGCAACAGGGTCTTCGTCGGGCCCCCTCTGTGTGAGTAGGATGCGCAGGAAGACGAGTTTGGACATACTAAAAATACATGCCCATTAGGTCGCGATAAGGAGTACTTGGAGCTTGCGATCGACTTCGCCTTGGACATTAACGGCGACGGAGCGCTGATAAGCTACCTCCCGAAGTTTATGAAGCCGTGAGTGTTCCTAGGTGTTCGCTAGACTGCTCATAAGTGCGAGCCAAATGGTATTTGTGTAGGTTCGTCGGACACTACATAAGCGGCGTCAGAAAGGCCGTGCGCCGTACCGTCCCGTTGTTCACGCCGGTGCTCAAGGAGCGCAGGGCCAACATGAAGGAATACGGGGAAGCTTGGTCAGATAAACCAGTAAGTAGTCGCTTTCGGTGTCCCTCCACGAGCTGTTCGACGGCTTACTGCCTCCACGCGTAGAATGACGGGCTTCAATGGGTCCTCGATATTGCCGTGCCCAAGGGCTACAACGATATGAGCATCGTCGAAAGGCTCCTGTTCATCAACTCCGGCGCGATCCATACGACGTCCAACGTATGTGCTTCTTCCGTCCCTTGTTCCGATCTTCTGCCCAGTCTGATGCCGATTGCATTCGATGAATAGAGCCTAACGCATGCCCTGTACGACCTTGCCTCTATGCCGGAGCACATCGAACCGTTGCGTGAGGAGGTCGAGCCGATCATCGTGGCAGAGGGGTGGACGAAGAACGCCATTACCAGGATGTCCAAGCTGGACAGCTTCCTGAAAGAATCCACCCGCATCCACGGCATCGTTCTAAGTACGTCCCTTCTCTCCCTTCCCTTAACAATCCCACATCGACCGCGGCATCAGCGTCTTTAACACGCAAGGCCCTCAAGGACGTCACCCTCGTCGACGGCACCGTCATCCCCAAGGGCACCTCCGTGGCGGCGCCCCAGAGCGCGACGCATCTCAACGAGGAGTACTACCCGGACGCGAGCACGTTCGACCCGTTCCGCTTCTCCCGCGCGAGGGAGAAAGAGGGCGAGTCGCTGAGGCACCAGTTCGTCAACACCTCCACCGAGTTCATCGCCTTCGGGCACGGCAAGCGTGCATGGTGCGTCGTCTTCCACTGCTGGATCGGACGGATAGACGGCTGACACTGCGTTCTGGCTTTCGCAGCCCCGGACGGTTCTTCGCGGTGAACGAGCTCAAGACCGTCGTCGCGTACATCCTGCTGCACTACGACCTCAAGCTCGGCGGCGACGGCACCCGGCCCAAGAACGTGTACCTCGCCCGAAACATCCTGCCTGACCCCAGCGGCAAAGTGTTGTTCAGGAAGCGGAAGCGCCGCAAGAGCTGAAATGATACAGCGCGGAGCCCTCCGTTGAAAACCCTAACCGGAGATCTCTCATTGGTATTGGTAGTTACGACGGAGTAGGGATCAAATGAGTATGACATGTTAGAATCTGCCAGGGGCCGCCTCCACGACCGACTCCGAGCCTACCTACTAAGTACTGTGAGGTGCGGTTCAAGTCGTTCAGTTACGCCACCACGCCAGCGCTAAGATTACCGAAACAGGCACTGGTGGCGTCCGGCTGTCGCGCCAAGCCCGACCCCGAGCGAGTCCAAGCCCCCCACCCCCAGCTCAAGTGACCCTGGTTTATGGGAAAAAGAGGCGTCTGGGGTGGTCGGGTCAATAATATTCCTGGTCGGTTCCTGGCATGGCGAGCCATGAGTACGTAGTAGGCGCGCGCCATGCCTAAAAGCATCACTCGATAAAGGATGAAAACAACAACAGCGTGAGATCGATTGTCTGATGTTATAGGTACATGATGGGAGGGTGATTGAACATACGGTAGCGCGGGTACTTGGATAAATAGACCCGAATTTTCTAAATGCCGTATATCGGCGACCGTGATCCAGAACAAACGGGAAGGGGGAGATAAAGCGACCGAACCGCCAATGGGAAAGCGACTCGGGGGTATAATTGCGTAAATATCTACACCTGCTCGAACGCCTTGCCGCCGGCCTGCGCGTCGAGGTCCACGACGTCCTTGAGACCTGTGAGGCAGAAGGCATGAGTATATGCGTCGGGACGGGGGGGGGTGTGCGATGCTGCGTACCCATGACCTCGAAGAACGCCTTGGGGTCCATGCCCTTCGCGCTCGTGAAGTCCGTACCGGTCTTCTTGAGCGAGGCCATCGCCGCGCGGATGCCGTGCACGGCCGCGACGCAGCTCACCAGCGAGAAGACTGCGCACCAGCCCACGCATCAGCCACACCATTCAATTGGACGGACGGGAGACAGAGACGGAAGGGAACGTACTGATGATCTTCGCGCCGTACTCCTCGGCCTCCTTGGTCGTGAACGACGGCGTGAGACCCCCCGAGATGACGTTGACGAGGACGGGCTTGGGCGCGAGCGCCGCGACCGTCGACCTGAGCAGCTCCGCGTTCTTCACGCCCTCGATGAAGCACACATCCGCGCCCGCGTCCGCCGCGAGCTTCAGCCGGAATAGCGCCTCGTCCATGCCGAGCACTTGTGCCGAGTCCGTGCGGCCGATGATCACCTGCAGCGTATTCGGGTCCGCGTGAGTGCGTGATTCTAGATGGGGTAGCGGGCACGCCGCATGCGGAGGGGGAGGGAGACGGGACGCTTACGAAGTCAGAGCCGCCGGGGATGGCATCGCGCGCGATGACGGCGGCGCGGATGCGTGTGATGAACTCCTCGCGGGAAACGACCTGCTTGCCCAGCAGGTGGCCGCAGCGCTTCGTCTGCACCTGGTCCTCGATGTGCAGCGCCGCAACGCCGGCGCGGGCGTATTGCGTCACCGTGCGGGCGACCATCGCGGGGCCGCCGAATCTGTGGAAGAACATCCTAAAGTGGTGAGCCGCGGCGTTCCGCCGGTGTGGCGTGCGTGCGTGCTTACCCGGTGTCAGCGTCGGCGATGACCGGGACGGTGGGGTCTAGACTGCAGACCATTTGCGCACTCTGTTTGACGGGTGCGTGAGCATCACGGATTGGGAGGGACGGAGCGGTGGGTGCCTACCTGCACGAAGTCGTTGAGGGTCGCAATGGCCAAGTCGGGCCCACCGAGGCGTGAGGCAGTCGTCGCAGCGCCACTGGAGTCAAATCTCCATCAGCAAATATTTTCAACCGCTAACGAGCGAGAAAACGCACCTCTGGTAGAGACAGTCAAAGCCGGCCTCAAGTGCACAGCGTGCGCTGATACCATCGCAGATACCGGGTGCAACCTAAATAGCCGGCACAACGCGATCAGGATCGGGCATATGGTTGGTCGTGAGCCAAGACTGCATACCACAATACCGGGGCGGGCGAGCATCTGCCGGAGACGAGTCGCAGGGTTCCATGATAGCGGGCCCTCGAGGAAGTTCTTGGGGTCAAGGCGGGGGTTGTAGTACGGTGCGGGACCGGCAAGGCCGCGGGGGACGCTGACCGAGACCTCGGTGGGTTTTTCGGGCTCGTCCACCTCGATGGGGACGGGGGCGGAGGTTGACTGGGCGGGAGGTACCTCCACGATGGTGTTGGCGGTGGCCGGGGTGCTAGAGCCGAAGAGATCGAGGCCGGGCATGGCGATGCGGCGTAATAGATATGCGATAGATAGAAGAATGGTTGGAGACTGGATGCCCTGAGGCGGGATGATTGTGAGGAGGGTGTGTTGGGTGATGGGGTGTTCTGTCGTGCGGATGAGCTTTTAAATGGAAGCGACAAGACCCAGAGGGATGGAACAGCACTGGAAAAGACGTGATCGTGTCTTCTTACGAGCGCAGAAGTCGCTGATGACAAAAAATAGACGCATGGGCTCACGTCCCTTGGCGCAGACACGTACACCCTCTTCCGAAAGCGTCACAGTGGGAGACGGTGAGACCCAGAACCGGAAATCTAGCACGCACCGCCATGTCATGGCAGCCGAATATATTGTGCGGCGCGCACTGTGCCGCCAAGCTGGGTAGTCGAGACGCCATTCCTTGCTGGCAGAAAGCGGGTGGCTCTCCAGGCGCACCGAAGACCGGAACGCTGAGGGGTGCCGTAGCGGTGGAGTAGGCTGCCTAGGATCGCTGTCGTCCAGAAGCAATCTTCGGGACCAGCGGACAGGAATGATGCGGCGTTAGAATTCTGTACCGAGGGAATAAACAAAGTAGGCCCGCACTTTTCCCCATCCGTTCATTCAAGCTGTCCCGCACCCATCGGGATGCGCATGACCCGGTGCGAGTGTCTACGTCAACCTTGCACAGCCAAGCTGGCTTGGCCCAACGAAGAGGGAGAAACGGTCCGAGGACGAGGATGGAATACTGAGTTCTACTTGACGGTGAGGAAGGGTGCGCGCTATTTGGGGAGTGGTTCCGTTTGGACTACTGATGCGACTGTGACTGCGCTTGGGACGACTGCTGGGACAGCGCGTTGACAGGCTGGTGGTCGGAGATAGAGCGGGAAAAGTGTCGGCTAGTCACTTTATGACGCCAACAGCGACCAATGCTCTCGCGTCGAAAGGAAGGAAGGGAAAGCACCTTAAATGATCCACAGTGCGTGAGGAATTAGATAGCAACATGTGTAAATGCGATTATGCGGTTTATTAGGTTCAAGGGGTTGGGAGAAAACACATACCTTGCACACACCATTTAAAGGAGAATACGCTAAGCATGTCCCATGAGGCGTCGGTAAGTATAGTGCGATCGTTGCCGACCCACTGATACCATTAGCAGACCCCAGCATTCCTCCTACTGACTCGGAGTACACGAACGAGGGAGGAACATCCGGAGATCGACAGGTGGCGGTCTTCCATCTCCTCTGGTACCCTTCGGCGAAATGCAGAATTATGGTGCAGAGCGGACCGTAGACAAGCTTAGGTTCTGGACCAAGGTAAGGGATACGTATCGGCGGAGGACAGTGAGCGTAGAGGGACGGCGGATGAGATCAACCCCGGAGTTGCAATCCTTCCCGCGATTCAGGCGCCCATAGCGTGGAGCCCCGTGGGAAAAGCTTGGGATTGTGAGGAATCCCTGACATTGTGCTGCCATTGAACGTCCTTATCTTCACTCCCAAAGCCTTTGCTCCGCCGAGGTCACTTTGAAATGTTTGCCGAGTATCGGGCATGGGCGTCGATGGCTCGCATTGTGACCGACTGTATTGATACCGACGTCCCTGCCAGCTGCACTGCCGGGATTCTTAACCCCGGCCACTATCGCCTGAGGTGGTGCGGACATGCGCTTAAACCCCGCAGGAGAGGTGAGTCCTCTGCCAAGGCTCCCCTTCTCCGCTCACGAATGGTCCCGCTATCTTGGGCAGGACTTCGCGCTGCATCGTCAGGCTGACGGTTCCTAGTGACGTGTTCAAGCTGTGGCCCTGAGCCACCTCCACGGGTCTCCGAGGCTGGCGTTAGTCCAACGATACTCGACGCGTGCGGAGTGCCCCGTCCCGTGTCTGACTACTTGAAAAGAATGAGCCAACCGGGGAAAGCTGGTTAGACAACCACCCTCTCCACCCTTCCCCTCTACTCGTCTTAGTCCACCATGAGCCAGATTCTCACAGGCCCCGAAGTCGCTGAGCACGCCAGCCGCGATAACTGCTGGATAATCGTCCATGGTACGTCACGTCCGACCGTCGCTCCCTTCTTCCTCAGATGTTTGACTGTATGCGCTACTTGCAGGCAAAGTCTATGATGTCACGGACTTCCTTGATGGTAAGCCTCCAAGTCTTTGATCACGGCATGGCAACGATCGAATCCCTGTGCAGAGCATCCCGGTGGAAGCAAAATCATTCTCAAGTATGCGGGGAAGGACGCAACGTAAATACTCCGGTTGATCGGTTGCCGTCATCCTTTATAGCTTAAGCGGCGATCGTGTAGTGAGGCTTACGAGCCTATTCACCCGCCCGACGCCATTACGACCAACCTCCATGTCTCAAAACAGTGCGTCCCTCTGTCCTCCCTCTCTCGCGGTTCATTAAAACACCGTAAAATTTTCAGCCTTGGCCCCATCGATGCCAACACGGTCGCTAAGGTCGTCAAGGAAGTCACTCCGGAGGAGAAGCGCAGACTCGCGCTCATGGAGGCGCGGCCTCCAATTGACAGCATCTTCAACCTGCATGACTTTGAGAACGTCGCAAAACTCGTTCTCCCGGACAAGGCTTGGGTACGTGATCGGGGCGTCTACACTCTTTTGCAATGACAGTCCTGACAGGCTGCGTGCCGGACGTAGGCGTACTACTCCTCGGCATCGGACGATGAGATAACGATCCGGGAGAACCGTATGGCGTATCAACGGTGCGGTCATTCATGAAAGCCCGGATTCAAATAAGCTTACTGACTATACGATATGCATCCGCATTGGGCACCAGGATATGGTTCCGCCCGCGGATTTTGCGCGACGTCTCCTCGGTCGACTGGTCCACCACCATTCTCGGGCAGAAGTCCAGTCTCCCCGTCTACATCGTACGTGCTCCATGTATGCACGCTGCCGCACCGCCATCTCACCGGCGACCGTACAGTCCGCGACCGCCCTGGGCAAGCTCGGCCACCCCGAGGGCGAGCTCACCTTGACGCGCGCCGCAGCCAAGACCGGCGTCATCCAAATGGTACAGTCTCGCTTCTCTTGAGCCCTGGGCTGCGACGCCGGGAGCGGATCCTGACACACCTCTGCGCACAGATCGCGACGCTCGCGTCATGCTCGTTCGATGACATCCTCGACGCGGCGGTGCCGGGCCAGACGTTCTTCCTGCAGCTGTACGTGAACCGCGACCGCGAGATCACGCGCAAGTACGTGCAGCACGCGGAGGCGCGCGGCGTCAAGGGCCTCTTCATCACCGTCGACGCGCCGCAGCTCGGCCGCCGCGAGAAGGACATGCGCATGAAGGCCGTCGACGACGACGCCGGCGCGGAGGTGCAGAAGGGCCAGGACGTCAAGAAGGACCAGGGCGTCGCGCGCGCGATCAGCGTGAGTGGATTGACTGGCTGTATACGGTTTGGGATTCTTGAGCGCTCACCCGGTGTGTAGTCGTTCATTGACCCCAGCCTCTCGTGGAAGGACATCCCCTGGTTCCAGAGCATCACCAAGAGTAAGTCATCCTCCCCCATTTTCTTGAGAAGCGTGAGCTCACCTGCTCTATTCGGCCCCCGCCAGTGCCGATCATCCTCAAGGGCATCGGCTCCGCGGAGGACGCGGTCCTTGCGTACGAGGCGGGCGTGCAGGGCATCGTGCTCTCCAACCACGGCGGCCGGCAGCTCGACACCGCGCGCTCCGGCGTCGAGGTGCTCGTTGAGGTCGTCACCGCGCTCCGCCTGCGCGGCTACTTCCCCGACCCCCGCTTCGAGATCTACGTCGACGGCGGTGTGCGCCGCGCGAGCGACGTCCTCAAGGCGATCGCACTCGGCGCCACTGCGGTTGGTGTTGGGAGGCCATTCTTGTATGCGTTCTGCGCGTACGGCCAGGAGGGCGTCGAGAAGGCCATCCAGATCTTCCGGGTGAGTGTCTTGTTTCGATTTGGGGCCGGCGGAGATGGGGGCGCGGAGAGTGGGAATGGCATGATCAGTTGGGCTGACTGCGACGGCAGGACGAGTTCGAGATGAACATGCGGCTGTTGGGCGCGAAGACGATCAAGGACATCGTGCCCGAGATGGTCGACGCGAAGTCGCTGTCGTCGCACTTCGTGATGACGCCGCAAGACAACCTCTTCCAGAACACCTGTACGTGTACCCCGTTTCATTCGACACCCAGTGAAGTTTTTCTGACGTCTCGGGCTGTGCAGACCAGCCGTTGCAGCTGGCGAGGTTCCAGGAGTCGAAACTGTGACACCGTGGTTCTCCCGGTGTGCTTCCATCGGCGACTGCTGTCGCGCGATGTTCTCTCTGCATCTCATGATTGTATGTATATCTACGCATCATCGCTCTTGTGCCTGCTATCCTGCATGTTGTTATGTAAGTCCTGTTCCGGATCTTTGTGCATCGCTAGAGACTCTGCAATACAGTTTGTGGTTCTCGCCCGCAGCGACTGTGTGGACCTTTGCGACATCGGATGCGACGTCGGATCGCGGAGAAGTACTTCGTGTTCATCCACACGGGTAACCCTACCGCAATTCGTGTTATCGATCCTCGAGGCGAGACCATGCGTTGACGTCCAACAGAACTTCCACAACCGCAACCACTGGCACAGAGACTTCCGAACCACCAACGCAACGCACCGGTCGGCAACGTACCCACTCACCATCATTGCGAACGATTTTTCCCGATCAGCATCCAATACACATTAATGAGGAGCGAGTCGTGCCGCCGGCTATGGTTCTCTTTGAAAGAGGGATGTTAACTCTGCGAACATTGCACTCACGTTTGACACAGCAGACTCAGAAACGCAGAGCTTGGTACGGGTAGGATACTACGGTAAGAGCTACCAGACGCAACCGGGCTGTCCACAAGGATCTCGCCCTTGTGCGAGCTTGTGGAGTTCCCGTCAAACTCTCTTCCGCTCGTGAGATCATTCGCTGGTTCCACATGGCCTCGGAGCGATGTGGTCCGTCTGACTAGCGATATCTGCGCGTTGGCCGGGGGTCGAGGTGGGTCCGCGCTGAGTGGCACTTTCTGAAGCTAAGAACCAGGTGCTAGGGCTGTGGAGGTGGTGATGAACGTGGCCCTGGGATGAGTAGATAGCCAAGGGGAGACAGTCATTTGACTGCATTAATTCGCCTGGTCTTGTCCCTTGGCAGGGAGTACTTCACCGGCGTCTGGAGATCACGTTTCACTGGGGCCAATAACCGCCCAGAGCTCATGTGCCCGGCGAGGTATCACTATGTAATGCTGCCTGAGTTACCTTTACGTGACGTAGTCGGTTCAATCCCATCCGTTCTCCGTTCACCGAAAATGGGCCCGGAGGGCCCGAAAAGTTATATGCCGATCACCGAAAATGGCCCTCCGAACGGCCAATCTCATAGGCCCGAAAATAGGACTCCGGCCGTGGGCTATTATAGGCTATTATGCGGTGAGCACCGAAAAGGATCCTCGTCGGGCGTCGGGCGAGGGGTGGGGCCGGGTTGGGCTTTAATTGGGGTCAGTCGGGCAAAATCCAGCCACTCGCTCCGGAGGACATCAGAAAGTCCCATTAACCAAGAAAACATGATCAGAAAGCAGTCCCAACCTGGAAATCTCGGGCACTAATTTCGTTAAGCGCCAGTGATGTTACATGCCGCCGAGCCCCGAAAACAAGAGGAATTTTGGGAAGTTGGAGGAAAATAACCGAATTTGGGCCCACCGAAAATGGGCCTTGGCTGGCATATGAGCTCCAAGGGGATATTCAGACTGCTAATCATCGGAGTCTCAAATATGTATACCTTTTCAAACCCAGGCTAAGGACCTATTAATTACCTCTATTGATCGGTACTTCACGGCGCCGGCGCCCGATCAACCGGTTCGCACCCATCCTTTCCGACTCACCAACACTAGTACTATGGAAGAAGAACCGCACAAGTTAAGAAGGGTGGCCTACGTTGTATCGAACGAATTAGTCAAGGTTGGTCCATGCCTACTTGCCACTTCGCATATGGCATCTAACTTGGCATCGCAGATATCCTCTCAGCTACCTTCCAATCGGAACCGTTCGTTCCTCGTGCATAAACTAGTACAGGCATTCGGACTCCTTGAGACCCAACTTGGAGATGATAAAACTGTCAAGTTGCAGACGTTGCGACCTTCACCGGCACAGTTTAGAGACCTCTCCGCTTACCATGACCGCGACTATCTAGAACGGCTCCTGAGAGGTGAAGTGGACGGGGCTAGTACAGACGATTCACAGCAAACAGAATACGGGCTGGAGGAGGTACGTGTTACGTTCGATTGTTTGATTCTATGCGGCCACTTACGCTTAAGCATTGGTCAGGACTGTCCAACCTTCCCTCATTTGCCGGATTACGTCCGTTTGGTGGCGGGAGCAACATTGGCAGGTAGATCTTGCAATACTCATCTTCTACTTTATTGTACTAATCATGTTTTTCCCGTCATACAGCCGCTAAAGCATTGAAAGAAGACTCGTCGGATGTTTCCATTTGCTGGGACGGTGGCAGGTCTAACTCCATCCTCTGTCAGTCGCTCGCATACTGATGCCGTTGACAGGCATCATGCTCAGAAAGCACAAGCATCGGGATTTTGCTACGTCGCCGACTGCGTTCTCGCCATCCTCACCCTGAAGCGTGTGCCGACAGCGACGCCAGAGCGACCACTGCTGAAGCCTCGAGTCATGTACCTTGATTTCGACTTGCATTTCTCGGACGGAGTCTCCGAGGCTTTCCTTGGGTCCTCAGCCGGGTCGTCATCTCCTCAAGTACTCACCTTCTCTATCCACCATACCGCCCCTGGCTTCTTCCCAGCATCAACCCTTGCCGCGTTGACAGACCCCTCCGATCCCGACTTCGACCCATTCACTTTGTCTCTGCCCCTGGAGCGAGGCGCATCCAACAGGACTTTCCATCGGATATGGCCGCTAGTCGAGCGTGTCAAGGACGCGTTTCAGCCTCACTACGTCGTGGTGCAATGCGGTGCGGACGGCCTTGCCGGTGATCCCTACGCAACGTGGAACTGGTCTCTGGATGGCGAAGGGAGCATGGGGTGGTGTATTGGCCAAGTATGTGGTTGGCGGTCTGCAACGCTGCTGCTGGGAGGTGGTATGACATTTCGCACTCTATCCGAGTCGGGTCATCCAAATGCCTGATGGTGCCACTCTACTAGGCGGTTATAACTCCCCCAACGTCGCACGAGCGTGGACCCATCTTACCTCCATCGCGGTACGCGTAGATGCTTCCCGACTCGGAGTGGCGAGCTCAGCTAACTGTGAACTGTCCTACTCAGCTTGAGCGCCCTCTGTCTCCCGAAGCTGACATACCCGACCATGGGGCGTTTCCGCTCTACGCGCCATCGTTCACACTCGACGTCCCACCTGGCAACATCCAAGATCAGAATACAGAGACATACCTCGCACATGTCGAAGAAGTATTCGTGCAGGCCGCGGAAGCGATACGAGAGGGAATGCAGCCCTCGGGATAGGCGGGTGGGGGGTCGTTCGGCAGGCTCCACTCAGTGGCCTTGACTGGTAGTACCTGGGGCCCGGGGCTGAGCGCTGAAGGACTGTGGTCGTGTGGTGGTATGTATCATGACAGAACTTGAAGGTGCTGGCCTGGCTGACGGCGATTATTTGCAGCGCAGGAACTGGTGAAGGCCGGGCCGGAAGCCTTGGAGCTAGGCTATGGGATTTCTGTTCGTGAATTCATGAAGCCATACCGCCGTGTCTCCTAGATGTGGGTATGTACACTGGCATACTTATAGGATCCTGGCCTCGAGCTCAGGCAGTCTGCACCCGATGAGCGTGGCGAGAATTTTGCGCGAACGACTGTAGTGTAGCACACGCGGAGTGGCCCACCGCGGAGAGTCTGGCACAATACGTACAAGTATAAAATCATGATCGTCAAGTTATATATATATCGTGACATGATGTCCGACTCGGTCAGAATCACAACCCACCACCCGAGTCCGAACCACCCAACACGCCGTGTCAGCCAGGAACTTGAATGTGGTTGTGGCCGCGTCTCCGCCGATCGGACCCATCTCCAAATTACATAGCGCGGCCAGTCGTACAGGGTGCCGTGGAAAACACCGTACACTGCGCGGCAGTGAGCCACTGGCAGCCCGGTACGCAGTACAGTAAGCCAGTTAGTAGTAGATCGATAACAGCCGCACACTCGGACCCGGGCTCGCGTTTTCAAGACAGTGACATGCCAGTGGCACGCCGAACCCGAGCCTCCCGAGACTGGCCAGTCGACTATACTTAGGAGCTGTACGCCGGCGGGCTGTCCCCGAAGTCCTCCCTCTCCGGTGAGGACGCAGAAGCCTGCGCCGGCGGCTCCAGCCGCACTTCTCTCTTCTCGGGCGGGTACTCGCTCGCCCCCTGCTTATTACTATTAGCCTTGGCTGGCGCCGGAACAGACGCGGCTGTTGTGGGCTCGGGCTGTACGGGCGCTGACGCCGACGCCGAGGTGGAAGGGCCACTGGTGGACAGGGCCATGATCGTGGATGCGGATGCGGATGTGGGCATGGCGGAGGGCGCTGGGGCTGGCGTCGTCAGTGCGGGGGAGCCAGACCTCGTGCCTGTAGGCGTGGACGACCCTGAGGCCGTCGCAGCGGCGCCCAGGGGTGTCGGGGCGTCCAGGGGTCCGTATAGATCGTCGTAGGGGTTGCGCAGGGGCGATTCTGGGCGGAAGATCTGCCCCGCGGGCGGGTGCTCGAAGGGCGTCGGAAGCGGCAGCGTTGTGGGCGTCGACATGCCCGTGCCCAAGCGCGGCATCGAGACTGTATGCGGGAGCATGTGTTGAGCAATGATGGGCCGCTCGTCAACGTCGCGCATCATCGCACTCGGATATGGGGTCGCGAAGTGGTGTTGAATCGGCAGCGTCGCGGAGCGATGATGGGTCGGCCCAGCGGCGAATTGCCCGTGGTCAGGCAGGTATGTGGTTGCTGGCCGGGGCGCAGATGCCACGCTGACGGGCGTAGGAGCACGCTCTGGGACAATAGAGAGACCAAGTGCCGGAGCGAGCGTGGTAGAGGATGCTTGAAGAGGGGACTGCAGGAGCGAGTCAGCTCGTCTGGATGCCTTTGCCGAGACCAGGGTCGCGCTCTTGTTGACCGTGGGGCGAGGGGCGAAGGGTGGCTCTGGGCCCATAGACTCTTCTACGTGTGCACCGATTTGTTAGCATGTTACGCACGATAAGCTGAAAAAGACAAGGACAATTACCGGTCGTCTTGGGTTTTGATCCTCGACTGCGGCACCAGCAGCACAGCGTGAGGAGCCACAACGCAAGGAGCAGTGCACATGCCCCCGCTAGAGCTCCGATTATGGTTATGGGATGTGGGACGTTGATTGAATTCGAGGACGACGGGGCCGTGTTAGTAGGTTGCGGTTGCGCAGTGCTGGTGCTTGATGCGGTGCTGGACGTCGAAAGAGGCGTGGGATCTGGAGGAGAGAATGCAAGAAGATAGTCGAATAAATAGGGGGCGTCGGGCGACGCCCAGATATCAACCGTGAGGTTATACTGCTCGTTAGGATGAAGCTCGACGGACGTGAACAGGGGGAAGTCGGTTACGATGTGCGTGGATGTCGTGATGTTCGCCGCTGTGTAGTTTCCGTTGACAGTGTAGTTTGCCCATGCGGTGATCCCTGGGTTCGAGGGCGGAATGAGAGCTCCATACACTGCGATCCGGCTGTAACCTAGCAGGAGCAGCCTCTATTGATCAGACAGATGATTATATGCGCGGATAACGGCACCACTGACCTGTAACGTTATACCAGAAGCTAATTGGGCTTGTGAGGACGGCGAGGGTGTAATTCCAAGGTGACGCTTTCGCGGTGGTGACCGAGTTGATGACCGAACTCGACGGCGCGATAGCCTGACCAGCGTCGCGCGAGGTATTGTAGTGCACGTTGGTATCGTCAATTACGACGGTGGGTGAGTTTTTGCCGGACATGGTTGGCTGCGGTCACAGGGCGCAGAGCTAATCCCAAGGAGACGGGGGAATAGCGGGGGCACAGTGGGGGTCAGAGACGACTCGGAGGGTCGGGAATAGAGTGTACTAGTACTTAAGCAGGCGTTATCGATCACCTACAGCTGATGCATGAGCGGGCCTTCAGTCGAGGAAACTTCTCAAGACAAGGTTATGGCACCCACGAAAGAACCAGATTCCGCGTTCTTGGCGCACACGAGTTGACCGCCGCAGGTGGTCGTATCAACGCCACTGTTGGGCGGTCCGTCTGGCAGCCGCTGCGCTGCGAGGGCAGTACATGCATCGTTGGATAGTTTGACTTTAAAGGACTATAACAAGAGGTTGGAGACCTGTTTCGTGAAAGCAATACGCCTCGTCAGTCTCCCCTTGAAATACGACGATTGGGCTAAGGGGGTAGCCGAAGATTCTGCCAGTGGGAAACATACCGATGCACATCACTTCGTGGTCCGATCGATACTTCTACTTCTCGTTGCGACCTAGGCGATTCGGCGCGCGATTTTTTTTGCGCTGTACATGTGTTGTACTGCAGGTATTGCTATAAAATGTCGCACGAGGCAGGGAGATTGGGCGTTCAGACGCTCTGCTGATGAGCTTCTTGGGCGCGGGCGGTGTTTACCACACATCAGGAAAAAAAAACTTGTCTACATAGGCGTCTGTAGTCTATGGAGTTCTGTACGGCGCGTAGACAAGTCTCAACTTTGTAGCACGCTGTAGCGCCGCGCCACAGCTATGTAGTACTCTGTAGATATCCCGTAGATTCCTGTAAATCTAGGTACTTTTCCTGTATTCACCAGACAGGTCCTATTGGGCCATTGAGATATTGAGAAAACTCAATCCAATTTGATACGACTACGCTATTGCATGACATGGACCTAATGCTCGACAAAAACCACGAACTAGCCCTTCCTACTCCCCAAGCTTCACCTACAGACGTAGCGACACACGCGGCGTGGATGCACGGTGCGACTTACCTGGCATCTGGCCCCACGCTCTGCCGAACGGTCAGTCGCCAGACTTCAAACAGCATATTGCGAGCGACACGCGCTTAGATGAGAACACGTCCTCTGCTGGCGGTTGGTCGTTGATGCGCTCGACTCGAGTGCGGAACGAACAACCGAACCTATATCACAGTTAGCAAGAGGGTGGCAATCAGCAGACTGCGCACACACCTTTACCACATCGCATATCCAGGCAGCATGCCCTGCGCCTTACTTGCGGAAGTCTAAGCAAAACAAACAAGTCAGAAATCTTTGAATGGCGCTTGGGACCGAAACACGGCTGATGGGTGGATCCTCGCTCCTCTCACCCTATGAATGTTTCAGCACCACTCACCCTTCCTGCCGTCTCCTGCGACCATCCTGATCCTGCCCTGTTCGATAGGCTCCCCCAGCCCGTCCCCGTGGAGATTCTCGGGCGACCTGTCGACGAGCTCTGGGATGTGGCCGATCCCGACGACCCTACTCTCCGCACTCCTCGGGCCGGCTGAATCCTGGAGCAGGGGGTAGAGCACCGCGCAGAGGTACTCCGAGCTGGACCCAACGTTGAGCACGCGCACCCCCGGCTTGAGGAAAGGCAGGAGGTTCTCCGTCGCATGGACGTGCTGGCAGGCAGCTGAAACTCCCAGTCAGTCGCGAGCCAAATAAAAAATCGCAGGTGGTACGAGACACACCATGTGCGGCACGGATATCATCGCCCCGTGTCCGATCGGGCTGTGGGGGAGATTGTGAGCCGATGAGCACCCGGAGAGGGACCGGACGCACTGGGGTGAGTCCTGATACGGTACACACTTTTGTAGGACGTAACTACCCTCCAGGAGCACATTGGTGTGGTAAATCTTGATGTACGCGTTCTCGAGCGTGGAGAGAGCGGAGGATGAACTTGAACCTGAGTACGGTGGGTGACCGCTGGGACCTTCTTACCCACCAGCCATAGCCTGAGCAGCCGTGCGTTAAAGTTGCCAAGAAAAGCGTCACAACAGTAAAAGCATAAGTTAGATGGAAAAGGAGGGATGAGGTCAAGCGAGTGCAGAGCAGACGCAAAGTGCCAGCGAAGTGCAGCACAGGCTCCGTGGCAACGGTTAGCGCCCAGTTAAGGGCAGGCTTATGCCAACTTTGGCGCTTTATCTTCCGAGTTGCGGTCGACGGCGTCACTCAGGAAATCGCGAGTACATGCTCTTTTGAGATCCCTGATAGGTAGGATGCAGTTTAATATAGCTGCCTTCAAATGTTCTGGGTGATTTGTGAGTTCATCTATTGGGCCATTTGTAGCTGATTTTACGGGCACTACACGGAGCTCCAGCGAGCTACAGAGCTCACTGCCAGAACTACATAAGCTACAGACGCTACATCGTTCGCGGTGGTGGCTATGTAGAAATTCTTTTTTCCTGATGCATGTGTGAAAAGTCGAATGGCCATGTGCTGAGAGACACTCGGACGTTGACGGTCTACGAACGTAGTTAATCATCGCACCGTATAGTCGCACGGTGGGCATATGTGAACCACCGAAGGCGCAACTGGCACGCGCCAGGGAAGACAACTTCTGAAACCTAGCAGCTCTGAGTCATCGCGCGCCATCTCGTGTAAGCTGAAGGTTGAACAGAATCACTTACTCAAAGTTTGCACGCGGAGAAAAAGGGGAGGTTGGAGCGATGAAGAGACGTCGAGGTTGACTTTTGTTTCACCAGCTGGTGTATGGCGGCAATTGTTGGAGAAGCAAGGAAGGTCGTTCCATGATGGCCAGTCTAATTATATCTAGTAGACTGTCAGTTCGAACTGGGTTCGATAAGCATCGACGAGTTGGGTGTACTTCGCATTCAAGCGGGAGGTTATTCGAGTACTTACCAGTGCGACGGGCTCAGGCTGCTGCACCGTCCGCATCACGACGCAAGGGCAAGGATATCGATGAGACTACGCTTGAACTTGAATGGAGAGGAAGAGATTGTGACGCCGTTCCGCGGGGCCCCGCTTCCGACGGCAAGCTCGGGCCGGCTCCACATTAACCGTGCCATCGCCAAAGCAGACGGGAACATGAGACTCTCGCCAACTCCCTCCACGCTCATCATGTTACATGACTCCCGTCCTCTTGACCAACGACCACCACCATCTCTTGCTCCTCTCCTCACAATTATCCTGGTTACCCTCTCCTTCTCCATCCGTCTCGGTTGACGTTCACGAACATGTCCAAGGTGATGATATCCGGGAAAGAGGTCGCGACTCACAACTCGCGAGAGAGCTGTTGGATTATCGTACATGGTAAGCTCCATAATTTGCGTCTGGTTTCCCTGTCCCTCTAGCGGACGATGCGTTGATAGCGGATTGGGGAGTTGGGACAGTTTCGAGGGCAGGTTGGGCATGCGTAAATGCATCTCGCATGACCCATCGTCCAACACTCCATTCTCGTGTAACCTCATCACCAGACGTCAGGCATGGCCTCACATGTGTGGTTTATAATGGGAAGGAGAGCGAAAGAAGACACGCAGAGACCTTCCCTTAACGTCAGGTGAATCAAGTGTACGTCCAGACTGGTGGGGGCACCCGCTGCGCAGTCTGGATGCTGCGAGACGCGTCCCCTCCTCCTCCCATCAACGTGAAGCTGAGCAAGGTCGCTGACCCGATCACACGGGCGCGGCGACGCGCGCGCGAGCCAATTCGGAGCCTTGGGCCAGAGTGCACTCTGAGTATTTACGAGAACAGTGGAAGTGGAACTCATCTGGAATTCCATCATTTTGGGGCGCACCGGCCTATGCGCTATATGTACAGCTTGTCTGAGAACCAGAATATCGAAATGGATCCCTCTATGGGTGGCAGATTCACTAGACATGTTGGACATGACTCCCGCCTTCATCTTCCCCCCTTCCCCCTTCCTTCTCGACGTATGGTCCAATGCTTCTGGTACCGAGACGAGTGTTCGTATCATGAAGATGAGAGACTGTCCGGGATGCATGAGAAAGAGCGGAAAGCGATTGCGCAGAAGAAAAGGACTTTTCTCTCCTAATCCACGGGGTTGTGCGAGTCGGGCCCTCACGAGTTCACCTGTCTCCCAAGCTATCTGTTACTGACCGGGTTTCTTACTGTATTTCCAGGCAAGGTTTATGACGTTACGGACTTCTTGGATGGTGAGCCGAGTCTCCGTCTATAGCAAATTGAAACCGAAATTTTGTATTAGACCATCCCGGCGGGAGCAGGATCATTCTCAAGTACGCCGGCAAGGACGCTACGTAAGGATATGTTCCAGCCTCAGGCATTCCAGCAACGCTCATCGTCTGCAGCGCGGAATACGATCCCATCCACCCACCGGATGCCATCACGACACACCTTCCGCCGGAGAAGCAGTGAGTCCCATGCCACCCGCCACACCGTTGCAAAGTATTGACTCGTGCACATTCAGCCTGGGCACCGTAGACCCAGGAACGGTCCTGAAGGTCGAGGTCGAGGTCACGGATGCGGAGAAGCAGCGGTTGGAGCGGGTTGCCAACCGTCCCCCGCTCTCAGAGATTCTGAACCTACATGACTTCGAGGTGCGTTTTTGTTTTTCGGGCGCATATATGCAGTCTCCGTCTCTCCCATGCTGACGGTCCCTGACTGCATCTGCACATGTATGTTATGTTTAGGCTATTGCGAGGATAGTCATGCCCGAGAAGGCGTGGGCGTACTACAGCTCCGCTGCCGAAGACGAGATCACGAACCGTGAAAACCATGTCGCATACCACAGGTGAGACGAGGGCGCACCCCATGGCTGCTGCTTCTTGCTTACATCGGACACTTCACACAAACAGGATATGGTGGAGACCGCGCATCCTCAGGGATGTCACGCACGTGGACTGGTCAACGAAAATCCTTGGCCACTCCTCCAAGATGCCACTGTATATTGTCAGTGAGGAAGCGTTCCTTCGAAGATTTTCTCATGTTGTTGTCACAGACTGCCACTGCTCTCGGCAAGCTCGGACACCCAGATGGCGAGCTCAACCTCACTAGGGCGGCAGCAAAGCATGGCATCATCCAGATGGTGCGCATATACGGGCTGTATTTCGAGTGTATGCGTTGCTTATTTCCGCATGTACAGATCCCAACCCTTGCCTCGTGTGCATTCGACGAGCTGGTCGATGCTGCTCAGCCAGGTCAAGTGCAATTCCTCCAACTGTAAGTCCAAATCCGCATCCGGTCGCTCCAAGTATGTTCACAGCGATCGCAGGTACGTGAACCAAGACCGCGAAATCAGCAAAAAATTCGTGCAGCACGCTGAGAAGCGCGGCATCAAGGCGCTCTTCATCACCGTCGACGCTCCTCAGCTCGGTCGCCGCGAAAAGGTATGTCTGCCTTTCTCTTACCTTTGAATAAGAGGATATCCTCAAAGCGCATGAACAGGACATGCGGCAGAAGTTCGAGGCGGAGGACCCCGCAGAAGTGACCGCCAACCAGCAGGACGGCAAGGTCGACCGCATGCAAGGCGCCGCACGCGCCATCAGCTCTTTCATCGACCCCAGCCTCGACTGGAAGGACATTCCCTGGTTCCAGAGCATCACCAAGAGTGCGTCCGTTCCCCCTCTCTCGCTATCTACCACTGGCATCTAACAACACCCCCTCCCCCATCCTTTATCCCGCAGTGCCACTCATCCTGAAGGGCGTCCAGTGCTGGGAAGACGCGCTCCAAGCGTACGACGCGGGCCTCGCCGGCGTCGTCCTCTCCAACCACGGCGGCCGCCAGCTCGACTTCTCCCGCTCCGGCATCGAGGTCCTCGCGGAGGTCGTCCGCGAGCTCGGCGCGCGCCGCGGGCTCGCCTTCCCCAACGACAAGTTCCAGCTCTTCGTCGATGGGGGCGTGCGGCGCGCCAACGACGTCCTCAAGGCCGTGGCGTTGGGCGCGACCGCCGTCGGCGTCGGCCGCCCGTTCCTGTACGCGTTCTCGTCGTACGGGTTCGAGGGCGTCGACCACGCGCTCAACATCCTGACGGACGAGTTCGAGATGAACATGCGCCTGATCGGCGCGAGGAGCCTGAGCGAGATCAGGCCCGAGATGGTCGACGCGTCGAGCCTGCGCGCGCACATCGTGCCCGTGCCCGGGGACAGGCTGTTCGACTCCAACTGTAAGTATTCACTTTCACTTGAGTTCCAGCGCATGGGATGGGGCTGGGGCTGATTGATCGTGTGTGCACAGACGAGAGCATGCCGCACGCCCGCCTGCGGGAGGTGAAGTCGAAGATATAATACTTATCCCGAACGCACGTATGCCCGGTTACGTTTACGAGGACCAACGGGGATATGTAGGGATGGGCGGTTGATTTTTCTGCGAATGTCCGTGAACATGGACGTAGACGATTTGCTGTAGATGTATGCACACGTGCTGGATTTACACTCAACTATCCACGGAAGATCCGTGGGATGACCCCATGCACACCTATCCGAGGTGAAGACAAAATACAACGCCGCTTCAGTATATTTCAAGCAACATAACATTTGGTCGTACAGTACAGACTGACAGAAGGTCGTTTAATGTATATAAATAACTGGAGCATTGACCGGGCCTTGAATATGGTGATATGGTAGTAACAACAGGTAGAGCGACTCGTATTAGCCACCCTCCACTAAAGCACGCTACAATAAGGTATCAACGGTCCGCATGGATAGGATACAACCTTGGGATGGAACAGTGAACTGCAACGGCCGAGAATCATGAGTAAACGTTACCGCATCTATTAAGTTATCAAAACGCTGAAGCCAGGGGGAAAACCAACACACAACCCAAGCCGGACGGCTCAGTGCTCCTCGACCATCAGCACCGGCGGCGTCGTCCTCGTCCCTGTCCCTGTCCCTGTCCCTGTCCCCGTCGCGCTGCCAGACGACTCGACCGTGACGGTGGCCTCGTACGACGGCGGCGCCTCGCCCTCCTCGCTCTCCTGGCCCGCGACGAGCCGCTCGAAGAGCTCAGGCGTGCCGTGCCCGTGCCCGTGCACGTGCACGGACGACTGCGGCTGCGCCGCGGCGGGGCTCGTGAGCTCGGCGCTCAGGCTCGAGCGCGAGCTCACGGACTGGTCCGATGCCGAGTGGTGCAGGGAGCTGGAGTGGGCGTGGGCGTGGGCGTGGGCGTGGGAGCTCGGGAGGACGGCGGACAAGGATAGGGTCGCGCGGTGGTGCGTCGGCCGGGCGCCGGATATCGAGCGTCTCTGCGCGATGGACCCTGCGCTCGGGCTGGCGTCCAGGAGAAGTGCGGGCGGGGGGCGCAGACCGCCCTCGGGATCTGCATCTGAGCCGACCGACATAGCGGAGCCGGGATCGGGGAGCCGGGAATACGCCGGGAGGGACGTGTGCTCGGGATTGCAGAGGTGCTGCGATGTTATGTTCACGTCAGTGTCCATGTCGACGGGTGACAGTGTCAGCGGAGCAACATTGCGGGGACTCACCGAGAGAATGTGGACGGGCGTCTGCACAACGATGTCGAACAGCTTCCGCCTGCCCGTGACGGGGTCCAGCGCGTCGTCGTCGCCGCGCTCGACGCGGAACACGACCTTGAGCATGTGCCCGACCGAGATGTTGCTCCGCTTGTTCTTGTTCGTGACGTGCAGCACGCCGCCCACGCCCGGCAGGCGCAGGTCCCTGCGGATGGTCCACGGCCCAGGGCCCATGAGGCTCGCCATCGCGTCCCCGACGTCGTCCGCGTCTGGGTCGACCACCTCCGCGAGCGGGGACCGTGCGAATGCGTCTGGGCCGTCGGGCTGGAAGGGCAGGACGGGCGGTCCGTCCTTCTTTGCGTACTTGAGCGCGAGCAGGGCCACCTTGTTGTTCGGGTCTGTCCGCGCCACGCGCTTGAAACCAGTCCAGTAGTCGACCCGCTCTGTCGCAAATCGTAAATCGTATCAGAGATTGCGAATGCTATGGCGGCGTCAGCCTGAGTGAGCATCATAGGTAAACATACCCTCTATGGTCACAGAGACTCGATATATCTTCATCTTTGTCCAGGGCATGAAGGTGATCGTGATTGGTATCGAGCCTCCGATGGCGAAGCTACGCCCGGAGATGACGATCAGGTACTGCATTTGCGTGTCCCACTGCCGCTCCACGATTATGCTCTCCGATTCCTCGGTGTCGTCCTCGCCCGGCGTGGCCACGACCGTGATGTCGTGCGAGGCCGTCAGCTTGGTCTTGAACGCGCCGGGCCGGTGAACCACGGCCTTCAGCCTCCACACCACGGAACCATAGTCGACGCCGAGCGACGGGGGAGCGTTGGCGGGGATAGCGAACGATATAGGGTACGTGTAGACGCCTCATCAGGTGGGCGTTTCAGAACGTAATGTTCCAGTTCAGATGACGAGGAAAACGAGCGGCTCACCTTTGCGGAACTCTTTCCACCCATCCCCGTATTCTCGCCCATCCTCCACTTCAAGACCCAGGGCCTCACTTACCCTGCCCAGCGCCGAGGGTTCCTTGCGCGCCGGGCTCTCCACCTCCGGCAGTCGCAGTAACGCGCGATCGAGCGTCCGGCCACGCGGAGGAGTCGTGTAGCCAGACCGCGCTAGATCCTGTTCGACATACGGAGAACGAGAACGTACGCGTTCCACCATCGCCTCGAACAGTGCGCTCGCGAACGAAAACCGCTTGTTCTTCCTCCCGCGTATCGTCTCGTCCCCCTCTAATTCCCTTGGCCGGGAAGATGTGGGCCCATGCGGGCTGGGATACTGGGTGCTGCTTCCAACCTGGAATTCGCCATCGTCGTCAAAGCTAACGCGTCGAGATTCGGGGGACATGATATTGGATATTGAGCGATTAGGTGAATGGGTATATCCTAAAGTTCCGAAGGTGAACAACAAGAGCTGAAGATGGTCGAAACGCCACTCACCATTGATATGCTCCGATTCCAGAGCTCGACGCAGATCTTCGAGGCTCCTTGCAGGAGATTGGTCAGGTGAAGTGATTTGTGTTCGATGAGACATAGATGTCGACGGACTGAGGTGAAGTGGTGTGTCATTGGGAATATACGCAGGGGTGTAAGGAGGGGATGCGACATTGGGTATTGGATTCTCGCGGTGGGTTACGAAGGACCTCTGGAAGTTGGTCTGGTCGACACTCATGTACCGTCGGTGAGCCCTGTGCTGGTTTTGCGGACCCTCGCGGGAATCTGGGGAACGTGCGCGGTGCCCATGTGCACTACTCTCGGGTTGCGCGATGCTGGATCGTTCGGAGTGGTCTTCGTCTTCATGTTCGAGGGCAAGTCCGGGCCCGACAGACAGATGCCGAGGGAAGTTGGAGCCGGGAGTGTGTCCCGCGCGAAAGAAGACGTATGACTGGGAGTAGATCTCGTGTTCTTCGGAGATTTCGATACGCCTCGCACCGACCCCTACGTGCCTCCTCTCAGAGGCCGAAGGGCGAAGAAGGCGAGAAGTGCGTACCTTCGGGCCATGCAGTGGTCGTTTTCCCTATGAGCTCGACTTCTATGCTGGTGATCCGGGTGGGCTTTGCGAGATTCAAGACGAGGAGGCCGCGTAGCATGCCGGGAGGAGCATCTGCGAGGATACCTCGGCGGCGGCCAGTGGCGTCGCCTGCGCGGAGGAAAACGACGGACTCTGCAAGTCGGATGTCGAGTGCATTCTTGTGAGGCGCAGACTTTGCGGGTGTGGGCATGAATGGATGGTGTGTGGTGGGAGAGAAGGAGGAGGGGACCGAGTCAGAGCAGCGACCTCTTCGGTCCAGACCCACGACCCACCCCGATCGAGACTCGTGTGCCTGGACTTCATTTTTTTCCGCCGGACCGGAACTTTGGTCCCGATCTATTGATTCCGCCGTTCCGCTGTCACTTGCTGTGTTGCCTCCCCCGGCCAATCGGTCCCCAGCCTGCCAGTGCGGCGTCCAGACCCTCGAGGTCGCTCTGGCAGTGGCAAATCCTGCTTATCTGGTCTCAACTCGAACCTGGCACGAGTATTGTGAATACCTGGCGGAGTGCGAACGCCTGCGTTGAGTCAGTGTGGAGATGACGGCGAGGATGAAAAACGGTCGTGCCATGATACGAGGGCACTTTCCCATCAGCTTCACGTCTTCGAAAAAATATCGAGGACAATGACGTCGCCATCTTGAGGGGCGCCATCTCAAACAAGCAAGGGCTTTGCCAGTTTCAGCTTCGACGCGCCAACTTCACAACAAGCGCTTAATGCATCCTAAATTAGGCAACTTTTCGCGGAGGCGTTTGTTTGTTTGTGCGTGTGGGCGGCTGCGAGCGTCCAGCGCTGCTGGCGACGCGGTTGCTACCAACCGCAATCCAATCGACAGCCGCGTGCGCCCACACATCGAATGGCCATCCAATTGCTCCTCTCGATCCGCATATATATGTCCCCAGCTCTCGCAATGCACCCATCATATCCGCTCGTCTCCTCCGCCCTTGAGCCATTTCCCATCCCCGACGGCACTTGACCCACACCCATCTCGCGTCCACAACTACACACGCCAACAATGTCTTCGCCTGTTGCATCCTCCTCCACCTCATGCCCTACCTTCTTCGGTCTCTTTGACCGCCCGACGACTCCCACGTCCGACATTGACGTCGAGGCACAACTCGCGCAACCCACCCCCGCCCTCACTCACACGCCTCGCGCGTCTGTCGAGGAGACTACCGATGCGATCGACGACTTCTTCGGCACCTCGCGCCCTTCCACTCGCAGCCGCAACGCCAGTCTCGCCGGGACGCGCGACAGCCGACACGACGAAGTGCGGCTGTCTTCACCCGTGGACGACGACGCGTCGGACGCGCTCCCTCCGCCGTATGAGCACTCTATCTCCCCGCCGGCGTACACGCAGGTCTCCGACCAGCCCACGCTCGCGATGTACCTCTTCAAGTTTGGCTTCCGTGAGTCGCCCTCTCCTCGCGTTTGTCTCCGCCATCGATACTGACCGCCTCCCGCGCTGCAGTGTTCCCCCTCTTCTGGGTAGCAGGTGCTCTCATCCTCCTCTCGCCCCTGTCCGCGCCGGCGGACTGGGAGGAGTCCAAGCCAGAGCTGGAGCGGCAGGAGTTGATCGCGTCTATGCGGCTGACGGAGGTCAAGTGGGCGCGGCGGTGCCTCATCGCGCTCGCCGTCTTCGTGCTCGTCGTCGTCGCTCTCGTGTTTGGTGTCCTCTTCGCGCTCCGCTCATGAAACATGAAAACGTTCACGTCAATACCCCGGGCCCGGTGCCCCCTCGATCACTCTCATTTGCTATGCCTATCATTATGATGTATCGTTATGACTTCTCTGTATCAATAGCACGAACCGAATGACTACAGCATTCATGCTCCCGTTCCCGCTCTCACGTGTGCTCTTTACGCGCAGTGCCCGCCCTCGGACTCGAACAGAAACCCGGCCTCTGAATCCACCCCGGGCCACAACCGCGAAGAGGCTGAGTTCGGTCATGCACCGCGATATTCGACTTTCAGGGTACTACATACATATGCTACATTGATCAGGCTTATATATGGCGGATGTGGACCCCCGAAGGCGCGTATGCACAAGTACGAAGCACAGATAGCGGCCGAACGACCCTGCACCGTGACCGCCCGCAATCAAACGCGGTGCTCACCAGCCAGCCGGTATTAAGTCCCTCCTCCCCGTCCAAAGCCATCGTATCCGGCGCAGCTCGGATGTTATCGATATGGTCGAATCCCGAGCCCGAGCCACCAGTCTCGGTTCATTTCACAACGCTACATATTCCGGCGGCCGGCGGTAATTGCAGCTGCATTACGTCATGGTCCCCTTACAGTGTAAGTTATTGACATATATAAGCTCCGTCTTCCATACTGTACTCGTACTTAGTCTCGACCTCATCCTCATCCTTACCCTCCGCTCATCTGCATCACTGAGCGCCTTCGGTCCCTCAGCATTTCCTGCATCCATGGCCAAATCTTTCGCTACATCTCCATCTATGACGTCCGAGTCGGCGGTACAGGTGTTTCCTCCTCCTTCACGACTTGGGCCGCACGCGGATGAAGCTCAGCCCCCTAAACCAGACACCCAGTTTCCTGCCCCTCTACCAACATCTTTTGTCATTACACGGATGGATCCTGTCGGGATGGTCACAAACATAGGCTTGGACGACGAAGCTGTAGCCGCGGCAGAAGAGCTGGCGGGTCAGGCTCAAGACTACTTGGTTGTCCTTCTGGATGTGAGCTTATCCTTCGCCTCGTTATATAGCGCGCCCCCTCAGAGATTAATATGCTCTGTACAGCCGCTCGATCGCGTCTGCGCCGATAGCAAGTGGTGTCGGTACACAGCCTATCCTGTCGCCACCACGTTCCGTCCCCCATGCCCAGAACTGGGTATCACACCAGAGATGGTGTTGCCCATTCCGCCAAACCCTGCGGTAGCCCCGGTGCGGACTCTTAGTCGCTCCGACACCGATTCACACGAGGAAGACCGGGTGGAGGACTTCCGATTCCCATTCGACGATGGCTACTTCTGGATCTTCAGCTCGATGGTGTTGCGTGTCCGTGCGAGGCGACAGGACGGCGGCTTTGATGACACGAAGGCCATCAAGATGCCCATGAGCTTTGAACAGCGGGCGGTGCTTTCGGATGCTAGCTTTTCTACTCCCTCCACTCTCTCCTTTATCCCAAATTTCCCTCAACATCCTGTCCCCCCGGATCCTTTCCTCTACGTAGACGAGTCTGCCATGGCTACCGCGGATCAGGACCTGGAGACCAAAGGCGAGGTTGTTGACGACACGTGCGCAGCCCCTGAGGATCTCTTGCAGGACTCGGACTGGGAATCTTTCCTTGAGGATCTCCCTGGAACTAACTTCTGGGGCCTTGACGACGACGACCTCGAGACCGTCTACGTTCCGCTTGTCGAGGCACGGCTAGAGATTGAGGAGCCTCTTAAGAACGGTGTCATCGGGAGTCCGGAGATGTTTTGGAGAGAACAGCACGAGATTTCGTTGTGAGTACGGACGTTGACCTGTTTTGCCCGTTTACTAGGGCTCCGTCCGCTGGCAACACGTACTGATGGACTTGCATCATAGGATCATCAAGGACGGTTTATTGCGGAAGCAACGTGCCGGGGCGTTCGCCGTAAGCCCATCGCGTCTTGCTCCTCCCGATATATGTTCTGAGATGACATTCATTTATATAGAGCGCTCAGGAGAACACCCTCAATTGAGCCGCGATGGCCCTCATGGGAATGCCGTCTGTCTGCCTCGTGAAAGCCAAGTCCGTGATCTTGTCCTCAGCCACCAGTACCGCATCCATCCGTGACTGCCTTCCTGTCAGTGTTCTGTCCCGCCCCTGTCGTCTCTCGTTTTGCTCCTTGTTCATTATACCTCGTTCGAGTATATACGAAAATGATAAGAGCTGGCACGAATCTTACGATTGAGACAGCCGAGGGCGGGAGGTGGGAGTGAGAATCTTACCAAAGTGGCGGGCGAGGAGACGGAGTCGGAGGTGCGTCTCCGCTGCCCTTCGAGCGACAGAGAGTCGAGGAGCTGGCACAATTGGGCATCGATTTCCAGAGCCTGCAAGGAGAAGCTGAGCCAGACGCCATGTACTCGCGGACGCACCACAACTCACAATGGAGTTCATCGTCGCGATGCGTTGGAGACTCCTCGGCTATTTTGTATGGTATCCTGGGGTATTGGCAGCGCTGGTAGTTTGCTGTTGAGACGGCTGTTGGTACGATGTGTGTTGATACCGACTCCAAAACGTGCTGAGTGCAACCCTCCGCTGCGTTGTCTGGATCTCACTCCTCTTCCGGGTCCCCCGCCGTCATGCTGCGGTAGCCGCCAGGATTATCCGCAGAGTTGCCCATGTTTGCGAAGGCCGCTCTGGCCGATCTCGAAGATCGTGTCAGCGAAGATACATTCTGAATCACGGCCATTGTGATATCATATCACAGATGAAGGTGGAGAGATCGAACGCATTAGCGTCGGTGAACATCGCAGGTCGCTCCTGGCATCTCTTGAGTCTTGATGCGCAAACAGGCTGTGATGGTTCTAGAGCATACATAACGATTGTTGCTTGGACTTCCCATGATCTATTTCTCGGACAGGTACTGCCAGACAAAGTAATACAGAGGCCCAGACTCCGAGAGACTCCCAGCCATGACCCATACCAATGAGCCGCAAAGAGACCAAGTTCGATCACGCACCACAAAGTTCAAGGTAATGCACGGCGTTCATGAGAGGTTTATGCCCAGTGTTTCGTCTAGTAATAGAAAGTGTCAGGCCCGACGGTTCGTCATCTCAGCCCCCCGAGGGTGCATATATGGAGCACGAACAGCAACGAACTCACCTTGGGCCATCAACCCAACACTGCGCGTCACGGTAGCGCTGGCCATGCCACCACCCCAACGACTGCTACGACGATCGCATACCGCTCCCCATGACGATCCCCACGTTCGAACGCACCATCCCCTGGGTCGCCGCCGACAAGCACCCTCAGTACCTCGCGACCTACGACGTCGACTCGTGCGACGTCTTCGACCAGCCGCCCTACAACACGCTCGTGAACATGCGGAGCGAGCGCGAGCGGGGCATCATCGCCTGCGCGGAGCTCCTCGACCGCCGGACGTGCGACCTCTTCGAGTGCGACATCGTGCCCGCCGTCACGGGGTATGGCGAATGCACACCGGGGCCGTATTCCATCACCCTGCAGGCGAGGGTCGGGCCGGAGCTGGAAGACGAGCTAAACCGATGGTACCGCGAGGAGCACATCCCGCTCCTGACGAGGGTGCCAGGCTGGCACCGGTCGCGGCGGTGCGTGCTGAGGGGTGTGGGGCCATCGAATAGGACGGCGGAGGAGGAGCTGAAGAAGAGGTTGAGTCTGCCCCCATCTTGCGGTGCACGAATGGGAGTCGCCCGAGAGTTCAAGCATGCGATGAATACGCCGTGGAGGATGAGGGCCTTCGAGAGCGCGGAGGTGTGGAATAGGTGGCTGTTTAGGGCGATGAGGACGTAGGTGCAGGAAAGAGAAGCAGCAAGGCATGGTGCGGTCTGTCGAGAAGTTTAACTCACAGATGTATGGTGTCCAGCACGCGGACCATGGGGGGGAGCAAGTCCGGTCTTGCTTTGAGAATGCGAGATATGCGCCGCATATACAGATGTAGGGATGTAGATTCTGTGCATCTCGGTCAGCATCCAGCTCAGTTCTAACTCATGAGAAGGAGGGATATTAGAATGACGAATGGAGATTCAGGTTGATCACGCAGGTCACCAACTGCCCCTCAGAAGGTATGTTGGTCCTGTCAGGTAATAGTGAACATAATTTCACATCGTAGATTTGGGTTTAAGGCGTCGATGATGACGGCAGATGCACCTCGCTGTCGGAGGTGGGATGGGAAGAGACTTACTTGCATAGCCGTAGCACCCCCACCACAATCTAACACATTGCGACACTCCGCCTCCTCCAACAGGTTCTGTATCACCTCGAATGATGGCGCGGTGTATCTTGAGTTCTGGACAGTCCGGTCCACGACGGCTCTCGATTGTCGCGGGGTTCAACTGGCTGAAGACGGCGAGGTTTTAAGTAGCTGCTACCAAGCAAATTGAAATGAGCGAACCTGGGATATTCGTGTGCCTCAAGGGGGATGAGGATGTTGGCGAAGGCATCGGTCCACGACGACTCTACTTGAGGGCCCGGGACGATGCAGCACAATGCTCGAGGTCAAGAGGATGCGTTCGAGCGCTAATGCTTGTGTTGCTCGTCTAACTTGAGCGCTTGCGTTTAAACTTTCTTTTGTCCTCCATCCAACTTGTCCTCCTCGCTGTGGCCCCCTTCGAGCCCTCGTTCGTCGCTGGATCTTTCTGCAATGAAAGCATTCTTGTACCCTCCTTTTCTCTAGCATCCAAGGGATATGCTCATAGCTTGCATCACTTTCACAACTCTGGATCCGGACTTCTCGACGATCAACACGTTCTCCCTGAAGCGGCGCAGACTTCAAGAAGCATAGTTGTGGGTCTGAACCCCAGAGGAATAGTCAGCCAAATTATGTGCTGCGGTACTACTGGTTGGTGAGTTCAAACGTTTCGCTCAGTGGTCTGTTTGTAAGCCAACGAGCCTCGCCCCATATCGATGGCTCAAACTGAATAAACGATGTGAAACTGTTCCCTATTACCTGACCGCACCATTGTACCCTCTTAAGGGACGTTGGTATGATCGAATAGCATATTTTCTCTGATATTATTCCTTTCTATATTCCCTACACATGTTGGAGTTGAGTCGTGCTGACCGACCATCTGTTCCGCCGCAGGATCCTCCGTTTCAGCAGAGGATATCAAGTGGCGAGTGCCATGCACCAATGAACCTCAGCAGAATACGGTTTTCTCTGGGGCATACTTCGAGATGGTCGATATTTCGGCACGGCCCCGCTGGTGGCTCCATTCGGAATCGTTCATTCGTTTAATGAAGGTAATGTTGAACGAAACGTGCGACTTGGTGCTGCGGTTAGATGACTTTATCTACCGCACAGCTGGCGGAGGGTGTCGTACCGTAGCAGGCTTGCAGGTGACTACAGCCGGGGTGAGTGGTCTGCTGCAGGAACGGTTCCCGTGTTGATAAATTATTCGGACTTTGGTAGCCTCCCTCGAGGGCAATCCCCCCGAGCTCGCGCGCCCTCATCCTTCGACTCTGTGATACTCCATCACAAAGACGGAATGGCGGGGTCCCGCTCTTCGCCATCCGATGTACGTTCAACCCTCGCTCGTACTACTGGTACCGTTGCTTCGAGTTCCTCGTCTGGAGATGAGGGATCTACCTGCTCGCGTCGCGGACCGTCTGCAAATGGCAGACAGACGGACGGTACATATGGCTCCCTCGATGGTTCGTTGAGCCTTTACTGACTCACATTGATCTGTGCTTGCGCCACCTGTCCAGCTTCTCTACCTCCTCCCCATGCACCTTCATCGCCACCGACGTTTGAGATGCCTTCCAGGGCAACCTGCGTCGCTACCGCCCTACGCATATCCTCTACCCCGTCCTCGCCTTCGGAGCACGTCAAATTCGACATGAAAGCCATGTGTCAACGCAGCAGCTCTGCCGATGTCGTCGTTGGTCCCTCGCTCAAAGACAACGAGGACACAGAGTCACCGTTGGCTACTGCACAAGCATCGTCTGAGGACACCTATGGCGAAATCAGCGCGCTGTTGAGCAGCCTGTCGGAAGTCTCCTTGCGCGCCGTGTCCAACAGAGTCGTCGCATGGGCGAACCGGTCGAAGGAGGAGAATAACGGCGATACATTGGCTAGAATCATCAGTCTCGTTTTCGAGAAGGCAACTGACAACGCTACCAAATCAGAGCTTTATGCCAAACTTTGCCGCAGCACAATGGACTGCATCAATCTCGACGTTCGCGATTACCATATGAAGGACGGGGAGGGAAACCTCATCACTGGCCCTCAGCTCTTCTGCAGGTACCTTCTCAATCACTGTCAAGAGGAGTTTGAGCGAGGGTTGGATGGAGGGGGCGACTCGTCCGCCGAGGTCCAGCGCAACAAAGACCAGCAGTACCTCGGGTTCATCAAGTTCTTGGGTGAGCTTTTCAAAGTGAAGATGTTCGCGCAGCGCACCATATGCGAATGCCTCAAGACTCTCCTCAGTAATGTGGACTCAACTGGAGATCCTGACCTTTATATTGAATGCCTGGGCGCACTCTTGACCACCATCGGAGGGCTCCTTGATTCCTCGAAGGCGCGTGCTCACATGGATGTTTACTTCTCACACATCCAGGAGCTTTCGCGCAGCCCCGCTGTAACCCCTCTTAACCAACTGAAGCTGCAGGTGCATTTGTTGTCCTAGCTTATGTTGCTATATTGTTTAACCTTTCTCAATGTTCAAATCAGTCTCTCATCAATCTACGACAAGAAGGGTGGAACCCCAGTCCAGAGGCGCACGGGATGACTGTGGACGACGACGGCATCGGGGGCCATGTACTCGGCGATTTGAATATCCCATCGGCCAACAAGAACCAGCAACCATCCCCCACCAACTCCTCCCCTGTCATGTTGCGATCTACATCGGCACCCATGACTGAGTTGGTCGATGTGCTATTGCCCATTGACGAGCCACCTCCTGCACCGTTTATGTCTGAGTCTGAGGCGCTAGCGCGCGCAGAGGAGACCTCAGCCGAGTTCTTCTCCGTTCATGATGTCGTCGCGGCCAAAAGGTACTTCGTCGAGCTCCCACCTGGGCACCACCACCTCCTCGTTGGCACCCTTGTCGACACAGCCATATCTTCTGAAGCGGATGCTTGTCTCGTCGCGGAGCTCTTTGACAGCGCCGCGTCCGGCAATCTATGCTCGCCCGCAGCGTTTGAGGCGGGCTTCGTATCCACCACCAAAAGCCTTGCTGATATCGTGGAGGACGTGCCGGACGCCTTCACATCCTACGTGCGCATGTTCAAGGGTGCACACCTTGATGCGGACGTGGAATGCTGGACGCGGATTGTGAGTATGTCAACGGAGAGTGACGAGTTGATGCCACTTCTCTTCGGTACTGCCGTGTCCACCTTTCCTGTGAAGCGGCTGCCATTGTCTCCCTCCGCTCCCCATGTTTTAGAGCCTGCAACAAACATGGTTCCCAATCCTCCTGCCAAAGCGAATGGAGTGATGGATGACAAATCCCCGGAGCCCATGTCGCCTCGCACTGTCCATACCAGCCGACAGTCATCAGACGATGACGATCTCTATGCGGAATTCTCAGAAAGCCCCACCATCCCGAGCTCGCATATCACGCCGGCTCCCACGGCCATCCAGCGAAGGATCAACGCTCAAGAAGCTCGCAACCAGCATATCTCAACCCAGGTGCCTCGCGCAACAGACCTCCATATTCCAGCACTGCCTCGTACTGTGACCCCGCCCTTGCCCGATCACAACAACCTCCGTCTCGTCCATCTCCGCATGCCCCGGAATGAAGCGAACGAGCACATCGAGCAGACTGTCGCGCTGCTCTTTGGCGGCCCCCACGACATTGACAGCGCGCTGTCCGTCTTCGCGGCCATCCCCCCGCGCCACCACAGCCGGTTCGTCGACCGGCTCGTCTCCTTCGCGATCGAGTCGACGCGCGCGGACGCGCAGCTCGTCGCGTACTTCTTCTACTGCGCCGCGGTGAAGGGGCTCTGCTCGGCCGCGGCGTTCGAGGGCGGGTTCGCGCTGACCGCGGCGGCGCTGGAGGATGTCGCCGCCGAGTCCCCGGATGTGGTGTTGCTGTTCGCCACGATGGCGAAGGGCGCGGGGCTGCACAGGGACCGGGAGTGGCGCACGTGTTTCTTTGGTAGACTGGAGATGCTTGGATATGGACCCGACCTCGCGTCGCTGTCCTCTGCCAGTGTAGGCTAACTGGTGGCGGAGCTTGTACACGGTGGAAGTGCAGCAGTGTTCTTGGATTTGGTATGGCACTGCCAGTGAGGTCCGAGTATCCGATGTAGTACTTACTTCTATGCCACATGATGGTCGAACACCCGAGGATCTTCATGGGGTCATGGGCATCGCGCAGTGCCTGACAACCGTCTGCAGACCATGAGGCGCAAGGTTTGTAGCAGCAGTACTTATTTAATGGATGTTCGCGATCGGTGAGCGCTCTCGCGACCGCAGTGGTTGGCTTGAATTCGCGTGCTGCGGTAGTAAGCGATCCAGCCTCTGGTCTCCTCAAGTTTCTGCGGTGACTCGGGCTTCTGGAGGCGGGGATCGTAGCCCTGCGGCCCGGTATGCCAACTCTTCACAATGTGAGCACACAGTACTGCAACTGCTTTGTGACTTCGTACTGTCGCTCACAACCCAGTCCAGGAAACCCGACATCCACGCCACCCACAGAAGCCGGGCTGATCTTGCGCGTCCAATATTCAAGATCCTTAACGGCTCGCCGACACCGCAACACCGCAAACAAGCAACGTGCTGTGTCCTCGCTGAGATACATACTCCGCTGTTGCGACGTCGGCCCGCGCCCAGGTGAAGTCAATGGACTGAACCGATCGTGACCCCACGACAACTATTACCTCGTGATTATTGATTTTAACCACGGGAAAGATATTTTATGTACTGTGAAGACGGACGTATACACGATTACCCACAAATAGTATGCAACTTTGTTCGACAATGCGGGTACTGAGAACTGAGCTTGCGGCTATGAAATGCCGAGGATGCACAGAGGTCTGTCTGCCAGCAGGGACATGGTTCGCGCTGTCATGGGCGAGAGCGGGTGCTACGGCGCTTCGCAGGCGGTGGCATCTCGGCGTCGACACGAGCGTCGTGTAGGGAGGCCCTTTTCGAGCCCAGAGTGAGATCAGGTTCGGGATCCTTGTCTGGGCGGAAGTCCGAGCGGAGCTGGTCCGGGACCTTGTCGCTCTGCGGCCAGGGCCCGAGCGCCGAGTCTAGCGTCTTGGCAGACCAGACCCGTCCGAAGAGGCTGACGACGTGCCTGTGCTCCTTCAGGTTGGCCGCGAGCTCTTCGAGCTTCGTGCGCTCTGCGTACACCGTCCCTTTCTTCCTCGCCGGGTCCTTGAAGTCTACGTCGTAGGCGTCGATGAACCACATTTCCTCTTCCGTGGGTGCCACTTCGTCCGCTTTCTCTGTAACGGGTGGGGGCGCTGCACGGGGGCTGGCCGTAGGGTTCTTCTGCTCGTTGATGAGAGCATATTGGGCATGAAGCCACTCCAACATGCACTCAAACAAGACATTGATCGGGTGCGGTTTACGGTCAACAGCCTCAGATGGGGCTGAGGAACCTTCTCTAACCGAAGGCCCGTCACGGTTAAGTGGAGCACCTGCCGTCGATGGCCCATTGGAAGGTGGACTGGGATTGTTCTCGCCCCGGGGTTCGGAAGGGAGGTAGAAGGCCAGCTTTTCAGATTTCATGGGAAGAGTGATGCAACCGCTTGTCACGGCACCCCACTTTGCGAGCCCGCAGAAGTACTGTCCGTTCTCCTTGGTGAAGCCATCGAAGTACTCCTCCATGAACATGCCGACGTCGTTGCAGTTATGCGGGAGATAGCGGATGGCATAGAAAAGGAGAAGGTGGAAGAACGACTCCATCTCATCCTCGACGGCGATGACGCGCCAGGGGTTGCTCAGCGAGTTTGCGGACATGAACTGCCAAGTGCCCTACAGGAAGCGAATTGATGCGTCAACGACGATTGATTGGGACATAAGTAGAGGAGAAGAGTACGTACCGTGCGATCGGGTTGTCGAGGCTCCATCTCTGATTGATCCAGACGCTTCGACAATTCCCAGTCGGTCAGGAGGACATCGCGGCTCCGTACAAGTTTACCGTCCTTAACGAACTCCTTGACCTGGATGAGAACGTTACCCGCGCTGACATCACGGTGCAGAATGCCAGCCTGGAAAGCTTGATCGTGCGCTAATGAACAGTGATCAATATGTGAGGACTTCGACGCTTCATGAGGACGACTCACCTGAGATGCCCCTCGCCAGGAGGTACACGAGCTCCTTGGCATTCTTAAAGTAGCTCATAGGAAGCCCGACCTCCTGCACAACAATGCGGTAGTGTCGATGGGTCTTCATCGGGCACCGGGATTCAGGTTTCCGTGCCGTCCAGTATTTCTGCGAGACCGTCTGCTGGATCCTTCCCCGCGGCTTCTCCCTGTCGTTTGTTATCGCATCCTCGTCCTCAGACTCCATCTCCTCGTCCCCCTCCTCTTGCTGCTCCCCAACGTGACCGACGTCGACCTCCCCTACCATGTCGGCCATCCTCGCCCTCACGTCCCCATGGCACACCAGCGTGGGGACACGATCAACCTTCTTCTCGTTGAGGTAACGGAGGATGTGACCTTCGCGCTCGATACCCTCGTGAGCCACCCTCCAGGCGTCTTTGACGAAGACGAGTGCACCACGAGGATCCGCAAGGTCTACAGCGACGTAACCACGGGTGGCGCGGCCAGCGAGGCCAGACGCCTGGAAGTGAGGCTCGCCGACTAGGAAGTACCGCGGACCTGCCCTGTCGTCGACCCGTAGCTTCCACCACTGCGCGGACGAGTTGCCGACGGACGCCTTGAAGAGGAGCCTCGCGTGCTCGTTGACGACATGGCCCTGCGCGTTCTTCTGCGGCACGTCGGCCCGTTCCCTCATGAGCCTGTAGTCGTCCGAGGTGGTGAGGACGCGGTTGGCGGTTGTGTCGTGCCCGCGCTGGGCGGCGGACATGTGTGCGAAGCGCCAGAGGAAGCGGCCGAGCATTGACGGGTGCTCCACGTAGTTGAACTTCTCCGTGACAAGCGCCCCTGCGCGATCCCAGCGGACGATGCGAGCACACTGGCCGAGGACGACTATAGAGAAGTGATGCGTGCGCTGCTGGTGGTCAAAAACGAGAGAGGAGTAGGAGAGGACCTGCCCGAGGTTCTTCTTGCGCTCGGTCGAGGCAGGCTGGAAGGTGACGGCTTCGTCGTCGAACGGATCGTCCGAGACCTCCTCGAGTTTGACCTCGATAGACAACTCGACGGCGGACCAGTTGGCGGGGTCACCGTCTCCTGGAGCTGAGTCGAGGGTGTAGATGGCCAAGTCGACCCGCTGTTTGCTGGGGTCGGACGGGTCGGGGGTCGCGGAGGTAACGACGACTTTGAAGTTCGTACCCTTCAGCCATCCGTTGTTGATTGCCTTCTCCTGGAAATTACATATTAGGGAGATGCTCAAAAGAAAATACGGTGGTTACGCACGAAAGGTTGGTAAAACTTGCTCTCGGAAGCCACCTTGCTTTTGAACTTGAACGATGTCTCGAAATGCGCATCACCGGGATCGTGGCTCGGGGTTGGAACGTGATCTTTCATCATTGTCTCGTAATCGATGACCACGATCTTGCCGTCCATGCTGAGCCGGTGGCCTTTGCGTTGTTCTTCAGCGAGTTGCTGGGCGATAGCGGAGTAGTGGGTAGCCGTGTGGTTGCGCTTGTTCGGGCTGGCCTTGAGCGGTGGCTGAGGTGGTACAGATAAGAGGGGTGGGTCTGAGGCGTTGGACTTGGGGTCAGCCATGATAGTTACGAAGAGTGGCAATGGATGGGAAGGGGGAAAGCAGGAGCTCACGTTTAGCGCTGTCCTCCCCGCCTTTTATAGATTGACGACAAAGGAAGACTAGGTATGAGTAGATATGAGTGCTATTGTTGGCTGAAAACGGAAATATGCCAGAAAACGAACATACCACGAGTATTACGCGCCCACCGTCAGTGACGGTTGGTGGTTAAGGATTCAAGTTCAAGTTCAGTTTCCCAAGCGCTCATCCAAGTTGCGTGCCATCACTTCCGTCACGTGGTATAACATGCCGACTTCGACCGACCCGAATGAGTCAAGGCGGGGAACTTCAAGCTTCTAGTGGGATCTAGGGTTCTCGGCCACCTCACAACTTACAACCATCGTCTCAGTGTTTGGAAGTATCTGTGGCCTTCCGGGGCCGTATAAGGTACAAAACACAGAAGATGGCAGTTAGTTAGTATTCAAGGCAATAGTTATAGTCACGCACACATTGCAAGTAGACAACATAAGGATATAAAGTATGATCGAAGGCGGCAATAAGCTATTCCAGGGGGGGAGAACGAGCACCCTCGTGTCTCCATCTATGTAGGCGTAGGCTGTAGGTTGTAAGTAGCATATCAGTCACGATGTGAGTCCGCCTCTCCGCGTCTGCTCGTCGGCGACATTATTCATCCTGCTCTCTAGATCGCGGATCGTGTCCGCGTGGATGGATACCCGCTTCGGCGCGGCGTCGCGCCCACGCACGGGCGATCTCTCCCCCTCGAGGCGGGCCCGAGCTTCGGTATATGCGGCGTGGGTCATGCGCGCATGAGCGCTGGTGGCGTCGGGATCGTCAAGGTTGGATTGGGATGTGGTGTCCGAGGATTGTGAGGTTAGGTTGTCGACCATGTCTTCTCCATAGCCGTCTTGGAAACTGTCCTGAAAGTCGTCGCGGAATTCGGAAGGTAGCATGACAGCGCGATCGATGGCCACTGGCAGACCACGGTGACGGCCTCGTATCATGACCACACAGATGATGAGTTTGGAGAGAGGATGAAGCGCGCCGGAGAAAGAGTAACTGGCCTATATAGAGCCATGAAACACCGACATTGAGAAGTAGGGAAGATCGATCACTTACGAAAGGTAGACCCAGACTCAGCCCGACCGTCCCATATGCAGAGACTAGCTCAAACACTGGAAGAATGAATTAGATTGGGCTACGCGCGCGGTTTGGATACGTACTGATGTTGAAGATATTGAACCAGCTACTGTTCGCCTCATCTTCAAGGCCGTCTTTCTGCATGAAAGTCAGCAGAATGCACTTGACACGCCATCGCAGCCCAACTTACCTCAATGATACAAACTAAGAACAGAGCGAACGCGAGCCACCACATATCTGATGTCGGACAAATTCAGCACATCTCACCGCCTTTGCGAGCGCACGGACGCACCGAAGGAAAGCTGCCTCCGAGCATGCATGGTAAGGTACCTCCCCCACACCACAGCACGACTTCCATTGGCGTTGAAACCCGTTTCAGTCATGGCATCGTCATCGTCATGATAGACTCCCAAGGACTTCTCCTCGTAAACGTTCGTAGATCGGACACTACGCTGGAGTATCAGCGTCAAGTGATGGCCATAATAGAGCGTCCTTACCTCATAGCGATGGGATCTAGAAGGCCATGTAAGGTGAGTACGAATCTCATCTGGATTTCAGACTGGACATCCACTCACAGACGCTGACATACATCATCACAACAAACAAGACCCTGGACAAACAAACATCAACATCAATCGCGACCGGGAGATGCAACATGGACGTACTTCACCGCAGGCGCAAGGGCCGACAGCGTCACGGTAGCAAAGCCAGCGGAGCGAACGGCAGTGGCTTGCAGCAACCCAAGTAGGAACCGCGTCCCAAAAGGTATGCTATCAATCTCTGGATTCCCGATATCCAAGACGAGGAAAAAGAACCAGTCCGTGATGCTGCAAATAGGCCGGTCAACGTGAAGGACAACAATATGCGCATCGATAGAACTCACGTTAAGCAAGCAACCACTGTCAAAAGGAACCACGTCTGATGAGAGGGGAAGAGGTAAACGAAACACCGACGGGGGTGGTCCAGAAGGAAATGTAATGTCTCGTTGATCCGCGAGCGACGGGGTACCAACTTGCTGAGAATCCAACTGGGAACGCAGGGTTAGAGTGATCGGAAATATAGATGAAAGCCTGTTGCTTACATCTGAAAGCGTAAGCTTGACACAGGCGGGGAGAGGGTTAGATGCGATATTTCTGTCCCGAACAAATCAACTTACAACACAGGCTGATGAAAGGGAGCAAGTCAGATTTTAAATGGGGACCAGGGAGGATACAAACGCACAAATGCAGTATTGCCCGCCAGGATCAAGAAAGGCAAGACCACCACCATCGGGTATGCTGTCTGGAATGGGATCATAGACTGGTCTACAAGAGACACCCCGGTGTTGGTGTACGCCGAGACCACCTGATATGCAGAGAACCTGTCGAGAGAAAACCAATCAGCGCACGAAAGAAATCTTTCGGGTCACAGATGCCTACCAAGCAGTCCCGATAGCCCTGTGTAGTGCAGGCGGAATGAAGTCGCTGTGCCACTTCGGTATAGACATGTACGGGGCGATGATCACGAACGCGAGGAGCTGCAATCCAAAGTGGTACTGGCGCGCACAGCGTTAACGTCCACACACGCCTTCCACAGAAACAGAAACAAATATATGCTGACCAGTGGGACGATCCACAGCAACGCCGTCAGCGCGCGGTACTCCACTCCGCCCAGCTCCTCCAGCTGCTCTTGCGTAAGAGCCTGGAACATCGAGTTGCGGCCAACGACGGCATCGAACGAGATATACGGCACGGGGCGGGACCCCGGCGGGATCACGCCCCGCTCCGACGCGATGGTCCGCGTCTGAGGTATGGTTACCGTGCGCGTAAGCTTGCGCTCAAGCTTGGGGAATGCACGCCCGAATAATCGCGACAGGATCGCGAACGGTGTAGGGAAGCCGCCAAAGTCCCGATCCATCGTGCGTCTTGGATGCTCAGCGTAAGGGTGCGACGTCCCTGTGTTGACTGTGCCGGTGCGAGGTAGACCGCCAGAGGGTCGCGAGATGGTTGGCCGGGACATGGTCGGACGCGACATTGTGCGACGCGAGATGGTGGGGCGCGAAATCGACCCTGCGGCGTTTGATTGCGTTCATTCAGAGGAATTGACACAATTGGCAGATATAAAACAACTTACGACGTCTGTGAGACGTTCCATGAGTGATGTCCTCCTCCTGCAGGATGGGACTGATACGCCGCTCCAGGGTGATAGCTTGCGGAATCGCTGCAAACTCCACCGTCTGTGTGCGTGGCACTGGAAGACTTCGACCCTGCCGATTGCTTGTTTGGGTACGGAGAATGGGGACAGCACCTGCCGCTTTGTGAGGATCAGCTGGCTGTAGGACGATCATTAAGTCTGGTCACGCACTGATCGGCGGCGTCGTTGCAGAGAGTGCTGATGACAGCTCTGGAGGTTCGCGTTCCCGACTTAGAAAAGACCCGAGTAGCTTCTCAGCGTTAATATCGGCAAACGCCTGGAGGAATACATACATATCCTGCCCCGCCATCGGCGGGTCGTGCTTTTTGTCCACCTCAATTGACACTCTTTTTCCCCGCGAGCTTGTACTCGACTCCCCCTCTCGTTCTGCATCCTTCCCGTCCATTCGAGACATAGGAGCTTGGTCTGAAGTCGGTGTCGAGCTCTCTGAGGGCTGCTCGGAGATACCCTCGCTAATCCAGCCGCTGGGGTCGACTAGCTTCGGGGCTCCTTCAACACGCCGAATCATCTCTGGACGGAGCTGGTAGCGACCGCGATGTTTAGCGGGTTCCTGGGCGACAGCGTCGCTGTACGTCCGCAGGCGGGTCTTCCACGGCACCCTGAATAGTTTCATCGTTCTCCGCCACCACGCCTTCTTCTTCACCTCCATGGCCATGCCAGTCTGTTCCTCGGCTCTTCGCTTGAGCTCAGCTTCGACGATCCTTTGGAACTTTCTCGCAAAAAATGTCCTAAATCCACGGTGAGTAATGAATTCAACAACTCCACAAAGGAGTTCACCTTCGAATGTATACGATAACCAGCGAAACAACGACCTAGTAACTATGAGTGCGACACTGGTGAGGAGCAATCGTAACACTCACCGGGCTGCCCATGCACATTTGGACGAACAGCAGTGCTTGTTGGAACCCCGTCAATCCGCTCAGATCCACGGTCGCAAGGCCACAGACTGTCATCGCGCTGACACAATTGTACAGACAATCGACATAGGAGACGTGAAAGTCGGTGTTGGCGGCATAGAGAATTCCGGAGAATATCAATGGAGTGAATGTGCTGCGTTGAAGTAGATCAGTAAGTGGGCTAACAACACCCGAGATACAACCAGGACAGACAAGTCCCGAACGTGCCCTCAATGTTACAGCGGATGGGATCGGACTAGTGTGTGGCGCGTCTTCGCTGGTAGGGGATCATGGAAAAGATGAACGAACACATTGCAATTCGGTCTTAGGTGGGTGGCACTTTGACCTTGAACGATCCACCCTCCAGCTGATGCAAGGAACCACGCCACCGACCAAACGGCATATGCGAAACCCAACGCCAACTTCCGCCACTAAGCGGATGTACCGAACGCATGCGACGGTACGGGGCGAACATTTGGGCACCATAAACCCAGCTCCCTCGCCCAGCCCAGCATTGTGGCCCTTTACCCACACATCCCGAAACCATGGTCCGCGACAAAAAGATGGTTACTCACAAGAATAGCAAGTGTATGCGGTAGAAGTTGAGGTGCTTCAAGACATAGCGCTTGAAGTTGCGGACTCGCCCAGGGACAAAGACACGGCTTGGAATCGAAGGCATTTCCCTCGACAGGGACGAGGCAGCAGCGGCAACGGCGGCGGCGGTGGGGATATGTGTGTTAGCTAGATGAGCCCAGCATTTGCGATAGAGATGTTGTGGTGGTTGAGGGTTGAGGTATTCGGTGTGTGAAAGGTCGAGGGCAAGGTCGTTCTCGCCCGCTCAGGCCTCAGGCATCGCGTTCGGGCGTCTGTCTTTGTTTTATGAATTGAACGCGCGATGCCGCATGCGGATATAGCATGATGAACATATGAAAATATATGGCATTAGGGGCACCATTACTCGAGCTCAATAGCACTGTCTACAATGAAAAGAGACATGAAAAGGGCAAGATGACAGTCGGGGGATCCACGAAGGGAAGCCGGTCTCCTAACCGGCGGGTATGGGCAAAGAAGGGTATATGTAGTTTGGCCACCATCATCGCTCCTGGGGCAGCGGCTGAAAGCGAGTGTAATACTGCTTCGTCTGCGATTCCACCATTTCCGGTGTGGACTCGGGAAGGTCCTCGATAAATCGACCTGCGTAGTGCAACCTTCGTTTCAGTGTCTGAAACGACCTGTCAACAAAGTGAGTACATACCTGGGGAGCCAGCGAACAAAGCCAGTGCGGGTACGACTGTGTTTGGCGGTATGACGGTGTTGTCAGCGATCTTGGCACAGTCCTTGATAATCGTGAATTTCCCCTTGACACGATGGCATGTAAGTATGCGAACTCTCCGAGTTTCTCACTGGGGGTGCGAAATCCTCTGGACATGGACACTAGACGCATTCAAGTCTCGCGTGAAAATTCTCTCTGTGAGGTGGGGCTTGCGGCAGGCCCATGGAAAGAAAACGGACACAAGGACTGAAGCCAGTCCCTATGTAAGTTTTGCTTCGTTAGCCCACCAACTTCTTCGTCGATTGTCCTTGTGTGGGACCAACATCCAGGGTCCAGAGGAACTAACCATCCCTAACAGTTACAGCGGGAGAGAACATACGATGATGCAGTTCTTGCCTATGTCGACATGGTTCCCAATTGTCGCGGCTTCCACGATGGAGTTCGCACCTACGTGGACGTGGTCCCCGATCTTCATGGGATAGTAGTTGAAGTTTCCGCGATACGTCTTGTATGGTGGTCTTGCAACGAGGAATGTGGTAGGTCCGGAGCGGATTGAGAAGAAGACGGCGTACCTCATAACACACCCTTCGCCAATAAGACAGTATCGTCCAAGTGATATCACGACAGCATGCCCCGGTCCTGTTCTCCTGAGGTCCCCTCTGATGATAGCCCCACTTGCGATGATAGTTTTGCCACCAAGGATGATGTTCTGTGGCCCGGAAATGGTGGCCCTACGGGAGACTTTGTTCCCGGTGTCCTGCGTGCATACAATCAGCAAAGCAGACACATGCAAGCAATTCATCTACTCCATTCACCTACCGTCTCAATGTACTCCGCCCTGGTGTAGTATATCGGCAGGTCCATGAGTGCCGTCAAGGTCGCGGTCGAGGTCGAGAACAAGCTTGACTGCTCGCGAAGACGCCCAGCGCTCAGCCACAGCTGTTGCCGGCGTGCCGCGCGTGAGCATGATGCAAACGCGATCGTGCCCTCTCAACTCACTACCACCATGAGACCGACGACCCCGTCGCTCCTCCACCTCGCTGCACGTCTACGACCGCGCCATGCCGCTGCAGCCTCACCCCTGCGCGGCCTGAGCACCCTTTCTTACCCGAAACCACACTTCCTAGCACCCTTGGCACGCAGCACCTTTGACCTCCACCCATTCTTCACGCGACGGCGAACAGTGGTCACAGAAAGCACCTCCCCTGCGGCCCCCCAAACACCAAAAGCATCCGTCCATGAGCCAGTCACCGCCACGCCACAAGACTCAGACGCAGAGGAGGAGTACCACGGGCCGTTAACGACGACCTTCCGCCGGCTCAAGATCCTCTCCCTCTCGTCGCTCACGCTCACCTGCGCGCTCACACCCTTCATCTTCGTACTCGAGACAACGTCGTCTGTGCCTATCGCAGGCCGCTTCGCGCTCGCCGGCATCGCGATGGCCACGTCGGGCGTCTCAACGTTCCTCGTCGCCTGGTGCGGCCGCCCGTACGTGACGACACTGCGCAGGCTGCCTGAAGGTCCGCGCGCGCTGGAGATGACGACGCTCACGCTGGGTCTGCACAAACGTGTGACGACGGTGTACGATACGGCGTTCCTCGTGCCGACGAGCAGGCCGTTCGCGACGTGGGAGCTTGCGGAGGCGTTCAAGCTACCCGAGGCGGAGGTCGCGGGTGCGCGAGGCGAGGGGCTGATTCCGAGGGAGGAGACGATTGCGGAGACGAAGACGAAGGATGGTGGTCTGTTGGGGAGGTGGATTGTGAGCTGGGACGAGAATGGGGTCGGAACATGCAAGGAGGTGGGGAAGGTCGCGCGGTGAGTGGTCCTGTCAATCCACGGCGACATTGTTGAATAGATGAACGTCCTTTTCAGGTATTTCAACGTTCACCAGGAGCTTCTCAGCAGGCCAATACATTGATGGGTTTCTGGGACACATGCGTTAGGTGCGCGTTACGCTTTCACCAGGAAACTCTCCTAATGTTGCTCCAGCGTAATTCATCTTGGGATAATATACATATGTAATTCCGGCCTGCTACCCCACACTCACTCCTCATCCTCCAACTTACGCTTGAGGCCCCAATCGGACCAGTTGACCCTAGATGCTGCGCCGCCAGGAGGCAGTTTTACTCCCCAGGTAATGGCATAATGCGCAAGGACCAACTCAAGCTCCTCAATCTCGTCCAACATTTCCAAACGGGATATTCTAGTCGGCAGGTGAGTTCGGGATCGCGTTGTATGGCGGATGCTGGACGTACCGTTCCAATTCGGAGGGGTCGATGTATTGCCTTCGAATATCCTTCAGTGTCAGGGCACGCGCAACCTCCCAGCCGTGTTGCGAAAATCGCGTAGGGAGGGAAGCGAAGGTCCCGTATGGTTCGGCACCGGGTAGCGTTACGTTCCGAACCTTGAACAGCCAATTTAACCAAGGTTACATGCAAAATACGACGAGCATTAGGCCCTGCCGGGACTAGAGAAACGGCCAGGAAATCCCTCCGGGAAGTTGTTCACAGTTGTGGGCTTCCCCTTCGCTCCCGTTACATTCAAAACCTTCGCATGGCGAATATCGCGACAACATCATGACGCGTCCACTTCGGCACTCGGGTTTTCGCACCGATACATGCGCGCGCGCACGGATAGCGCTACAGAGCGCGTATACGTCTTGCTCACAAACTAGTGGCTATCCCTATTCATTGGCTGTATGCGTGGGTGCATGCACGACAGCTTCTGACCCCGAAAATTACGCTAGAGCGCGTCGCGCAAACGGCGCGTCAAAGGGTTGTCCCCGAATGCACACGCGCGGCGCACTTCTTACACGCCCACCTCACAGGTTGCAAACACATCACCATGCGCGTACCATCGGTTCAGAGGCTTTCTCGGTTTCGCACTAATGCGAGGGGTCGGGGATGCATCTTGTAACGTCTGGACTGGGAGGGAAGAGGTGGACGAAGGGGAGCACCCTCCTACTCGTCTGGACCACATTCACTGGACGTTAAGGGCGGGTCTCTGTGTTGTCCTCTCTTTTTCCTTCCCCTTCTCAACCACAGAAGGTTCTCCCTCAACGTCCGGTGATGAGACTTGGGAAAAAAAAACTTGTGGAATATGGAAAGAATGGATCAAGTGGCTAGACAATGTTCCGTTTTCGAAATCGTTTCCTGTTCCGCCAAACGCGACATCGTCTGGCCACATCAAGTTCCTCAGACGTCTCAGCCGTGGTCTCGGGATCCGCAGTACCCCTCAAATTGTCTAGGGACCTCGGATTCCCGGACAGATGTCATGACCATTTCCAATGTCCAGGAATGTCCAGGAACAGCCTTGCGTATCGTGAAGGGGGACCGAGCGCACTCACCTTCAGGTTGTTTACCATAACCTTTCCGAAGGCGTCTTCTAGGGCAAACATCTCGTATACGATGCATCCGAGGATTCCATGGGCCCCCTCGGGAAAAGCGGAGAAGTAACTCGTGAACCACTGCAGGGTGGCGTTGGATGGTTCCGGGCGCATATATGCTAGGACGCATTCAAAGAGCAGCAGCGTCGGTAATGATGGGGATAGAAGGGGTTCGGGCTGGGTCGCCAGAAGAGGGGCCAGAGAATCTGTAGGTGGAGTGCGCAGGTCTGCCGCCAGGAGGTGGTACACTGGTGAGTGCAGCGCGGTTCCTCCGCTTACTTCACACAACGAAGGATAGTCAGGGATCAGTCCCAAAAGAAGCGTCATGGGCACGCACCCAGCGAGACGTCCTCTGGTTTCCCTAGGACTGCGCTCAACTCCTTGGTCTTGCGGATGGCCATGGCCTTCTTGGTTGTGTTCTCCGCGAGGTCAATCTCAATGTATTTAGCCAAAATAGCTTTCTTGGGGCCTGTCTACCTGAACGCATCTGGTCACAGAGGATCCTCCATCCACATACAAGGTACACGCACCGCGATCCTCCAGAAACGCGTATCGCTCCCCGCGCCGAGACTCACGATCTGGCATTGCTTCCCTTCTTGCTCCGAGAATGCCAACCAGCCGTTCACAAGCTCATCCAGAGCCTCCGATCGCACATATGTCCCGATGTTGATGAGCGGGGGCCGTGGCTGCTGGAGATGGGGTCGAGAGACGAAGGGCAGGATGAACGGATCCGTCAGATATCTTTTCTGCACCGCCGAGAGCCTTGCCACTGCAGCATCGCTATCCGTCGCACGTATCGCAGCGTCTCCCTCAGGTAGTCGTTGTCTGGGAGGGAACATCGTAGCCTGTAGATGGTGCGGAGTCGCGGACGATGAGGGGAAGAGCTTGAACCCTGCTCCGACTTTCCCGGACTCATGTCATGTTTCCAAATTGCGTGCTTACATACGCCAAGGTGAAGCCGTAGACGCCCATTTTCTTGCGTTTCTGGTGCCGCCGTCTGCCACCACCGCCGTGCCAGCAAGTCCTCGACTCGTTCTCTCGGCAGTCTCGACTTGCTTCGCCATGAACATCCCTATGGTCGCCCCGGTGTTCCCTGCGGGACAAGAGCCCCTTCCTCCAGGCATCACTGAGGAGGAGCGCGAAAACTACATGCAAGCCCGCAAGTACCAGAACTGGATGACCATGGGCATGGAGTCCTGCGTCGCGAAGACGGTCATCGCCGGGGGCGGAGGTGCGTCTCTTTGGCAGCTGTTTGTTGGGAGTGGGTGATGGGAGTTCACCGACCGCGAAGGGTGTGGATAGGTTTCGTCATCGGAGCGTTCTTCTCACTCATGAGCTCGTCGTTCGTGTACGAGGACCCGATGCTGCGCCAGACCCTGAGCACGCAGCAGAAGGCCCGCGCGATCTTCAAGGAGATGGGACAGGGCATGTACAAAAGCGGGAAGGGCTTCGGGAAAGTCGGCGCGCTGTTTGCGGGGACCGAGTGTGTGATCGAGTCGGTGAGTTCTGCTTATCTCTTTCCTGTGAGTGATCGATTCTCATAGGCATTTGTCGTCCCACAGTATCGAGCACGAAACGACATGGTCAACCCGGTCGCTGCTGGATTCGTTGCTGGCGGCATCCTCGCACGAAACGCGGGTCCAAGAGCGGTTGTCGGTGGTGGTCTCGCTTTCGCTGCGTTCTCGGCTGCCATCGACCTCTTTCTTAGACGAGAAACCGCTGAGTGAGTCTTGTTAACTTGTGTTGTCGTGGCGCGTGCTAACGGGTTATGCTAGTGATGATTGATACACACATAGACGGCCATGGCATATACGACGCATCTAACTTATACGCATGTATTCTACCCAATCCTAATATCTCTACGCTACTCCCTCTATCGCCTGAGGATGTGACTTCGTTGTTCGAAACCCATACATCGATTATATGCGCGCATGACTGTTGCGAATCATGTTGTATCCTTCAGCCTGGCCACCCGCCCCGTATCTATAGACCTGTACCCTCTTCTTCGATGAGTGACGACCTCTGAGGTTCTGAGCGAATCCCAACTATGATGATGCATTGAGTGTTGCAAGATGATGCACTAGCAGGTGAGGTTGTGGGCGAGGACGGTACCGGACAGGCTGGACAGCGGCCAAACGGCGGCTGATGCTGAATGCATGTGAGAGCGCGGGCCAGCCTCCCCGAGTCCCCCATGATCAACCGGCTACAACTGCAGGATTCACCGGAGTCCCACTCCATACCGCCTATCCTTCGACCTCCAAAAACGGCTCAGCTAGCATATACTAGCCATGTCGCCCTCGAAGAAGATCGGCGGGGAGTACGGAGACGTGCGCGCGAACATCGACGGCGACAAGCTGAACGCCTACCTGGTGGCGCACGTCCCCGCGCTCGTAGCTCCGGTGGAAATCAAGCAATTCAAGGTACGTCTGTCGCCACTCTTGGACTTCACTGTGGTTCTTATGTGGATGTTTGCGTGCAGTTCGGGCAGGTGAGTGGGGGTTGGGGAACCAGGAATTTGACGTGTCTAAGGAGTTGGACGGTTCTGGCCGCAGTCTAACCCCACATACTTCCTCACGGATGCAAGGTACGTCGCCCAATATGCTTCCCCTTGGATCTCGAGCGCAAGCATGCCGACTTCGAGCGTAGCGGGAAGCGGTTCGTGCTCCGCAAGAAGCCCGCCGGGCAACTGTTGTCCAAGACCGCGCACCAGGTCGAGCGGGAGTTCACGATGCTCCGCGCGCTGCACAAGCACAACACGAACCCGGACACGACCCCGGACAGGCGGGTGCCCATTCCCGAGCCAATCGTCCTCTGCGAGGACGTGAACGTCGTCGGCACGCCGTTCTACATCATGGAGTTCTTGGACGGGCGGATATTCACCGACCCGCGCATGCCGGAGGTCCCTGCAGAGACGCGGCGAGAATGGTGCGTGCCATTATTCCTTTATGATGCGCATATATGAGCGACGGCTTAAGAAATCTGTTCGTTGCGGTTGTGATCCTAGCTGGCTCTCGGCAGCGCGCGTGTTGGGTACGCTCTCGCTGCTCGACCCCGTCGCGATCGGGCTCTCGAGCTTCGCCCGGAACACACCCTACTTTCCCCGCCAGATCAAGTCACTCACCGCCGTCTCGCAGGCACAAGCGCAGGCAGTCGACATAGAGACTGGAAAGCAAACGGGCGAGATCCCGCGGTTCGCCGACATGATGGCGTGGTACAAGGCGAACCTCCCGGACGAGCGCAAGACGGGCCTGAGGATTGTCCATGGGGACTACAAGCTGGATAACCTGATTTTCCACCCCACTGAGAACCGCGTAATCGGCATTCTTGATTGGGAGCTGTGCACGTTGGGCAGCCCGGTGCGTCCTGTTTCCCGTGTGGGGCGTGTGCAACGTCGGGCTGAGGCGGCGGGGTGGTAGCTTGCAGACCTGGCGAACTTCACGCAGCCGTGGGCGGTTGCTCCGGACAGCTTTCCTGGTGGGGTAAACGTATCCGCGGCGTTCAAGAACGACGTCAAGGACGCGCCCATCGCACGGGATGAGCTTGAGCGGGAATACTGTGGGGTGACGGACCAGCCATATCCGATCCCTGAGATGGTCTTTGCGCGCAGTTGGATGTTGTTCCGGGTAAGTATATACGCCTATTCTGTCCCTCCCTTTGCGTCGCTGACGTGTACTGTTTCTGGGGTATGTCGCAGACCGCGGTGATTATGCAGGGCATTGCGGCGCGGTATGCGCGGCGGCAGGCAAGCTCGGAGAGGGCGTTCATGTACGTGGTCGGGTTCCCGTATATGGGTCACCTGGCATATAGGACGTTGGAGGAGGCTGGTGTGACTGGTTCGAAGTCGAAGTTGTAGGTTTGTATTGTGGATCTAGGTAACCTGGTTGGTTTCATCTGTGCCACACTTCTTCGAGGCTTCTTTTAGAGTCTCTCGTAGCGACGTATGCGTACGGTACGTCCGTTCTGCGGGCTCTGTCCTCGACTTCCAGCGCATGATGCACACAGGATGGCAGACGGATTTCTCCTCGTGACGTCCTTTGTGATCTTAACCATGATGACCACCCTCTGGGTTTGGTTCATGTGCGAAGGGTTTGCAGTGATTCTATGACTGTAGGTTTTCGACATGCCCATAAGTGCACGTGCCTTACCATCCACTGGTACCGTGAATCGCGATGGCTTATCAAGATACTGCTTCGTTTCTCAGGGAGATGTAAGTACAGTAGGATTGACTTGGTTACCGCCTACTCCTCGATCCACCTACCCATCGCTTCGACGGCCTCGAGGACGACATACAGGCAATCTCCTCACAATGGCACACTTTCCAGGGTCCCCCGACAAGACACGAGACACGCTGTTAGTATTCATGCTTTCTCTAACGCTACGTTCAAGCTCCCACTGATCATTGCGGATAGTCTGCCAAAACTCGCGCTCAAGCCTTGGATCCGGTCGAGTCCTCCAAGCTTGATCCTCCGCAACGCACAGGTCATAGATCCTGCACAGTCAACTTTGCTGCCAGGGCGGCAAGACGTGGTAATAGAGAACGGGTTAATCATCTCTGTAACCTCTGCTGGAGTTGAGCCCAGCATATCCCCGAAGGACCCGCCACTAGTGTCTGTCGACTTGGATGGAAAGTATCTTTGTCCGTACGTCGACCAACAATATCTGATGCCCAGACACATTGCTCACCAAAAGCGCTTTTGTAGGGGACTGATTGACTGTCATGTTCATGTCACGGCGGTCCCTGGAGTCAAAGCTATGTCCGAACTCGTCCAGACTCCGGAGGAGCTTATACACCTGAGGTCTACCTATGTTTTGCGCGGTCAGTGCGAACACCAACTCGTCGTGCCACCAGCCCCACACTGAGACCTAGTCTACAGAGATGCTCCTACGCGGCTTCACGACGGTCCGTGATACAGGTAGCCGGCATTCCACGCTGATTGTGCCAAGCTAACGAGGACAACGCAGGCGGAGCTAGCAAAGCACTAGCAAACGCAATTGCCGAAGGCCTTATCTCGGGACCCCGCCTGATCCAATGTGGCAAAGCGCTCTCACAGACAGGTAGGTTCAATTCCTCGACGCTATATATAGAGCCCCCATCCTTGCTATAGGTGGACATGCAGACTTCGGACCATCCGGGAGCAGCTCAGGCTGCTGTGCGGGGCATTCGCAGTCTCTCGGTCGTACGGCCGACGGTGTCCCGCAGGTTCTCAAGGCAACCAGAGAGGAATTAAAGGGCGGCGCGGACTTCATCAAGATCATGTGCGGCGGTGGGGTCGCCTCTCCGACAGACGCTATAGAGACCGTCCAGTTCACAGCCGAGGAGATTCAGGCGATCACAACGACTTGCAAGCAGATGGGCAACAAGCACAGTCGGTGGCTGCATTATCGTGCATGGCGCCACCGTTGCTGACGACATGCGTTATCAGCGACCGCGCACGCGTATACGGATGCCTCTGTCCGCCACGCTATCGATAATGGTGTGAAGGGCATAGAGCACGGGAACCTGATTAGCCGCGAGACCGCCGAGCTGTGAGTTCAACTAAGACACGTCGACTGACATCCTGATTCTGACTGAAACCCGTCAAGGATGGCGCGGAAAGGCATCTTCCTGACGCCTACCCTTTCGTGCTACGGGATTATGGTTCGACCACCATTCGAAGACTTCCTCCCGCCCGACGGTAAGGTCAAGAACGAGCAAGTGATGGCTAAGGGCCTGGACGCTCTCAAGGTCGCCGACGAGGCAGGGGTCACTATCTGCTAGTACGCCACCCAGCCCTGCTGTTCGAAGCGATGCGCTGATGACGCTTGTGTTCAGCGGGTCTGACTTACTCACATCGATGCACGCCCTGCAAACGGAGGAGGTCAGCATGGCGTGGTGACCGGAGTATGCGGATATTCGAGTGGCTGAACGTACTCTACTCTTCAGTTCACGGTACGGAGCTCCGTCCTACCCTCGGCGAAGGTCATTCAGCACGCCACGAGTAACGCAGGTAAGTTCCGACCGATACTCGTCGTCTGTTCGCCGTCCGGGCTAATTGATCTTTTCTCAAGCGACCATGCTCGGGGACCCCAAACTGGGGCGGATCGCACCGGGAAGCTACGGAGACCTGCTTGTGCTGAATGCAAATCCACTCGACGACGTGAAGTTTCTTGACTATCCGGAGGACCATCTCTTCGCGGTCATCCAGGGCGGGCGCGTCGTGAGCAGCCGTGTGGATGGTCTAGCTGCAGACCCGATCGTCTAGGTTCATTCTTGCCGTTCAGACTTTTAAGTAAGATGGGTCGTTACAATTTGCCGTTGGACGGGAGCCTCGCAATTGACATCTACCCGCCAGCGATCCAGGATTTCGCATCCGTACATGCATATGGTTGCTGTATCTTTTGGTGGCTACGTAACTCACTGGTTGGTCACATTGTAGACCTAGTAAGTCTAGCACTAGGGCAGATCCAGAGGAAATGTAGTGCAGTGTGGACAAAGAACGTAGTTCGGATGCCGAGCGAGAAGGAGAGAGGCACAGATAGACAAGGACTCTTGACTGCCACTGTGGCGCCGGCGATAAACGCGACGCCTTCTCTTATACAAGGAATTCCCCATTCCCCTCACTGGCACAGACCTGCTCGATCATCATTCGCACAAACGCGGCTCGAGACACCGTGTACTTATTAGAGTGTCGAGAACGATTGATATTCCAACCTATTGCGTGTCCATATAGTATCGATCGGACTTGCCCAAATGTCAGATCCTACGATGGATGTGCGTAGTACAAGTTCATACGTACTTACCTGCGAAGCGTATGATTATAGTAACCGTCGCGGCCGATACCCGCGGACTCGGAAGAGTCAATCTTCAAAACTAACTTTGGCACAATCATGGAAAGGCAAAGACTTGAAATACCGTGCGTATGCTCCCTGGGGTCCATGTGTTGGCGTGAGTACTTCAGTACTTGAGGCGCAGAAGGTGGTTAGCAAGTTTAACTTGACGTGCTTGGGCCGTTTGCCAGTGGGCGTGGTGCGCACAGACATGGTCGATCGTCTTCCATTTTACGACGCTTGCTTGGTCTTCATGCAACCGAGTCCTGACCGACGATCCATTCACCATGGGTCCATGGCAAGCACACATTCATCCATCGTCAATGCATGTCGATGCTGTGAATACATTGCTGCGAAGCAGCGATGGGCACTAAACTACGTCAAAGCGATCCAGAGTGCGTGCTGCTGAGCGGGGGGGTGGGTGGTGAGAATTGCGTAAGTAGGACACAGCTGGTACCGGGCTACAAGTACGAGCGTAATAAAAGTGTATGCTAATGTACGGGCAATAAACGTGATGGTACTTTTCGCTGTGTAAGGTGGGTCGTGAGTAACTAAATCTATAGTGGATGCTGCTACGGAGGGTGAGGGTCGTGGTGACGAAGGGCATGGTAAGACAACGATAGCGTGGGCGTGAGCGGTGAGAAGGGTCGTCTACCGACGAAGCACTGGGCGATAGATGCGAAGACAATGACAGAGAGGGGAGGCGGCGCGGGGAGAGGAACGAAGCGGAGTCAAAGACGAGAAGGGAAGAGCGGGAACTTAATCCTTCTTCTCCTCCTTGTTCTCCGACGCGGGCTGCTCAGAGGCGGCGCCCTCAGCGTTGCGCTTCTCATACACCTTCTGGAAGAGGCCGAGCGACGCCTGCTGGGTCTCGTTAACCTTCTCGCGGATCTTGTCGGCGTCGACGGACGCGTCGCCGGCCTGGCCCTTGACAGCGAGCTCGCGGAGCTCGGCGATGAGCTTGCTGACCTTCTCCTTCTCCGTCGCGTCGATCTGGTCCTTGAACTCGTTCATCGCCTTCTCGGTGTCGGCGCAGACGGAGTCGGCCTTGTTCGCCTCCTCGATGAGACCCTTGCGGGCCTTGTCGGTCTCAGCGTACTCCTCGGCCTCAGAGACCATGCGCTCGATGTCCTTATCCGACAGACCGGACGACGACGCGATGGTCATGGACTGGTCCTTGGTGGTCGCCTTGTCCTTGGCGGTGACGTGGACGATACCGTCTGGGAGAACTCAATCAGCAACGACGTAAGGGAGAATACAAGGTCGTTTAAACGCACCGGCGTCGATATCGAAAGTGATGTCGATCTGGGGTATACCCTTCGGCGCCGGGGGGATGCCGACCAGGTTGAAGTTGCCGAGAAGCTTGTTGTCGCGGACGAGCTCACGCTCACCCTGGTAGATCTTGACCTCGATGGCCGTCTGGCCGTCCGCTGCCGTCGAGAAGGTCTGCGTCTTCTTCGTCGGGATGGTGGTGTTACGCGAGATGAGCTTCGTCATGATACCACCGAGCGTCTCGATCCCGAGCGAGAGAGGGGTGACGTCAAGGAGGAGGATGTCGGTAACGTTGCCAGCGAGGACGCCACCCTGGATAGCGGCACCGATGGCGACAGCCTCGTCAGGGTTGACGCCCTTACTGGGCTCGCGGCCAAAGATCGACTTGACGGTCTCGACGACACGGGGCATACGCGTCATACCACCGACAAGGATGACCTCGTTGACCTCGGATGCCTTCACGCCCGCGTCCGAAAGCGCCTTCTTGCAAGGGTCGACGGTGCGCTGGATGAGGCTCGAAGTCAAGCTTTCGAACTGAGAGCGGATGACCTTCAAGTTGATGTGCTTGGGGCCCGACGCGTCAGCAGTAATGAAGGGCAAGTTGATCTCCGTCTGTGTTGTGGACGAAAGTTCGATCTTCGCCTTCTCGGCTGCCTCACGGATACGTTGGATGGCGACAGGGTCACCCTTCAGGTCGAGACCAGACTCCTTCTGGAACTCCTTCAGGATGTGCTCGACCAAGAAAATGTCGAAGTCCTCGCCACCGAGGTGAGTATCACCGTTGGTTGACTTAACCTCGAAGACACCCTTCTGCATCTCGAGAATCGAGACATCGAAAGTTCCACCGCCGAGATCATAGACAGCAATGACAGAGTTGTCGGCGCGGTCAAGACCGTACGCGAGGGCAGCCGCAGTGGGCTCGTTGATGACACGGAGGACGTCGAGACCCGCAACAGTACCTGCGTCCTTCGTCGCTTGCCGCTGCGCATCGTTGAAGTACGCGGGGACGGTGACAACAGCATGGCTAACACAGCAATCAGCAGATGAACCAGCACTATATGAAGCGCAGCAGACTTACTTGACCTTCTTGCCCAGATACTGCTCCGCAGTATCGCGCATTTTCGTCAGGACCATAGCCGACAGCTCCTCCGAAGACTGGAGAAGGTCGTACGTTAGATCCGAGTCCAACATATACAAATTACATTGAACTCACTAATTGCTGCTTCTTGTCACCATTCATCACCTCCACCGCTGGCCGACCATCAGCTTTGGGGACGATCTTGAAAGGCCTGGAAATGTGTTAGCCCCTCATCCTGACGATCCTCCGTTTGAAAAAGGTGAAAACAGTGCGTTATTCAGAGATAGAGTCATTGTATGATCTTCATCTCCGGCTAACAGGCGACAGTCAGACAGAGCAAAATGGCATCAAATCACGCTGTTTTCGTAGAACACCCATCAACTCATTGGGCAGCACAATCGCCATTGCGTACGACCCTTGTCCGCACACGCAGCTCCTTGCGCGGAACAACTGTATACCCAAAATACGACGGGCGGCGGAGGGCGACACGTCATCATGTCGCTAACCAATGACGGACCCGCACGCCGCGCCAACGAAGCGGGAAGAGCCAACACGGGATGAACTCCACAGTTACTCACCAGTGCGCCGCGTCCTGCTTAACCTCGGCATCGTTGAACTGACGACCAATGAGACGCTTGAATGCAAAGACGGTGTTCGACGAGTTGACGACAGACTGCCGCTTGGCGGGCAGACCGACGAGGCGCTCCCCATGCTTCGTGAAAGCGACGACCGACGGCGTTGTCCGCGCACCCTCCGCGTTCTCAATCACCTTCGCCGTCTTGCCCTCCATGACGGCGACGCAGGAATTTGTTGTTCCAAGGTCGATGCCAACGACGGGGCCTGTCCACCCGCATCAGCACGTCATGAAGAAAAGACACGAACGTCGTGTGCCAGCGTGCAACTCACCGTTGACCTTGGAGTTCATGTTCCTGGCAATCATTGACCGCGGGAGGCCCTGCACGCACGTCAGCGACTTCGCGCCATCATGGTCGTATGGAAAAGGAGCTCACCGCATAGTTGCCAGAGCGGGTAGCAGCAAGACGAAGGGAACGAGCAGCAGTGAACATGGTGGTAGGGGGAAGAGGAAGGGGGATGCCGCCAGCGTATCCGCCCTCTGAATTTTTGTAATGCGTAAGCTTACGTCAGCGCCCACGGTCAAGCCCGGCGACAAGGAATTTTCCCGAATAATAAAGCGCCTCACCTAGCGTGTTACGTAACGTCGGCAGTTGTCGTCCGAATTTGCCCGGATCAGGGTCAATCATAATAACTTAAGTTTATGTGCAAGGAGTCACCGTACTCCTCCTACTCACTGGTGTTTGGTCTTTTGCTGCACAACAGATTTTGAATACATTACATAGTCCTATGAAGGGAGTAGCAGTGCAGCCGTTAAACATACTGTATGAATGAATGAATGGTCGAGAGACTACCGCGGTGGCTCTGCATATATTCTGATCATAACATACACACGCGGCTGACTGGACTGTTTTTCTCCCAGAAATCCTCTCCCGCAACACCAGGAAACGCTTGGTTCGGTCTGCGTGAGAGATACGATTCGTCTTACGGTTTTTAGTGACGGCCCGAATCGAAATCGCTCATCCTCCTCGATGAATCATGATGCCGACCGGACGACTCGAACCAGTCAGACAGAGGCTTGGAAGCAAGACCCTTCACCGCACGACCACTACTATCCCGCACTCCGATCTGCTCGGGTGCCGTAGGATCCTCCGGGGTACCACTGTGCGCATTGGTGCTACGCGCGACCGGCGAGAATAGGACCACTGTCAAGGGCTCTACCAACTTGTCTATCCAGTACTCTTCCTATGCAACGTTCGATTCAGAGGACCAATAACATATGACTAGTGTCGCGACTTGCGTGGGTGAGTTCTTGTGGTCGCACTCAAGCGTAACACCGGACTTATTCACTGTCGACTCAACTAAAGCTATTAACACCGCGCATATAGCAATTAACGCGAAGAGCCTGGTGGAATACCACGGCCGTGGGCTCTACCGTCCCTCGTCCTCTACGAGTTCTTCGAGGACACCTTCCCTGGGCCCCGCGCACGCGCGGCATATCTTCCCCGCCGACCCCGTCGACCGTGACAACGCGCACATATGTCGGACGGACCGCCACCAAAGTGCTCGTTTCCGCGCACTCGTGCCTCTTTTCTAGGCGCAGGATCCCGCGAAGTAACGGGAGCTCCTTGAAAAGTAAGCCGTAGTTTTACAGCACGGTCTCATCTTCTCGCCCCGATCAGACATCGACCCAACTTTTGTCTAGATTATTTAATATTGCGAGCCAGCCTGTGGCCCGGTTAGGGTGAATTTCATCCGATTTCGATCCAGCCGTCCGGGTTCGCCATCCAGCTATTCCCACCTACCATTAGGGGCCCTGGGGAGACTTCGGAGCACCTAACTAGGAGGCGGCTCAGACTCGGAGAACGAGAGCTGATTGGTAGACACTCTGAGTCAGTGGTTATGCTGTCCCTCTCCACCACTCTTTCGACTGTATAAGTATGCACACAACCAGAGATCCCCTTTTCACAATCTCCGCGTCCCTTATCTTCTCCACTCATGTCTTTGCTTCGCACATTTTCCCCCCTACCTTGCCAATACCTAACGATGAAGATCGACTTTGTGGCGATGGTCCGACTTCTTGAAGATGTCGACGACGAAGCGCGCGCAGCCGCCGAAACGTTGGCACAGGAAGGGAAAACATATCTAGTCTTTATACGATCAGTACGTCCTGTCGCACCAAGTACTTACTTCGAGTTCTCTTCGGCCGTCACTCACAATGATGTCCAGAACCACGAGCCCGCGCTCGGTTGGGATGAGGCGGCTGGCTACTCCGTCGACATCGTGGCCCGCGGGCCGCGCCTCCCGACACCACAAGAGGCTTCACGTCGGACATGTTTGTTCCCGTCTACCCATTCACCCATCCCGAACATCAATCTGTTCGCCCGGAGAGGGTGCTCCCCTTTCCTGATTGCGCTCATTGGCTCGGCTCCATGGTCGACGTCGCCGTTCAACGGGTCTCCGAAGGGCTTGACAACAGCAAGGCTTGCGAGCTCCCTCCTATCCAAATCCCGCTCATCGAAAGGGCCTATGCGAAGCAATGGACTCGCTTCGCGGCCAGTGAGCGCCGCAAGAACCTCACTGCCAAGTCACGTTCTGCTCCTCCTGCCTCCTGCGGTCCTTCCGATTCCTCCCCCACCCATGACGCCTCCTCCGCTCCCAATGCCCCTCGCCCTGGCGGACCGGAAGCCTTGGAGGGTGACCCATACACAAACGAATTCGTCCCGCTGGTCAATGTCGGGGTCGAAATAGACCAACGGTTCGCGGGGCTGGACAAGCTCCCGACCGTGTACGATTTCTTCCAGGAGTGTGAGAAGATCAAGCAGTGCGTTTGTCCTTTTCGTCCACATATTTGGTGCAAGTTATGCTTATGCAACGGCAGGATCCTGAACGCCGCTTTCGAACGGCTTGCTTTGAGCACCACGGAGCATTCGGATTCCGGGACACACAGGAACTCAGACATCATGACTCGACTCCAACTCCCCCCGTCGTAGTTGCATCGTAACTCGTCAAAGGGTCGGATTCGCTCATGCACCCCTTTGCGATGAGTACACTGTGCGCTGCTTTTAATGTATCATACCAGCAGAACAGTCTCGCTCCCTATTCATGTGCACACTTTCGTCCGAAACCCTCTTAGAGCCTGCATCATACGCAACGTTTTGCACTCGCTCCAAGTTCTGTATCCTGTCGTTCTCATTAGTAGACGCGCTGAATGGTTCTGCACGTCCATCAGCTTCCATCATAGCTCACGGAGCGTCTCCGGATGCGCGTTCTGCCTGGCTAATCAGTAGCAAGTCGAAGTTGTGGCGATGCAGTTGTGCTCATACAGTACTTACTCGTAGCATCAGTACTTGCCGTGTTCTTCGTCCAAAGTTCTTCCTTGTTCGGATCCCGATCCTAGTACGGAAACAACCACAAACCTATTCATCAGCGTTGGGATGTTGTACAGCACAATCTAGGGAACACGCAGATGTCGAACATATATATGCACACCAATGCCAGTGGCCCAGTGCAACGCCAGTTTGCGAATGCAACCACTGACTACTCCAATGTATCTACTTAGCATCATCCGCAGGCATATCCTAGAGCGCACCAATGTAAGTATCAACGAATATTGTGGTCATCCGCGGCAATATGGGACTTCGGCGTGATGTCACTAAGGGGCCGCGGTGCCAGCGGTTTCGGGGTCCTGGCGTCAGGCCTGATTTTTTGTTTCGAGGTCCTCCTTGCAGCTTGCCTCCGTCTTCCACCTGGACAGACACACTACGGATTGCTGACCCCCAGCATCCGGATTTCAGAGCTTTAGATCCTCCTCGCGACCTTTCGTTCGCCTGCAGGCAGGTCAGCTTTCACGACCGACCTTCACGCGACGCCAAGTCCAATTATCAATCAAACCCATCGCTGCATTTCGTGAGCAGTCTTTATCCACCACCCCTCGTCTCCAGCTCATTTCGTTCTCAGAATGAGCAAATCCTCAACGGCCTCTGCACCAAAGACGTCGACCCAGCTCCCGTCAAAGTCAGCTTGGGCAAAGGGCCCGCCAGCGAACACAGCGCCGTCGCCCCGACCGCAATCTCCCGCTCCTTCTGTCGCCCCTCCTTCAGCACCAACTACCCACTCTAGACGACCGAGCACGTTGGGACAGGGTGTAGCGTTCAAGGATGGAGTAGGAGCTCGCACGTCTTCGAATGCCTCAAAATCAGGTGCGCATCCCCCTCCTCTTGCACAGCCCGAGCCCAGGGGACGATCTCACCCGTCTCCAGGGTCATCGGTGACCTTCGGGTCCATCGACGACGCCTCTGCGCCCATCTCGTCTTCTCCAGCCCCCGCCCCGACGATCAAGCCCGACCTGATCAAGTCATTCGGCACCGTACCAGCAAACCCGAACGGCAAGATCCACTCGCGGACGACCTCGTTCTCGACAGGGATGCCCCCATCAGCTGCCGCAGCAGCAACGGCTTCGTCGTCGTCGTCGACTGCCACATCGGCGTCTTCCACCTCGGCCTCCTCATCCACGTCCACGGCTGCATCCACCGCTCCATCGGCATCCGGGTCTTCGTTGACTCCGAGGGCCGCCAAGTTTGACGTCAAAAGCCTCTTCCAAAACAAGAGCTCGGATGCCCCGCCCACCTCGACAACGTCGACCGCCTCTCCCTCCCACCGGCCGACCCCGCTTCCCCAGTCCTCGTTGAGTCCTCAAGGCCAACCACCTCATCAGGCATCGCCTTCGCAAATGGGCGCTCCGTACAACAACTTCCGGCCGCAGCAAAATGGGGTGCCTGTGACGAGCCCTGGAGTCCCAAGATCGCCCAACTTCGCTCGTCAGATGCCTAATGGGAACGTCAATGGGCGGCCACCTGCGCCTCCTGGTGGCCCGCCATCAGGCGGGATGCCCGCGGCTATGTCTAGCCCGCGCATGGGGCCGCCTCACGGTGGGCAGCCGCAACCGGTTCCCCACGGTCAACCGGGAGTCCCTGTCCCCGCGCCTCAATGGGGTTACTACGTAAGTGGTCCCGCAAAGTCTTGACCCCCAAGAATACCTCTCTATCTTTGATCCCAAATCTGGACCAAATGTGGTTTCGGAGGTCTGCGCCTGGTTCAAAACCGAGCCAACATTGGCCGTTTGGGCTGGAAACCCATTGTTCGGAACAAACTTTGGTCGGCCGGACAATGGGTGACCTAGTTCGGAGCCATGCCAATTTTGGGGGTGGTCGCTTCACGATCTCGAGCAATCGCCTAACAGTTGTTAGACTGCTGCTCGGAGTTGGCGGAGCGTGCCCCGACCCAGTTTTTCCAATAGGAGCTGCCTTGAAAGTGGTGCCCTCGCTGTCCTTCTCAGGCGCCAACGCTCCACGTAGCGTGGTGGCTGTCGTATGGAACGCGGTCAGGATAACAGTTGCAATCCCGCTTGTGGCTCTTTAGCAGCCCCGCGAACACCGTCCGTGTTATGCACCCACGGAGACATTTTTAGCGTTTCTTTTGCACCGTGGGGTTCCTGTCCGTTTGATTCGTGCATTAACCCAGCGTTCGCAGTACTACCCCGGCATGCCGATGGATCCCAACTACAATCCTTACCAGACGCCCCAATGGATGCCGCAACATTTGCCACCGCAACATCCGCCTCAAGGCCCGCCTGGTGCCCCTATACCTGGACTGCCGATGTCGCCAAGAGGGCAGCAACCGCCACTCCACGCGCCCGGAACGCCGACCTTGACGCCCGCCATGCCTCTGCCCTCCCACCCGCCTCATACGCCGTCCCCTCACACACACACGTCCAGCCTCTCCAACATCTCGTCTACGCCGTCTACACCCGCGTCAACCACCGCGCCTAGTGGGGGCCTGTCCCGCCTGAACTCGAACGCGAACACGTTCACGCCGAAGCGCGTGACGATCAGGTCGGAATCTGGCCAGGAGGTCGACCTCGAGCGGTGGAAGAAGCAGCAGGCGCCTGCCGCCCTCGCGTCGCCCATCACGCCGAGTTCTCCTGCGCGCCGGACGGTACAGGTGCGTTGCTTACCGCGACGCCATGCCCTCGATGGTAATGCTGACGATGTCCATGTACAGGTACGGTTAGAGACGGAGGAGGCGAAGAAGAAGCGATTGGCGGAGGAGGCAAAGAAGGAGGCAGAGAAGGCGAAGCGCGATGCAGAGGAGAAGGCAAAGAAGGAGGCCGAGGAGAAAACCAAGCGAGATGCTGAGGAGAAGACCAAGCGCGAGGAAGAGGAACGGATACGGAAGGAGGAGGAAGAGAAGGAGAGGGTACGGAAGGAGGAGGAAGAGACGGAGCGGAAGCGCAAGGAGGCGGAAGAAGCTGAGCGGTTGCGCAAGGAGGCTGAGGAGAAGGCACGGAAGGAGGCGGAGGAGAGTGCAGCGCGTGAGGCGGAGGAGAAAGCTAAGGCGGAGGCGGCGGCGGCGGCAGCAGCAGTAGTTGCTGCTGCTGCTGTTGCTGATGCTGCCGCCGCCGCCGCCGCTGTTGCTGAGAAGGAGGCGAAGGCTGAGCCCGAGGAGGGTGAAGTCCAGGAGCCTGAGCAGGCTGAGGAGGCCACGGACGAGGCGACGGAGGAGGCCAAGGACAAGGTCTCCGACAAGGCGCCTCTCCGGATCGACACATCGCTCACCTCTGCCGACGGCAAGCGTCGTCCAGGCCGCCTCGACCTCTCTGGGACCAAGAGCCAATCGATTCCTGCGGCTCTGCCCTCTGCTCTGGCGACCGCCCGCATCATCGAGGACATCGGGAGCATCCATTACCCTGAGGGCGTCAAGAGCCCCAAGCCGGAGCTCAACGTCAACGCTAAGCAGGGCAAATTCCGGTACGTTCGTGTCTCTTCTCCCATAGCCCGGAAATACTAACTTGAAATTTCCCAGCTACGATCGCGACTTCTTGCTGCAGTTCATGGCCGTTTGCAAGGAGAAGCCCGACTCTCTGCCACCTCTGGACGCAATCGGTCTCGAGCCGGTGGAACAGAACTTCCCCATGAGCCGCGGCGGCTCGCAGGGCCGCCGATCGTCCTCCAATACCATGCCACCTCCTCGCCAGGCCTCCGTCGGACTCGGTATCTCCGGATTCAACAAGCCCGCCGTCAACCCGTTCACGATGGGCCAGTTCTCCACCCCCAACCAGAAGATGACGAGCGACGACCGCTTTGCTGCGTCCTCACGCTCAACCTCGATGTCTGGCGGTCCGGCGGGCATTCCTTTCGGACGTCCGTCTCCAATGGTTCGGTCATCGAGCCAAGGCGGTCCCGGCGTCCACCCAAGCAGCGGCCGCACACGGAGTCAGCGTGGAGGCAAGCGCGATAAGGAGCGGCCGAACGAGCCGCCCCGCCAGGGCAGCTCGTTCGGTCCGTCGTCCTCGCTCGCTGGTGTCCAGAACCTGGAGCCTGTCGCACCGCTGGAGGTTTCTGCGAACCGCTGGACGCCCGCGAGTCTGGTGAGGAAGCCCCAGCCCGTCGACTCCGAGTCGCCCGAGGTCGTCGACAGGAAGGTCCGGTCGCTGCTCAACAAGCTCACGATGGAGCGATTCGACTCGATTTCGGACCAGATCATTGCGTGGGCAAACAGGTCGGAGAAGGAGAAAGACGGGCGGACGCTCATCCAGGTCATCCGTCTCGTGTTCGAGAAGGCGACAGACGAGGCGACGTGGTCCGAGATGTACGCTCGTCTCTGCCGGAAGATGATGGAGCAAATCAGCCCGAACGTGCACGACGACGGCATCAAGAACGCCGACGGTAAACCGATCGCTGGTGGCCAGCTCTTCCGCAAGTACCTCCTCAACCGCTGTCAAGAGGACTTCGAGCGCGGATGGGTCGCAAAGGAAGCTACCGCTGCGGCAGCCGCGACGAAGGCGTCCGAGGACCGGGCTGCGAAGGCCGCCGCGGACCAGAGCAAGGATGAGGAGAGCGCCCTGTACTCCGTCGAGTACTACGCCGCGCAGAAGGCCAAGCGTCAGGGCCTCGGTCTCATCAAGTTCATTGGCGAGCTGTTCAAGCTGCAGATGCTCACGGAGCGCATCATGCACGAGTGCGTCAAGAAACTGCTGGGCAACGTCGAGAACCCCGAGGAGGAAGAGATCGAGAGCTTGTGCAAGCTCTTGACGACCGTCGGCCAGATCCTGGATACCCCCAAGGCTCGCGCGCACATGGATGTGTACTTCTCGCGGATGAAGGAGCTGACGAAGAGCGGGAACGTGAACTCGCGTATGCAGTTTATGCTCCAGGTATGTGGTTTTCTGCGAATGCTGCCTAAGGTGAAACACTGACGTCGCCTTAGGACATTATTGAATTGCGCGAGCGCAAATGGATTCCTAGGAACCAATTGGCTGCACCTACGACGATCGCTGCGGTCCACGAGCAGGTACGTATATATTCAACGTTCTCAAGACTTTAAGTGCTCATGGTGTCACCTGCGTCTAGGCTGCCAAGGAGAAACTTGCTCAGGAGAAGGAGGCTTTCACCCGTCAGGCCAGCATGTCTCGTGGTGGCTCAAGACGTGGTGGCGAGCGTGGCGATCACGCTCAGATCGGCCCCGACGGCTGGGCGGTCGCCGGCGGTGCTGCTCCTCGGCCTCCCCCTAAGGCTGGCGACCTGTCGAAGTTCGGCAAGATCGAGAAGTCGGCGCCTATGACGTTTGGTCCGAGCTCCGTTTTCCAGAAGGGCGACAAGTCCAAGAGCCGCGAGTCGATCATTCGCCAGGGCAACATGTTCTCAATGCTCAGCGGCAACCCGGAGATGGCTTCAGAAGTCGCTGGCCAGTCGAGCCGCCCGCCAAGCCGCAAGAGCTCTATCGACCTTGGACCGGGTGGTGCTCCCGATGGCGCCGCTCCTCCCCAACGAAGGAAGCTCCAGCTTCTGCCCCGCTCGGTCCCAGTGGAGAACAAGTCGGAGTCGACCCCTGCTGCGTCCACAGTCGGCTCGGAGGACGAGGGCGACGAAGAGCCTTCTGCCACATCGTCATTGTCTGAGGCCGAGGCCAAGGTGCGGATCGAGGAGGACTCGAAGGAGTTCTTCTCTATCCGCGACCTCCAAGAGGCTGAGGTCTACTTTACCAAGCTCCCGTCCGAACACCGGCATTTGCTCGTCGACAAGCTCGTCAACAGGGCGATCGAGTCGAAGCAGGCGGACGCCCAGCTGGTTGCGGACCTGTTCGACCGTGCTATCTCCCGGAACCTCTGTTCACCTGCGTCATTCGAGGAGGGCTTCACGCCGACGGCGGAGATCATCGACGACATCGCGATCGACGCACCGAAGGCAATGGACCTTTTCGCAATCATGATCAAAGGCGCGCACCTGCACGAGGACGAGGAGCGACGGACACGACTTGCGAGCAAGTCGATGGACAGCGACAAGCTGGTTGCTCTCCTGTCATAGGCCGTCGTTACTTAGGTAGACACTGGTATTATATTTTTTCGCACCTAACCTCTCCCTGCCGGCATCTCATTCTTCGTTCGCCTCCCCCATCGTCACGACCGCCCACATATCTTGTATCCGTGCTCTATGCTTGCCCTCCCTATCCTACAGTACATCCTGTATTCCCATTCTTCTGCCTTTCCCTCCTCGGTTTGCTGCCTTGCGTGCATTCGCCACGCGTGCCGTGCGTGTTCACTCACCCCGCCGACCGTCGTCGGTCCTATTTGGCCCTGTTCGTACTGCGATGCGATTCCTTCCTGTTGTTTCCCTGTCTCTCTCACTTTTGGTGTCTTATATTCCACGCATAGCGCGCTGGTGTTTGCATTAGTGTGTACTTATTACATCGCACAGTATTGCACGATAATATCCGGTTCTGGTCTCGAATACCCCAACGCGTGTCGTGAGCGAATTCGTGATCGTGTAGTGTCAAGTTCGGCGGCAGCAACCCTATAAGCCTGAGTTTTGTTTTACTGCCGCCCCACTTGATGGCAGCCAACAGATGCAGGACAATGGACATTGAACGGGCAACAAATCGTTGATTGCCAGAGAGAGCTTAACTATAGTCTGAGAGGTGGTCGTGAATCCACTGCTGCGGCTGGGGTACAACTAGTGAGACAGAACGTGGATGAGGGAGGCGCGGAAAGGGGGCCTCTGGTCGTGTGCATATAAGTAGTAGTTCGAAGACAGACGCATCCGATGACGGACATGCAGAACTACTGACTCGGAGCGTGTCCGAGTCTACCAATCAGTTCTCGGCGTGCTCGATACTTTCCACGCCATTATTGAGCGTGGAGATGGCGATATCCGCATATGCGTGCGCGGTTGCTGTCCTGCGATGATCAGCGGCGAGGGTGTCCTCCATGACAATTTGAATGGATACGGAGACACCTACCATGAAGTTATTACCTGGATTTCCTCGACTCTGGCTCGGATCTGGACGACCACCGTGACGTTGCATTGGTGGGCAATGCTAACCCCGTTGCCCACCAGGAATCTTGAAGAAGTCCATGGTCCTTGAGCTCTTCCGAGTCTCTGGTCGCCTTCAGCACCTGTGGGACTCATCAGGCGTATAACCGAGGGACCTAAGACATTTTGCGCACATCAAGTATGGTGACTATTGGCGTCCAACACTCATTAACGCTTTAGGATCTACGGCAAGTTCCGATTAGATAATCCACAGTAGCTTCAAAGCTTCAGCTTCAACGACCGCCATGCGACCCATCCTAACAGACCTCCTCATGGAGGACCACTCGCCTTTACTACTTCCATACTTGCCTTCTATGCGTCAGCCCGCGTTGACAACAGACGAGCTGGACCGGCTGGACGACTTTACCAACATGTATCCGCCCAAGGCCGATATGGAAGACATTTACGCATACCCCCCGGAGGAGCTCGTCGACAAAGCCCTCAAAACCCTCCAGGACGCAGGCGTCGAGCTGATCGAATGGCTATCGCTCCTACACAGTCGAATGAATGTTCCGGTGATCATCAAAGTGAGTAACGGCCCTCTCTCGCTGTAGCCTATCCCTTTACATCACGCATACACATATGTACAGAATTTCCACTACCTCGTCCCGGATGAACAGTTAGACATTGCATCGAAGCTGCTCGCCGAGAAAGAAGGACTACCTCGATCGCAGCTACCCTCTCTCCTTGTCGATACCGGCGGGGACTTCTACACGAAATCGCGCATGTATCGCGTTAGGCGGTACACTTCCCTCGGCTTCGCACAACATCTGGTCCTCTATCCCGCCTCCTTCGCAGCGTACTCTCCGCTCGACCTCTCGCCCGCGCCGCGCACAACATCCCTTGCCAAGCCCCTGTGCAAGACAGTGCTCGTCCCATCACAGCCAGCGGTGTATGCTTCCCTCCTGCGCACCATGCGGGAGTACTCTCGGTTCGATTCCGCGCGCATATGTATGGAGACGCAGCTGTCCCAGCTCATCGACTACAACCTATACGGGCTTGACTGCGGGTATGTCGACACCGATGACGATGAACTCTGCGAGGAGCTCCAGCTCGATCGGCGGGTTGCGGATGCTACTCGCCTCGTGGAGGAGTGGCGACGAACGGGTGCACTCCGGGATGACGATGGTTACATTGGCGATACACTTGTGAAGGTTGTTTCAGGAAGATGGACGGTGGAAGACATACCATGGAGACTGTAGGGACTGTGGGTTGGTTTCTTATATTCATTTTTGTCATCATCACCGTTTGCTTTTGCAGGAGGAGTGGTAGTATACAGGGGCCTCTGACATCATAGCGTACTAGGGCTCTCGTTAGGTGTCCCTCGTCCCAGATTAGGACGCCTTCTGTTCGCCTCTTTTGCATGTATATATTCGCCCTCCAGCGGTCATGATATTGAAGTCCTTTCCAGCTCCCCTTCCACATCGCCCAGTCACTGCCATTCACCGTCCGCCCCCTTCATGCCTCGGATTCAGATTTCCATCTCCAAAGACCGAGAGCATCACGAGGCTGCTGCTCAGGCCTTGTCCAAGCATCTCGACGGCTGGGGTATACCGCATGCATTCATCGGCGGCTTCGCTTGGTCTGTATTGGGAAGCGAGCGGCCCACCGAGATGAGTACCCACCCTTACTCTAGATCTCAGACACTCGAGTCCGCATACTTATCAGATCCCCGCATATACGATATAGATATCCTCATCGACAACCAGGACATTGAGGAGCTTCGGAAGATGGTCGTGGAGGCTGACGGGAGGTTCGCCCTCGTTAACAACTTGCAGTTTTATTTCGTTACCCAGGTGAGCCGCACCTGCCGTCATGGCTGCTTTCTATCGTTGACTTGGGTCTCTGTTGTTGTGAAAGCATTCCGATGGAAGCATACCCCGGGAGGACCTCGTTCTCAACAGCACCAACAATGTGGTCGTCGAGACCCTGAGGACGGGCCAGATGGGACTGCCGCGGTCCATAACCTCCACGTACAAAGCCCGCGAGACTGGTGAGTCCTACTTCCATCGGAAATGTTGAGAAGTTCTTGCGGGAATACGATGGTGTCAGCGTCGGGACCTCGTCCGCCATACCGTTTCACGAGGAGTACTGACCTCCGTGCAAAGGCGTTCCTGTCCTACACCCATCGATCCTCATCTTGACGAAACTCAAACGTTGGTCCACCACCTTCACTTCTAGCCGCCCAAGGACTGTGAAGAAGGCGTCATCGGACCGGGAGGACATCCGGTACATCATCCCCTGGTTGTCGCAACGCGGTCTGCGCATCGGATTCAACGACTATGCGGGCAAGACGAAGGCAGAGTTGCTCCCTATGGTTCGCATGTACCACGACCACTATATCCAAGACAAGGATCATATCACATGCCTGCGCTCTATCATGCCAGACGACTGGGACGATATGCTTGCTCTCCCCGCGCCGAAGGTGGAGGACGACACACCTCCGTAGGGTTGGTACTAGCACATTTCATTGGTCAGAGATGGGTATGTCAATCCACATCCCGTTTCCCCCCTCAGAGCACGCGGCAAACTTATCTTAGTTCCGGTCTAGATTTGCGTCTGCGTCCAGCACGGTAGTAATCGGCGGTCCAACATACAGTCTTTCCGAGTCACCGGTTCTTAGTCCGAGGAGGCTCCGTGTTTCGTTCTAGGGCTACTTAGAGTGTGTTGGCTTGACGTTCGAAAGTCACGTTGCGAAGTTTCCCGAATACCAGTTGTATGGCCAGTCTGCTTGTCGTATCCTAGCATGGGATGCAATCAAGAGGGCGAGAATAAGTCCGAGTCTTCAACAGGCGAGCAAAGGAGCCGACGCAGAACCAGCTGCCGAACTTCCGCTCACGCTCCGCAAAATAACCAACTAAACTACTCGTGAACGTGGCAGGGGGGGGAGAATATGTGGACACCATTCCCAAGCAACCCGATCTCCACGCAGAAACGCCACCTAATACTGGCCCATTCAACGTACGTACTCGTCGTCCGAGTCCCCGGCGGATGAGACCCCCAGAGACGGTGGCACCTACCACACGCACGGAGTCGCCCGAGCGTAGATGTCGCCCGTCTTGGACTGCTTGAGGACCGTGACGGCGGGGACGTTGCGCGCCGCAGCGTACGCGACGGCCGCGCTTGCGGACGTCGTACTCGTACCGGGCATGTGCGGCGCGGTCTTGAGCCACTCCGAATCGATGACCATCGGCGTGCCCATCGTCCCGCTGGATACGACCCGGACCGAGTGATCTTCGTATACCGGCGGCGTTGATGGCGAGGCGCTCGACGCTGGTGACGTCGAAGGCGACATCGACGACTCGGGAGTGTCAGGAGTGCCAGAGGTCCCAGGCGAGGAGGACGCAAAGGTCGGTGGCGGGCCGGCATGGACGGGAACGGGAGGCGGTATCGGCTTTTGCGGCGAGGTCGATGGCGGTTGGTGCGAGCGCGCAGCAAAGGAAGGGGTAGATGCTGTGTCGCCCGTCTGGCCATTGTACGGCGTCGTGGAAGGCATGGGCTCAGGCGCGGGAGAAGGAAGGACGTACGTCGGATACGGGCCGAGGCCCTTGAAGTCGCGCCGCACCCCTGCCTCGAACTCCTTGAGCGCGTTGGGCTCGATGTTGACCTGCCACTCCAGGTAGGAGCACATCTCGCGCTCCATCTGGTTGATCTCCCGGAGGGGGAACATACCCTGGCCGACGATCGACCACGACTTATTCGAGTACGTGTCGTCCCAGATCACCTTGGACGCGATCATGAACGCCGAAATAAATAGACGATGGCCTGAGGACCCCCGCGCGGCGGGGAACCGGGCTTTTAGGCGTTGGAGGAGGTAGAGCGCAGCGAACGTAACGGACGAATGGAGTCGAGTGCGATGGAGAGCGTAGGCGATGAAGTTGGCGAGAGGAGGGGAAGGTGCGGGAGGAACGGCAGTGGAGAGTGGCGGGAGATCCGGACACGCAAATAAATGGGTCACGAATCTAGCGCAGAGCTTGGCGGTCTCTTCATGACCATAATATGGATCCTAGAAAAGTTGAAACGGAGGAGTGTCAGCACTCAAATAGGCAACTCACAGGTAGCGCCTGTACTGACCACCACTTGGGACGAACTCGAGCCCGAGGGGCGGGAGGACATCCTCGTCTGCTTCTTCGTGAGAGAGGGATTACAGGTTGTGAATGGCCCGGGGGAGCGTCGTGTCCGAAGGAAGAACGTGAAAGTCGAGTTACGACGTCCTGAACGGCGGAAGGTGATAGCGGGGTCGCAAGGACGATTCCCAAGTCGCATAGAGCTAAGTGAACGAGGAGGGAGCGACGGAGCAGAAAATGGGAATACAGTAATACTGCAATGTCGGTGCACGAACACCAGGCTGAAACAGACGTCACCTTTATACCATAGACGAGGGTGGGGCGAATCGCATTCGGTGAGGCGACCCTGGAAGCGAAAACGATGTGCACGCGAAGAATGCCATCGGTATTGTTATATGCGCCGTTGTTGCCACAAAATGAGGGGCACAAGGTGCCGCACCTAAATAGTCCAGCACGTCGCGAGTCGTTCAGAGCGGCCAACGTATGCAGTTGTATGAAGTGCTTACCCGAGCTAATAGGGCGAGAAACGTACACGTGTATGCGTTACGCCATGGTATACTTATGCCAGCCGGGTTCATATGCAGGAAATCGAAGGGGAAGGAGGGAGCGCAATTGTCCATAGCCTGATGGTTCTGGGGAAACGTGGGCTTCGAGCGCTCATTGCCACAACGTCGCCACATCGATCGAGATCTCTCACGTTCAGCGCTCAGCGTTGCCAAGGCCACTGCAACAGCAGGCTCTCAGTCCACACTTCGAATCTGGCCATTATGTCCACATGGATCGCGGTGCGAAAGAGGGAAGCTCCTGATCCTGAGCCCATCGCGATAGCCCCTCCGAACTTCGACAGACTTCGACCTCCTAAACGAAGAAGGCTCCGGTCGGATACTAATACTACTCAGGCTTGTCCGTCCTTCTCCGCCCCGATCCGCTTCCGCTCCCCGTACCGCTGCCGTCGCACCCCCTGCATCAACGCTCCAAGTTCACAGTAGCCGTATGTCAGAACATCACCCTGTCTCCCTCTCAGGGGCACAGTGGCACGAGAGTCACTGCGAATCATGCTCAATTCCAAGTCCCCTAGTGAGTCATTTATATATTGAAGTCATATATATATTGAACGGATTCGCTGAGCCTGAGGCCACATAGCCACAGTGCCATCGCCGTCCATGGGTCTCGACTACGAACACCAGCCACCCAGTCCCAAGGAACAACACCAACGTCTCGTCGCTCTGCGGGAGCTCACGTCTCGTGGCATTCCGTGCATCCTCTGGGGCGAAGACGCACTGAACTACGTGCATCGTGTCCCCACGTACCTCTTCGATCAGCAGATCCTCGTACCGGACAAACTCCTGGAGTCCGCCTCGTCCGTCCTCCGGGAGGGGCGGTATGTTACGGTCCCGTTTACGCCCCCATACGCCGATTATCGCGGCGGGACGGGCGGAGATTCAGCCTTCCCCGGTGGCATCCTCCTCAAGCACCCCGACGTACCCGATGACGATCCAGACAAGCCTGAGCTTGAGCCACTCCCGGCATACATCCTCCTCCTTCCACAGTCCTACTTTGGCCTCGACGTCCGGTCAGAGGAGCGCTTTCAGAGCCTCGTTCCACCCCTCGACTCTGACAATGCAGATATCCTCGTTCCCAAGCATCACACTTTCTTGGAGGGCCTTGTCGCGTTCAACGTCAGTCCTCCCATCCCGCTACACACTCCACATGCCAGACAGAGGGTGAGGCATGACATCTTCATTGGATACTTGCTCCGATACCGGGTCAAGTATGAAGACGATCCCGATGGGCTTGTGCCACCACCCGAGGAGTTGCATCCCGAAGAGCGCGTCATCCTCAGCGAGCTTCGGACAGAAGAGGCACGCTGGTATATTCGCATGTACATGAGCGGGAGGGCTCCTGGGTTTGACGAGCTCAGGGAATACAACCATCGGAGAGCCAGGTTGAATGGTGCGTCCTTCGTCTTCTCTCAGCAGCTCTCTCTCTCACCATCGCCTCCTAGAGGTCCCTCTGTAACCAGTGGGCACTCTTCAGCAGTAACTTCGGCGCTGTCTCTCAGTGATATGTAGTGCAGTCCGCGCCCCTTGGTAGCCTTTTTCTTTGACATGTATGTCTACCGCTGTCGATCGTACTCGACATTCTATCCTACTGCCCTGTGTCTTGGCCAACATGCGTCTCCCAGTCAGTTGATACGAACCAACCGCTGATGCGGGTTTATGTATATGTGGCGGACGTGGGTATATGAGCAGCAAGCTCAAGCCGTAGCCAGTGCCCGCAAAGTTGTCTGGCTGGTTTAGGAGTACCAGTGAGCGCTTGTTGGCGGAACGTGATGCCTGCGTTCGTCTTCGATTTCATTGCTCAACTCTTCGACGACGATGCGACCCATACTGGCCGACTTCCTCATGGACAACCACTCGCCTTTACTACTTCCACATTTCCCTTCTATGCCGCAGCCGGCGTTGCCAACGGTGGAGGCGCTGGACGACTTTACCGATATGTATCCGCCCAAGCCCGACGTGGCTGACATTTTCTCGAAATACCGCCCGGAGGAGCTCGTCGACAAAGCCCTCAAAGCCCTCCAGGACGCAGGCGTCGAGCTGATCGAATGGCTGTCGCTCCTACACAGTCGAATGAATGTTCCGGTGATCATCAAAGTGAGTAACGGTCCTCTCTCGCTGTAGACTACTAATCCCTTTAATTACATCACGCATACACATACAGAATTTCCACTACCTCGTCCCAGCCTATGAACAGTTAGATATCGCATCGAAGCTGCTCGCCGAGAAAGATTCTGCGGAGTCGGTCCAAATATGATACCCCTGAAATCCGTAATATGCACCTGTGAATGAAGCAGTCAAGGTGCTCTCCAGATGATAATGTGAGGTACGTAGGATCTATGTCCCACAACCGGCGGGCCAGTTATGGGAAAACCCTCACCCAAATTTCCACCAGAAGCCCTTCCCCCGCCGGAGTCCGAGTCCCGCAGTAGCCATTTCAGGCAGTCCTTGTGCTCCTCGCCTAGTCTCTACGACTCGGAGTCGACGTAACCTTATGCCGCACATGCCTCTGCATGTGGATCGACCGACTCGGATGGTACTTATGACTCGAGGCTGAACTCGGCAGCCCACAACACGGACGAATAACACTACGTTAATTGTAGCGCTCAGGATCGGAGGTACTTGGTCTAGCTCTTTCATGCCATAGTGTCCGCTATGCGTGAAACTGCGCGGTTGACGCTTGCTTTTCTGCAACATGCCGGCATTGGGAAGTGTTGGCGATGCCGCGGCGGGGTCCGATACGCAGAGCGAGCGAGGAATAGCGGGAGGAGTGCTCTCGGAATCTAGTACCTTATTGGCTTCTGTCATGGTTGTCTATAATCATAACCGTCAACACGAAGATTCACAATTCTAGAGCCCAGTGATGGGCTGCTGGTCTCCGGGCCCGAGTCGTCGGTGGCCGGCGGACTCGGACAACAGTGTTGTACTACAGTAGTATACCTGCTAGTTTTCGCAAGATTGGGTATCTGATCGGGAAGACCGCAAGATGTTAACCTAGCAAACGGTTCCCGACGGCCTTCGCTGCTTCAAACGACTTCTAACAAACTTCAGAGGAACTTCGTAAATGGCAGTGGGATGGCGAACTTCAAGCCAGTAAAGTGTCTATCACTGAATCCAGATGTACTAGACTAGTACTCTGTTCATTGTATCTTCGCCTTCCTAGTCAAGTTCATACATGGCGGAGATCCGAGGAGAATGACGAACGAAGATGAGAACAAGTTGAAGGGGTCTCAAAGTGGTTGAGTCTGAGCCCACTGCGGCCCCGCGCGACGCCACCAAGTGTCCGACGACGTTGTATATCAATGAAGCTATAGAGGAGCATAGAGATACAGAAACGACAGATGGCACAAGCCTAGGTCGCGCCGGGTGGCGGTTCGGTCATCGACAGAGCCAACCGTAAGTAGCCGTAAGTTCGCAGTGCATTCTCGGCGTCTCCCGGTTACCATGAGGAAGTCACCATAAGCAGTAAGCGAGACGCTCAGAGCTTCCCAGGAAACGTGGCCGCAACCTCTGAGATCGATGAGTCCTTTGCTGCCGATCTGTCCAGTCTGCTCCAACCGCTGATCGATATTCCAGCCATTTATCACCCCTTGCCACTAGCTTCCCCGCTCTGTTCGCAACTTTCTCGTGCGGTCAACTCTGGCGCTCCTACTCGATTCTGCGGACGTTACTGCTGCAAGTCCAACCCGCAACCCTCCCTTGGCGCCATTATGAAGACCTCCCTGGCGGGCCTCACTCCACACGTCCATGGTGATCGCGCTGGATGGTGTGCTATGTGTGTCAAAGTTCACAGTTGTCAACTTTGTTACACATAGCAGTTCGTGCCTGCGCGACTCCTGTCCCCCTGGCACTCGGATGGACATTGGATACCTATTGGGAGGGGATGATACATTGGGCTAAACTATTACAAGTAAATCGCAATCATACTCGTAGGAAAGGTGGAGGAATATCGGCCTGAGGGTCTCTGGGTCCCGCTCGCGGCCCACCAAGGCATGGGCGCAATGGGCTGAGGTGGTGCCCAGCGGATGAGCCGGTAGCGGGTGATATGTGACGGCCGTGACGGTCCCTGAGTACTGAGTCGTGGGAGTCCACCATAACGGGTAATCGAGACGCCCAGAGCGAGAACGTGGCCACACAAATTGATGATCGCATCCTCCTTCCGCCGCTCATCGATGTTCACTGGCTCCCTCGCTGTCCTTCTTTCACTGGTCTTCATGGCTTCCTCGTACAATCGACCCTCAAACACCCTCAGGCCCGAGGAGCTGGGACCGCTAGATCCTGCGTGTGCACCGGACAACCGTCCATGATTCTTGGTGACTCCCGCCTGACAGGCTGGCAACGCAGTCGTACTTGGATGGTTTGCTATGGGTAGAGAAGATTGAATCATTCAAACTCCTTTATCCATAGCGGTTCATTCACACGCGAGCCCTCCTTGTTACTTTATTACGACCAAACCTACAACTGCCACTGAGAAGGATCAAAGGGAGGAGACGAGACCTATACATTGCGTCAATTGACCTAGGAGACCAAAGGTGCGTACATTACAAACATGTGTTAGGGAATTGAGGGAAATCTGTCATGCTCTTGGTGTTCCCCGGGGTCCACCATCAGCCTGAGCCCTACATTGGCGCGATTTGCTGAGGAAGGTGTACCCTCGGGATGAACATGAACACGTTCTGGTTGATATGGGTAGATAAGATCCAATCTGGTTAGGATCGCCCTCCGGGGAGCCGGACGGTGATCCTAGTGGTACGTGGCGTAGCCCTGTCCCGTCGCAAGGTCCATGTCGAGGAGTAGCGACGAGATTTTCGACAGCAAGTGCTCGTTCTCGTCGAAGCACTCCTGGAAGATGCGAGCGCATTCCTCCTCGCTGATAGGGATGTCTGCTGGGTACTGCGGAGCGAAGGGAACCTGACCCGGGGAGTTGATGCTCGAACCAATGCCAGAGGGATGGATGTCGAAGGACGGCGGGGTGGCACGGGGAGTGGTCGCTTGGGCATCCACGCTCGACGACGCGTAGCTGTCGGTGAAACGTTCGGGAGGGTACTGCAGGGCCTGAGCCAGCTCCGAGTACGAGCTCTGTCGAGTGGGCAGAGATGGGTGGTTGTAGTAGGCCGCCGCCGGCGCTGCGGGAGGGGACTGGACTGAGCCGTCCTGCATGTATGCGTGTGCGTCGTTCGTGGCGCTCTCGACGTGGTCCGATCGCTCACGATCGGCATGCGGAGCGACAGCAGGCGGGGCGACAGCAGGCGGGGCGGACCAGACGTTGGGTTCGCTGCCTTCAGGCTGGGTCACATAGGCTGCGACTGACATTTGGCGCATGCCGCGATGATCTTGCTCTGCGGTGCCATGGCCCGCGGTCGTTCCGAAGGTGTTGGTGATGGAGGTGGTCTCCGTTGAATAGGCCGGAGGCGCGGGCTCACCCTCCATCTGCTGCGGCGTGTCGGTGTAGTGCACGCTAAGCACTGCAGCCAGCACTTGACCGCTGGAGTGGTGATTGTCCAAGGAACGACGGACAAAAAGGTCCTGGTAAACGGCATTGAAGGACTCCGCGCTCCTTCCGCTGTCCTGGGCGGCCGACACAGCCGGATTGAACCCGGACACGATGTGCGCGGACGGCGGCGCCGTGTTCACTCCTGGGTTCTCCGACCAGAATGCTGGTGGCGGCGGCGACCAGCCCGTCGAAGGGCTCCCGTGGTCTATCTCTAGATCCGGTGTGGATGCGGGAGAGTGGGCGGCGTAGTAGGCGTTGCCCGCCGCATACGCGGAGTCGGGGCTGGGGATGGGCGAGGCGGTGGCGGCGGATGGGGACGGCCATTGGACCCTGCCGTTGGAGTAGTCGGCGGCGTGCTGCCCATGCGCCTCCGTCGGGGCTGATGGTGCATAGTAGGAGGGGTCGTGGACGATGTACGCCGGTGCCGTAGGGAGATGTTGGTCGGCCGGCATTGGCGGGGCGGGGGGGTCGAAGATGGACCACGTATGGTACGTCCCTTGAGGTTGAGGGGCCGATGCAGTGGGCGCGCGCTCGTCACTGGCCATCGCTGTTGTCGAGGGGTGGGGGACAGTTGGGGCGTCGGCGAAAATAGGTGGCAGTGTGCGACTGGAAGAGGACTGTCAAGACGGCATGTCGGTCTTGTCAGTAGATGCTGAGGTGATTGTCGAATGAAACTCACGCTTTTCCTCCCTTTCGCCTTCTTTCTCGTCGCGCCCTTGGCCTGGCCTCTACCTCCGCCAACCCCAGATCCCGTTCCCTTTACCCCGGTCTCTTTCGCCTCCTTCTCGCGCTGTTTCCGAAGGAGGTACGACCGCTCCGCCGCCGCCGAGAGAGGCTTAGCCCGACGTCCAAGCCCGAACATCCCGTATGACGGGAACAGGCTCAGGAACTACCAAAATGGTTGAGATGTGTTGACAATAAGAAGGAGAAATGGGTACACTCACCTTCTCGTCATCCCCGACCATTTCCCTGATTTTGGGTGGGGGTCTATTCTTCTGCCGGAGCCGGTCCACACCGGATCTCGTCTTGAGACACTTCTTTAATTTGAGGGACTTCTTAGAGACCATTGCGAAGGGGAGTGGAGTGGGTTGGGATGGGTGAATAAATGGTAGAGCGACGAGGTTCGTAGAAGGATGGCGGAGAGGTGGTTGTAGTCGTGGTTGGAGTTGGAGTGAGGACAAACGCTCAACGTTGAAATACAGATTTTGCGCACGGCCACCCGTACTTATCGGACCAAAATCGGAGTCTGTGGATTGGGGTCTACAAGCGAACACCCCCGTTTGCTTGTTCGCACGGAGGCGCGTGGATCGGATAGCTTCGAAGAGACCCTGACAAGTGGCGGCACCTGGACAAAGCAATCGGCGGTGCTACGGTGCCTCCCGGATATGAACTGCGCTGACACGGGACACGATTCTGATGTGACTAGCGGCACCGCGACGAGGTGTGGGCCGGATTATCATCATTATTTACCCGATGTGAGTCAGAGTAAGCTGTCTTGCCACGGCGCAAGAATCACTTATCTTATGTTTTACCGGTTCTTGCGGATGTATCCCTCCATCAGCATGACACGCAATATGTCAATATGTCAACATGTCAACTGACATCGGCGGAACATCGAAGAAGAGAGGAGCTAGATGTGCCAAACCGAATTCTGATAGGCTATGACTTGAACTTGATCATTGGCGGCGGCGATCGTCCTGGTAGAGAGAAGTTCCAGGGTTGAGTCCGTCGAATCTCTCAGTTACTATCAGATGCTCAATTATCCTCCTTCCAAGCTACCTGGATATTGCATGTGGTGTCGGAAATTACATATCATTTGTTGCAGGCCCGATTCTTTGGGTTGGACTTGAACTGCCCCGTTCAGGTTTCCCCGTCCCGTATACCAGCTGGGTGGATTTGCCCTAAAATCACACTTCAACACTGCTTGGATTTGAAGCAAGATAGGCATAGCAATGTTTTTAAGGGTGGGTTTTGAGTAGCTCACAAGGGTCGCGGTAGGCGCTCGGCGAACGAACTACAAAGGCTTCCTAATCGGGAGTACCACTCGGCGTTGAAAGTTCAAACAGCATGTCACGGTCATGATGGGTCTTCCTTCTCGCGGAGTCCAGCCCTTCCACTAAGGACCTACATGCAGCATGAATTCCATGGCATACGCATACTGGATTGAAGGCAGTGACTGTAAAGACGGTACATTTAGTGGACTCGATGGTACCAGTGCTCGTGGGAGTTCAATATGAGAAGCACGTTAGACGCCTATCGCAGAGCTTAGCGCTTATCGATCATCCCGATCGACTTTCCCTGGCCTCGAAAATTGTCCCGGCCCCCGCACAGTCGCGCAAGGCTGGTCGCCGATCATCGATCAAGCCTCATTCTCATGCGTTGCTATGGTCCAGCTTAACCGGTCCATCTTATTCCTGTTATCACTGTCCCTGAACATAGCGACATTTTAGGCACACGGGGCCCTTCATACTATTTCGTTCTCGCAATCGTCCCGAACTCGCCAACATCAACTTGACGGTCTGCACCGCAGAGAGATCAAGCCCGAATCGGCGCGATCGAAGTGACGCATACAATATATTGAACAACCCAAACAAACTACGGAGGAGGGGAAAGGTGAGTACGCCAAGTTGTAGATTCGAAATTCGGAACGAGGCGTGCGTCATGAAGAATTCTGTTCTATGGGTCCTCGGAAAGTTCTTCGTCCTGGGAAGTGTTGATGCAGTGCTTTGTAGGGGTTGTCGCTCGTGACAACTCCCCTACAGTCAATATGGGTAGAGTATGATTAGCGGCTGCCTGCCCCATGAAAGGGATACGCAAATTCAGGGCCCGCCGGACAGCGGGACCACGACGCGGTCGAACTTGAATACGCTCCGTCGTCCCACTGTCCTCTCGTGAAGCTGACGTAGACGTGCTCCTTGGGAGGCATCGGGGGCGCCCACAAAGAGCTGTATGCGTCCAAGCACCCCTCGAAGACGTGGGTGTACTTAATGGGCCTCGCTCTCGATAGAGTCAGTGGATGGGAGGCTTGCGTTAGCGAGGACGTTCACGTCGACGCTGGGTCCACCGCAGTGGAAGGCGTAACCGTTGAAGGTCTGATCGGCCACAGTAGCGAGGTGCGGTTCTGGGACCATCGGCCACATGACCTCAGGTGCGCTCATCGATGCGTTGATAAACTGGCAACTTCCAATCGGCTCGTTGGATAAAAGCATGCCATCGACATAGGGGGCGGCCCAGGGAGGACTGGTCACGTAGTGATCGATGAGAGCGTTTGCAAGCCCGTCTGACGGAATAGTCGAGACGCGTGTCTGCATGTCGTTGCCCAGTGGATAGTGGTTGAATGCGGCGGCGAGCGACGGGGAAGCGGAATATGCGGGGTATGCAGTCGGAGGTGGACTGACCAAGCCTTCGCGCTCATGCCTAGCCGAGCTCCACATAGACGCGGCGTACCCATTGTTGAGAGGCGTGCAGTCCTGCCAGATAGGTGATGCGTCTCGTTGCGGGGAAGGAGCGATGGCGGGACAGGCAGCGACGGCAGTGGTACCGATCCCGTTGGCGTAGAGTCCTGCAGTCGCCTGCGAGCTGTGCCAGGGATACGCCACGCCCGTCGCATAGAAGTCGCTAGGAGGAGAAAGGACCTGGTTGCTCGGACATTCGCCGGGGTCCGCAAACCTTGCGAACGGATGGTATGACCTTGGCGCATCTGGTGGGGCATCGTATCGCGAGCGCGGTCTCTTCTTGCGGAGAAACTGGCCTTGTGTGGGGAGGGTCTCCGAGATGGGAACGTCGGTGTTCGCGTTGACGATGATTCCGTCGCCGGCGAAGGCGTTGGGGGTCTGCTCGGCCCTGGTAGCGAGGTGCATTTCTGCGTTCGCCTGCCAGATGAATCCTAGTTCGCTCGTGGATGCGTCGACGAACCCGCGACCTCTGAGGGGCTCGGTAGGGAGGGGTGTATCGACCATATGCCCGGCCGAGGTCCACACCGGCGGAGCATACCCCTTGTTGAGAGGCGTGTAGCCTTGGTCCGCGGGTGCGTCGCATTCCGGGAAGGGGCCGGTGGCCAGACGGGCGACAATGCGTGTTGGGTGGATTCCGTCGGCGCAGAGACCTGTGGTCGTCGGCGAGCTGCGCCAGGGATATGCCGGGCCTGGTGTATCGAAGTGGCTGGAAGAAGTAGGGATCTGGCTGTTGAGACCTTCAGAGACCACGGATACTGCGAGCGCGCCGACCGACCCTAACGCGCTAGGGAGGGTCTTAGGGCGCGAGTACAGATTCTGCGAGGAGTGTCCGTTCGCCGGCGTGGGTGGGGTGTGCTGGTGGAGAGAAAAAGGTCGCGATGCTGGGAGGAGGGGAAGGGGGAGGAGGGTGAAGGTCAAGGACACTCTCGCCGGCCGCATACCCGGATGCGGGAGCGTTGGAGATTGCCAGTGACGGGGCCTCGGCCTATGTCAAAGCAAGTGAATAACTGGTACTCGTGCGAGTGTCAGGGCTTGACTTACGTTGCCCTCAGAGAATCCCACTGGCAGACAACCTCGTCGACCTGGGGTATGACTCGAGGCTGAGCTCGAGGGGGCCCTCAGCACGGACGAATGGCGCTGCGTCAATTGCAGTGCTCAGGATCGGAAGTAATTTAATCATTTCATGCCATGGTGTCCGGTGTGCGTGAAACTGCGCCGTTGATACTTGCTTTGCCCCGATATGCGGACGTTGGTCGGAGGTGTTTGCGATTCGGCGGGGTCCAATGGTAGAGTGAGCGAAGAATGGCGGGAGGAGTGCTCTTATCGGATTCTACGTACCTCCCTGTGTCCGTCATGGTTATCCACCATGATAACTGTAGAAGCGACGCTGGTCTCCAAGCCGTCCGAGCCGGCGGGTGCCAGTAGTAGACGGTGGTATCAAATCCAAACGTATCTACAGTCACAGTAAGTACTGCAATACGCTCATTTCCACGTTGCTGGTCAAGTTTATCCAGGGAGAGTGTGAGGGGTGACGACGACCGAAGGTGATAAATGGTACTGTCCGGCGTTCGGGGCTACTGCAAACTTGAACGGGCTCCTCAAAAGAGCTACTGAGTCGTGGGAGTTCACCACAACGGGTAATCGAGACGCCCAGAGCGTGAACGCGGCCACACAAATTGATTGATCGCATGATTCGCATCCAGCAGCCTCCTTCCACCGCTCATCGATGTTCAGGATCACTGGCTCGTCGCTGCCCTTCTTTCTTTCACAGGTCTGCATGGACTTCATCTTACAATCTAGCCTCAGACTCCCTCAGAGACGAATCGACGATGAACTGGCACCTCTAGATCCTGCGCGCGCACCTGGACAACCGTCCGTGACTCTTGGCGACCCCCACTTGACAGGCTCGCAACGCAGCCGTACTTGGATGGTTTGCTATGGGTGAGGAAGATTGAATTTTTCAAGCTCCTTTACCCATAGCGATCCATTCATACGCGAGCCCTCCTCGTCACTTTATTACTGCCGAAGCTGCTACTGGCGCCGAGAAGAATCATTGACCGAGGGAGGAGACGAGACTTATCCATTGCATCAATTGACTTGGGAGAACAAAAGGTGCGTACATCACAAAAATATGCTAGGAAATAGAACAAAATCTGTCATTCTCTTGGTGTTCCCCGGGGTCCGCCATCAGCCTGAGCCCTACATTGGCGCGATTTGCTGAGGAAGCTACGCGTCGTCGAGCGTGGATGCCCAAGCGACCACTCCCCGTGCCACCCCGCCGTCCTTCGACATCCATCCCTCTGGCATTGGTTCGAGCATCCACTCCCCGGGTCAGGTCCTCCTCGCTCCGCCGTACCCCGTTGTAGTACCTACGAACCCGCTGCGCGAAGCGCACCTACTCCACACAATGTCCAACTGCTCGGCATGTGCAAGGAAGATCAGAGACCAACTTACCTTTCCAAGCCCTCCTATGCCCACGCAGAAACGCCACCAACGCTCGAGACGTTCCCCCGGGGCAGATGTAACACTAGGAGAACGTGACACCTACCACACGCACGGAGTCGCGCGCGCGTAGATCTCGCCGGTCTTGGGCTGCTTGAGGACGGCGGGGACGTTGCGCGCCGCAGCGTACGCGACGGCCGCGCTCGCGGACGTCGTGCTCGTACCGGGCATGTGCGGCGCGGTCGTGAGCGGCTCCGAATCGACGACCATCGGCGTGCCCATCGTCCCGCTCGACACGACCCGGAACGAGTGATCTTCGTATACCGGCGGGGTCGATGGCGAGGCGCTCGACGCTGGTGACGTCCAAGGCGACATCGACGAGTCGGGCGTCTCAGGAGTGCCGGAGGTCCCAGGCGAGGAGGACGCAAAGGTCGGTGGCGGGCCGGCGCGGAGGGGAACGGGAGGCGATATCGGCTTTGGCGGCGAGGTCGACGGCGGTTGGTGGGAGCGCGCAGCGAAGGAGGGGATGGGAGCGATGCCGCCCGTCTGGCCATTGTACGGCGTCGTGGAAGGCATGGGAGACGGGGCGGGAGAAGGAAGGACGTACGTCGGATACGGGCCGAGACCCTTGAAGTCGCGCCGCACCTTTGCCTCGAACTTCTTGAGTGCGTGGGGCTCGATATTGAGGTGCCACTCCAGGTAGGAGCACATCTCGCGCTCCATCTGGTTGATCTCCCGGAGGGGGAACATACGCTGGCCGATGATCGACCATGACTTGTTCCTGTACGTGCCGTCGCAGATTATCTTGGATGCGAGCATGAATGCCGATATGAACAGTCGATGGCCCGAGGTGCCCTTAGCGGTCGGAAACCTCGCCTTCAGGCGTTGGAGAAGGTGCAGTGCCGCAAAGGTGACGCAAGAATGGAGCCGAGCACGATGGAGGGCGTAGGCGATGAAGTTGGCGAGAGGAGGGGAGGGTGCGGGAGGAACGGCGGTGGAGAGTGGCGGGAGATCCGGGCACGCAAACAAATGGGTCACGAATCTGGCGCAGACCTTGGCGGTCTCTTCATGACCGTAGTATGGATCCTAGAAAAGTTGAAACGGAGGAGTGTCAGCACTCAATAAGCCAACTCACAGGTACCGCCTATACTGACCACCACTTGGGACGAACTCGGACTCGACGGGCTAGAGGTCGTTTCCGTCTGCTTCTTCTTGGGAGAGAGGCGACGGGCGGTGGTTGGACCAGATACAGTGGCCATAGGGAATGTCGTATCAGAAGGAAGACAACTGAGACCTCGGCCGTCAAGAAGGTTCACGTTTCCGACTCGTAGGGAGCCGAGTGAATAAGGAGAAAGGGAGGAAACACTGCAACGTCAACGCGCAAATCGTCGAGCCTAGTGAGATGTCACCTTTATACCGCAGAGAGCTGTAGCAAGAGCCATGCGTGGCGAGGCGCTGAGTGCAGAAGCGTCGTGTGTGGCCGCTTCGACCGTTACTAACCCTGTCGTGGGTGTATTAGGTGAACAAACGGCAGAAACGGGAAGACCATACTTCGTTGGAAGGAGCCCATTGAAGCTTTGTCCCGCCGCATGCGATATGTCCCATCGATAATAGAGGAATATGACGTGTTGGAAAAAGGCTGTGCATATAAATGAGGTCAACTACGGTATTGTTCTGATCTTTTGGGAAACAAAACGAGCGGGACGTGCCACCAGGCGCGGCGCGCTCCTCAGAACTTGAACCGTGACTATATGCGGTACTTACCAAAGCCGATGGTCCCAGTGACTGTGTAGGAGGATGGTGCGTTGAAGTCGTACAGTCCAGTTCTATGCTCAATTGTCGACAGGCTCGGAGGTGGTGGTTTTGGCGCAAGCGACACATCGATCGAGATCTTTCAGCGCTACATCTTGGCCTCCTTCCAAGTTCGTCACCAAGTTCGAGTCCACCGGGCTCTCCGTCCATGACTCATGTTGTGCATGACTCCGATGAGCAGTACACTCCAAGCTCTATACTCGTCGTAACTACGTGTTGATCTATTTCCAGACTGTTTTCTGCGGACCGCGCGGCGCATTGGCACTGTCGTGGTGTCGGTATCCCACTCGGTTGGCACTCCTCGACGCCTCGAAGCCGACAAGTTTGCAAACTCAATCCACATTCAAAGGTGCAGACCGTCACAGTGTGTCTGGCCGCAGTGGATCTCCTCGAGGTTCGTGCCTCTCTTTCAGTGGCTGCTTTCCATCTTTGAAGTATTCGGGGCCAGGTTCGCGGCGGGCCTGCAACTGCCAGCCATGACCGGGTTACACCGAAGGAAACGTGGACTACTCAGGGAAGCCAGTGCAACAAAAATAACTTTGATATAAAGAGTGAAACGAGTTGGGCTAGTTATAGTATTACAAAGACATGTACAACAGGCGAGCAAAGACGGCCTGACGCTGAACCAGCCGGGCGAACCGCACACACTGGCACCCCCGGACGCGATACCCACCCAGTGCTCGTGCACGGCGTGGGGATCTCGAGCGACGGACCTGTGGCGAGCCATCGGATCCCGACACAGAAACGGTACTACCAAGGGTTGCAATTGACTCCTCGTCTGCCACAGATGAGACTGGACTCTTGGACATTGACTCGAGGGAACATGCTGGAGGCTACCACAAACACGGAATCGCGCGCGTGAGCAACGTGCCGACCCTCTCCGAGACCGCTGTCAAGTTCTTGGCGACATGTGCGTTTCCCGCCCGAGCAGCGCGAGTCGCGGTTCCGCTTGACGTCCCCGAAACGTGCGACGCGGTCGCGGGCGACCGCGGGTCCGAGTCGGTGGTGGTTGCCAAGTTCGAGTTGCTGATCGTCCCAGCGGGGCCGGTGCCCGTGACCCGAACCGAGTGGTCCTCGTATCCGGCAGGGGTCGATGGCCATCCGGCCGACGCGGGCGACCCAGACGTCGAGCCCCATAGCTCTGGGGTCTGGAGCGTGCTCAGGGGGGTGCCGGCCATGGAGTCGGGTGGCGGGCTGGCGTCAATGGTAAGAGGATCCAAGCTCGGGTCCGGAGGAGAAGTCGACGGCGACCGAGAGGAGCACGGAGCAGGGGAGGAAGCGGGCGACGTGCCTGCAGCCTTGGCGTTGTGCGACGTTGTGGATTGTATGGGCGAAGGTGCAGGGGCCGGGACGACGTACGTCCGGGGGTACGGACCGGGGCCCTTGAAGTCGCGCTGCACCTTGGCCGAGAACTCCACGAGCTCGATGGGGTCTATCTTGAGTCGCCACTCCAAGAGGCGCAACACCTCGCGCTCCATCTGGTTGAGGTCCTTGAGAGGGAACATGTCCTGGGCGGCGGCTGCCCACGCCTTGTTCGAGTAGGTGGTGTCCAACACCACCTTTGACGCAACCATGAACACCGTGATGAATACTCGGTGTCCCGAGGCGCCATTGCTGCCAGGGCACTGGGTTCTGAGGCGTTGGAGGAGGTAGAGCGCGGCGAAAGTAACCGTCGAGTGAAGCCTCGTGCGGCGGAAAGCGTAGGCAATAAAGTGCGCGAGAGGCGGGACGGGGGGAGAGGACTGGGAGAGTGGCGCCGGATCCGAACACGCAAACAAATGGGTCACGAATTTGGCGCAGAGCGTGGCGGTCTCTTCGTGACCGTAGTATGGATCCTAGAAAGGTTGGAACGGGAGGCCTTCAGCGTCCAATACGGCATTTCGCATCCAACGCCTCTGCTCACCTGCTTTTTCCTCTTAGAAGTGGACGTGCGGTCAGCGGAGGGAGACCTGGTTCTTCTACGGGACATGGAGATTGTTGTAGCTTAGAGGAGGAATCCTAGGACCGCGGCCTGAACGGTGGAAGTACCCGGGTCGTGAAGAACGTTCCTGAGTCGGAGGGAACTGAATAAGCCGGGAGGAAACGAGGAAAGGGGCGGATAACGGGGAAACGGTAACACGGCTGCTCCAGCGTACAAGCTCTCAAATTTGATGAGGCTTTATACGACCGAGAACGGTGACGCAAGCCGCATTCGGCGAAGGCGGCTGTAAAAGCAACGTCTTTGGCGGTTGGGACTGTCACCTCCGACAATGCGGACGCCTAACGAGAACAAACGACGGGGACGGAGGGACCATACTACGCCCGAACGAGCCTGCGGAAGTCCGATGGCGAAGCTTTGTTGAGCGGTAAGCGACATGACCTGCATCCGTTACAGTGGAAGAATAAGTTTCGCACGGCAGAAAAGTGACACGCACAAATAAGATCACCTGTGTTGCTATGGTATTGTTGTATGCGCATGCACCCTCTTTGACCACAAAATAATAAGCGCGGGGTGGCACCTACCGGTGGTTCATCACAACGCGAGTTCTTCACAGCGGCCTTCGGACACAGCTGGATGCCGTACTTATTAGAGCAGATGAAGAAAGCACCCAGGCGCGTATATGTCGTTGATACAGGTCCGATTGAGACCAGGGAGGAGGCAGGAGGGAGTGCAATTGTCCACGGGCGCCGGTCAAGACTCCGGAGTCCGTGGTTGGTTGTGAAGCAAGTGCCGTTCAAGCGCTCGTCGCCACAGCCCGGCCACGTGTGCACATCGATCGAGATCTCAGATCTCAGCTTCCAAGTTCAACCCAAGTTCAAGTTCAACGTCGCCGGTCGCCTGAAGACGACCCGTCACGCGCAAATAAGTAACCCCCGAGCTTCAAAATAGTCAGCCATCATATCCATCGGACGTGTTGCAGTAGGCTTTGGCCATCGTCTGGGGAGCTTGCACGCTGCACGGCCTCGGGGCCTCGATATCTCACCATCGCGCCTTCCCCCGAACTCTCCGAGTCCGACTGCCGCTACCAACCTCACGTTTCCTCGCCAACGTCGCCCATACAGTTCAGCAGCATCTACTGGAAGCATGGCCGATTCAGCGGAAGGCACTACGCCCCCGGCGCCGACTCAACAGCCGCTCGTCATGCAGATCGTCGTCCGTCGAGACCTCCTTGAGGTTCGTCTTTCCCTTCAAGCCCGATCTATTCAGCCTTTCTCATCTCATATTTCTACTTGTATGCACCATGCTCCATGTAGGATAGGCTGAAGGCTGGGGCGTAGGCCCGCTCATGGCCCAGGTCGCACATGCCACCTCTGCTGTAGGCTTGCCAGTGCATACAGTCACCATAATTTCTCGCGCTTACCGTTGTCGTCGTCCCGGGTATCTTAGGTCCTGCATGAGACCCGCGAGCGTCCGGAGACGCAGGCGTACTTGGACGACCTCAGGAACATGCGGAAGGTGCGTCGCCTCCGTCTCCTACGTAGCTTTCGGACGTCAGACTCAAACTCATCTATCATTCGCGACGGCAGGTTGTCATGCAGGTGCGTCCTGTTCTCTCATCCATGCTCCATTCTACAATACTGACCAGCGGTTCGCATCACGCCCAGACCGCCAATCAAGCGAGCATCGAACGCCTCGCGAGCCTCCTCGCCGCCGCCGACCCGCCAATCGCACACCACCTCTGGATTGAGCAGCCAGAGAACGTCCCGACGTGCCTCGCACTCGCCCCGAACCGCCGTGACTCCAAGATAAAAAAGGCGCTCGACAAGTCCGGCGCGCGGTTGTGGAAGGGCTGAACCGCGACGTTTTCCATACAACGAGGTGACGGGTTACAGGTGCTAAGTAGGTCATTGGGAGGGGATGGCACTGTATTGATACATAATCACGAGTACAACATCTTCATTGTTCAATATACGACAGGCCTTACGAAGGACGAGGGGGGAAAAATCGAGACGAGACTCCAGGAGAACAAACCACGCCATCTATCGGCAGGCCGCGCCACGGCCTCGGAGGACGTCCACTAGTACATCTCGAGACTCATTCCGTCATGAATCTCGTAGTCCGCGAGCGTGATGTGGTCTTTGTAGATCGTGTACCTGCACAGTGCGAGGAGAGGTCAGCTCTGGGTTGTAGACCACAGCGGACCGACGGTGGGGGCGAGGGCAGGGGATGGGAGTGGGATGGGACGGCATGGGGAAGGAGGGACATGCGTGAGAGTATGCGCACCATTTCTTGAGCTGGATCTTGGTGTGATTTGTGCCAGTCTGGGCGGCGATGAGCTTCTTGAGGTCGCCGACGGTGTCCTCGGGGCTGCACTTCACGCGCACTGAGGGAAGAGGGACAGGGACGCATGCCGATCAGCACCCAAGTCGAGCCTTGGTACTATATTGCGGGCAACGCACCTTTGCGCCCAAGACGGTCGTTAGCGATGACCTGTATCGACGATCGTCCACCCATATACGCGCGCGAGGAACGTCCAGGAGCCAGATCCGGTTGGGGCAGTGTTCGAGGAACTCCCGGTCAGCACAGTATTTAGCGAGGGAAAAGGTGGCACATACTTCAATGAGAGGCATTATGTCACAGTAAAACCACAGAGAACGAGGAGACGGAGAACGAGAAATAAGCGGTCCAAGGTCAAGATGAGGCGAGGCGCTGCGGCCCGATCAGGTAGACTAGGCGCCCCAGGTGTCTTCGACCGAAAAGGCAATTGTGAAGGAACCTTTCGGTGGGGCGCGCGACTCACGACGGGCAAGGCACCTGTTTCGGGAGTCGGTAAACGGTGTAGAAACTCCAGTGGAAACTTCAAGTTTCTTGGTAGTTTCCGGGGTGTTTCGGAGCTCGGGAAAACAACAAGTTCCCCGGGTGTTTCCAGCAAGTTTCCAGAGACCGGAAACGGTCCATGGTGTGTCCATACAAAGGAAATGCTCGGGAAACAATCCGGAAACGTGGTGTTTCGGGACAATGTCCCCCGTTTCTGGCATGTTTTCCCAGAATTTCCCTTTGTTTCCCCTTTATGGATACACCGCAACCTGTTTCCAATCTCTGGAAACACATGAGAAACAATGGGGAAACGTGGCGTTTACACAACCAAAGAACACCCCGGAAACCACAAAGAAACTTGAAAATTCGACACTGGTTTCCCCTCCGTTTCCCTACTTCCGAACCGCCTGCCGTGCCTGTCGTGGTACTGCTGCCACATCGGCTTGAGATCGGTTCGGGTTACGCGGTCTCGTCAAAGCCTGAGTGAAATATCTTCAGATATTATAATCGTTGTATGCCATAGAAAGTACAGGAAAACGCGGTGTAACACCGTGACTAGCACGGTGCTATTTGGAATAGTGCTCGGATGTTAGTCGTTTTTATCGTTCATCCGGTCCTATCGGCTTGACCGTGAAGCGAATGGATGGCATCTCCTGTTTAGCTCAGTTGGTAGAGCGTATCACTTGTAATGATGAGGTCAGTCGTTGGAGTCAGCTAATGGGAAGTGTGTGTATGGTGGAGAGCTCGGTGATTTTGTTGGACCCCAAGAGGATACGATGGGACCATGGGCAACACCGAGAGCGATAGTACCTGGTACATGGCGGCTACATTCTATGTATGCTTCCTAATACTTCGTATCATACTCGTACACAGTCGGGTCCCATTCAGAACGTGCTCCTGCAGAGGACCTCTCTATTCTCGCCTATCTGCACCCGCAGACCGCGGCCGATCCATGGAGGGAGCTTGCGCTGGCCGGGGGCTTCTTCGTAGCCTTCTGTCACTCCATTGCCGAAGAAGACGTATCCAGGAATATAGCGATCCACGAAACTGCGTCCCACAACATCAGCGATGCATCAAAACAGGGTAGAGAACTTGAAATCTCGTACGCCACGACTTGCTCGTCTGCCATCCCCTTGCCGCCATTCAGCGCCTTCATGTGATGCTCCTGCTGCAGCCTCCACTTGTATATATGTGTGTAAGGGTGCTCATCCGGGGGCTTGATCTGTGGAGGACGTCAATGGGTGGACGCTGGATGGAGCCCTTACATGTCCCTTATCCGGACGGACCTGAATGAACGCATCGAACAAGTCCCACCACGAAACATAGCTCTTCAGGCGCTCGTTGACGTCGAGGACGTTCTCCACCCGGTATCCCCTCTTCTCGAAGAACGTCTCACCGAGGCCCATCACCGGAGCCGCGCACCGCCGCTCGACCTCCTCGCGCGGTATCGGGTAGAAGCCGACGCACCAACCCTCGAAGAGGACGACGTCTACAGGTGGGCGTACGACGACGCCCGAGGGCGTGCGATCGCCTTCTCCGGCGAACAAACCCTTGTTAAAGCTGGGAAGCTCGACCTTGACCTGCGTGTCTCCAGTGTCGTTGATACGCTTGAGCTTGTTCAGGACCGCCGTCCCGAGCGGCACGTCGTGCGTCCCCGGATGACCCCGTCCCTTGAGGAGCGCATTCTGCGGGTGAGCGTTCGCCAGCGCTACGAGGCCTTCGTGTGGGAGATAGAGATCGTCGAGCGAGAGCACCGCGACGGAGAGGTTGTGCGGCGCGGATTGTAAGGTGTCCCGGAGGATGGACGTCAGGAAGGTCTTCCCGCTGCCCTGTGGTCCCTGGACGCCAACGATAAGGGGCGGTATCGAGGGTCCAGATACGCCTTCTTTATCGTGCTGCGAGCGGTGTGCGACCAGTTGGGCGAGGACATGAGAGCTCATGTGTCCTATGGCCTCTGGTGGAGATCCTCCCTGTGATCAACATGGGTAAAGTGTGAGCTATGAGCTTGGGATCTGAATAGACGGGCAATATTGTGCCTCACTGTGCTCGCCATCGCGATTATTGCCGTCGCTCCTCTGTCTCTCGTGGGAGTGGTACAGAGAAGAGGACGGATTTCCGCCTGACTTGCGACGAGTGCTCGTCCACGGCCCAGTCGGCCCGGGCCCACGAACATCTTCAAGCGCCTACGGCAAATGCCGTGTCGCGCGCGAGTTGTTGTGTCGTCAGTTGGCACAGTCGGGCGCTGCTGCTGTACACGTCCCCCTTCCCTCCACCTCTTCCTCCTCCTCACCCGCCTCGGCTTTCTTTCTTTGGTTTTTCTTTGGTTCTAAATTGCGGCACTACCGGCTAAGGCAGCAAAAATGATGTCCTCGTCCGACCCGGATGCCTCAGCAACCCCATTCCAACCGTTGGCGGCTCATTTCGCAAAGGCGCAACGGCAGTACCAGCAATGGCTCGACAAGGTCACGCCGTTCGTGCTCTACCGGTGGATCGCCACCGCAGTGCTCCTTTGCGTTTTCATGCTGAGGATTGTCGTCGCGGAAGGGGTGAGTTTGCTCTTGGTTTGGGTGGAAGGCGTGTGTGCCTGACCGATATGCGTGCGCTCCCTCTCCCTCGCTGCCTGTGTCCTGCCAATAGTGGTATATCGGTACGTAGAGGTATCCTTGATGAACCTACGATTGTCCTGACGAGGCCTGTACAGTATGCTGTACGTATCGAAGCTGGGAACAGTGGGAACGAGATATTGACCGCCCACGGACACAGACGCCCACGCAATCTACCTCCTCAACCTCTTCCTCGCCTTCCTCCAGCCCCGCTTCGACCCCTCCCTCCAGGAAGACCTCCTCGCGGATGAGATCGAGGAGGGTGGCGAGTCCACGTCTCCCCTCCCCTCGTCTCGCGATGACGAGTTCCGCCCGTTCGTCCGCCGCCTGCCCGAATGGCAGTTCTGGTGCGCCTGTTCCTCGCTCTGTCCCGCTTTACTCCCAGCGCGGGTTCCGTCAGAGCTATTGCTGACGCTGTACGAAACTGGACAGGTTGTCGGCGACGCGCGCGACGGTCGCCTCCATCTTCGCGAGCTTCTTCGAGATGTTCGACGTGCCCGTGTACTGGCCGATCCTCGTCGTCTACTTCTTCGTCCTCTTCCTCCTTACCATGCGCAGGCAAATACAGTGCGTCTCTCCTCTCTTCATTGTCTCCCCCCTTGCCTCCACATCTTGTCTTCCGCCTCGTCGCCCGCCGCGATACGCCTTTGGTGGGAATGACGTGGCGGAGGCGAGCTCGGGACTCGAGTCCGGTCGCTGACGTGTTCCGCCCCTTATCTCTGCTTCCCAGGCACATGGTCAAGTACAAGTACGTGCCCTTCGACATCGGCCGCAAGGCGCGCTACGGCGGCCAGAGGTGAAAAAACACCGAGCCGTCGCGCCAGCGCTGGGGGAGTGTTGGATAGATTGCAAATTGTCTTGTGTCTTGTGGGGTCCAGGTACGCACTTTAACGTATGTTGTTTGCACCCCCTGAATCTGATTCTGATGGCGGGATGTATGTAGGAGGCCGATACGCGCTTGCTACGACATTAGAACGATTGCTACGCCTTAGTACCATACCGAAGTGTCTTATTTCCATACGAGTAATGCCGACGCGTCCGTGTGTCTGTACAGGTGTACGACCAGTTGCCACCACACATTTGAACGATGGGGTCTCGACGTGCGAGGGGGGTGTGGAATGAGTGAGGCTGCCCTTGGGTTATACACCAAAATGCATGATGTCGTCAATCACCTTTTTGGGTTGGTTTTGTCCAGATAAGAACTACGGTCCCCCTCGAGGCGGGATGTCGTGGATGCATGAACCTCCGAGAGGACCTTATAGACAAGACCTGGCTAGCTCTACGGAAAGATCAACTATGACAGCGACAGTACAATGCAGGTATACAGTACAGTCTCCACAGATATGCGTGCACAGAGGTCCAGTATAGCTAGCGGTCAGTGGTAACTTTGCAGAAAAGTCTCTTCTAGTAGGTTCATAACAAAAACGGGATGACGGCCTTGCGCTCCTTCGGGTAGTCCGGGAACCTGGCGAGGTACCACCGGTGCCCCTTGTACGCGCGGGGCAGCATCAGCCACACCTCGTTGAAGAAGAACAGCCACGGCGGCGTCACCGTCGCGACGAACGCGCCGAGGGACGCGCACGACGGCGCGGGGCTCGCCGCGAGCGCGAACCCGAGCCACTCGCTCCACTCGCAGAAGTAGTTCGGGTACGAGATGAAGCGGTACAGCAGCCCGTGGGGGATCGCGTAGTGCTCCTGCTTCGGCGCGTTGTTTTTGTCCTTGCCGTTGTTTGCGTCGTCGTCTTGGGATGGGCCGTTCTTGGTGTTGCGCCGGATGTTGAGGAGGATCTCGTCGTGCACGATGTTGCCCGCGAAGCCGGCTGCCCAGAGCCCGAGCCCGAGCCAGAACGTTGGGCGGGTAAACGCGTCGTGGAGGAAGGCTTGGGCAGCAGGGGAGGAGAGGTAGGCGCCCATGAGGGAGCCGTTGACGACGTTGAAGAACACGGCGGAGGACACAACGAGGAGGTGCGACTTGGAGCGGGAGGGTGTGCGGAGGGGTGAGATGAGCGCACGGTTAAGGTAGTGCGTCACGAAGGCGGCAGCAATGAGCGTCGGAGGGTGCGTGAGGCTGAGAGGCGGGGCGTTTGGGAGGAAGCGGGTAGGGGAGGTGAGCGCGAGGGTGGAGGTGGGGGAGAGGGGCGAGCGGAGGTAGGCGTTGACGAAGAAGAGGAGGGAGACGAGCTCCATGCCTATCCAGGAGCGGATGCCTGGGTAGGGTTCAGGGGTCGATGAGAGGACTTGCTTGGGCACAGGATGAGGTGGGAGAGGAGGTGAAAATTTGACTCACCATCGACCGTGAAGATGCTCTTATTTGAAGGACTAAATCGTCCGAACGGCGCGTCGACGATGAACGTTGCTGGGCAAAGGAAGGGTGGGATTACCACGAACCACTCTCGTGTTCCTGTATGCAGAGTACATTATTAGCAGAACTCCATGGCTCACTCAGATGATGTATATGCTGGAGAATATAAGCACGATTCAAGTCCTGGCTCGAGCCGGGTGGGACCATGGCAAGTAGGGATTCCTGGAAATGCTGCACTATTCATGCCCTTGACGCACAGCCAAACTTGAACCAGAAACACCGACACTCACTATCGTACAACGCCAGCAGCATCTTTACATCCACCATGATGAGGAGGCGGCGAAATATGGTGGTAGCAAGTTGAGTGCGCAGCCGTGTGTGGAGAGAGAGAGCGAGACGGCTCGGTTCAAGAAACTTTCAAGTCCGTCAATCAAATTCACCGTGACTGTGCTGGCGGCGTTGTTTGTTCATGTTAGGATCCAAAGCCTCCGTCTTCCCGATTCGGTTACTCCTCCATCCCACGTTCAAGTTCTTTCCCTCTCATTCTATTGATTTCCTCCGATATCTCAGGAAATCCACTCTTACGCAAGGAGAAGTTGAACATATCAAGTCAAAATGTCATCTGTAAGCTATCTCTCGTCCATAGCCTCTGCGTTCCTCCCTCTCCATCCACCCCAGCTTCCGTCAAGGTGACATTCTGTGACTGGGGCCTCTTGCGGACTGCATTCTTCCATTCTCCGCATACACTGGTAATTGCTCAACGATGGCGACCAACAGCGCGCGTGCCACCCGATAAGGTCTGAAACGTTCGGCGGCCTCTTTCGCCCAGATCACGAACTTGGGGATGGTCACGGTGGTGTACACTGTACGTGTTATGATGGTATGTCTCTTCCAAGGCTTTGTACGGGTCTACTACAAGACACAACCTAAGTCTTCAAAACGCAGCGATACCGACGCTATGATGTGGTGTGCAGGTAAAACACCTCCGTGAGGAGGACACTTGGTGTTCAAGTTTGACACCCATTCTGTCTAAGGAGTCATGTCATCGCCGGTACCTCCAGGCGCTACGCCGGCGAGTCTTGAAACACCAGATATCCATTCTTATGCATACTTACGCCCACAATGAGTAGGGATACCCTAGACGTATAAATATTCGGGTTGATTTGTGCACCCTTTCTGTGTAAGTTCTCTTCCTCTGATACTCGCAGCCCCCCTTCCCCCTAGCGACCTCACCGTTGCCCGGCCCGGCCATAGACTTTATCCCAATATATGTAGGTGTTGCCACTTGACAGTATCAGCCACCTCCGGGTAGACCCTGCTCTTGGATCGACGGCATTCTGCAGGCAAGTAGCCATCGCGTCTACTAAATGTCCAGGATTCTCGTACAGGTCTCCTCTTCACAATATTGCGAAGATGGGGCCAGTACGAGTATGTTGGACTCTGTTCGGGGATATGGATGCTGGGCGAACACGACAACCTATGACAAAGGCAGAGCTTGTTCCAAATGGACTTCAGCTCTGACAGATAGGGTGGCGCTTTCCGTCTTCCCGCAGTGCATGGGTCAGATAGGCAAGGGCGCACCAACGACATCTTCCTCGATGAGCAGATTGATCTTGCGGGCTCCTCTCACATTTTCCTGTCAATGCTCACTTTTAGGACGAATCGCTGGCATGCAGCACCTTGTGCACAACCAACCAGATTTCAATCTAGTTATCTTGCAGATGGCAAGACACCTCGTTGATTTACCCGATTGAACGCTTGCCCTATGTGAGAAGCGACAGGCGCAGACGATGGTAAATGCAGGCGACATCATTAATGGCCTGGATATCTTTGCGGCCCCGAGCTTGATGCAATACACCACGTCGCTTATCATCCAACTTCTTGTCTAGAAAGTTTTCCCTGCGCGGATGCCCTTCGCCTGCTCGCTCTGAGCCCCATCGCGGAGGTATCTCCCATATATCTCCTGAAGGTGCTGCCTCTCCTGCAAACCACGACACAAAATCGTCAGTACCCGCGCCACCCACGAAACACAGTAACACCTACGCTGCTCGTCTTGACCACGCTCTCGCGGCGCTCAAGCCTGTCGACGTACTCCTTCCACCCATTCCCGACCGCCGCCCGGCTGAACCCGCGATGCTCCACGACGACCCAATCGCGCACGACCCACGGCGCAACCGCGGCGTCGACGAGCGAGAACTGCTCCCCAAGGAAGAACGGCCCCTTGATCTGGGCCGCGAACGTCCGGAGCGCCGCATAGTACTCCTCGAGGAGCTCGCGCTGCCGCGCGGGCCCCTGCGCCTGGATGAGGCGCGAGTGCGCGGGGACGACCACCTTGGCGGCGTAGTCCGTCCAGATGCGCGCGTAACCGCGGTCGATGGGGTCCGCGGGGAGGAGGTGCGGCGCGTGCGCGGGGCGCGGGAAGGCGTCCTCGAGGAACTCGCAGAGGACGAGGGACTCGTAGAGCGCGCGGCCTTGGTACTCCACCGCGGGGACGAGGCCCTTCGGGTTTATCGCTGTGCACGCAGTGTGAGTGCACGGCCCGGGGCGGGTCGACCTACGGTGGCGATCGGAAGGGGGCGTACCGAGGAAGTGCGCTTCCCTCTTGTAGGGGTTCACCTCTTTGTATTGGTAGGGGATGCCGCGCTCCTCGAGGGTGATCCAAACGCGTTGGACAAACGGACAGAACTGGCCAGGATGCGAACTGGCTGGTTAGGGAGCTGTTTGGCTTCAGGGCGGGCTCTTACCCATCCTGCGTAGAAGATAAGATCTTGGGGAGCTTGGTGGGCTTCCACAGTCTTCGCTGCCTGGCCGGTTGCAACCGGGTGAAAGTTCTCGTCTGGGATGGTCATTGCGCGGGTGGTAGGTGAGGACGCCAATGGGCGGAGAGGTCGGGTTGCTCGCCCTCTATATGACCACCTTCAGTTGCGGTGCTGACCAAGGTGGCGTAGCTTCTTCCGAGCCATCCCTACGTTCAAGCGCCATCGAGCGAAATCGCAGGTGATAAGGATGGATCATAGGGAGAAGGTTCCTTAGTTGGGACCAGCAAAGTACGTATTGCATGCACGCGACCGACTTCAGGAGCGAGGAGAGGTTGAACTTCTGAGCTTTGGTCTGTAACACCACAAGCAGCAACTGGAAAATCGATGCAGAAAAGTTGGACGAAAAGCTTTCTAGAATGGCTTGACGATTTCTCCACAGTTAACTTGGGTACAACGAATGATACTGCAATTTTGACTCACCAACGCGAGTTGCAATGCTAGTAATCTCGCTGTCGACGGTTGGTTTGTTACGCTGCTGGTGGACGGAGATCCGCGATTGCATCGAGCCATTGCAGCCTTGCAGGCTCGATATTGCAATGGCTCGATACTGATACCTGTGGCTGATACTGATACTGAATTGCATTGCAGACTCTGCAGAGGTTCGGGCAGTTGCGGCGGAGTTCCCGGCAATTGCCGCCACATAATCTTCGCCTGCATACGGCGAAGTCGGCTGGAACCATCAACCTCGCGACTATGACCCCGCTCGATTCTACCAACAGGTACTGAACCAGAACTTGCTCTTGCCTTGGGCTCTCATGAAGAATTCTGGTGAGAATAGCGCATATAACAGGTGAACAGCGAAGGACGGAACGTGGGATCCAGGGCGCCGCTAGCTGCATCATATGCGAACCAACTCGATTGCGCAATGGCTAGATGAGTAAGCTGCTTTGGAATATCTCAGAATACTTCATATAAGGCTGAGCTTCGTCCATCGTCCTTGGCTACTCCTTCAGATCCATTGTAGTCGTTGCATAATGGGGCTCCCGGACGAGAACATCCACCCACACGCGACCGGCCGCGCTGCAACGACGGTCGGGCAACATCAGGAGCCACAGGATCTCTTGTTTTACTCAGGTTGGGTGCGTATTGCATACACATACACCTTCACGTTCGTGTTGAGAGATGTGCCCCGGAACAGTTCTGCCCGTATGTCCAGCGTGTTTGGGTCGTCCTCGAGGAGCGAGGGATCCCTTATCAATACAAGGAGGTGAACCCCTACAAGAAGGAGCCTCACTTCCTAGGTCCGTGTCCGCGTCCGCGCTCACCATCGACGGCTACTGACGAACGCCTCCACAGCGATCAACCCGAAAGGCCTCGTGCCCGCGATCGAATACCAAGGGCGTGCGCTCTACGAGTCCCTCATCATCTGCGAGTTCCTCGAGGACGCCTTCCCCACGCCCGAGCCCCGCCTCCTCCCGTCTGACCCGTTCGACCGCGCGCTCGTCCGCCTCTGGGCGGATCACGTCAACAAGCAGGTCGTGCCCGCGTACATGCGCCTCATCCAGTCGCAGGACCCGCAGAAGCAGCGCGAGCTCCTCGATGAGCTCAACAAGGCGCTCCGGACGCTCATGGAGAAGGTCAAGGGCCCGTACTTCCTCGGGGAGCAGTTCACGCTGGTCGACGTCGCGCTCGCGCCGTGGGTCACCCGGGACTGGGTCGTCACGGAGCACCGGGGATACAGCCGCGCCGCCGTGGGCGGCGGGTGGACGGAGTACGCGGCGCAGCTGGAGACGCGCGAGAGCGTCGTGAAGACGCAGAGTGTGCGTTATCGTTCTTGGACTTCACGGGTCTTGGGATGATGCTGATGTGTGCGACAGGACAAGGTGCATTTCACGGAGATTTACGGCCGGTATCTGCGCGACGAGGCGCAGAGCGAGGGTGCGAAGGCCATCCGAGCTGGACGCTCGTTCTAGGGTGCGCGCGGGGCCGTGAACGTGTACGATATGCGCATGGCGCCGAAATGTGTACGATATGGCCGTTTCAGCCTTGTATACTATCCTCACATTGCTGTTCAGCGGGCGCAGGTTCCTTTGCTTGCGTCTCGGACTCCGCTGGATCGACCTCAGGAATAGGTTCCTTCTCATTCTCTCATGCACATGCTTCGTCCTCCATCCCACGTTACTGCCTATGCTGGTTTTGTATGCAGCATTCTCATCGAAAGTCCAGCGCTCCTAGGATGAGAGGTGGTTCTTCTTCAGGACAAAATGGGCGAGTTGACACCGTTGTTATAGCGTACGGTGACGCACCAGTCCGGGACGTCTGACATCATGATCTTCGAGAGCTCTCGATTTGGTGTCTCTCGCCCCAGATTGGGACGTCCTCTGCTCGTGTTTGTCACAGGTATATATATCGGGCTCTGGCAGCCGTAACTGTATTCACGCTCTTCCCTCTTCCACGTCCGACCCTCGACGACCTCTCCCAAGCCCAGACCAGTTCCCCCTTCCACAGCGCGTCAGGTGAGCGTCACCAGTGGTGACCTTCGTGGTTGTAGACCTGACCCAGACTCGATTACAGTCTCGAACTCCTCTCCTGCTGCTCCTGCCGCCACATCTACTACCATGGATGAATCGATCCCGTCAACGCAGGCCGCACGCTTGTGTTCCCGCTGTCAGGGGGTATCCCAGGCCGAAATCGAGGCGGCAAAGGCCCGGCGCGACGAAGAGTGGAAGGCGGCGTACGCCAGGTAAGTAGTTACTGTTTGTCCAGCCATCTCCTTCCTAACACACGTCTTACCACTCTTTGCACTCGATGTTCGCCAGGCTGTTCGAGCAACAGGAAGAGGCCCTGAACGCCGCTGCGGAAGAGCCCACCGAAGATGTCCTTGTCCTTGACGGAGGAAGTTTCACAGAGGTGCGTCATTGCACGACACTCTGGAAGTCGTCGGACTCATGGGACCATGACACGCCCCTCGCAATGTAGAAACTGGCGGCAAACAGAGCGACCAGCAGCCGGGAGTTATGAGTTGTGGTTCGTAATGTGTCGTGTACCGGGTTACAGTGTGTTCTATACTAAAATCGTGGGTATCGTTAATGCAGGTATGATGTGAATGTTGAAAGTCATGAGTAGGCAAGACTACTACGAGTCGATAGAGCTTTTTGTTTTTTGGACCCCTACGAGTCGCCCTATGGCCCACTGGAGACCGGTTTCGTGAACGTTTCAGAGGTTATGGGCCATATCGTTTGACTACGAAAGTTGGACGCGGAGGTGAGTAAGTACTTAGTCTCTCCACCTCAGGACGCCAGCATGTCGGATCTAGACGCACCGGAGCGCAACCGTACGGTCCTGAACACGCTGCGTTTCTGTTGACGGCGAGGATCCGAGCCTGTCTGGGGTCTATCGCTGCGACTGTGAGGTTCTGGTGAGTGTCATGAACGGGACTGAAGTTGTCGGCCGGCACTTACCGAGTGCAGAAGCTGCGAGGAGGAGGAAGGCAAGAACGTTGAAGGGAGCGTGCATGGTGGCGCTGGGCTGAAATAAGGGGGTGATAGCGGAACGGTCTGCTCAGCAGGGTGTGTTGTTGGAGAGGAGTTGGTGGGTCCTCCGAGTCCCCCCTTTTGAACAAGTGCAGTTCATGTCAGTTCTCACGTATCCCTTGTGCTCCGTTGTAGTCCGAGTATAATGTTTCTATCGTCCTCGAGATACTACCCGGCTTCGACGTCGGTACAAGGAACAAGGTTGCGTGGGAATACATACGCCGCGACAGGGAGCCTTTGTCGTTATAAGCGCCATCAAAACCCTCATCTTTATGCACAACGCGCGACTTTGTGTGAGGCCTCGGAGTCTTTCCTTGCATACAAAGCGCAAGAACCCTCAGCCACTACTCAGCCCCGCGGATCATCGAGGCCGCGTCGACGGAAGTCAAGCAAACGGGCGCTTCTCAGTGGTTATAGGAAATTTCATTCTCAACGCATTCGTACGTACGCCTTTGTACATGCCGACGATCGAAGATCCCCGTCCGTTCAAACGACTCCAGAACGTCTGGCCCTCCACGCGACGAGCGTACGCGATGGGACCTGTCCCGACGGGGAGAAGTACGGTTGCGGATAGCCGAAGCAGTCCATGTCGTCGAGAGACGCGCCGTAGTCCATCGACTCGGAGGGTGACGTCGACCCATGGCCACTGGGACGCTTCCGCTCCTCGTCCAATGCGGCCACTTCGCGAAATCTCAGCGAGAGCGAAGGAAGAGCTCGAGGCGCGCGGAGTGGCTCACCTGCGGCGTCGAGGTCGTAGCCAAAGACGATGCCGAACGCGGCCTTCATGAAGTCTTTGAGCGACATTTTTTTTCTGCGAGATGGGATGTGGGTGGTGTGGTGGAAACGGGCTTGAAGGCGTTGTGACTCTGTGTATGCGAGGACACGGAGGGGAGGACGCGCATATATACCGTACGCGCGCAAAACCATGGTCTTTGTGTGACGTCGAGAACCGTGTCAAGCAGGCCGCTGACGACTTGGACTCATGGCCACCTCGCGGTGATAGATGCTTGAGGTGCGGCTCGCAACGATTGTCTCCGCGTGCCATAGGATTGCATGTGTTGCGTTAGAGCAAGAGAAAGGAGAGAACTGTATCGTGATCAGACGCCACAGCGAGATGATGTTGCTTTGTCCTGTCACGGCTCCGCTAAGCTCCTCATTTTTCCTGGACGATAACTTGAACTCGATGAGGGCGAGATGATGGCGAAGTACTCGTGGTTGCCCGCGCGAGCTCGCCTCACTGTGCATATGCAGTCGTCGACGCCGCCGTGCTTCGCGAAGTGCCAGAGAACCTGGGGTCGATAATATCAGTTCAGGCAGGCCGAGTACGGACGAAGATATGAGACCCGCACCTCGTGGATGCCGGTGGACTGTGTGCGAACCCTTTGTGCGCGCAGTGGCCGCGGGTAGACTAGCCACAAGTGCAGGACGCGAATATCAGTGAGTGCCACGATGTGGTGAGTGTCGAAAGTGGGCAGTGGAACATACCGAGAAATCAATGAGGTTGGCTACGTAGTTGCTTTAGACCGAGCCCTTTTTGTAGCTTCTGTGGAGGCTAGGTTACTAGTGCGTCAAAGAGTTGAATGGAAACGTCGCGAATGTCCCGTTCCTGCCTGCATCTCGTCAACTTCATCGTACACAGACCTTCGACCATGCGCCTGAATATAAAATTAGAAGGGCGACTACTATACGACAACTGTTGCAAATACCCCAGATATTACACGATACTGGATACTACAGAAGGGTCTTTTTGAGTCCGATAGTACTTAGACAGCAAACGAAAGCTACCGTCGCAAAACTTGAAGTCAAAGCCGCAGACGTCCTCAACAATCGGCGAAAAATGACGAAGAGGCTGCCATACAAACCATCCCGGCCACCCCAGCCGCCTCCTCCCCGCCAACAGCAGCATGTCGATGCACAGCAAGAGGCAAGGGAAGAGAGGCTCGGGTGAATGCACCCCGCTGACGCGACGCGATCACAGATCCCACATGTGTTTACTGAAATGGACCTCCGTGAGCAGGACGGAGACGTTGTCCTCGCCATCGCCCGACCAGCTGTCGGCCGCCGCGACCGCAAAGTACTCGTAGTTCTCTGCATTCGCCGCCGCGAGGTGCGGGAAGCTCTCTGCGAGCTCCAGGGCTAGTGCCTCGCCGTGCGTGTGCTCGACACCGCCGCCGTTCTCCGTGAAGAGGAGAGCCTGACGCCCAGGTCAGCGATCATGGGGAAAACAGTGTCAGTTCACGGTATGAGGGTCCGGGGCCGACACGGGCGACGAGCGAAGAGGCGCACCTGGTGGATGATGGTAGAGGCGCGCGAGTCATGGCCGCCGACCTCAGCCTCGAAGACTTGCTTGCAAAGGTGGATGGTGCCAAACCTAGCGGCGCAGGACTTCGTCAGTGGACACGATAGTCAGCGCAGTCATAATGGCGTGCTTACTTGTTGGGGTACACGTAGCCGAAGAGACCGGGGCGGTTCGCGCAGAAGTGGGAATCGCATGAGTACGTGTACTCCGCGAAGTCGTTGTTGGCGAGAGCCTCAAACCGCCCAGAGACGGAAGAGTGCCTGTTGCCGTTCAGCGCGGGGCTGAACCAACGCTTGTACTCGGCACCCTTACGACCGCCCTTCTTCAATGCCCTTAATAGAGCAGCGTCAGTGATGGAAGACAAGGGTGCCACAGTTGGGTCGTTGAGGTACTCACTCGACAGCATGATGAACGTATTTCTCAGCAAGAGGGATGGCAGCATAGATCGCGCGGTGCCGCCAGGCTTCACATTGCTCGCTGGGGCGCCTGTGAGGACGGCTCTTGTGCGATCGGGCGTCGCCGACGACGGTAACGGTGTGAAAAGGATCGCTCCTGCCGCCGACGAGGGTCGAGACCTGGCCGTCTGCGACGTAGTAGAGTCTCCTGGTGCCCTTCATCCTTATGACGTACTGACCGGGACCGGAGGTCGAGAAGTCGTACGCGTCCGAGACTACAGCGCAATTACAACATCAGAGAAACGGAAATACAACGTTCCCGAGAAGGCTGACGCACTCTCATGCTGGACCGAGACGGAGTGCCCAGGCGCAAGGACGGTGTACGCATGGTGGTCCTTGGATGCAAGAGCTGCTGACGGAGAGTACTTTACCTGAGGGATATAAGCGTGAAGGTGAGATGGATCAGCGCGCACAGCCAATCCGGCATCGGAGACAATATGACGTACGCCAATTCCAACGAAGTCCGGGCTAAGGCCATGCCGGTTCGTGATGGTGAACATGTCGGTCGGGAGGTCGGAGAGGGGACCGCGAGGGTGGTTGAGGAGCATGACGGCCTGATCGCCCGCGTTCCTCACTGTGGTGGTGATGTTGAAGCTGTCGACGCTGTAGATGGTTGAGGGACCTGACACCTCGAGAACGAGCGAAGGTGTGGCAACCGCGGCAGCGATGAAAGCAGCGATGGAGAGGAACGGCCCACGAAGCATGTCGACACAGCAAACTAGAGACGATGAAAGGGGATGAATGTGTGGGTGGGCGATTGGACGAACGTGGTCGCTGGTCGACGTCGAGGATCGTCTTATGTACCTCGTGACATGCACCGAATGACAACGATTCTGCCAAGCGTTTCAATGATGGCGGACGTACAAGTCAGCACACGTCAAGTCTTTGTCTTCGATATTGAGCGTTGACAGGCAGGCAGCGCGTTTCGACCTGCACTTCGAATCATGGTTCCTTTCCTCGGTTCCGTGGCCGTCCATCCTGCTCCGACATCGAACCAGAAGCGCGCCACATGTGAAGGGATCGGAGAGTGAGCGTTCCTTGGTCCTGAACGACTTCAGTTTTGAGGTGTATGCCTCTACAATCGACACCTCCTGGGCAATCACACGCCGCTTGAAGAGAAACGCTCGGGGGATCGCGCGTGGATCGCAAGTATAGGCTCTGAGGGAGAGTTCGCCGCACCGTCTCAGTCACCCGTTCGGCGCAGGCAGCTCCGGCATGCGCTAACGTCGTCGTACTCGCTTCCGAGCTCGCCGTGCGTCTGCCCGCAGGGTAGACCTTGTCGACTCCACCGCTCGAGGTTCCCACGTACTCAGAACGTGAGCGCGGAGGAGGTAATGTCCGCACCCGCGACCACATCGCATGCGGACGAGCGCGAAGCCCGATTTCCGCCTTGTCGGACTACCCCAAGACTATAATGCAGAAGTAAACGGCAATGAGCAAGGTCGGGGCAGAATATCGATGACAGAGGGGGACGCACAAGATGGTACCAGAGATCCTTGACCTTCGCGTCGGCCTGGACACACGCAGCCGCGTGAGCCTGACCCGTAACGCTGCGCGGGGTGCATGTAACTCGGACCTTCGTGGTTGCGTCGTGCGCCTATGGGACATGCTCGACGGTTGCCATTGCGCTGTGCGATGGAAAGCGATCAACAGACGGCATCACTTTTATCACCAGAAAATGTACTGGACGAACGGGTTAGAGGACGGAATGCAATGGACATCGTGAAGCGGACGAACTGCTTTGCGTTTGACTCCATGGGCGTGCCTTCCAGATCCATTGGCCTAAAGGATGTCGCTGTTAGCTCACTGCAGCATTCCATGTTCTGTGCCCATAGATGCGGAGATGCATCGCTAGCATCAATGAGTGGGTGAGTACTGGGAAATAATAATTATAACTTTCGGACGTACCCGTCGATACGAGCTCCCGTCCCAACCGAAGACCCAACCTCCGTCGGACTCCTTCAACGTCCTCCGATTTCAACAGCATCTTCAGCCTATTCGGGTGTTAACGTAGCTGTCTTCTTCCAGCAACCGAGCTCGTAAGTTGAGTACCATTCGGTCCAACGAAGTGGGGTCTCGAGATGGAGGACCCCAAACGCTACTGGAGGCGCAGAACGAGGATTTGCTAGAATAGAATGATGTATTCAGTGAATAGTCCGATATCAGAGGTCTGAGAGCAGGTCGTCCTGTAGGTACCCAGTGTTGGCAGTGGTTAGGGCGAATTGTGAACAAGCAGGTCGACCACCAAAAAGCAAGGTGGGGTACTAGCGCCCATAGGCAAACTTGGCTGCAGTGTGCCGGTCGGTCCGGTCCGCTGATCCGACTCGGACAGCTCCGACAACTTCAAGGTCGACCACCATCTACGTTCTTCGTAAGTGAATGTATTGATCTCGACGCCTTCTGAACCCTGCTCATAAATTTCCAACCGAGTGCTCCAAGGTCCTTGGATCGTATGGGGATCATCCTGATCGGTCATTCGAACTTGTCGAAGGCTCATGGGTGCATTTGGGCGATTGGCCCATCCGGGGATTTAGGGCACGGGTAAGTGCTCTGGTACCGAATATTCCTTCGCCGTAGTTCATCTCTTTGCAGCAACCCAACTTGACGCCTCCAAAGAAGGGACATGAGGTCGAGACCGCTTTGGTATCTTCGCTGATCGATATCGCCGAGAAGACTTGGACAAGACCTAGATGCCGGCCACGGAATCCTTTGACTTGCCACCCCATTCCAATGCGGGTGCTCCAGAACCGCGTGAGTGTCTCTCTTATCTTTCACGGGGTACCGGTGATGTGCGCAATAGGGTTGTGGGGCTCGGACTGCACGGATGGAAGTCCATGCCGCTCAATCTCAGGCTCGTTCAATGCAGATTGTGCGGGTGCCGTGGATCCTCGCCCGTGTAAGTACTTATGGCGATCGAAATCTGGGGTCGTTACCGCAGCCCTGCGCTCGCGAATTCGAGTAGAGCCCTTTCAGCCCAATGTGCCTCGAGCTACAGCGGGGTACGTACTTGAGAAGTGGTTCTCGAGAACGGCGCTTCGCCAGTATGTGGATGATGGTCTCCGCCGGGCGGGCCCGAATACGGACAGGCGACGTTTGTCACATTCCGCTCAGCCGTCCAAAATTCTAGATCTTGGCTTCGTGAGATGGGGGCTGGTCGATCTGTGTTGGTCCCAGGGACTGCCAGTGCAGGACTAGCGGCACCTTCTCTTCGCTCCTCCGGAGGAAGCAAGTTCGCGCCGCAGCGGAGAAAGCCACAGGGCGACAACGTGGAGAGTATTCATAGACCGTACAACCAACTTATTGAGAGCATGCAGAATGCGCGACAACGAACGAGTCACGCACCATGCATTCTTATTCTTTCTGCCTGATGAACGTTGGTTGTGAAGTTAGACTGGAGCAGCTCTCCGAGGGCCTAATGTGGAGCCGTGGGTTGCTCGAGCCTCGAGGAAGAAGTTCATTTTTCCCTTTCCCGACTTATCCCATCCAGTACTATCTGACCCATGGCTACGCGCGTACGGTCGTGTCGATCCATGGCCGCGATCTTTCCTGGGAGTGTAAGTAGAAGTGCTCCCTCGATAGACACGACAAAATATAATGTTGTATATGCTACAGGATAACGCTGACAGCGAAGTATGTCGACTAACGAGCGTGTGTGCGTGTGTGTACGTGCGTGAATGTAGTACAGAATGTACATAGTGATACAGTATGACCCGGGGAGGGCCGGCAGCCATCAAGGCCGATAATGTAGGAGGTGAAATGGACAAGGAATCAAGGAGTGTGTGCGTGTGGTTAGACGGGAACGTGAAGGAGCGAACGGCGTCGGAGCGGCGGTATGCCATGCATGCGACGGTTAGTACTAGCTAGATGAGGGGCGAGACACTGAAGAGGGAAGAAGGGTCGACGTCGTGCGACGCGGTGGTTGAGAACATGAGGCAACTACCTCGCAGACGCGTAGATGTCCTGGACGCGCACCCTCCTCTGGCTGCGCGGCGCAACCGAACCGAAAGCCGCGTCGGCCGGAATGGTCACGTAGCTGTGGTCGCCCCGTGCGACGTGTAATCCAAGGCAGGACATCGGGGCTCTCGCTCGAGGATCAGCCTGGTACTCCCCCGGGGTGATTGGGGAGGGTGTCGCAGGCGGAGAATCAGAATCGTACGGGGTGTTTGATAGCGCAGTTAGCGTAGTACCCGGGGTGTTGGGGTAACGGCGGGCCTGCCTCGAGCTATGGCTCGCACTGGACGTCGCTGACAGCGCGGTGTTGGCCCTCAGTGGAGGACGAGGCGGATATGTGTGTTGTGGTTGGGAGGAGGGATGGGTGGGAGGGTCCGTAGCGCGGCGCCCTTGGACGGGGTAAGGGTAGACGTCGTTTCGGGGACCGTTCGTGGCCACAGGCGTGGTTGAAGTTGGGTGGCGACGAGAGGATCCGGACCACGGTCTGGGGCCATCGCTGTAACGTGCTCGCACCTGCTTCTCGAACTCCCTCGCGGTCTCCACATCGGGCGGTCTAACCTCCCAGTTGAGGTTCTTGAGAAAATCGTGCTCCAATTGGTTCGTGTTACGGAGAGGGAACATCCCCTGGGTGGTTTTGGAGAGGGCCTTGTTGCTGTATGCGTTGTCGGGCAACACCTTCGCGGCGACTACGACGGCGGCGAAGAACAGTGCATGGCCAGATGAACTCCCGAGGTTGGGTTGTAACTCCTTCAAGCGGTTGAGGCTGTACAGCGCGCAGAACGTGACCGCGGAGTCGGCGTGGATGCGGTGGAGGAGGTACGCGATGAAGTCCTTGAGTGGTTTTGGACGGAAGGTGGGGTCCGTCTCCGGTGGTTTTGGGACGTCCGGGCATCCGAACACCCCCATGAGCCAATTCGCACATAACCTCGCAAGCTCCTCTCTCCCGTAGTATGGCGGATGGCTTGCATGTAAAGTTGCCTGTACGGAATTTGTAGCATCAGCCCTCAGTCGTCGATAGGACAGCAGTTTCTCGGGTGGCTTACCATTGACTCGCCCAGCGGGTGTTCTGCAGGCGGTAGACCTAAGGTTGAACGCCGTGGATGACGGGGCGGCTCGCGGGGTGGCAGGTAGGATGCCATGGGTGGTGGTGGAGAGGAGAGTAGTGGATATGGTCTCGTTTGGTGGTCAAATATATTGGCGACAAAACTTTATTCATAGATACCCGACGCGAGATACAAAGCAGCTACCTGAAATCCCCTCGGCAAGCGCCTGTAACGGTCAATGCTCAAGTCGCTTGTCCAGTAGAGCAAAAGCGACTGCTTACATGGTCCGTGCCAACGGTGATACAAAGTGTCGGATGCTTGCGTCTTCAATAAATATGATATCTGGATCATCGTCGTCAACAACTTGAACCCCGACGTACTGGTAGTATCCATTGCCCTGCAAGTGGGTCTAGCCTCGGACTCTTTCCTCTTGAAGCAACGGTTTAGGCTGCGCAATGTAAGAGAGAGGGGATACTGAGACATGACCGTTTTCAAAGAGTATTGTCATGATAGTATGGTGCGAACTTCAAACCTTGCCACAACAATAGCTTTTTACAAGTGGCGGTGCATCGCTTAGTCAGCTTTTAAAGTAAGTTACTAGGCTAACTTACGAACGGAAGCTACCGACTCAGAGCTAATTCACCAACTAAACTGGACCACAGCTAATTCACCCACTAAACTTGGACGCTACCACTTCGATGTCATCACACAACCATGTTGAAAGCACGATAAAGTTACTACGATATCCTCCTATTGCGATGATGCGCCATCTACCGTCAAGTGCTCAAGTGGCATCCTCAGCGAACGCATCCGAGTCGAGCCTCAAATTCGAATGTCCTATTACTAGTACACAGGTGCACTGGCAGCGTGCTGAGCGCTGATCTCCGATTCGCGTACCGTACGGTATTTCCCGGAGCTTCTTGAAGTCATGGAACGACAAGCGTGAACTTGTAAACGACCTCTTACCTTCGGGCCCTGGCGTCCGAGTCGCCGCCCGGTGGCAGACTTCACGAGTCCGATCTTGAGTCGCAGCGCAGCGTGCAATAGTATTGTTGCAGCACCCATCTGTAGGCGAGTGATCGCCCTTACACATACATGCCCCTCGTTCAGAACGGGCTTTCGGCCCGGATGAACTGCGTCGCCGGAAAACATAGCAACAACTGGATGTCAGTGTCGACCAAGCCCTCAACCCATACCCCGGGCAGTACGAGCTCTGCACTGGACTTCACCAGATTCCCCAGGAACAGAGAATCGGCTGGTGGACCGGGAATCACTGAGGAATTATGCTTTGAAATCGTGAAGCATCTGTTACTCACCAAGTCAAACAACGGCTGGGGTTTCTCCATCCGATCGTGAACGAACTCGTCACATGCTCTTCCCGCGACGTCAGAATAGCGACATCCTACTTGGCTGGTTTGGTCCGATAAAGTAATAGTCGATAACCTGAGACCTTCTGTGGTCTCCCCCGATCGCGAGCACGAGAGGGCAATGCTCGAATCACCTCCTCTGCTACGTTCCTACGACACACGACCTACATTCAAAACTATCATCACAGTAGAACGTCTTCACTCACAGCAGTTCTGCATTGTCCATGCATCTTCATCGAGGCTCGACCCTCCACGGTATTCGCACAACGCACTGGCTGCGCTGAGTACTGCCAACTGTCGCCTGCGGCTCGCAGCCTGCTCGGGCACGCGCGATCTGTCAACACACCATAATTACTCCATCCCGATGGCTAGAAACCCCCAAGGTACTTCATGACGAGGGACCAGACCCGGAGACCAGCCATCACTATCACCTGCACCAGCGAAACGTGCCATCCTTGCGCCTCGCTGAAACCCAATCGAGTCACCGGTGGCATGCACCCACAGCACTGCTCGTCTGCGGAGAACGTACATTTAGTGTGTCACGAGACGCGTCCTGGGTAGACACTGCCGACAGAGTACCTGTCCGTCGACGGCGGCCGGCCTCGTGGTGGGAGGCCGGAGAGCTAAAGCCTATCTCGCGGGGTCCGTGAACCACGTTGCGATCGATGCATTGAAGCGCGTGGGAGGTGGTATAGCGGGCGAACGGATGTGAGGAAAGCATTCAGCGAGCGATGAGCCGAACCGACCCACGACGGGGACCGCAGTGTCCAAATGGCCGGAGAAATCTTGGACGTAAATCGAACCTGCGAGCTGCCGTAGCACTACGCAATCGAGACACCCCGGGTCGCCCCGGTGATGGGAAGACGTCCGAGTCAGTCTCGCGAGTCTTCGATTCGCGAGGGACGAGCCTGGGTGGTTGTGGATGAAATCCTAGGACAGCGTTTGCGGTCATCTGACGAAGATGTTTCAGCGATTGACGTGGAGGTGTGTGGTGGACTCCTGTTTGCTCTAAGGTTTCCAAGGACTCCCAGTATACCGAGTATGATCCCGGGAGCGCCGCTGCTTCCGTGCCAAACAACATCGCCTCGAGGCTATAGGAGCCGAGGGCTGTGATAAGAAGTGTTAAATGCGGTCATATCCAGGACGACATCATCCCGTTTTGCTCTCACCATATGCTCGGTGCCATAACGTCGGTGCGAAAGGTTAGGTAAAGAGACTTCAACGTTGAACATCAAAGTCATCGTGCATCTGCGTAACGAGGGCCACAGCAGCGCTGAAGGGCCGTTTGCCTGACAGAGTTCATAGTGTGGGTTTGCGGCGTCAATGCGGGTGGTAGTCATCCGACAAGGAGATAGTTACCTTATGCTTGGTGCCATAGTCGTCTGGCGTGGTGCGGCATTCACGTTTAAGAAGGCCGCGTCTTCATCTTCTATGATATCGTCAGGACTGGGACGGGATGGTGTTGCACGTCCCCGCCATTCACACTCATGAGCACGGTGAACTGTGGAAAGGGGAGCTGCACTTACGTTTACATGTGGAAATGTCCCATAGTTCGGACCTGAACCTCCGGCGCGTCTGCGTAAGACGGTAATTGCAACGTCCTCCTTGGCTAAACTTCGGCCATCGCATTGAAGTCGTGCGCACTGTCCAACGTCATCATTGCGCTGCGCCACGCCATCAGAAGATTGCCCGTTCACGTCTATTCACGTACTGCTGTGACAGCCTACACAGTGCTGCAAGGGCACGACAAGCCTGAGGCGCCGGCGCGATGTTCTATGCTAAGCAAGGATCGAGAGGGATCCGGGCAGTGTGCGCGTAGTAGTGTTGCTGCATTCACCAGCAGTGCTGTAGCTTGAAACATAAGTGAGCACACACGCCCGACCCATAGGTGTTCCTGTGGTCGTTTGGAAACCTGTAAGTAAATACTTATACAAACACTGAGCGGTCCGCGTGGGAGCCACGCGAGCGCTGTTACCTCAGCAAGGACGGCAGCAGATGCTTCTAACCTTCGATCCGCGAACGACATTGACTGCCGTGGCCGTGAGGGGACGATGGTCTGGCGGACGCTGACAAAAATGTGTATAGATATCGGCTCGAGGCCACGTCCCGGAAGCGAGGCAGGACTTCTGACTGGTCACCCGTCTGCCAACCCGCATAGTATCAGAACTCAACGCGACTCTGTGATGGTTTTGGCCACTTCCATTCTCGCCTAGCACTGACGGCCATCCGGCACAATAGATGCGCGTACCTCGGGAATAACCCGCCGCAAGTCCGTAGACAACACCAGTTCAAGCAGGTTCAAGCTCGCGGTGAACTTGAAGATGCTCACGAGAAGCGGTGCCGCGGAGAGCGCAATCGCTTGATTGAACCGTTACATGTCATTAGCTCAGTGCATCGCGAACAGGAGTCACCCAGCGGAAGTCCCAGTCAGGGAACAACTTGGACAAAGGCGCTACCTGTACAGGGAACATGTCTCGAGGGTGTCCTGGTGCCTCGTGGCCTGTGCATGCCCCGTTGGGTAAGTCAACGCCCTTACTCAGTTTGGCTAACATGGCTGAACAAGCGCCCCCATGATGCACGGAGGTGTCGAGCTGCCTGAACTCATCGTGCCGGGCACTGGTAGTGAGCAGTAGCCAGGCGTCATCGCTACCGCGCCTGAGGCCGCGTTGACAAGCCTCAGGCGTCAGTACTTACTAAGTGGTAGTATTCGCGAACAGGTTCCGCAACCCCGCCTGATGAGCACGCCACTCGCGGCGGGGCACGGTGGCTCTCAGAAGCCTTCGCGAGCTCCGCAGAACGGCTCCCAACTCCACCCCAGCACCCGCGCGTCCCCACGCGCTTCCAGGAAGGTTCCGCGTATGTTCGCGAACATACCATTCAAGTTGGTCGTCGCGCGCCCTTCACGAACCCTGGCCAGGCCGCGAAGTCCGCACCGGAGGAGGAATCGTGAAAGAGCCCTCGACAGCCGGAGATGAGGACCGGATCACGATCCATGACCAAGTCCAGGGGGGCCGGCACATCCACCGCGACATACGGGGACTCGGCATCGCCGAAGGGCTATATCGAGGCCGGCCGCCCGGGCTTGACAATGTCAATAGGACGGGAACAATAGTGTGCCTTCCCAGCGGTGCCGGTGAGAACGGTGATCCCCCATCGGAGCGCCGAAGAAGCTGTGATGAGCATCGAATATTGGCTGCGAGGCCAGGCAGGGCACCCGAGAAGCCCCCTCAAGGAACCGCGCCAACCTTGGGGGTGCGCTCGAGTGTCGGTAATTGACCGGTCCACGGCCATTTGTGCGGCGAGAAGGGATCAGCGCAGGGTTCATTGACGGATAGCTTTGTGGCACACTCGCCCCAAACATCCGTTGTATCGTTCATCCTGACGCGCTCGCGAGCCATACTAACATGTCTATGATATTAGTTTCCCGCGCGGAGCACGAGCGCGAGTGCGCAGGCGTCTCGTATGGCTCCTTTGTCGCGGACGTGGCGCGAGATGACAGGTGACGGGACGGTGTCCCCGCTCACAGTCCGTGGAAGGGATGGAGGCATCAGATGGCGCGATGACGAGCGACGTAGACGTATGCGCTTCTCGGCTGAGAGCTCCAAAAAAGCACGAGCATTCCGATTGTAGACAGACCAGAACAATGCTTGGTCGCAACATACCGAACGAGAGTATTGCTCACCTCCAACCCAGGCTCAGAGCATGCCCTGGCCATGATGCATGATGAGCAGGGACGGCATCTAGGCTCCTCGGTACGATAGAAGGGCGCCAGGTGGCAACGGACAGAGCACGGAACATTGTGCACTGAATCTTCAGGGACTAACGAACGCACCTGGAGCACACGCGATAAGCATTCGAGGTCAGCGAAAGGAGGGACAAAGAGGTCAGCCATACGCGAACGATAACGCACACGGCGGTCGTATGTAGGGCGACGTCCGGAGAGGTCGAGCGGGAGACATCGGGACACGACACCGAGTCATGTTCTTCGCCTCTGGCTCTTCAGTTTGAATGCCGTCTACTTGCTTTGTGTGTTCGCACCGAGACGAGAAAGCGGCGAAGACGATCCTTTGTACCGCCTCACCGCCTTGCCAGAAGAAACTCGCGCAGCTCCGAGTCCACGCAGTGCACATCGTTCATCCCCGAGCAACGAGCATCGATTGGGGTCCTGTCACTAAGTAGTACTGTCAATGGCGCGAGATCGTCCGAACTGAGAGGCTCTCGGACTCACCTGGGCTAGCTCGCGCGCGCGCGTGTGGCAAAGTCCGCGAGCAAATGTTGAGCAAATGCGCACCAAAACGCGTGCCCCCGCCCGGTCTGTCAATCCGCTTCCATGGAAGGCCATGTGTGGCCCAGAAGCTCGTCTCCCGCGAAAATGACTGCGCCACGAGGCATTCGGTGTGTGCGGGACGCGCATACAGCGACGCGCGTGAGAGCATCCGCCCCGTGAGATTGGAGAGATCCTGAACGATTGGCGGGCCCTGGGGTGCCTCAAGCCCGCACGGAGAGCTCTGCGTATCTGGGACCTGGGTATGATGACGGATTTCGTCAATGGCTGGAATGACAATGAGCAGCATTCACTCACGAGTCGAAAGGAGAAGCTCATAGACGTTTAATCTATTACGGTGGGTAGGCCAGTTAGCCTTTCGAGCAATCAGGATGGGGCCCCAGCCGCATGGGACGCCGGCTTCCTTGCAGGCGGGGGGCTCGGCGTATCAGAAGATGCCGGCGTGAACATTGGTGGGCGCAGCTCGAGGAACCTATCGCAAGGGTAGTGTAGATGTAATGGTTCCATCCGGAGCGTCCTTAACGCTGCGGGGTCGCGCATACAGCAGGGACCTTGGTGATAGCTTAGCAACACGGAGAAAACATGTTTATGTGGACGTGACGCGAAGGGGTTGAAAGAATCGCCCATAGTGACGTACGTTGTGCGACTTGAAGATGCGGGCTGTTTGGATGCGATGTCCCTCGTCGAGGAAGAGGAGGCCCAGCGCAGTGCCCTTCGCGACACATTTGAGTCGAGGCGGAGGACACGCTGTGCCCCCGAAAGATGAGCCTGCGCATGCGTGATGGGGAATGCAAAGTAACTGTGCGCAGTGGTTGGCGAGGATACATACCGTAATCCGATGCCCGCCGACAATTAATGTGTCGGAAGGAAATAAGGTATTGACAAAGCGCGAGCCAGCTGCCGGCAGCCCTGCCTGGAAACGGTCTGATGATGTCGTCAGTGGCTTAGCCGGCGTTAAGAGCTCTTGAATTCAACCATAGATTCATACCGTATACGCATACGTAGACACCGATATCAGTACTACTCTCCTATCATGTTCAGAGCCGTGTCGAAAAACGAGGACTGGGTCGAGCGACATTGATGAAGGGGGAGTTGAGAGGAGGACCGAGTCAGGCTGTGATCATAACAAGGGTTCAGATGCAGATCTCGAGCGTTTAGACTTCCTGATTTGGAATGTGATCTCGCCGAAGGGTACTACGCTTCGGAAGATCACGGCGGCGGGCCTTCAAACTGTTCTTCCTAAGCTCAGGATAGTACATGATACTGACGCCAATCGTGTTCTTAGCCACCTACCCAATGTCCACAACCGCTAAAATCGTCTTTGCCAGCCACAGGATCGTACAGGATTAAGTAGCGCGCCACCATTCCTACGAAGACATTGAACGACACATCCATCTCATCAGCTCCTCCAACACACTGCAGCCACAGATAAAACGTCTCCGGGGAGGGCCATCGAGCCCGACGAGCGTGCTAATCCCGAAGTTGCACGCACGATGGTTCAAACGTCCAACGTTCACCGTCACGCGACGTCTGCTCAATAAGTACAGGACTGCTCAAGGACTGCTCTTATGTATCCAACTTTGGGGACGTCCAAGGCACGAGGACACCCTCGGTGACGAAGTGGGGACGATCAGATGATCACGCTGTCCAGACGATGCCGCCGGGGAAACGTGGTGTGGAGAATCTAAGACCTGTCAGTAACGCCACGCGACAGAGACCTGCTATCGAGGCACAGCCTCCGAGCAGGAGGGGTGTGTGCTACTTGCGTGCTATGTACATACTCGGCGTTCAGTATGCTCGGATGCCAGACGGGGATGTTTCAGCTGACCACAAGACGTCCGGGAGGCCGGGTCGGTGGGACTTTAGGCCAGTCAGGAACGGGCCTTCGTCGTTTGAGCATTACTGTACAGGAAGCCAATTCGAGGGTGGTTGCGATGGGGGCGTGAGCTGGGGACCATTCCGGTTACACGGGCCTGTGGCTTTGCGCTGCGGTCAATACTGCCCAATGCCTTGGCATCGAGATTCGATATTCACCTTCTGGCATCATCGCGGCCAGCACTTGCAAGTTGCCAGCAGAGTTAACGGGGTGTTGTGGACGGCGGGCCGATCACACCGGAGCAACCACATACTTAATCGATATCGGACGCCTGAGCCTCAAAGTTCGGGTTCAAAGGTCAAGCTTCAAAGCCTACAGGCTAAAACGTGCACGTAACTTGAAAGTTAAAACATTGGAATATTAGAACACCGATTGCGACCACGACCGGGGTAGGCGACCAAAGGCGACCAAATTGGGGTCGCAACATAAACATAGCTAGCTCTATGGACGCACCCTGATCAGCCCACCGGAGGCGCATACAGTGATCGATGGATACTTACATTGCAACAAGCACCGACTCAATGTCACTCATGCATTAGAATAGGTATCGCCTGGTCAGTGGTACTTGCAATGGCCTTGGTGAAACGAGGTGAAACATGAACGAACGTACCGCGTACATGCACATCCACAACTTCACATAAACGTGCACATGATATGCATGGAGGAGGGGGCCGCGGTCGCAAGTCGCGACTGGTCTCGTACCCATCCGTCTCTATGTACAGAAGTCGCTTTTGTGCCGCAGTGGGCTGTGCGAGGCAAGACAGATAGGCATGAGACCGACCAGTCGCAAGCCAATTGATCCAAGCACTTGAAGTACGTATGTGGCAGCAGCACTAGGATGCCGACGTCTGTTCCGGCTCAAAACCTTGACATATCAATGTTGTGTATATGGTGGCTGTATATTAGAGACAGACATACCCCTTCGAGCATATGACAGCGGCGAGCACTGGCAGTACTTAGTCTATGCCCAGTGCCCAGTGCACGTACACACCGCTCCGTGTTGCCGGTCCGAGTCGGTATTCGATATCGCTCAGCGCTCGCGCTCAGCCACCGCCGAGGCCCGCCGAGCAGCACAGAAGTTAGAACCAAGCCGCACATCGATGGATGGTGGCGCAGGGTTAGTAGGATACATACTGCATCCAACGGGCGTCAGTTGCTGCAGGGCGTGTTGCGGTCATGATTCATGATGAGGACCTCACCTAACTTAGACAGATCGACGTTTGGACATTTAGGTCCAGTCCGAAGCGTCCGCGTGATAAGAGTACCTATAGCGTAGTATCTGAGGCAAGGAATTTAGCAAGGCACAGTGCGGCACACCGCCAGGTTTGTGTTGCACCGGGCACCAAGCCCGCGCGAGCAGACGACCGACCGTCGCATGAACCGAACTCCAGAGGCCGACTGCAACGAGGGCTCGCACTCCCGCGAGACGAGCTAGGCAACGGAACTGCAACGGAGGCGCAGACAGACATGGGGATGATGATATCCAGGGACTGCCGAGCTGCCGCGAGAGGATGCCAATATCACTAGTGATACCGAGCTGATATGATATCTCCCACCCGCGCGACCCGCCCGCCTGGAAAGTCCAAAGAGAACCGCGACGGACTGAGCGAAGTGTTTCCCGCGCCGAACCCGCACGGCCGCATCAGGCTCGGGCGGGCGCTGCCCTGATCGAGCATGGTCCGCCACCTCCTGGGGGATGTCGTCATCGGTACAGCACTTAACTTGCCGATGCGCAAGCCGCGTTGGTTCTTGATCGCTCGCAGCTGCAGGCAATATCGAATACGCTAAGTACGTACTTGCAGACCGCGGTCGCTCGCATCGCCCGACGCCTCCTTACGCCTGCAATATCGCGAGGCCGGAAGAGGGCATATATGTTACGTATAGACGTACCTGGTGGGCCCGTCGTCGTCCTGCGCATGCCGGCGACTGCCAAAGAGATGGCGCCGTGAAGCCAGGTAGCCGGGTCAAGAAGAGGCCGACAGTTGAGCAGGAGAGAGGCCCGCCGCCTGAAACGCGGGACGGCCTGGTATTGGTGGCCGCCTCTTCCTCTTCCGCTTTCTGTCGATCGCGACTGTCGCGCTCGGTGACAACGGCCCCACTCGCGATTGCCGCCACGCGCGCCGGTGGCCGCCCCCGTCGCACGTTGCGCCTGGGATCGGTTGCGATCGTGATCGAGCCACTTGAATGGGAAGTCGTGCTGACGTCGCTGTACCGACAGGGGCTTGAACATTTTCCGAGGGGCGATGGAGGTTATTATCTTTCTGTGTATTCGACAGGCGGGTGTGTGCATAATAACCTTACTACCTAGTGCGAGATAGATAGAGAGACGAAGAGATAAGACTTGGAGTTCTTAGTACTAGTTATACAACATGTTGGATATACGGATATTGCGGCGAGGGTACTTGTATGATGAATGACGTGCATGCGTGCGTGCGATGAGCAATGAGATGAGACGAGAGGAAAAGACGAGAGACGAACAACCGAGCAGAGCGACCCCAATCCCAAAAACCAGCAGATATGAAGCAAAAGGTAGAGGGTGGGGTATGGATAGGTCCGACACAATGCGATGCAAGATGGGGAAGGTGCAATAGAGCGCGCGCGCGATCAGTAATGTAGGCGGCGGCAGGCGGAGTCCACAGCATGGACAATCGAGCAAAGCAAAACAGATCGACGAGCCGGACAACGCAGAAGGGAGCTCCTACCAAACGCAGGGGCTCGCGCGCGCGAAGATGTCACCGCATTTGGCCTTCTTGAGGACAGCGGGGACATTGCGCGCGGCGGCGTACGCGACAGCCGCGCTTGACGACATTGTACCGGGCATGTGCGGCGCAGTCGTCGGCGATCGCGAGTCGATGGTGATCGGTGTGCCGATGGTCCCGCTAGACACGACCCGGACGGAGTGGTCCTCATACCCAAGTGGTGTCGATGGCGACACACTCGACGCGGGTGACGTGGAGGTCGACATCGACGACTCGGGAGTATCAGGAGTCCCGGGGGTGTGAGGTGAGGACGAGGCGGAGTATGGAGGTGCGCCGGCGTGCACAGGAACGGGAGGCGGTATCGGCTTCGGCGGCGAAGTCGATGGTGGTTGCTGCGAGCGCGCAGCGAAGGAAGGGGTAGGTGCTGGGCCGCCCGTCTGGGCATTGTACGGCGTGGTGGAGGGCATGGGCGAAGGCGCGGGAGAAGGAAGGACGTACGTCGGATACGGGCCGAGGCCCTTGAAGTCGCGCCGCACCCCTGCCTCGAACTCCTTGAGCGCGTTGGGCTCGATGTTGAGCTGCCACTCCAGGTAGGAGCACATCTCACGCTCCATCTGGTTGATCTCCCGGAGGGCGAACATACCCTGGCCGACGATCGACCACGACTTATTCGAGTACGTGTCGTCGCAGATCACCTTGGAAGCGATCATGAACGCCGAAATAAATAGACGATGGCCTGAGGACCCCCGCGCGGCGGGGAACCGGGCTTTTAGGCGTTGGAGGAGGTAGAGCGCAGCGAACGTAACGGACGAATGGAGTCGGGTGCGATGGAGGGCGTAGGCGATGAAGTTGGCGAGAGGAGGGGAAGGTGCGGGAGGAATAGCGGTGGAGAGTGGCGGGAGATCCGGACACGCAAATAAATGGGTCACGAATCTAGCGCAGAGCTTAGCGGTCTCTTCATGACCGTAGTATGGATCCTAGAAAAGTTGAAACGGAGGAGTGTCAGCACTCAAATAGGCAACTCACAGGTAGCGCCTGTACTGACCACCACATGGGACGAACTCGAACCCGAGGGGCGAGAGGACATCCTCGTCTGCCTCTTCATGGGAGAGGGATGACGGGCGGTGGATGGACCGGATACGGCGGCCATGGGGAGGGTGTCGCGGGGAGAGGGTGTTGGTGCGGAGGGCGGGCGGGACAAAGGGGAGACTTGTGGGGAAAGGGCTGGGAGGAGAGGAGAGATATAAGCATGCGCCGATGGGGCTAGTCGAGGGTGGAAATGGCAAGTTGCGTGTCTTTGGATGGTTCAAGGGCAGGCAGGCATGGGAGCTGGCCGGCACGCGGCCCCAAACGCGCGGCGAACCGTGCTGGGTATATCCGCCGCGCCTCTCCCATCAGCCAACAAATCACCCGTAAATTTACAGCGGAGTTCCAATCCCCTGCCCTTCTGATCCGGACGTCCCTCCTTCCAACGGAACACTCACCGTGCGAATCTGCCTGTTTTGCTGAGGAACGAGGCAGGGGCGTGGACCGTTCGCTAAACCACCGCGAGGCAGATGGAGACGGCTTGCGGGTCTTCGTACGTAGTGCGCTGGCGCCGGCAAGATGGAGCTTGGGCTGGAGAGAGGTGAATGTGAGGCGAGATGGGGAGGCGGATATGTCGCTGGGAGTGGATGCGACGACAAGGAGGGGACCGCAGCGAGTCCGAGGAGAATATATAAGTGCAGTCTGACCGGGTGGGGTGACACTGCCAGGAACGTTATCGAGATCGGAAACGTGCAAAATCTCCCGGCCCCATCCCATAGGCGCTAGACTTCTCCATATCCGGCGGGTCCAAGAGACTGCAAGCACTGGCCCGAGCCTCCGAGCCGCCCCGGACCATGCCGCGCGCCCCAGTCGCGCCCAGCCCGCCACCGCCTCTTGCCTCCTTCCTTCATGCTGACTGCTTGCTTACGGTACTGAACGCCAGTCATTTCCAGTCATTGCTCCAACACACGAATATTCGAAAGGCGGAATCCTCGCACCGCGCATCATGGATGCCCGACAACGACCTTCCCAAGCCCACCCCGCCCTGCCCCGAGGCGCGACAACGGCCAACCATGTCGCGCGTCGCAGCAACAGCATCGCTTTTGCGTGGGCTTCCACCCATCGCTTGATGCGCTGTCGCTCTCTGTCGGGCGTCCCCAATCACCGCGACCGCGGCCGGGGTGTCCAAGCAATGCTGATGAACAGAATCTGAACAATGACATGCCTTTCTACGCTGCTCCCATCTGAGCCCGCCGCGAATTCAGATCCCGACTCGCCCACGCCGCCGCTTCCCAAGCCATTGCGAATCGTGACGTTACCCGTCTGACGCGAAGACTCGACGCCCGAGCGGTCAACGCGCCACCGACGCGTTTCTCCACTTTGCATGTCTTCTGTCCGACTAGGGTGGCAGCCCGCCAGACCAGAGAATTTCACTCAAGCGCGCCCCGGCGCGTTATAGTGGCGCGCGGCCGGACATGTAAGTAGCCGTTCCATACTTTGACTTGACTGCAGCGCCGTCATGTACGAACGCCCATAAACCTTCTTCACGCACAACTGCACGCCCCGTTTCGGGGTCGTTTGTTTGTTCTCTTCTTCGAGCTCACCCCATTGTCGTGCACCACCGCCCGACTCGTGCTGAACAGGCCGTCTTCGTCACCCAATCGCCATCTGTTGTATACTTGCGACAATACCCGGCTGCTCGTATGCATATCCGTTCAGCCATGGTGCCTCACACCGGCTTTGTGCGACGAGTTTGGAAGAATATCCAACCAGGTGCATCGCTGCGCCAAGCACTCAGATCGAGTGCGATGATGGCGAGCATGAAGTGAATGCTTCCGTCCGAGCATAACCTCGTCCGATCCTGTGACGTATCTCGGACTCGGAGGGGCTTAAGCTTCTCTCTGAGCGCGCGCGCGCCCTGAAGTTAACCGCCTCCAGTCTACCAAACGAGCTCTGTTCAATTTGCGATGTACCGCTCCCAGGCCTCCGACACACGGCAAAACGTCCATATCACCATATATGCCTCCCGTCCTCCTATGAAACGCATTTGTTACGACATGGACGCCGCGATCCGCCAGCATACTACAGCAGTATGATGATGACAATACTCTCCATCATCGCGCGCGGGCGCCGCGCCCTCTCGGACCTATGCTCGGCACTTGCACATCCTTTCCTGTGTTCCTGCTCCACCTGCGTTGAGATGATCCTCGTCTCGAACAAACCCACTGTCCACCGTCTAGACAAGGTTCAACAATTCAACAATACCCAAAACCGCCCAGTGCGCATTGCGCACCTCCGACGCCGCGCGGGCCCGCTGTGGCAGCATTACATAACCTACCAAGTTCATTTCACGTCCAGCATCTGCATCACCATTGACAATGACAATGACCCCCACCGCACGTCCGGACACTGCGTTCCCCCTGTCTCGCACTTGAAGTTGTTCGTTCGCATTCGGCGTGGGCTCAGCCGAGCCCCTCGATCCAGCCGCACTCTCACTCAGCGCTCAACGTCCGTGCGCGCTACACGTCTCGCGAGCACCGAGCCCGCCGCAGGCGTTTGCGTCCTCCGGGTCTGGCGCCGCACTCCACGGGCGCGATGCGCACCACCGCCCACCCTCTTCTCATCGTCAGTGGTCACTCGGGCCTCGGGCCTCAAACTCAACCTCCGAGCTAGAAATTTTGGGGCTGGCCGCGAGGTGGCGTTTCAGACTGGGACGACGACTGCTTCCTTGTTCCAAAAGGCTTCGCGCGTTACGTTTCAGACTGGGACGACGTCGACGGCTACGACTTCCTCGCCCCTCGCTCCTCGCGCGTCCCTATTTGCTTGCTCGAGCCCGCACTCCGTAGGAACGCACTAGGCCGCTAGGCGCGGCGGATCGAACTCGAACTCGAACCCGAATCCGAAGCGGCGTCAGTCCTCGTTTGGGCTGCTCGCGTGTGCAGGCCGCCTTCAACGAGGGTCCGCCGAACTTCAAAACTTCGCACCTTCAAGCTTCAGGGCTTCCGCTTCTAGGCGACGGCCGCCGCTGCGAGGTATCTGCTTCAAAGTCACTCTGCACGGCACCGCGACGCTTCGGGTTCTGCCCCCTAGAACTGGGTGCTGAGTGCTAGGTGCTGGGTGCGCAGGCCTCAGGCCGCGGACGCGGCGCAAGTGCCAGTAGAACAAACACAAACGCAAACTCAAGGCTCAGGATCGGCTCGTGGCGCGAGGCAATCGGGCACTGCGAACTTCCCGAGCATGGCAACCAGGACCAGCGACGAGGTCCTCAAGGTCAGGAGGCGGACGGCAGGAGGAGCCTGGGAGTACTGGATGGCGGTAGGGCGGCCAAGTAAGTCCTCCTCTAGCCATCATCGACATCTCCCTCCACCTTCGCCGGTCACTTTTCGTTCCTGCAATTCTTCTTTCCCCGAGAGGCGCGAAACATCCACGTGCGAACTACGTAGTGTGTTCGTGCTGGATGGATCGATGTCGCGATTGCCGTGAGACGCGGCCGATTGTCCTGCCGGCCATGGGAGAAGAAGACGTGTCTTCTGCACTTCCGACTGGATGAGTGAGTGACGGTGCGCGGGTGCAGCTGCCCCACCACCCAGCACTCACCACTCAGTGCGGTGCTCGCGTCGGTGCCACGATGCCTATATGCGTCGTGCCGGGGCGTAAGTTGTACGTACGCGCAGGAAATCATGTATGTATGGGCTTCGGGGCGGAGGGGGCATGGCTCTCGCTTGCAGCGCGAGGGGCAGACAGAGAGACACAGGACACGCGCGGTGGATCACATATCGCGCCTAGCCTCGAGCCGGCGGACGCGGATTCCGAGCACACAGCGTACATACTCGATATGCGCACAGACGCGAACTGACGTGATCCACTCCAGCTGCGCATGCACCCTCCTGATACGTGTGCATAGGTGGTGTATGCGATACTTCTAATACGATCGAGGGCGATCGCGGTTACAGTACTGGGCGCGGAACGGAGACGTCGCCCGGGGCCCCGCGACGCCAGCCGTTTACTTATCGCTGCTCGCGGGCCCACGCACGTTCTCGCCTGGCACGAAGTAGTCAGTGGTGAATCATTGGCAGCTATAGGCGATAGCGGTTTATGCGCATGCGAACGCCGGGTGTCGTATCGCGTTAGGCTGGGAAGACGAAGTGAAGGGCGATGGAGTGCTGTCTGGGCGATGGGAGAGCGGGAAGCCTGCTGGAATGTGCTCGCGCCGGATCTGCCGCTTTGCTATTACTCCACTCCGTCTTGCCTCTAGACGATCAGGCGGCGGGTCGCAGGCCAGGCGTATGGCGATTGAAGAGCGCTGCTCGTGCATCGTTGCGGGGTCACGTCTGCGTTTCGCGTTTGGAATGGTGGACGGGTATGTAGCGGCAGGGGGAACGGGAGCGGGAGAGGGTGCGGGAACATGACCCTCGACCCATCTTCCGAGTCGACGACTCTCAGCGGGGCCCTTCGTGCGGCCAATCCGCGGCACATATGCTGTGATTCTATCCATGCCCTCCGATCCTTCTTTGTTCTGCCGTGATGGTTTGCGCGATTCCAGTGTCCATACTTACCTTCGACATGGCTTCCTATGCCTCCGCCCGGGTCCTATCTAGATCCGACCTGCCTCGAATGCTCCATCCCGAGTAGGACCCATCGTTGACTGCTTGTTGGCATTCACTCAGATCCGCCATCCGAGTCGACGAGCCTTCCGCGCGCGAACTCCTGCCATCGTACCTGGCGCCCCCACAATCGAGTGTGCTTGCTTGTTCGCGGGTATGCACCGCATCTTCGGCTTCACCTCGCATGTTTGTAGCAAGCTTATTCCACGCTTTCGTAGCTCGCCGCGTCGATTTCGATGACGGGCCTCGATCAGCGGCTGCGGAGGGCGTTTGCCCTGCCCCGAGCATCCCTCTTTTCCTGTGTTCTGTCTTCTAAAAGTTCTTGTGGCCTCATTTCGGGGCGGGTTGTGGCTCACACCTCAAAGAAGTGGGGCGCAGTTTGTTAAGAGTGGAGCCTTAATACCCGAGGGCGCCGAGCTGATGGTTCGAGGGTTCGGGCACCTGTCTTGGAGTATAGAAGTGCCACGTTGTGGCGTTTGTTTACCTGAAGACCTCCCAATTCCCCCCAACTTGAGGTCTTGAGGGCTTTGGAAGGAGCGATCACCTCGGCGGTCCATCCCTTCACAGCTCTCGTCCTTGGACCTTGGAACGGTCACGGTTACAGCTATCCTGCGGGCATCTCTTCGTATAGATCGCAGTCGTCTTGGGATCCCGAATTTCGCTCTTGCGTGTTTCTGTTTCGCTAGACCAGGAACCGGGAGAAGATAAGTTCAAGATAGCAAGGGCCACGGCGACACTAGACCTTGAAACGCATTCGCGCGCGCTTGCTTTACTTCGTCACAGTCGGTCGTGCACGCGCGAGTTCGCATGGACTCCCACTGGTGAGCTGTGCATTGGTTTTATGCTCGGTCCGTCCTGACGCTTGCGAGTGTGTCCTAGCGCTTCCGTCCCGCCGCCTCCCATCGTGTTCGAAGTCGTCATCATCAAGAAGTTCCAGTTCCTTCATCAGCGGATCCACCTCCCATTCGAATCCCGAGTCGGGCTCGAGCTCTGCCACTCGCACATTCTCTCCTCCCGGACCCACGGACACAGACACAGAACTGCATCTGCATCTGCACCTGTTGAGGCAAGCACCACGGAGGGAAGCTACAGGCGTGTATCCGGATGCTTCAACAACCCGACCCCGCGCACCTTAACCTTGTGTTATACAGTAGCTCGTCCATGTGCTGGGCCGATACCCCATGACATCATTCTGCACCGCTCCGCTCTATCTCCCTCTTTCCCATGCGGGCCTTGTCCTCTCCCCGCCCAATGGGATTTATCTCGATGTGAGACCTTCGCGCAATGCGTTCTCGCACTACACTGCACGGGCGACGAAGCTGATGCTGATGTCGAGCGTATGTTTGTGCGGCTTCGTGGATCTTCTGCGTCGTCGTCGTCATCGTGGAGGTCCGGAGCGCTCGCGCGGGCGAATGTTCAACGTCCCGTTTAGCCATTTGACCCTACTGCGTCGGAACTGGGCATGGCATGTCAGCAGCTTGTAATGCACCGCCATAGAACTGGAAGACCCGGGAGACACAGAGGCAATGTCAAAGTCAAAGAACAAGCACAAGCCAAGGTGGCAGCTCGGTTTCTACGCTCGGCGTTGGCGGCCTGCGAGGTCCGTCATGCGGGCCGTCGCGCGCGTTCCCGTCCGCGTCCATGCCTCACGGTGGGCAGCGGTTCGAAAGCTCTGACGTCCCGTTCTAGAAGTTCGGGATGCTCGCTCGTCGCGCGGGGTGTCGCACGCGCGCTATATCCGACACACGCCTTCCGCCATCCGTCGTCCGTGACGGTCTGGCTCTGCGTCTCCGCTGACGGCCTTCTGGTCCATGTATGCGAGTCTGTCTGTCTCTCGTGCCTGGGGTGGTGAAACGGGAAGGCGATGTTCTGTTCTGTCGTGTTCGTGCATCCTCGATGTGGGTGTCCATGTTACCGAACACTGTAGATTGCAGCTGGTTGCTTGCTTGGCCGTGTCACCATCTCCCACTGTGTAGTCCCCCCCCCGTGTACTGTACAGTATGGTCTCAGATCAGTATGAGGGTCTCTGAGCCGTTGGTAGACCATCATTCACACACCTCCTGTCGTTGCGGTGCCCGATTTGCGCCTCTGTCGATCCCACGTCCTGCCAGCCAGCATATGCGCAGAGCGTCTGCCCGCGTCCTATGGGTGATCTTCGAACTTCTGTCCGTCAAATACCATCAACGTTCGCTCGGAAGCGCGACCCTTGCGTGGGGAGTAGGCAGTCGCAACCCCGTCGGCGATGGACGTTAGGCTTTCGAAAGATTAATGACAGACAGGGCGCGACGTCGATGCGCATCTGCGCGCACCTGCATCGGGCGCCGATGGGAGACGGGGACCCTTGCACCGCCTCTCAATCAAGAGGTAAGTCGCCGGAGACCGACACTCTCACCCCCCGCCGACTGGCGCTGTTCTGACCGCGCTCTCAGGCTCCCAAGCTCCCCCCTCCCTGGCATTCCTTTACGTGACGTCGCAGCCCTCGGTGTTCGGAGGTCGGTATCTTCCCGCCCTTGGTCCCCGGCGCCCTCAGTCCCTCGAGTCGGGGGCCAGCGCTGGACGGAACTCCCCGTGCCGTGCGAACACGCTAGATCTACAGGCTCCCACCTTGCTCAAAACGGACGCACTTGACTCCATTCGCCCTTCGTGCAGCCGCGTCAGAAGAGGTCGCTCAGCTTGGAACCTTGGGCACGCTGTACCGGACTTCGGGTGGGTTTCCTAGGGCGCGCGGCTGCGCATCCAGAACGTGGTTATCGCGTTGCCCGCCTTGCTCTCGTCACGGTGGCAGGTGGTGCGGCACATGACCACATCTCGTCCTTCGACTGCCCTGCTGAGCGTTCTGCTCTCTTGGCCACTTCTCTGAGAACGTCTGTGTTCGGAGCCATCGCCGTCTTTCACCCGCTCGTATTTGGGGCCCTTGCAGGGAGGTGCGTTCCTATCACCGTTCGCGCGGCTCGAGGACTTATGTACCTGTTTGAGGATGAAGTGTACTATGTACATAAGCAAGCAGCAGTCTAGGCTACAGGGGCCTACTCGGGCAGGAAAAGTGGCCAAGCAGCCGCGCTCACGTCGCTTAACATCCATAACCGCCGTCAGTACTGTATATGCTTCTGTCCATCTGTCTTCCTAGACTGAGTAACGCCAGAGCAGCTGAAGTATCATATCCCGCACTACCGCCTTCCTGTGCTCCGCCCGACCTCCACCGTGATCAAAGGCCGTTCAATTGTTCATCTTCCGCGTATGCTACTCATGCGAATATACTTCTTATAGATCAGGGTCAAACTCTTCGCTTATGTCTTGATCTTCTGCGCTCAGCGCAACTGGCTTTGATTTTCCCTCGGAGGGCCAATCAATCCGCATTGAACGTTGAACCGCCGGCGCGCTTCAAGGAGGTTACGGCGCGCAAAGTCGTCAGTCGAGATCCTTTCAAATTTCTCTCGCATCAGACCCCGACGTTAATGGCCTTTTCTCCTTGGTCCGTGTTCAGGACCCAGGGTACCTACGTGCTGCGCGCGCTGACTTTTCGCAGTGCAGCCAGCCGCATCAACACCATAGGCGGTAAGTGCATCATCAGCACAGAGACCACATCGTGCCATTACTTACATACTGTACTTGTGTTGGATTGGACCAGGACCAGGAGGAGGACACCATGCGTCTCGCTTCCGCTCGCTGGGGCTTTACGCCGCCGGCATGACTTGCCTGGCATATCAGTCGTCCTGTTCTGTCCTTCTAAAACGTCCCCTCTGCTTCTCTCGTTTCTGTCGAGCCGACTAGCCCCAGTCTTTAGCCGAAGTTGCGCTCATAACTCGTATGGAGGCATGCCCAAAACCTCGCGTTGGCAAAAGCTTGACGATTCGTCGCTGTGATTGGGGAATGCGGGCCGAGGTAAGTCCACATCGACCTGTTTTCGGCTCGCTAACGTCCTCGCGACCGCGTATGATGGTGGTGCCCGCAATCGCAGATTGACCATTTCGGCACGACGCATGAACGCCGCACAGGGGCTCGCGCGATGTCTTGCCGTCGTCCAGGTCTGAACGTACGGCATTCAACCATTCGTGAGTTGCCGGCGACATTGCATTGCGGACAGGTACATAAGTATAGCGCGTATCGTAAGTATCTCGACTCAGCCGAGGACGTCCCCCTGGAAACATCGCACCCTTGACTGTTCGATGTGCCCATCCGTACTCGCGATCCTAGGACGCCACCGCCGCCCGACGGAGGTGATGGTGCATACCATATACATATAGTACAGCGCCTTGCAAATTGGGAGCGACCGAGCTGGCCGCGCGTCGCGGTGCCAATTGTCGCGGGCCTTTTGTTCAAGCTTCGTGACGCCGTCCCCACGTCGCCGTGGCGCTCCACCGTCCGCAAGTAAGTAGACCCTACGCGCCGACCTGCGCCGCCAGCGCCTCCGCCTAGCGCAAAGTTACATACAACGCCTGCGCAGGTTCGTCACATTGGAGGCTTTGCTTGGAGAACGATCTTGCGCCGCGCCCGCGCAGGTGCTTCTGGATCGCGCCATCAGACAGACGGGGCGACTTCCCCTCTGAGTATGTCCTTCGGACAAGGGACGGGACGTCTGCCATATATATATATTTGTCGTGAGTGCGCATCAGGGACGAGAAGCCAATCTTACTCTTACTTTACACACCGACATCAGCTCCGCTTGCGGTTTACTGCATCTTGAGGTTGTAGGACGGGATAGGGAGCATTTCGTCTTCCCTTTTCTTCTACGTTTCGCGCACGAATGCCGTCTGAATGCCGTTTCACCCCAAAGAACGCTTTGACAGCCGCGAGGTTGACTTACTGTGCTCCTGACCTACTGCGCCAACATTGTTCACGATTTAGCGAGTGAAGGATTAATTTGAAGTATACGTAAGGCGGGTGGGAGGCGCACGCAGCCGTGATGCGTAAACCGCGTTGAATACATATTCTGGAGGCACGGATCAAGTACGTTGCCCGTCTTCGCATGGGGAAGCCATACGCACCTATCCAGTATCAATTACTCCCCGTTCGTGGTATTGCTCCTTCAAACCGTGGTCCTTAATTGTGCAGTTGGGCGAATCGGATTCGTAGTGCGGCCATCGCGCCGCAGCTGTCATGCTCATTGTGCGTAGCTTTTCACGTCTGTTTTTGGGATGTCCATGGGACTTACGGAAGTGGATGAATCGCTGGCTTTGGGTTCAATGTGATGCCTCTTTGTACAGCCGTGCTCGGCATGGGGGTTAAGGGAACCCGCCGTGCTGGTGTTTGGTAAACACAAACAATGTGGTTGGTAAGCGCTAGTAAGTTCCGGACGGAACGATAGGCCCGGTGGGACCGTGCACAGCCTGATGTTACTCAGCCACAATTTTGAACTCCGTCCGGCCTGTGCCCGGAGACTGGAATTCGTCCGAACCCACTTTGCCTCCGAGCTATCATTGTACACAACGGCTTTGTTCGAGAACCCGCAGCCCGAATGGAGCCGTCGAGGACACATTGAAGCCGACGTCGGATGCGAAATCTTGTGGGGTTTCATGCCGGAGAGCTCGAGTCAAGGTGTGCAGGTTCATTGTGCGAACCGTCAGATTTTATGACTTACCATTCGTCAGAGTCATGCTTCAAGAAAGTCCAGGATGAGGCTGGACCAATACTAACGTGTGCAGATAGCGGTCTAGCCATGGGCTACTCTGGGAAAAATGCCCGCGAGCAGTGCACACGTCTGGCATAACGTACAGTATGCACCTTACTGTATGCGTGTGCAAGAAGGTCCGTCCGTCAGTGTTCCGCCCTCTTCGTCATCAATGCATGCTCCCCTCCGGGTTGGATGCAAGACTTTTATGACATCTTTGAGGCGCACCCCAACCTACGCCGCTGCACACCTATCCGGTCCCGGAAAGCTGTGCATCAGTGGATGTTTGAGGGAGGCAACGCGGCATGCTTGGCCGTCTTACGATCACACCCACTTTCGGAATGTGGGGGTGGAAACTTGCCACGCTATTGGCGGTGGACCTGCCAAGTTTGTAGAACAAAAAGGAACGCGAGTTTCCCAGTGGACTTTCCGAATGTGCTCGCTCACCTTGGTGGCTACTCCAATTGACTCACGAACGCGCGATGGAGGTCAGACGTTGGGGGCGCAGTTTTAGCCGCACGGGTTTTGGAAATCACAAGTGCCCAATGCATGCACGTCGTGCGCCCATGGTGGACTCTCCCTCAGCAGGCCACCTTCCTCGCTCATAAGTAGCGTCTGTTTCTTCGCCCGCCCCCACGTCCGCCTCTGATCCACGCGGGGCACTTTTCTTAGCGCCATTAAAACTTTCAGGTCTACAAACGGTGACCAAAAGGAGGCCGAAGCTGAAGCTTTTTCGAGCGTTGGTGTTTCAAGTGCATCTGTCTTTCGCACTTGCAGACGCCACCTCCACCGCGCGTCTACAGAGACACGTTTAGGCGCCGTGCCTGGCGCTTCTCCGATCCGCGATGTCCAAATGAGCGGGCTTTGACTCCCTGGTCCGTATGTATCCGCGTCTTTTTATCAGCGCACCGCTACATCTGCCACATCGAGGGATTGGTTTGTCTCGAAGGCGAGGACTTGCTCCGGGATTGATCGTTGTCAGTCATGGATCACATGTTTGCTGCTCCTCACACCGCACGCCGACGATGGTTCCCATGCTGAGCGGATTTGGACGAGGTGACTCCCGCTCATCCTGACTTGATCTCTCTTCTTGTGGTCATATTGTGACCCGCCATTTGCGCGGGTTGGGTGTCCTTGGTCGACGCTGTGCGGCATCCCAGCAGCAAGTCTCGTTATCATCCATGTTGAGATGTTGCGGCGATTGACGCGTGCACATATAATGTCATCAGAGTCGATCAGAACGACCCGTTCTGTATGTGGAATATAAAGGCAGAAGTTCGCTGTCGCACGATGGTGCTTCGGATTCTATGGTTCTGTGCGATGATCCGTATTTACGCAATCGAGTTCAGGATCAGGCTTGGACACAAGTCCGATTGTTTCACAAGTCTGGATTTGCTCGCGACCCTAGACGATACATGGTCGACAGTATGGTTATTACGACGGGAGGTCTCGGGTCTCGGACCACAACCACGCAATGACGCCATTCTGATGCCAGTGCAAACTCTCACCAGGGTTTGACGCGGACCATGGATGACGATAAGGCCAATCTCACACTCGGAGTTTGAGACACAGCCCCGTCGCATCTGGCGTGAGAGATGAGAACGGCCCCGCCGCTCCCGAAATGTGCACCTGACGTCATGTGCGGGGGACAACGGGCTCGGGAGGAGGCGGTATCGATGATACTGTACGGACTGAGTCTGGAGGCATCTGGAAGTGCGTTGTTGCCCAATCCGCACAACGCACATGCATAAGCATAGGCGGAGTTGGCAATGCTGGACAGATCTATTCCCATCTGAATGGTTCTCGAGGCCATGTGCTTGTTGATCTTCTCGAGCCCTGGTTCTCCCCGAGATTCCTACGATCTGAAGCCCGAGCTTGTCCAGGACGGGGTACGGTGAGGATCGTCGGCATCGGGGGCCGGGCCATCTAGAACGTCCCGTGGCGCACTCCATGGACTTGCGCAGAGGGTTCGTGGCGCATGGGCGGCTCGTATACGCCTGAGAAGCTGGCGAAAGGGAAGGGCAGGTGCCTGGAAGGGGGTTAGATAGGTGAGTGGCGTGCCCATATGATGTTGTGGAATCGAACTGATGACTATATGTAGGACCGTCAAGTCTCTTGGAGGCCGCCAGCTGACGCAGATGTTCGCTGAAGACGCCGGTAAGGGAATACTGTACTAGGGTTGTGTCTGTGCTGAGATGGAGTCGGGACTGCTTCGCAGGACGTCACCGCAGGATGCATCCCACATTTGACTCCAACCTTCGACGATGAAGCCGACGACACACTTCCATGTTTGGCGGTCTCGCGGACTGTCGTCATTGTGGCAAGGTATGGAGTAGCCATTCGCGCCCCAATATCATGCACGTTCAACTTCCAGGCAATAATCAAGGACATCGCTGACATGCACCGACAGGTTCCCAGTAAATATGACTCTCATTCGAAGTAGCTACGTCACGCCCGCGGATGTATAGAATGCGATCGTTGCATTCCACGACACCGCTTTGTATCGTTAGGTCTAGGTCAGTAACCTGTTCGATGCCTCTAATTGAAGGCAATTTCCAGCGGCTCTCGTCTATCGTGGCTCACGGTTGAAATTTTATGCAGGTTATGTCTTAGCGAGGTCTTCTTCGAGGTGACGCTGCGCCCGATACTTTGACATTCCTACGTTTGGGAAGAAGCATGTTTGTGTTTCCAGATGGTTGATGGCATTGACAGCGATCTTCTCGATACGATCCTTTCGCGCCGGCAATCTCATTCCGCCGTACCTCGGTGATCTCACCAGCCTGATCTCAGTTCAAACGGCCGCAACTGCTACAGCAGCATGAGGTATGTAGAGGCACAAATCCGCACCGCGATCCTATGAGCCTGATGGAAGCGTATCAATCAAGTGGTATGATTTATTTGTCTTCCCTTCTACTAACGTCTTTCCATATTTAGGAACGTTCGCCTCCCAGGCGGTAGTTCCCTCATACCCGTAGCTGGATCCACAATTCGCTGACACGAGATAGGTATCTCAGAACTCCAAATAGACGTGTGCATCAGTGTGCGTACGATATTTGGATTTAGAAGACACGAAGATAGATGGTGGCACGGGAATGGTCACCCTCGGTCAAGGTGAGCGGCCCCAGCGCGTCGTGTTGGCCGCTCACAGGTATCCTAGGCTCACACGAGGACCCACGCCAATCAGCGAGGATGACGCAGCATTCAGTACAGCGCACCGCACTGTCGCGATGGAGGACAATCCAGGGGGTCCTAGGAAATGGAAGATATGTCATGATCATGGACTAGTCGATGTTATTGTTCCTTCGGCGGTATCGAGTTTGTGCCGCACGCGTTACTTGTCTTCGTGAGTACTAGTGGAGTGGCACTCTCTCCATCGCGCATGCTCTGATCAAAGGCTTTTGGGTCAGAATATCATGAGCGTCGCAGTTCGGGCCGAGACATGGGATCGTAACCAAGAACAGAGTGTCTACCAGTGATGGTAATTGAGCTACGATTTTTCTGTCGCCCGAGTGGCTTAGAGCCTCATGTCATCGAATAGAAGTCCTCCAGGACCACGCGTCGCGAGTCCGCGGCCCTTCGTGCGCGCGCGCGGTCCTCCTCGCTCTCGAGGATCGCGCGTGGCGGGACTGCGGAGGCCCGCCGGTCCCCGGGACAGGCTACCCGTCCGGTCTTCCAACAACACATCTGTGGGAGGTCCACTCTTTAACGTTGAAACTCCTCCAAAGGAAGAAGAAAGAAGGCATATTCAATACTCGGAGCTTGTGCACCGCGCCAGACGCGTGGAAGGCCGGACGACGCCATAAGGACTCATTCGAACACCACGCCATTCGCGTGACACACGTCTCGAAGATATAGATACGGCGAGACAGACGGCAGGGCATCTTGTCCCTGCAATAATGACCTGGACGATCTGCGGTTACCCGGCCAACTCAAACTGAGCAGCGTTCATGAACCACTGCCGATGGCCGCACCGCGGCTCCCCCAAGGCAACGACGTACCCTATTCCCAAACTCCGCAGAGTTCAGAGGGCGTGCTGGACTCGCACCTAAAGGGCCCGTATAGCATTACTTCACACCCGGGAGATATGGTCCACTGATGGAGTAGGTGCTCGCAGTGGAGACGGCGCACGTAGGACTCGGGACGCAGCATCCGACGTGGGCCAGGCGATCAACGTCCCCGTTCCACAAGGGGTTCGAGGGTGAGTGCTTTCCGTGTGTGCCAGCCTGTGTGTAGCACTGAGTTCCTGGTACGGTCGGCCAGGATGGGAAATGGGACCCTGAGCGAAGCCCTCTCGCGTGCGCGTCATCCGGCTCGAAGAGATCAAGAATAGGGCGCGGTTTCCCTCCTGGCGCTGAGATGGAGCATCGATTCGGCCGAAGGGCTGCAGCGTGCCTCTATTCTCCGCCGTACGTGGTACGTGGTACGTGGTATAAGCTTTGCACGGACAGCCTTCGAAGCGTGACGAACAATGCGTAGGGTGGCACTGCGACCCTAAGGGGCTGCAGCGGCACACGCACACACACGTACATCCATGTATTTCGGAGACCTGCGCTATCAGTATGAAGCTCTGCGCGGTCAGCAGTCAGGTCAGCCAGGTCAATGCCCAGAAATGAGGTGACGGGCGGCAAGCGTCCACAACGTATAGACGCTTCCGGATCTTGAGATCATTAAAAACGGCGTATACATATCAAGGGCCCCGTCGCTCCGCCAGCAGGGCATACACCGCCGGACGCGCGATAGTGCTCTCGTGCTCTCAGCGACGGAGCGACGTAGCCCAACTGCGGCGTGTGCTGATCATAGGACGCGGCACCTGCCCAGGCTCGCCGTGCCGAAGATGCTCAGGTAGATGCGGGGCATGTCTTCTGCGACACAGAAGCGCCTTCGTGGCGTCCGGGTCTTCCTCGTGTATACTGCAGCGGCGCGTTACTCCGAAGGGGAACTGCCTTAGTTGTTGGGCTGGCCGTGCGAGCATTGGGGGTGGTGCCATACATGGAGAGCCTGTGACCCAGGCCTTCCACACGTTATCCGTGAGTCCCGGACTGCTGGCCGACGAACGCCGGCACGGCCCGCAGAGCACGATATCGCGGACCTTTGTGAGTCCGCGAAACTTGTGCCGGGGCTAGTCTATGTTTGCAAAACGGGGTCGAGCCTCGAAGATAGGGCCCGATAGCACGTATCGTAGAACGCTGCACCGTGAATTGGTTGGGTGAAGACATCGGACTCCAACGTGTTTTGTTCCGGGAGCACCTAGACGGGCCGTGGTGCGCATGGAGGACCTATTGCGTTCCAGCGTGAGCACGAAGGCACAATGCAATGCGCAGGGCGGGTCTGAAGACCGCACTCGCTGAGATGGCGAGTCAATCGAAGGCGGCGATCTGGGGAGAGATGCACCCCGTTTCACCCCCATTGGCCTGCCAGCCCCCGGATGCGTGCGGGTCGTCTTTGCGGAGGCGCGTGTCTGTCGGACAGGTTCGAGGCCGCAAGATAGACATTGTTTGCACGTTGACCGTCAACCGTAGGCTGGACGCTTGGAGTCGTGTGTGGTGAAATAGAACGTGCATGCTCTATTGACAGGCTTCGTCCGGAATCGAGACATCGGTGCACGGCACAGTCGCACGTATGGATGATTGGACATCGACGTGTGATGAGGAAGGCGGTGTACGTGCCGTACGCTAGCCCTCCACTAACCGCGCGCCACCCTTGTCGACGCTGAGGCGAATCCGATCGCCCTTGTCTACGTCCTTGAACTGCGGGTGTACGTATGAGTGAGCATGCGGGAGGGATGACGGTTCGCCGAGCCTCGCTTGGTAGGGTCGATAAACACGTTCTAGAGAGAAGACGCACCGTGAGCTCGCGAGTACGGTGCAGAGACTCGATCTCGTCTACTCGGTCGCGGACACCCTGGAGCAGCTCGTCGAACCCTTCTTCCGCACAAACCTCTTCTGCCGCGTGCAGGATCAGCATCGAATCCGGCGTCACGTCATGGTTGATCTGCAAACGTGCGCAAGGGGGAAGTATTCAGCGATAGCGCGATGGTGTGCAGGATCCTTCGCGTGGGACCGGTGGACTCACGTCGATAGCGATGATGTTCTTCCGGTCAAGGTCTATGAGGGACATGCTTAGAATGGAGATATGGGAACAGCACGGGAGAGCGGCATGCGCACCGTCCATGAAGTCCGCGCGGGTCATAATTTGTCGCGCCTCGTACTGGAAAAGGAAAAGGCGGCAGAAGGACGTCAGCACCAAACCACCCAACGAAGTAGCAGGGACGGACGTAGGATACCCGCGGGAGGGGCATGTTGTCCAAGTCCTCTGGCTTGGCTTCGCCCCTCTCGATCTCCTCCATCTTCTTCGCGACGTCCTCCTGCCGCCGCTTGACGAACTCCTTCAGCAGCAGCCACGAGCACGACGACCACTTTTGCTCGTCCATGACGTCGTCGTCGCAGTCCGGGATCAGGCCGATCTGTGACAGGAGCCATGCTTTCTCGACGTCGAGCAGGTGTTTCGCGTGCTTGACCATGTCCGCCGCCTTGGTGACCTTGCCAAGGTATGTCAGGCGTCCACCGACGAGATTGACGACCTCGTCGAACGTCTCCGGAGACGCGCGCGGACGGTTGGCGTTCATCCGCATCCGCATGGCGGCAGTGAGCGAGTCTTTCGTGGAAAGGTCGTATACGGAGACGACCTGTGTATTCGTGAGACGATGACGAGCGGTCCTTTGGTGATGGATGGACTTACATGCATCCTGCTGGCGTTTTGCCCTACGTTTGGTGAGTAAGGAGAGCATTGACTAGCTGCCAAAAAAAAACACGTACGCATTACGAAGAATGGCCAGAAATCATCCCTGAAAACCGAATGTTCAGCACGAACTAACGGCGGACTCTGAGTGATACTTACGAGCTGAACACCATCGTCAAGATGCCTGTTGAATAGTAATTAGAATCTAAAGTCCTCTCTGCGCATGAGATTCATTAAAGGACGTACCACTGGCAGCCCAAGCCTCGGCGCGCTGCTGAAACTGGAGAAGCATGTTCCTCCCGTCGTCGTCGTGGTTGAAGAAGTGAACGTTGTTGACGATCAGGATGAGCGGTTTTCCAGTGGACTTCGCATGGCGAAGGGCGACCTTCTCTAGCTTGTTCAGGGCTGTCGACGCACGATCAATTCCAACGCTTCTTCAGCAAGCGGCGACGGTCACTCACCGCGCTCGATGTCAAGTGCGGCGCCGCCCTCACGCGGGTCTCGCCTCTGGAAAAGACCTGTCTGGGTGTCTTCGTTGTACTCGTAGTTCAACGCTTTGCCGAGTCGCAGGCGGAAGACTTCCAGGTCGGGATGCGCGTCGCACATCGCGACACCCTCGGCTTGGATGGCCTGCATCGCGTCGAGGACCATGGTCGTCTTTCCCGTTCCCTATGGGTTAGATGCGGTAAGTACCGGTGCCGCCGCCTGCTATAAAGGACGGCTAAGCAGACCTTGGGACCCAGTAGCACGAAATAATGGCCGACTTCGGTGCCGTGTACGATGCGGTCAATGAGATCTTGCTCGACGCGACGGAGATGCTGCGTCCAGGGTCCATCTAGGTCCCACTCGAGTCCGTCTTCTTCGACAACTTGTGGGTCACTCGGAGCGGGCTTGCGTGCGGCATGCTTTGCAAGCTCGAGGGCAGGGTCGTACCCTGGCGCGAACGCTTTTTCTATCTGCGGCAGTAAAAGGTCGTTGAGCAAGGGGAGAGTCAGCTTCGACGCGGGTGCAGTACCTTCCAGAGAACGTTTTCCTTGTACCACCCCATGTAGAAAACACCCCCTGAGAACACTATGGAAGATGCCAATCAGGTCCCTCTGTCAGGCCGGTAAGGCGAAGTTGGCGGATACTCACAGATAGCTACACCAAAGACAGTAGTGAGGATAGCATCCCTGATGCCATTTCCCCCGCCTCCGAACCCCCCGAAGCCAATCGAGGGACCGACAGGGGAGGACGGGAGTTCGCCAGACACAGCCTCGGCTTGCTTCTTGTGTTGCAAGAGGTCCTCGGGGGTATATTGGCGACGCGGTGGCGGGCGGTTCGTCCCACCACTTAGGCATCTAGAGTACCCTGTGCGAATTCCGGGATGATGTTGCGCCCACGCGGCGTTCGGGATGCTCCGCGGAGTTGCGGAACGCGCGACATTAGTGAGGCTTCTGGTGGGACCTAGTCGAAACATTATGGGTACACTATCTAGTCATAAGATGAGGTCAAAGGAGCGGTTCTGTACAGCGAGAGCGAGGGAGGAGAGGGAAGCTGGGAAGAAATAAAGTGATCATGATGTTTCAAGTTCGCCGCGCAGCACCGGCCGACCACGCCAAGACCACACCGCCACCGGCGCCTGGGCGCTCGGCCTTGGCGCATTGCCACGACTCTGTTCGGCGGATCTTCAGTTTATATAGACCAATCCCTTCAGCCTCTGTGACGGTCAGTCTAAGTATATTGGGTCATTGAATGTTCTGCCAGATGACGCAAGTTGACACTCGGTCGCAGAATTAGCAGGGACTTTCCGCATGCAAGGGCGACCGGAGTTGTATGCAACGGAGCGTCGGCGGTACTGTATGTGGACACGTTCTGCCCGAGCTGAACAACAACTTGTTTCGAGCTCATGATACTCAAGTGAATTTGTTTTCATAGGATAGACCCCTTAGGACGGTATTGGAAAACCAGCACCGGATCTGCACCTCCGCAGCCACGAGATCTGGTGCGTTTTTGTTCGTTCGTTGGCACCCCTGCTTCACTGTGCACTCATGGTCCTAAATATGCCTGGGATCCCCATCTACGTTCCACGTCGTTCCAAGGACCATTTTCCATTAGGGGAGGGTGGCATGATGAGATACATGACGGTCTTCATCGACCGTGAGTGGTTGCTGGGCCCAGCGGCACGTCTGATTGACTTTAGCCTCCAACTGCGGCGCCGATCTACCTGTCCGACTGCCTCAGTAACTTGACTGCTCCACGTGGGTGTTTGTCAACCCTAAGCACCATTCATCAACGTATCACTGTCAAGTAGCTCGAAAGCACCTTTGGGCCAGGAAGTCGTTCAAGGAGTTAGAGTTTTGGATATAGTGACTCGGCCCACGCACACTTACCAACATTAGTCCTCGCAGGTTTAATGTTAAACTAGAGGCGATTCCTGGCGAACAAAAATAATAAGCGCAGGTGAGTCGATCGGGATTCGAACCTGGTAATCTCACGGCGCTTACTTGCTTTCGTTCTCAAGCCGGAATCGTATCAAGCCCACCACCGCGTACAATCGGTTCCGACTTTCAGGATTCCAAAATCTAAGAGCGCGGTACAGCATCTCAACCCAGAGGACATGTATCCGAGTTTTTTTCCCTCAGCGAGAAGCAGGATTTCTTCCAGACAGGCCGGTGCTTTGAGCCACTGGCATCCGATCTGGCACTTGCCACTCTTGCCAACTCATCGCCAGTCCTATACAGTCTGCTCTATGCTCCGTATGCACTGGATTCTGTTCATGAAATTATGCTATTTTGAATTTGTATGAGACTCAGTTATACTTGGGAATGCACATTTTGCGATCATCGAGTCCAGGCGTTGAAACGGCGGTTGAGTCAGAGCCTGATGGGCGCTTGATGTACCCGATTTGGAGAACAATTTCAACACTGCCACGTCGGCGCACTCCTTAGCCTGAGAGAGGTTCGTTCCTTCTTCCAACCACCATGGGCGAATCGCACTACTGCTCCGTACATACATGTCTCCGCTGCGCTGTTATTACCAATGTTAACTCCACCTGAAGACCACAACGGGATCGAGGTTGATATCCTTGGCAAGCTTAAGGATCCGCCGCGTACTAGTACGTAGGGATTTCCCATGGACCCAAACATGGACAACCGGCTCTACTTTGGAGCCTGCGCTATCGGATATGGCTCTCAATTGTACGTGTTGAGCTGCGTATGGCGTCTCTTATGTTGTCCTTGCATGTGTCTCCAACAGTGAGCCAGCACCTCTTGTTCTTCTCGTTGCCTTCGCAACCAGCCAATTGACAACACTTGTCCTCTCAAGCAACGGCATATCGATACTCCCGATTGCACGGCCCTCGTTCTACTCCCTCGTATCTTCGACCACGACAACGACTAGTTGTCCCAGATACGATTCCCCCAGGGCGCCGTCGGAGTGGCGGTACCGTCCAGCGTAGGGTGCTGAGCTTTTGCCTTGTAGGTTCTCTCGTCATTGTGTTATCCGTCGCCATGACGCTTCAAGGCCTCTCTGTGTCCGGTATTTAAAGAGGTTGCAGACTTTCACCATTTTCCCTATCACCGAAGCATCGGGAACCATACTCCGCTGCCTACGGAGGATTCAGCATGGACTACCGGACCAGCAATCCATTCGCTGACACAGCCGCCCTTCACTTCCCAACGGCATCCAAGAGCCATCGCGCAGGACAAAGTGCAGTAAGACCTGTGCTATCTACCTTCATATTCAATGACTGAAATGGATTCATTCCACGCAGAGCGGCGATCCGTATTATGGTCGTCGAGACTTCGCCAAGCTTTGTGCGCGTTTCATAACGCACTTATTCCAGTGCCCGGATCCCCCTCCGACTACTGGTTCCCCTTTTGACGACCCACCCATCCCCCTCGCAAAGTTCATCGCTTATGCCCTCCACCGCTCAAACGTGAACGAGTCCGTGGTGTTCTCGGTCCTGTACCTCCTGCAGCGTCTCAAGATCCGTTTTCCTGCGGCAAAGGACTGCGATGGCATGGCGGGACACCGCATGTTCCTCCCGGCCCTCAGGATGGTATCCCAGTCCCGCTCGTCGACCGACTACTGGGTCGATGTCGGGCAAGGGCTCTTCCACCGCGAACAGGTTGAAGGAGGAGAGCGCGATCTGCGCTACTTCCTCAGCAACTACGTCGAGATCGACGCCGCGGCTCTCCAGGAGTTCGAGAGGCTTGTGCGCCGCGACTTCGCTGGACGGGGCCCTTACCCCAACTACGCCGAGACGCATACATCGTTCTCTCGGCGGCCTCAGCGTCAGGCCACCAGCATTCCTGCCCCGATCGTCGTTCATCCGGGCGGACCCCTTGGACCTCACACGCCTGGATTGTCGGCGTCCACCTCGACCACGCCTGTGATGGGCGTGCCAGTCACGCCCACTGGGTACCCCACGCATGGCGCTGTGACGGCGCGCGCGCAGAAGCCTCCTACGGTGCCGCAACCTGGTGTCATCTATGCCAGACCCCAGGGCTACTTGTGGTAGACCCATCCGACTCGCCGCCTGCTGATGATGCATATGGGACTGCGCTCGTTCGCTCAATACCGCAGCCGCTCTCGCCCCTGGATCATACACTCTATCACGCGCTTGCAACCGCCATCTTTCCATCTCTCTTTCTCATTCCCTAGTCTCCTTCAAGTCTCCAGGTGTCTCTCTAGTGCCTCCCGCCATGCAGCGCGCGCTTCTACGCGTACTGCGACCACTCTCCTTGTTGAATCTCCCCTTGTCCCACCATAACCGCACGCTCCTTGTCTCCTCGTTGTCCTGTATTTATTCTCATTGTACCTTGCTCACGCTCCTTGTTCGTCCCGGACATCGCTTACTTACCTCATCCCGATTGGCATCGGACTCACCTGAGCTTACGCCCGTGACCTGTTGTGTTACGCTCACTGTACCGATACACCCGTTGTTGTATACCTATCGGACCGTGCATGCGATTTCCCGCTCGGGTCTCGTCTTGGGTCATGGAGATCATCTCGCATGAGGACCAGTGCAGTCGCCGGTTGCGAAGTTGTCAGAGTCGACAGTCAAGCGGTTGTTCTCTGACATACCACTGTCATACGCCGCATACCGTGTCTGATATCCTTGTGCACATGTACACAAGAGTCACAGCGACCACTCCTTCTGGCCCGCTTCTCGCCTTAAGAAATGCCGCGGCCACGAGGCGTGTCTTCGAAGCCCTACCAACCTGGGCGCCGCGTTTGTCTTCTCCGAGTTTGGGTCTATGTATTACATTCACACAAGCCCTAGTATGGTCATTGTACGCTCTGTTGTTTAGAATACATCGCCATGCCGTTACCGGCGCCGTACTACATGCCATATCGACGTGTACTAAGTACTTACCCATACAAAATGATGCATGCAGCAGAGGGGTCGACGACAGTGACCCTGGTAACGGCAACGTTGTGTTTGAGCGTCCTAGCAATTGGAGGTTAGCTGGAGAAGACGGACGCTTAGGAGACAGCACGGTACGGCGCTGTAGAAGTTTCTTGGGGAGCACAGCGGGGAGGACGTGATACGCATGTTTCATGAGCGGTGACGGTCGTTGCCGGGTTCTGAGTCATTTCTGGGCTCGACAGCGTGTCAGCATGCGAGGACGAGTTTGACGGGCCCCGCTCCTTCGTTCCTCCAGGAAATACCGATAGCTTGTCGGAGTGGCTGGTTTGACTTTGGGCGAAACCCCTCTGACGCTCGACGTGTCGGTCCCGATCCCTGGAGCACTTCTTCTTTGAATTGGCACTGGGCAGCCTCAAGACGCCGGCATTGTAGCTTATGATATCAACGATGTCAATGATGAACTGTTTGAAAACTTTCAAGGGGTACTTGCCTCTGCTTTGCAGCACGCTGGCACCCCACGCGCGTGTAAACCTTGAAGTACGTACAGTACATGCCTTCTGAGTCCGATCCAATGCAGAGCGTGAGATCAGAGTCCTCGTTGCGAATGTCTCCAGACCTCTGGCCTGATGCTCAGAGCAATCAAACCACCCGCCCATGTCCAGGGCTTACATCCGATGTATATGCCACCGGCTGTAACGGTATTACGGCCTGCGCTGCGCTTGTGGTCATGGTCGAGCGTTCAAGTTCAGTATGTGGCAAGTACGACACCGTTGCCTGCTAGCAAGCGCGCAGTTAGTTTTCACCCCGGGCCGCATAATCACCATCGAGTGAAACGCGGCTCGCTCACCTTATAGCTTCTTCGTTAATCAGAACGCACCACACCCTGTCGACGCAAAACGTCCAGTCCTCGTTGTGCCGTCGAAGCCGGGCATTGGTCTCGCTTCACTTCCTCCCATTGCGTCCCCGCCAAAGTTCACTTTACGGCACCGACGATACGGTGGGAGTCCGCTCAGCGGCGGAGCTCGAGAACCGTAACACGTTGTGCAAGGCTCCAGTCCAAAGCTTGGAGGCTTCTCCCGGTCGCCCTATCGCCTCGCCCCGAGGATAAGAGACCGGGGAGAACAGAGAGGCTTAGAAAGAGGACCTTCAGAGTCGGAGCACCGCGAAGTTCGTGCTAGGCACGCAAGCACAGAAAGTTCATCCATGGTCCGAGTTCGTTCCCGCGCGTGCATTCACGATTGAGTTCTGTGTTCCACTGATCTGCCAGCGGATTGAGTTTAGGCATCCCACGGGAACTGCAGGCGCGGCGCGCCGAGGTGTTTGCATGCCAGTGTAGGTTCCACCAGTGTGCACAGGTGTGGAAATATGGACACGTCGCGCACCGCGCGGTGTCTCAGGAGGGGAATGGGCCGGGACCATGAGGCATCCACATTTACGTAGCTCTCGGAACGTATGCGTCATGCCACATCACGAGCACGAGGCTAGCTTCGCCGAGACGTTGCGTCCAGGAAGCTGGACAGGTGCCAGGACAGGCTTGAACGCGCGGGCAGTCTGCACCTCCCGTTCTGTGCAGGAGTGAGCGAGCTAAATAGGAACAAAATAATGGATACTCGGATATGCTGAACTTCAGGTGACTGCGCTTGGCACTGTGATTGCGACTGGATAGGAAAGGATATGTCCCAAGCTGGCACTGCGCCGTCGGGTCTTGAAGATCGTCGAGCCCGTGCGGAACACTACGGGATACGGCGTAGATGGACTACATGGACCTACGCGAATTCCAACGACGATACTCAATATTCCGCGAGAGGTCCATGGACCACCGCCGGTGTCCCGCGGACTCGCAGGCGCACGCCACTACCGCCGAACTGGAGGATAGAAGTGTGGCTGTCTCCGCGTCCGGTCGGACGCCGTAGGTCTCAGGCCCAGACACCATCGGAGGCGCCGCATCCATTGCCTCCCTTCCTTATCATCGGCTAGAGATACTGAACGCCCTTCGGGGTCGGAGAACGGCAGGCCGGTAAGCCTTCTCTATGCCCATTGAATAGCTTACTATGCATTGGAACCTCAGCAGCCCTGCAGAAGGAAGTAAGGCATGATCCTGTATCATGCGCCACTTCCCCTGCAGACAACGGGTGTCGTACGTTGGACTCGGAAGATAGCTCTCCGAGCTTCGACTTAGGCCCGATTTTTGACAAGATGAACCCTCCGCGTGGCTTCGCTGGCCGCTGGATGACCCTGTAGAGCTCACTGGGGTCGAGAAGGCACTGAAGAACGATATGCTCGACGCCAACGTCCCACTTAGGCAGTGGACTTCTGATGTTTCTGACATACGCAAGGTCAAAAGGAAAACGTGGGAAGAGCAGATAAATGGAAAGGTTCGTGACCACGCCGCCCATCATAGAGCGCGGACCTTACTGCAGCGCCGTCAAGAGCCACTGTCCCCAGCATGCCCATGGCGTGGTAACATGCGTTCCGGCCGCATGTCCGACTCCTGGCGTAAATGAGGGCGAGGTGGAACGGAGTTCTTTTACAATCACCGATCGACGAGGTCTGTGCGCACGTTAAAGGAGATTGAGAAGACTGGATGGGCTTCCGAGACTCACGACCGAATCCTGCTCGCTGGCACCAAGAAACGCAATCACGTCGGGCGGTGGGCGGCGCGTGCGGGGGTGTGGAGTCTCAGTTTCATCAATAATATTGCATCTATCGTTGACGAAACCTTTGCTGTAGGAGGAAGCGAGCTTCCGAAGTCAGGAGGGAGGCCTCCGTGACAGTCGGAGAATGTGTCGCAAAACTGAATGCTTCTAAGTCACGTACATGTTTCTTGTGATGCAGGGCCCCTACTCGGCGGGAGAAGGAGCATCGAACCTCCGGTAAAACACCCAGGCGTCGACAAACTCTTCCCCAGTACCATCTGCCTTCTTGAGCCGTCCGGCGCGGGGGATGCGCCCAGCTTTCTCAAAGTTGAGTGCTTCCCATAGTCTAATCGCAGGTGTGCGGTCAGCTCAAGCGCACGAACGGAAAAGGAATGCAGGAGCTGCTACACACTTGACGCTGGCAATGTTGTTGACGTAGACAAGGTTGAACACGCTCGCCTGGTATCCTAGACGGGGCCCGTAGTGGAGGAACGAGCGAGCAAGGACGGCACCGATACCGCGTCCGCGTTGGGTTGGGGGGACGAGGAATCCCGCGTTACAGATCTGCGGGAGGAAATGTGAGTCTTTCATCATCACAAGTCGAATCGCAGAGCTGGTTGTGGGCAGGCTAGCCCCTCGCTCGCGAGATGGCGGTCACTCGACATCGCCATCATTACGGTTGCGAAAATGCGGCACGTAGTCAATCGGCTCAGACGCGTCATGCAGATCCTGCAACTATTCTGCGCATCTTGTGGAACCTCCGCAAGTGGTGTGTGCCCAGGGTACTTGCCCAACCTCGGGTGCCGTAACTTGACGCTGCAACGTGACAAATAACGTTTCAAAATACGAGGCCCCAGGAATGTGCCATTTTCGGATCCGAGATGACACTTTAGAACATCGATTGGGATCTCAGCGGAGGCCATCCACTTCAGACAATATAGGACGGTCCCCGAGCTCGCCTTAACGGGGACAGCACCATGTTGCCCGGAAGCGTGCTTTCTTTGAATGCCAGCGTCGGACATCCACTTCACAGGCAATGTGGGGAGGTCTCCGAGCGCGCGTGCATCGGGACACTTTACGTTGACTGGAAGGGAGCTTTCTCTGGAATTCCTCTAACCGTCGAGTTCAAATTGGGGTTCAGGCTTTCTGTATGATATTCCAAAGAGCAGACGTCATAGCCCAGCTCTAGAGCACGGCGATCGCCCATCCCCCGATGAGCCAGATGTACTGGTACCCACGCAATCAGCCCGCCACTGCCTATCGCACCCATCTCCGTCTCGCTCTGAAGTAACGGAGCGCGGACGGAGGAATAGAACCACAACGAGGAAAGGATTACTCACATGCGATGACCGTCCGGGGTAATTGGGCTTCACCTGTAGGCCAAACACTCAGTGAGGGTTCCTACGATCCATGATCGGCGACCACGTCCGGAGCGCTCTGGCTCTGGCCTTTCCGCGCGGGCTGGCGCAAGCACGACAGCGAGAGATCGCGACCAGAAGCAAAGGTGAGATGGGCAGCACTCACGTAGTAGCACCCCGCAATGCACTCTTCCCAAGACCGACCGCCAGCGGCCTCAGCGAACCCTGCCGGGACTTCCGCGCCGTCCTGCTGCGGCTCATCCCCCTCTCTCCCGAGGATCCCGACGAGGACATCTTGGGCGAAATAGTACGCGTCGAACGACGCGCGGGTGTACTCCTCCCCGGCGAGGATCTCTTGGGGATAGGTCTGGCCGCCCTCCAGTTCGTCCGCGAAGGTCTTGTGGATGTAGTCGACCAACCCAGGGAAAGCCTCAGCGGTGGCGAGCGTGAGGTGGTGGATCGTCAAGCTAGATGGCGTGTTAGGGCGTTTAGACTTGAGATGCCATGTTGTGGGCGGAAGAAAGGTCGAGCTGGTGGGTGCGTTGATGGCTCCGTAGGCGGACATGTCTGGGCGCCAGTCAGCCAAACCGCTTGCACTTCGACCACCATGACGACTGCCGACTTTACCTTAACACTGAACTGCTACTCACTCTGAATGACGCTGCGTATACACTGGAGAAGGCGAGTATGTGCTGGGATGTCGATGTTGCGATTTCGATGTCGCTATGGCCGCATATGGGCTATTTATTGCGACAGTCGTGGTCGAAGTCAGAAAACTTTGGCGGCCTGACCCCGCGATCACTTTTGCTTCTGCTCTGTTCTCAGCCGCCCTTCTCTCGAAGTACATAACCCACGCATCGGAACATATCTTCCGCTTGGTCGCCCCCTGCTGTGGAACCAGCCCCTTCAACCAGCAAAAGATTCAACAACTCAACGCAGCTTCGTGGCTTTGAGGCCTTGCGGCCGCCAAGCCTCGGGGATCAACTGCAGGCCACGGTGCGTGCCTTTACTATGTACATGGTACGCTTCGGGATCTCTGATTATAAACATCGTAGTAGTACGGATGCAAAGCTCTACCCATGATTTAAGAGGTACAACGATTGTAAGACAACAAATGTTCTCTCAGTCCGAGCTGCAGCCCTGCGGGCAAGCATGAGTTGAGGTTCGTCGTTCATCGTTTTTGCACGAAAGCCGTAGCTTGACCAACTGGGGCCGTAGAATGTCGGTGGGACGAAGCGCAGTCATGTGAGAGCGGGTGAGTATGTGCACCTGAAGCCAGGACTCTTCGGCAGTAAGAGAACACGACGGCCGCAGCGACAGCTCCCGACGACGGTGTCGTGCGCGGAGCGCGATGCGCCCGATGACGACGCTAGTGGAGTGCGAGTTCGCATGCGACGGTCGGTGAATACTAGCTCATCGTTCAGTGCGTCACATTGAACCCAATCTTTACAGCCCTCTAGCCATCTTCGGAGTTACGTAACGAAAGTTGAAGGAGCAACCAAAAGACCGTGACAGCGCGTGAGTGCACGAACCAGCTTTTGGAGGCTATGCTTGGTGGCATCACGGGTGGAGACGTCATTTCAGGACGACAAGGACTCAAGAGACCCGAGCGATTCGCTGGTGAGGGGATCGTGCTCGCAGTACGTTGCAACCGTTTCGACATGTTGCCAGGTCTAATTCGGATCCTGACCAGTGCCGTTCGGGGACATCCTGCCAAAGCCCTGCAGGTGCTGCGATCTTGCCGCATATGGCCGAGAATATTCTAACGGACTTCCAGAGAGGCGAAGAAGCTTGAAGAAGTGATCAACTGTTCGCGGAACTTTTGGGACGCACATGCATCGGTATCACCTTACTCTGTCACTGCAAGGCACCGACACCTGATGATCACCACCAAGTTTCTTTCTTAGAAAATACTACGTATCCAGCGGACTACATGTCCTGTACAGGATGTCAATCACCTTTAAGCTCGAGGAATGCTTAGCCAGCGTGCGTTTGGTTCACCTTTTCCGCTAGTTTCTCGCCCTTTCTGATACGACGACGGTGCAAGTGAGGAAACCCGATGCCGGCATCGTCTGATTTCGTCCGTTTCCTACTCGCACAATCATGCTGCACAGACGCGATATGCACGGGCCTCCCACACGGATCGTAAAGCGGTGCGTCGGTGTATATACTCCGTCCTCATCGAAGCAGCGATCATGTGTGGACTCATGTGCAATGCCCCCGCATGGACAGATTCGAACATGACCACCTCGCCCGGCGCGCCTCGGAAGACATTACGCCTCTCGGAGACCGCAGACATTAACATCGGGAAGTGAGCATCGCTGTGGTATTTAAATGGACATCCGATATGTCGTCAGAACGCCGACACCGTCCGTCCTCGTCCTCCCCCACCCACTGTACCAGGCCCTTCTGGACACAGCACGCTTGACCTTCTTGTACCTAAAATTCAGTCAAGATGCTGTTTAACTTCGACAAGCTTGTGTCCATGGCCACCTTGGTCACCGTGCTCTCCATGCTCGGCACATATCCAATCGCCGCTACCGCCTCCCCCAGACCGCTCGTGCCCCGCGCCCAGTGTGCCGTGACGCTGAGTACCGCCTCCGTGAGTGTCCTCGAATTCCGGCTGATGCGGAGTAGAGTGGCTAACTGACCCGTTCCACCCGCCACACTCGCATCGCCACACCATCGGCGAAACATCAGAGCGTCGCATCGCGCCTTCAGAGCGAATACTGGAATGGGGGCGGGTGGGGTATCTTCTGGACTGATGCCGTGCGTATTATTACGCTCGCCAGTTCAGATCACCTGCGACTGACTGCGATGCCAACTAGAACACGATCGAGGACTTCTACAACCTGATGTTGGCCGAAGGCTCGACGGACCTCAACATCGCTGACTCCACGACCATCGGCAAGCTCGCGCTAGAGCAAGACCGCAATGCGTGGATCTCGCAGCTGAACGGCAGCAACGACGACGCGGGGGTAAGTGTTCTAGCGCTCGGGGTGATGGGACAGCACTGACGCGTGCTCCGGCAGTGGGTGGTGCTTGCTCTATTGAAGGTATCCGACTACAGGAGTACCCATGGTCAGGATGCATCCGCATACATTGTACGTGAAGCAGTCCTCGACCATGGTTCAACCCCAAGCACTGTCCTGACCGCCCATCGCAATTCACAGAATAGCGCAAAGATCGTCTATGATCTGATCGCTGCGGAGTGGGATAGCTCCGTATGTGGCGGTGGTGGTGAGTAGCCTAAAACCGCCGCGCGTGTCAACGGTGTTGGGGTACATGCTTACGATTGCCGGACATTTAGTGTGGTGGTCCAGTGCCCATACCTACAAGAACGCGATCACGAACCAGCTGTTCTTGCAAACCTCTGCGAACTTGTACAACCGCTTCGGGGACGCCACATACCTCAGCAATGCGCAGGAGGTGATTACGCAGCGTATTCTACTTGACTTAGCGTTAACACTGACGGTATGATTTAACAGACGTGGACATGGCGTAAGCACAATGCGGCCTCTCAATAGAAACAAGATGTACTTAACCTACACGTACAGTCCTCAACTCCGGGATGCGCAACTCCCAGGGCCTCTGGAACGATGGGTGGGTCATGTCCTGCGCCATACGAATCCCCGCCGGCTGACATGAATTATCATAGACTCACAAGTTCCTGCCAGAACAACGGCCAGACAACCTGGATATACAACCAGGGTGTCGTCGCCTCCGGCCTCGCCGAACTCTACCTGGCGACGGGCGACTCCAGTCTCCTCACGCAGGCCGAGATCACGCTCGACGCCGCGATCTCCCTCAAGACGCAGAATGGCATCCTCAAGGAGTCCTGCGACGATGCGGAACCGACCTCGACGTGCGACAACGACCAGGCGATGTTCAAGGGCCTCTGGATGAAGCACCTCCAGTTCTACCTCGACCGCGCGCCCGACCGCGTGTCCAAGTACACGGACTTCATTGGGGCACAGGAGTCCGCGGTGTACCACTACGCTACGGGTTCGGACTGGACGATCGGTAACGTGTGGTACGCGCCGGACAACGGTGGCTCGCTCTTCACCGCGGAGACGCAGACGGCCGGGCTTGCTGCTCATGTCTGCGCTGCGAAGTACGGCCCTTGCTGATGAGTGAAGGCAGACGGGCGCGTTCCTTTCCGGATTCGTGCCAATGATACCAAAGCAGTTGTATTCATAGTGTAGCTTTTTGATTGGCTTTCGTAAAGAACTGTGTTTCGGGGATACGGGAAGGTATTTACCCAGCGTTAAAGGGATGTAAGGCCGTAGGCGCAACATTGGTGAGGGGTTAGGGACTCCATGACTCCATGGTGGTGTGGAACGTACCACCGCTCAAGACGCTTGACGCATTCATGTTCATGTACAGTTCGATACGCCGCCCGCTCAAAGTAGCATGGTGGAGCGTCGTCTTGTACGGGAATAGAACACAACGACACCTTGACCATCTGACCCCTCGATCGAGCGGATGCAAATCGACTATACGTGAATTTGGGTTAACTTGAAGCGGAACGGCGTGGGAGACAGAGTTCGCGGCGCGGCAGGAGGCACGGCGGCGCGACGAGGAGGACGGCGAGGCGTAGGAGCTGAGGCAAAAGGAAAGGAGAATTGGCCGACGACTCAAAGTAGAAATTCGGTCTCTGGAAGTGCGAGTGCAAAGATCTAGTCATTATTTGATACATATGAATAAAATATACAACAATTGTAAGGCAACAAATGGTGTGGCAGTCCGAGCTGCAGCCTTTGCGGGCAATCATGAGATTCGTCGTCCGCCGTCTTGGCGCGAACAGACCGGTTCAGGTCATGGAGTGTTGAAGGGGTAGAGGCGTGGGGGGCGGGTGAATCGTGCACACGCGCGCTCATAGCAAGTTTGCGAACACGACGGCGATGACGACAGCTCCAGATGACATTGTTAGGGTCCGCGATGCGCCCGATGACGATGCTGCGTCGACGACGCTGGTGGAGTTCGCCTGCAAATCGAAAGTTGGTGAGAGCTAGTCCGACCAGTCAAGGGTCGAGCTCAGCGCACCCCTTTGCAGCCCTCTGGCCCTGAGCACGCGACGTTGTGGTTCACGGCGATGACGTTCGCCTGTTTGGAGTCGATGGGGGATGCGGCAACTGCAGGAAGTTGTAGAATTCAGCGTCTCTGCCTTGTTGAGTCCTCGGGACTACGTACCGAGAGTGGAAGCAGCAAACAAAAAGAGCGTGAGCGCGCGTGCGTACATAATGGAGCGTTTGGAGATGACGGGGCTGGTGGTATCACAGGTAAGGTATACAACAAGGACTGCAAGAGGGGAGTGTTAGCAGTTGGTTCCGAGGAGGCTGGACAGTCGGACAGTGCCAGTGAGGGGATCGGTCAACGAGTAAGGAGACACTGACCAACCTCATCCGCCTCTTATACTGGCATTTTCTCATCGTCCACGGCATTCTGGACGGTCCCCTTGTACTTTTGCCGACGAACGTCGACACCGTCGAGAACTTCGTTGACCAGAGTTCAAAGGGACTGCCAGTTTTGGACGATCGTTTCAAGGTTCAGACTCACGTGGCATATTCGACGCCCACCATGATTGGCTCGGAGAAGTCCGGCGCTCGACGGACGTTACTCAGCCGCGGCAGCTTCCTGGGCCGGCTTTGTACTTTGTGTAGTACAATGAAGAGACAAGTTCAAGCAAGGCCAGTGATCCATTGTTCTTTGCTTACCAGGATACAAGTGCACTGACTGTATTTCAAGCGACGATGCACTAGACGATTGTATTACGCCTACAGCCTATGTAGTACATACGCACCGAACTCATCGCACATTCAAACTGAAAGACATCGCGCAAAGATTCCATATAATGATCAACAATATTAGGGTTGATCAGTGAGTAAATACGTTTAGAATGCTTCGTAGGGAAGGCGGTCAGGGGGCAGCCCATTCACACCGAAAGTGTCGCTTCTACTCTCCGGGTCAGCCGCCGTGCAGACCCTCGAAACGACGATACCCAACCTGTAGTAGACGCCCCCGATGGCGATATCCCTCCGCAAGGCAAGAAGATATCGTTGAGTCGCCTTGCTCATGTGAACGTCAGTTTGTGACACAAACATTGGCAGCATACTATGGGACTCACTGTCAGTAATGGAGACCCTTCGCGCCCAACAGACGGAGGATTCTCTCTCTCCCGTCTACCAACTGAACTCCTCTCTTGCCGAACTCGAAGAGCTCCGTCGTCAGTTTGTATGGATCGAATTTTGGAAGCGAAGGGAAGGAGAAGAGGCATGGCTGACTCGTTAGTGGTGGCATCCTTGCTGAGGAAGACGTCGATGGTGCAGCCGGCAGTCCGCGAGAGACGGTATTGAAGCGACTGCAAATTTCTTGTGATGCTGACCCGATGCCATAACCACGGAGAAGAGAGGCCAATGTTGCGCCAGTGCCGACAGACAAGCATGAGTCTGACCGGGGATCTCGCCGCGATTGCTGAGGGCTTCTTTGACTTGTAGAGGGCCTTCTGCTTCGTAGTCAGAGCTGGTGGAACGTAACCCTGAGCGGATGGCGTAACCAATCGGTGCTCACCTTGGCAAGGCGCTGTAGGTATGCGCGTTCCACGAGGCGTTTCAACGAATACCCCGGTCCCCCCCTCAGTACTCCTTCTCTGAACCTCATCGCTGCGTCCCGTCTCTTCAACTGTCCCAAGGCACTCATAACTTCCACCCCATTGTTGCCGCCAAGTCCCGGAAGGCAAAGAAGTATGGTGAGAAGGACGCCGAATTCCGGCAGAAGAATCAGCCCCCAGCTACACTCAGGAGAGCAGCGGGGAATGACGAGGAAGTGAGCATACGTGATTGAATCTCTTGGTCTCCACATGTATGAACCCCCTTGGCAGGTGATTTCCCATTGCCGTGTGGTTGAGGGACTGAGAGAAGGAAGGTAAGAACCAAGGCGTACGTCGTCTGGGTTTGCGGATGCCTCGTAGGAGTCGTGCCGAAGATGTCAAGAGTGGTTGCATGGGGAGGAGTAACTCGACGATGGGATGAACGGGTAATATCCCAGTTCAGCCCGCCGGTATCGAGCGTCGCGCACCGGTGGGTCGCCCGCCGCCGCGGGGGCGTGCAGGAGATGCAGGCGCGCGCGAGTGCACAGGTACCGGAGAGAGAATGGGAGGTTCGACGGAGAGAACTTGGGAGAAGGCGTGACTGCTGCTGCTGGGAGAGATATGGAGGATCGGGACGAGAAGGCGGCCAACGACGCCACATCGCTCCTGTGACTCTCGCTCGCGCGGATGAAGTGATGGGGCAACCCCGATGATGGAAGGGATCCCAGGACGACGCAGTCGCCTTTCCGCAAAACGGCCACCTCGCGAAGGGTGTGACCCCGGGGTCGAGGTCGTCGGACGGTGGACAGGAGAGGGCCAGTGATGGGACGTGGGCGAATGCCGAAGTGAAGTACGCGGAGAAGGCGTTGCAGTCGGACGGCCGTGGGTGGAGGTGAACTTGCGAGGGGTGGCTGCAGCGTGAGTGCACCGCAAAGCTGTCGAGACTCCGCGCTGAAGCAGCGCCATTCACAGGAGTCTACATACGCGATCAGCATCGTGAGCGGAACTGCGTATACGAATTGGGGCTCACCAACGATATCTTCCTCAGAGTCGCCTCCACGGAGAATCCATGGCTACTGTCGCCTCGATCTTCTTCCGAAAAGTAAAAGTTGGTTCTCGTCGCGATCGGCGCAGGGACCAAGAGCGTGCTGGGGTCGATCGTGCCGCCGTTGGTGGTGGAATGGACATGTCGGAAGCGGGGAGGTGCCGGGTATGGCAGATAGTCGTGGCCGTACTGCCTCTCAGCTCCGAGGGACTGCGAAGGAGCATCGCGGAGTGGTAACGATCACGAGCAGGTCGCTGGGCTACCGGCGCGATAGGTGAGTCGTGCGCGTTCCAAAGCAAACTCGCGGTGAAGGCATCTGTATGCTGATTGCTGTATGTCAGTCATCTGAGCCATCTAGGAGAAGAATATGCGAAGAACTATGCGTACATCGCAATGCCTGGAGTGTCGTCTTCGTGCGGTTGAACGACGCCTCCCGCGCGGTGAAGGGTGTGAGACGGCGGCCATGACGCGACGATGTGACTCGGACGCGGTAAAATGGCGGTATACACCGATGGAGTGTCTGTGGCGAACGCAAGAATTGGAGTGGAGTGAAGTAGTAGGTGGTAAGGGTGGATCAGGCGGCATCGCGAACACATCGAGGAAGTTGGATGCTCACCTCGGCAGTGGGTCAACCTCTCTTATACTCCAGTTGCAGAATAAAGTGTATTATGCAGAATATCATGGCGCAGAGAACTATCTTTGTTATGGCAAAGCCGAGGGGCGCAAGGGGACTGACGCGGCGCGCGCTGTTGGACGCGACGCGTTTGTGCGCTCGCGATTGCCCTGGCCACGTGTCCCCAGTGCAATCGCAAGCAGTGCAACTTGGACCTGCTCCACCATCTCCTTTGACAGCCCTTTCTCGTCAATGCAGCTTGCATTCTCTCATAGATGTTGACTCCGTAACGGACACTGGAACGATTTATGCGGGCGATCCGGAAAGACGGTCTGGACGGCAGGTGCGGCGGCGACTCCGAGACAGTGCCTTGTTGTAGCGTTGGTACGCACACTACTGTATGCGCTGAAGGCTGCGTACAGTGTACGGTTTGACGATTTTTGTGCACCATATACTCCTCTCCCAGATTGACGTCTAATACAGCATACATGGCCGATATAATGGTGTGGTCTCCCCAGATACGGCTATATGCGCACTTATTGCCCTTCGGACCAACCTTAAGTCATCTGCATGCTACCGGTCATGAAGCTTACCCGTGCTGTGCTGCGTTCATACCTAGACTAAGCATTTTCAGATCTGCCATCCTCCGTCATGTTCGGGCTATCTAATTTTCCAGAGGTGAGTTGCATCGCTTTCGCTAAGGTTGTGTTCACTTCTTTGACACTCTGCCTGGGCAGTGGCATTCGCTTTGCCCCAGCCCATTGCTCGTCTTCATTTGTTTATTCTAGACCCTTGCTTATTCCCCCCAACCACTCCATGCACGCATGCTGTCCTGCCCTCGTTTAGGCGTCCCCGCCCACCGGCGTTCCAAAGGGGGCATCGTTCTTTGTCAGCTCCTCCGGAGAAGTGTCTTACGCGCCTTGGCTCTTCTATCGAGCTTACAATGACACCCTTGCGCGTCACGATTCTCAAGAAGACCGTACGGTTGGCTCTCTACAAGAGCCCTTTCGGCCTCCATTGGGCCAGTGGGCTTCGATTTCGCAGTTAGTCGCCAGGATCCGCCTCACGGGACGTAAAGGAAGTCATGCAGGCGTCTGAATGGCAGGCGGCCATTGTGGGGTCTTTACTGCACGCGAGGGAATCCGAGGTGAAGTTTTTGCGGCATAATTCTGGCCATCGGAGATGCCTTATCCGTCCAATCTCCCATTCCTCAGACCAGATGGGATTGCCAAACCGACTCCTGTGCGGCAGCCCCCGTGCCTCATGCCAGCGTTCCATACCCTATGTCCGGCGGGATTGGCTTCGAGAATGCCGATTATGGCGCTCTTGTGCTGCCGGTGAGCCAATCGTTCCGCTGGTCGCCTTGCACCCTTGCCTTGTCCCTCTGGTATATATGCCGCCTCCGGGTGGTCCAGAGCTGTCCCTTCTCGACCGCGTCATGGTCTCTGCCCCTTCGATTGACGACACGCTCGGTGCTATCCTCATCGGCACCTATATCTCACTCGTGTACGTATCCATCTGATCCCGTCCTTGGCATGCCGGTGCTGATATTTTTCGCCACGTAGACTTTACGGCCTGGCGCTACACCAGGCATACGAATACTACGTCAACTACCCGTACGATAAGCTATGGTTGAAGATCTACGTAAGTATGCCTTAACTCTGAAGCTCCAGTCATTCCTACATTCTTATGCTCTCTCATCAGGTTGCGATAGTCCTGTGAGATGTCTCGGTTGGTGGTGTTTGTAGGCCAGCCTTGTGACACCTAGCGGTCGCAGTGTGCTTGAACTCGCATGCACCGTACTCACCATACACATTTGGTATGTCATTCGCTTCACTTCGCGGTCATGGATCCTGGCTGAGTGAGATGGCGCCGGAAAGCTACTACTACGCCGTGTCGAGCTACGCCGATCTTGACAGTCTTGCCGTGATTGTATGGTGCGTTACGACACTAGCCCTTTTTCTGGTGGCCCCTCCAATACTAACATACACGCAGGTCCCCATTAGTATGTACACCCACTGCTTCAACCTTGTTGTTTGACCTCACGCACAATTAGGTGTTAGCTGTTGTTGGTGTGAGTGCTTAAGATCCTTCTCCTCCGTTGCGAGAGCATACTGAAGCGTCCCCTGTAGTCTATCATGGTCGTGCTCAGCCAATGGTGCGTGATGCTCCTCATCTGCTGCTTCTTTTCCTGACGCCGTCGTTCTGCCCCCTTAGTTTCTTCCTGCACCGCGTATGGCTCAGTGAGTATCCGTCCTTGTACCTGCGACGCCCACCCCTCATGCAGAATTTGCTAGTTGGACGGAGTTATAGGCCAGTCGTCGCAGTCGCAGTGAGTGTCGTCACACGCAGTTCGAACGGGAGGAAGGGGTTGGACTGAAGCACCATAGTTCATGTTCATGATGCTAGAGCTCGGCGTGTGCTTTGGTGAGTTTCACGCAACTCTCATGGAGGACCGCCGCCGGAAGACATGCTCACCGTCTCGTAGCATATACTGTCTTTGGGTAGGTACCTACTGGCATCCTTTCACGCACTTTTGTGACGCTGGCGGCTGCAGGCTCAGACTAAAGACCTGGGACAACGTGGCGCCGAAGGTGGTGAGTCCCGAGTCGTGCTTTGCTTCTCTCTGAGGCTGCGCTCATGTCTGGGGATCCAGTGGCTCGTCTCGGTGCACAACGCAGCGTCTGCGGTGGCGGATCTTCTTGTCACTTGGGTCCTAATCTACACGCTCCGTCAAAACCAGAGGCGCAGCATGCAGCGGTATGCCTCGGTTTTGTGCGATTTGTGTTCGTAGTGCTGAGCAGTCCAATTTCCAGGACGAATGATATGATCAACGACCTTATCCTCTATGCCGTCAGCACAGGTGCGTCCCATTTTTGGTTTCCACTGCATATCCAACGGATAGTCTTAACTCAGGCTGTCCGTCAGGTCTGGTCACTGGGTGCGTTAAACATTAACTGGGCTGTGTGGACTAGGGTTGTGATGCTGAACTGAGGCCCCAGCATTTACAACATTGTCTGCTTCATAGTGGTGAGTACCCACATTTCGCAGTCTGCTCCCTTGGGATAACGATCGTCTGCTCGCCACAGTCTATCGCCCTCCCGCAAACGCTCTTATATTGGGCGACTGTCTTGGTCGGGCTGAAACGTGCGTGCCTTATTGTAACTCGTACCACTGCCCAGCCGAGTCCTAAAGTTACGCCACCCACAGTATACTCCAACTCCCTTCTCGCAGCGTACGTACAATGCCTTCTCTCGGTCCTGTCGCCGTGCGCTGGCCTGACGCGCGCGATGGTTCGATGTGCACAGACTCAATTCGCGCCGATCTATCTCCGCGCGCCATCCCGTGGGTGTGACCGACACGTCGCCATTTGGCATCAGCGTCCAGCCGCTGGAATCCATCGAGCTCTCGAAGTCTACGCGGCATACCTTCCAGGTACGTCTCTTTTTGCCGTCGGCCAGTTCGTCGTTCATGCGTATGAGACTGAGTGTTTACGGAATGCAGGCGCGACACCATCGGGACTCTGTGTCCGACGTGTTTCGAGACGACGTCGACGATCCGGAGGAGTTGGAAGGACCCAGATCGGCGGAGGGCACGGTCCTGGAGGTGAAGATTACGCAAGAAGTCATCTGCGATTCGGAGCCGTCCGACTCCGCTTTGAATCTGAAGGGCAACGTGGAGGGTGGGTTGAGCGTGTAGCCATATGGTGCTTGAGATGGGGCCGAGCCTGAGGTACAGGTAGAGAGCGGTTGATTGGTTTGTGCGCACGAATGGTACCACGGAAGGTTTGTATGCACTAATGTGTACGATAGCGATGATGCACGATGGCTAATTAGTGGATGCCGGAGGTTGAATGAGCTCAAGCATGATCGATGATCATGATAATGCATAGGAAAAGAGAGAGAGAGAGAGAGGGCTAAGTAAGTAATAGGTTCGACAGAGCGCGGCCAGCGCGCCCCGTCTGGATTGGGGCTTAGCTCAGCGTCTCTTGTCATGTCCGTCGGGACAAGCCCGCCCGGCCATGATCCAAAGATCCTGCCACCACTCCGGGGCGTTCCGAAGCCAAAACAAACAAAATCACGACAAGAAATAGGTAAGTAGACAGGTTTTTATTGCTCAGGCTCCACTAAAATATTTTCCACTCGTCGTCGTTACCAACTATCAGCAACGGCGTGAGTTGTACATGAGGCCAGGGGCCAAGAAATGTGACTTCGCGATAGACTATAGTGACACACTTTGGGCGTTAACTTGAAGTGTTACCACAGTAAGTACTTGGCGCTTGCCATCATCATGCGACACTCTCGGCTTGCTCTTGCTGTTGATCATGACTACGATTTAAAGGCGATCCGAAAAAGTGCAAGACACCATTCCTGCAGAAAGATGGACGAGGCCGAGGATGTATGAGGACGCGGGGGATCTGCTTGTGGAGGGTGCGAAACCACCAAGTTGTATTTGCATGGTCTTCGCCGCGTTACGCTGGCAGGCCAAGTCAAAGGTAAGTCGCCCCCTTTCCGTCTTTGTTTAACTCCATGATAAGCGTCCCATATCAGCTCGAATTGCTCGTATACGTACAAGCCGCCCGCAACGGCATTAGTATCATGGTCATGGCGCCAGCGCGCTGTCGGCATAGTACATACCCGAAGTGCTGACGACGGGGGGTCGGCGGAAGCATCGGGCACAGTCATGGGGCAGCCCAGAAATAGCTGGCGGGATTCGGTTTCGGTGAGTATAAAACATGGCCGGCTGTCGAACATCGAACGTGGACCGTTGGAACCAACCTTGCATCCCCCCCTCAGAAATTGCTCTGCTTGCATCTCCAAGTTGTCCTCTATGGCGGTTAAGGCTGCTTGCCTCGGCGTGGTGAGCAAAATTCCTCCGTGTCACAGTGCAGTTTATTCCTCAGCTGATTTCACGGTCTCAGCTGACGCACGCCATATTCCACTACTACGCTCGGCCGGATGCACTGTTAGCACCACACCTCCTTACTGGAGGTGTGGTGGGCTGCGCTCTATTTTCACACTTTTACGTGTCCTGGCCGGTGATCAATATCATTCGAGCGGTCGCCGTCTACCTCGTCGCCCTTTTTACGTCAGTCGCCATCTATAGGCGATCGCCCTTCCATCCTCTGGCTGGATACCCGGGACCGGCGATTGCGAAGGTCACAAAGTTGTGGGGAGTGTGGAACACGTGGAAAGGGGACCAGCACCATGTTTGGTTGAGCTTGCACCGCAAGTACGGGCCGTTCATTCGTACAGGTGAAGTCGCATATCTCCGTCCCCGTTACTCGGACCTCACATTGCGTGGCGCAGGTCCGAACGAACTGTCTATTGCCGATGTCAAGGCCGTGATGGACGTGTTCGGCGCTGGGGGCATACCGAAGGGAGAATGTGAGTGTTGGAAATCCATGAAGTCCACATCGTCAATGGCCACCGCTTATAATGAATTGTGCTCATCTCCGGCGCGCGTTTGTTCGATGCAGACTACAGCACTCGGCGAGACCCGTCTACTCCACAGAATCTGCTCGCCATGACAGGTGAAGAGCACGACAACCGGCGCCGGCTCTGGAATCGCGGGATGAGTCTCGAGAGCTTGGTGGAGTACGAAAGCGTTATCGTGAAGCGAGGGGCGCAGCTCGTCAACAGGTTGAGGGAAGAGTCGCATAGGGGAGTGAAGGTGGTGGACATCGTGAAGTGGATCAACTTCTTCACGTTCGACTTTATGGGGGACATGGCGTACGTGCTCAACACCCATCTACTTGCGTCGAGGAATGTAACTTGTCCTTCTGTGTCTTGTGCCGATAGCTTCGGAGGCGGCTACCATATGCTGGAAGACGGCCGAGACGAGAAAGGACAGTGGGACACCCTCAATCGCTTCGCTTAGTACGTTCAGTGCCGCTCTCAGTGGTTCTGACTCCTCTATTGACCGTTTTCCGTCGTCCAGCGCAACTGCGCTTCTGGGGCATATTCCGTGGGCCAACGGCGTATTTTCGAGGGTTCCATTTCTCTCGCGCGACTTCATGGCGTTTAGGAAGCTTGGCCAGGTCAACGCGGTTGCGCGTCTCCAGGCCGGCGCGGAGGTCAAGGATCTGTGGTACCATCTTGTGCGTTTCCTCCTTCATTGACATCGTGCCTCAACATACTGATTGGTCGCTCAATTTTGCATTTTGCATGACATCCACGAGTAGTCCGACGAAGCGGAGCTTGAGAAGACGCGGCCCTCAGTGCGCGACGTCGTCGCCGATGGTTCCCTCGCGGTGATTGCGGGTGCGGATACGACCTCGTCTGCGCTCGCGTCGTTCTTGTACTACATGCTCTGCAATCCGGACTACTACCAGCGGTTGAAGGAAGAAATCGATAGGGTCTACCCTCCGGGCGAAGACGCGACGGATACCAGCAAACACGACCAGTTAGTTTGGACGAACGCGTGTTTGTGAGTACACGTGTGGTCAAATCTCTGTGCACGTTGTTGACAAGAGACGCGTAGGAACGAGACCCTTAGGCTCGCGCCGCCGCTTCCGACGATCGGACCGCGTCAGGTGCCATACGACTCACCCGGCGCCACCATTGCAGAGAGGTGCGTGTTCGCGTCGTGCGTCCCGAGCCTCATAACTGACGGCCGCGCTTGCTCACAGATACGTGCCGCCCGGGACGCAAGTCTACGTCCCGCCCTACATCCTTCATCGCGACCCGCGCTTCTTCTCCCCCGCACCCGACACGTTCCTCCCCTCGCGCTGGCTCTCCGCTGAGGACGGCGCGCCGGCGGGGAACGTCCTGAACCGGACCGCGTTCATCCCGTTCTCGTACGGGCCCGCGAACTGCGTCGGGCGACAGCTCGCGCGCATGGAGATGCACATGGTCGTGAGCCTGCTCGTCCAGAGGTTCGACTTTGCGTTCGCGGAGGGGTTCGATCGGGACGGGTGGTTGGGGACGATTCACGACCATTTTGTGTCGAGCAGGGGCCCACTGATGTTGAGGGTGACGGAGCGGGCAGGAGTGTGATGGAAAGCACGGTCGATGATGTTGAATACAGTATTGCACTATAGCGCTTCCAGTGAATTCTTGTGTCTCGGCGAGGCTTTGTGTCATGTGATGACCGATTCTGCGATGCTGACCGGCGTCTCGAAAGCCTCCGAGGAAGCCGTCCAGTGTTGGATGTCGCGGGCAGTGCGCTATTATCCAGGTACTGTATCTTGTAGTTCAAATATTTATCATTCCTGCAGATATATTATGTGGAATACCGGCGCCGCAGCGGCCCGGGTGTGCTATGGCAGACTGACAACTTGGAAATGAGCTGATCACCGGAGCTGAAATAGAAACAAAGGAGATATCCAACGGCAGTAAAAAAGCCTCATATGACAATCTGAGCATCTGAACATGGTCCGTATACCGTGGTGAGGCCATGAGGCCCGACAGCCATGGCAGTCGGAAATTCAACCTCACGAGTCACAGGTGGCACCTTCCGCTGCACTGCCACTGATTCCGGCCGACTCCTTGAAGACTTGTACTTACCTTCTTTTCCTTGGATTATGGTGAGGTATAACTCCACGGTGAGTGGACCGGATTGATTTGCTTGCGATCGAATGCAGGCTGTAGAATAAAAAGTGCCAGGTGGAAAAAGCAGTGGGCGTGACATGGCAGTCACGACTTGGTGCCACCGCTGGCTGGCGCTTAACAGTCCGTGGTTGGTTCTCAACGGCCACCACCGGCGTCACTTGGTCTTTCATTGTTCCCTCTTTCTCTGCCCTGGCTGAGTTCGTTTTTGGAAGGACACCCAGCAAAACGTGGCTCTCCTGTTCTGCTATAAAACGCCCTGCCGGTATGTGTTCATTTCTCATCGTCAGTTTCCAACCACCACATCCCCCTTCCCCCAACCGCTGCAATCTCCGACATGAGTCGCACTCTCTCCAATGCTCCTGGCTCTGACTCTCCTCTAAAGGCTCATCTCGTCGCTAAGGCGCCACACTCCAACGCCAAGCTCACTCGGAAGGAAAACCACCGTGAACTGCGCCACGACATGCTGAACGTCTCCTTGGTCGTCGAACCCGAAAAGTTCCTCGAGCTCTTCGTTCCCGAACCGACTCCTCCGGCCGGCAAGACCGCCCGTCGTAAGCCCGCCAATCCGTTCTTCAACATGGAGAAACCAACCACGGAGAGGAAGATGTACGAGGACTACGTAAGTCACTCACCGTTCTCGACAGCTCTCGCAGTTTCTCATGTGTTTACTAGCCCAAGAATCTGAACTCGATCGTTCGTGGCTCCGGTTATGCGTTCGTCGCGACGCCGTACAAGGCCGACAAAGCCACCGATCCCAAGCTCGCTGTCGACTGTGGCATGTATCCCCGCGAGCGTATGCCGAAGAAAGACCAGACGAAGGGGATGGACCCGGCGACAAAGAAGGACTTTCGACGCGTCTGTTGGTCCGGGCTTGACCTCCCCGCCGAGTGCAAGCTCGAGGACGATCCGTTCGAGGACAGCGTCGACACTGGACGGCCGCATAGCGACAAGCGCAGAGACGCGTCGGGCCAGGCCCTTTCCTACGTCGAACTCGTCTACCACCATCAGCATCGCACCTTCGTCTTCATGCTCATCTTCATCGGTGTCCACTGCCGCCTGGTCCGCGTCGACCGCTCCGGGCTGTTCGTCACCAAGCGGTTCAACATCACCGAGACGGAGTTCCTGGTGGAGTTCCTCTGGCGCTACACTCAGTTGTCTCCCGAGGACCGTGGTTACGACACGACTGCCGAGTATATCAACCCTCTATCGCGACCTCGTAGCGAGCTTGCGAAGATGATGGAGGACCGTCTAGCGGAAGTGGAGAAGGGCTGGAAGAGAAAGAGTGGGGAGGAGAAGGACGACCCGAAGAAGGGCAAGGACGACCCGGAGAAGGGCAAAGACGACCCGGAGAAGGGCAAGGAGGACGATCTGGAGGAGAAGCACGTCGTCGAGCTCTGGAAGGATTCCCTGGACAAGAAGTGGCCGTGGTGGAAGCTCTGCGTCCCCGATGAGGTGACGGGTAAAGACCGTTGGTTTCTCACCGGGAAACCGTCGTTCCAGGCTCCGGGCGTTCGGGGTCGGGGCACTCGTTGCTACATCGCGATCGAGCTCTTCATCAGCGACAAGAAGGTGCTCGAGCTTGACACGAAGTTCGTCTACCTCAAGGACTGTTGGCGTGTCGTCGTGGATAACGCGGCCGATGGAGCCACCGACATCCGGAAGGAAGGCGACACGCTGGGGAAGCTGAATAAGTCGAAGGTCTCGTGTGTCCCAACCCTTGTGGCGCACGGCGATATCAAGGATCAAAAAACGCACGCTCCCGCGGCCTGGAAGGAGGTCAACGATAAATTCAAATGCCGTATGAAGACGCATCAGCACTACCGCCTCGTCGTCGAAGAGATTGGGAAGCCGTTGTCTGAATTCACGTTTAGCGGCGAACTTGTATTGGCGTTGTACGACTGCATTCAAGGTGCGTTTTGGCTTTCGCAAGCATTGTCTCCGGCCTGACCTCATTTGTATCCCAGCCCACCGCGACGCCATGGGTGTCAACATCATACATCGGGATATCAGTGGAGGCAACATCCTTCTGTACAGGAAGAAAGGCGACCCGCAGTGGCGCGGCCTGCTCACCGACTGGGAGTTGTCCAAGGACAGCGACATATTTGCTAGCCCGCGGCAGGCTGGTCGTACGGTGAGCCGGCTCTTCATTACCCCGTTCACGTGAGATACTGACATTCGTCTTCAAGGGTACCCTGCAGTTCTCAGCCGCGCGCGTTCTTGACGACCCGTCAAAACCGATTGTCGTCGCAGATGAGCTCGAGTGCTTCTTCCATGTACTCATCTACTACGCCGTCCGCTTCCTCAAGCACAACCTGCCAGACAAGTCTGTGGGCTTGTTCCTCAACAACTACTTCGATGCCTCCTCCGGTTTGACCCAGAAAGGCGAACTGACAGCCCCAGCCTTGAAACGCCTGTCGATGGAAGTCGGCAGCATCCGCCTCAACGAATTCGGCGTTCGTGACTCTCTACGATTCATGTGGGTCGACGATGCACCCCAAGACGAGGACGCGCCCCAGGATGCCGATACCGTGACCCGCTCCGTGACTCCGCCGCCAGACTACAGCCACCCGCTGAACGAGCTTATCGACACACTCCTCTCCTGGTTCAGTGCACTCTATACCCTTGAAAACCTGCCGAAACCACCTTCTGCTCCTGCTACGTCCTCTGGTAGTGCCTCATCTCGGGCCCGCAGAGGTGGTAGGGTCATCAACCTTCGCCAGGGCCCTCGTAATGCTTCTGAGGTCAACACTCAGCCAAAGAAACTATCCCCCGAGGAATTGGAAAAACTGAAGCTCTTGGCGGCGAATCTGGGTAATCAATCGAACGTACTGGCGCTCTTCGAGAGGATCTCCGAGGCTCGTCCATTCCCAATGGACAAGGGCGAGGACAAGAGGCCCGAGAAAGGCTATTCCCCGTGCTCTCCCGAGACCCCGCAGTTCTCCGAGGTATCTGGCTTTACCGACTTCGGGGCGGACGCCGACGGCCAACTCGAAGACGGGGGCGTCGCCGCGCCTGACGCACCCGCCCCGAATGCCTTTGCGGAACTGGGCCTCGACGCCAACGGGGGACAGGACGAGCGTCGCGCCCCCGCTACCGCCGCGTCCGGGGCGGGGGAGGATGAGCTCGAGTACCACGATGACGTTTCTCGCTCTCCTTCCCCCTGCCCCAGCCGAGCGAAGCGCGGTCGTGAGGACGACGCCGCGCCGGGCACCTTTGGCAAACGGAGCCGCTACTGAGCGCCACCCAACCCACACTCATATCCCCATCCATTCGTCTACTCGGCTACTCGCTTCGGTAGGACCCGGACTCTCTTTATAACCACTCTTTCTTTCCTACGTGCTGCCGCAATGTCGATGAGGTCGGACCTTCGTCTCGGATTCCCTTCCATCCCGCAAAACCACTTTCAGTTGCTCTCCACGCTCTCCTCTATAGCACTTCGTCCCTAGTTGGCTCTCGCTCACGTCATATCTCTATCCGTCGCACTGCTTCTCGCATCTCATACATGTACGTTACCGCATACCATCCGATCATATTGATTATATCGCATCGACACTCTATGACACTGATTTGCATGCACGCCCGCGACCAGCACGACTCGGTTCCCAGCACCCGCACAACAGCCCCCGCATCTCTCCTCCCACACCCCCTCACCGTCGAGGCAACAACAAAGTTTCAGACGTTTACTGATTTATCGCCCTCCCTGTTGGAACAACAAGCGGACGATGTAGCTGACGATGTCCATGTGTGCTCGTTAGTGCAGTCGCGTCCGGATCAGGAACACGTATTCCCACTCCCATACTCGTGCCTTCATCTGCCTCATTTCACAGTTAGGACGATGCATACGCACCTTCAAACTCCGTACATGACCTGTCTTGAAACCTCACCGATTCGAATCCGGGCTGCCAGGACGTCCCGTACTGGGGCGGATGCCGTTGACTCATTGGACCGCTTCGCATCCCCTCTGCGATGGCCACAGCTGACGTCGACCCTGGAGACAATGATCCGGGGACAGACAAAGCGCGTGCCCGATCAACAAGTTGTGTCTGGGTTCAGGGTCGGCCCCGTCCGTGACGGTAAAGCGAGCCAAACCACTGCCAAGGCTTTGGCCAAAAGATCTGTGGTTCGTGTGTCAGCCACGGGCGGCCATACAAAGAGCTTTGTCTGCACCTGCCACATCGGGGCGGATGTGGATGTGCTGGTCGCTGCCATAAAAGAGCGCGCTTTGGTCTCCGAACCGGCACACTCACCTCTCACCTCCTCCCTCGTCTCTCTCGTCCGACCGCTTCTGGCTCTGTCTTCCCTCGCTGATACATACAACTGCACTCTCGTCGACCATGAAGACGTGCACGATGGATAGGAACACGCTCCAAACTTTGAACCGGGCCGGCCTTCAGCGGTTTGCGAAGGTGAGAGACTCCGAGTGGTTAGTGCGCCGGCCGGGCATGTTGAATTGAATTATGTCCTGTAGGAGAAAGGGATCAGTGCAGTTGGACCAAACGAGCAGATGAGGACTAAATTACTGTTGTTGTTGAAGGGCGATTCGTCGGCCAGGTGCGTTATTGTCTACTACTGCCAGTGGTGGCGCACGGGCCAGTATCGACTGACCACAACCGTTTCGACAGCGACGGGCCATCTGGGACAAAGGAGGGAGGATCGGAGGTGTTCAAAGACGTCAAGAACAGCCTCGCCGGAGGAGGAGAGAGGCCAGGTCCATCCGATGGTAAGTCCGTCAGAGCCAAGTGGTCGTCTTCCACCCCCTCACGGCGAACGGCGCTGGCAGGCATCCGGCAGTCCAAGAGGCTTGCCGCCATCGCGAGCAAAACGCCGCCAGCTAACGAGAACGAGAAGCTCCAGAAGCACCGCACCAAAGGCAGCGGATCGTTGAAGAAGGAAAACACCGTTGTCGGGACACCGACTCAAAGCTCAAACGAGCTCTGTCAGTGCCAGGCGGTGGCGGGGTTGCTGGCGTTGCAAGTGATTCAGAGTACGGTTATACCACGTCCCGAGCAGTAAGTTGAACCATCCGAGCTCTTCCTCGTACATAAGCTTACTCACCGTTTGTAAGACCTTCCACGGCGGCGCTCGGCCACAAACGCAAGGCTGACCCTGAACTTGAAGAGGCCTGGGCTGCCTAGCTCAGTGCCGAAGCCGAGTCAGAAGCGCCGCAAGACTCGGCGATCTTGAAGCGGGCGAGTTCTGTATACCGTCCACCTGGTTAGAAAGGTCGTTCGCATTTGCAGAATCTCGTCCCTCTCTCCGTCGATCATGGCAGCAGGAGCGGAAGTTAACCGTGAGCTTGGGCGTTCCTTTGCCAGGCCATCATCAGCAGGACCCCGGGCACTCGGGCCGACGCGACATCGACCGTGTCGACTGGTTTCGCTCCCTCCTCTATAGTAGCTTCGGTCCTCTTCTACTCGTTCGTAGCGCTGTTTGGAGTCGTGCCCTTGTTGGTCTTCTACGCTGTACATACCCATACCCCATCACGACCAAGATGATGCCAGTGTCAGTTTCACAGTGGTATCGAACAACCATCGGAGCCACCTCTAATCTCAGTACGCGAAATATCTCCTCCTGTGCGACTATAAGAGGGTACGTGAGGAACTTCGTAAGCTAACTACGTCCATGTATGATCGTGCACGAAATCTGCTTAATCCCTCCCCCAGCCCATTTACGCCGAGACGACCTGGGCATTCCAGAGCTGAAGATGCTGAAGCTCCTCCGTACACGCCGAAAGCGTAACCTATCGCACCAACCCACACAGCGAAGTCAGCATAACACTCCCAGAACACGGCCGTCGGTGTAAATCGAAAGAGAGAAGACCTACCGGAGCGCCCTTGGCAGCCTTGCCGAGCGTGATGCAGTTGCCGTCCGCATTCGAGATCGTCGCCGGGCTCTCGTTGACCGTCCACAGCTGCGCCGCGTCGTCCGAACAGTCCGTGACGTACAGGACCTGCGTCGCGGTGCCGGGGACGACGCCGTTCGCGCTGATGCACCAGTCGCCGTACGCGATCTGGCCCGCCTGGCCCGTGCCGCGGGTTGCGAAGAGCGCGGTGATGTCGCTGGAGGAACCGTCGCCGGGCGTGGTCACTTGGAGCGTCGCGCCTTGGAAGCCGCCCTGGGGGCCGAGGGCGAGTGTTGAGTCTATTACAGTGAGGTGTCGATCAGCGCATTGACTCGGACACAGGGTGTCAGGAGGGCTTACTTTGGGAGGAGATAAAGTGCGCGGCAGCACCCTCAGGGATAACGCTGGCAGCGACGAATGGAACAGCGGCGAGCGCGGTGGCAACGAGGGCGAAGAAGGCCTTCATTATGATGGATCGGAGAGAAGAAGAGGGCGGGTTGGGAAGAGAGGACTGGGAACGGTGCAAGTCGTCGTTGGTATGTCGTCGTTCACCCTCGCACGCTTTTATACTCATTGGTGGTTGATATATGACCCACAAGTTCGTTTGCGATCATTTAGAAATGCCGTAGAAACGCGTGGGTCCCTGGACTCGTATCTGTCTAGGCTCTGTGTTCTACGTTCATGGCGGGGAGTATTGACCGTAGATGAAAGTCACCAGGACTTGTGGTTGGGCTCGGGTAGGCTCGGGCGGGGCGCCGGATGGGTCTTGCTACCTCGATCAAAAGCGGTGGAGATTGGCCTTCGCGGAATCAATTGTTTCTTCAGCCTGAGCTGTTTGAGCGTCCTGAATCACTTGTCGTACGCCGGAACACACCCGAGGTGTATGGCAAAGCTGTTAACTTCTCGTGGGGTGTCGCCGTGATTGCGAACGAAGGGAGCCTTTCTAAGGACATGTTCCTCCGACCCCGATGAAGCATACGACTGCACTGAATTAAGGTACCTACTAGATGTAACAACGATGCCACAACCCATAAACGGTGGCTGTAGGCAGCCGTGCGGTTGTGCCCAACACAGCTTATATGCTAGTAACGACCATGACATGCAGCCAGGCAAGCTGATCGAGGGTCCAACGGTCGACAGCTGAGGATGAAACGCGAGGCGTTGTCTAGGAGTGCCCGGTAACCTGTTATGATGTTAGTCAGGTAGCAGGTTATGAAGCCTACGTCGGAGGCTCACTGGATGTCGACTGCAAGCTATACTGTGCAACAAATGCATGCAAGCGGCGGCCATTGTGTCTGTGAGGCTGCAGAACGTCAAAATCCGCGAACACAGTCGACATACGCGGTAGAACTTACCACACGACTATATCTCCACCTTCGTATCATCGACGTCCATCCCAATAGGCTGCGACAACGGCTCGTTTTTCACCTCCGTCTTGAACACAGTCGCCGCCGCCGCCGACTTCGACCCGATGCTCTCCTTCAACGCCAACCAGACCTCCGTCGCGCCTTTTTCCGCAAGCTCGCGCGCCTTCCGCAACTCCGAGACGTCGAACGGTGCAGCAGTTGTGTAGTTCGTCCAGAGCAGCGAGCACGGCGGTGTCTCAGGAGAATCCGACCCAGATGCAGGGAGCGAAGAAGAGAACAAGAACGCAAAGCACCCGCTCCCGGCCAGCTTCCCCAGTTCCGCCTCCTCCGGATCCAGCACGAGCACACTCCCGTCTCCGTCCCCGTGCGTCGCGTCCGACCGGAGCCTCCCAACCGCGACGGCGCAAACGACGCCTCTCATCGGCACGGACGCGGCGTTGACGAGCGCGGCCGCCGTCGCGTTCACCAAGCTCGCGACGAGGCTCGCGTTCCAGCCGCGTCCCGCACTTCCTGTCCCGCTCCCGCTCTCGGACCCGCAGAGCGCCTGCGCGACGACTTGAACGAGCGTCCGTGGATGGTGCGAAAGGAATAGGGATGGGGCGAAGATGGATTTGAGCGTCGTCGCAAGGGCCTTCGCGTCCGTGCCCGGGATGCCGGGCAGGGGGCGCACCTGGACGTCGAGCGTCGCCTGGGACGGGTGCTCGTGCGCGGGGCGGACCTCGATGGGCCCTGAGACGGACGCGAGGGCCTTGGTGTGTCCTGGGACGCGCCAGAATCGTACGCAATACATATGTTGAGCGTGCGATTGCGATAGGGCGGGGGGTCGACGCATACACGACTCAGCACTCACCGAAGCCGAACCGTGCAGAGCCGTCTACCCTGTCCAATCCTTCATACGTAATGGAAACTTGTCTTTTCGCGTCGAATTGCCTTCCGCCGGGACGTGCGTGCGACGCCATGAATGTCGGAGACGAGGAGCGTGAGAGTGGTCGGGAGGGAGGAGATGGATGGTGGGCGTCGTCGGCAGAGTCTACCGGATACAGCCGCCCGTGGGCTCCGACACGGCGACCACGGTCGACACCAAGCTTGACATTGCTCACAACGTCCCCGCCTGAGTTCATGACAGACGCAGGTCTCCGACGCCATCCTTCTCGCCTTAACGGCACACCCTTGTCTTACTACTAGTATCGAACCCCCACGACACAACATTCAACTGCAGCGCACGGCCGTCGGCCTAGAATCACGATCATGTCGAGCACCACCTCGGCCGCGCCCTCCTCAACCACCACCACCTCGTCGGATGGAAGCGGCGGCACCTTCTTCAGCTCCGGCGGCTCAACTCTCATCCTCGCCTTCCTCGCGATCGGCCTCTTCGTCGGCGGGCTCCTCGTCATGTTTTCCATGCGGCGCTATGTCAGCAGGAACAGACGGCGGATGCGAGCCTGGCAGACTTCCGGGGAGCGGTCGTGGGGCTGGGACCCGGCGACGCTGCTCATGGACATGAACTCCCCGACGCGCCGACAAGAGGACTTTGGCCAGAAGCCCGAGCTGTGGAACGTCCGGGTAGCAACAACGTCCAGGACGTGGGCGGGAGATTGGGAGAAGGCGACGGTGCGTATCTCTACGTTGCTGTAGCTTCGCGCACTTTCGCTTAAGCTTGTTTGGATTTTGGCCCTCCTCCTTCCGGAATATCAGCCCATTGCTATCAGCTTATATGCAGACCCACACCCATCGTCTGCGAGAAGCCACAATGCCACAGCTTCCTCGTCCACCTCGCCTCCGCCCGGCTCGGGCTATCTGCACCCGTTCCGGATCGGCCTGCGCGACACCCGTGCGCAAATCGCGAGTCTGCGCGTCCCATGGTTGCGCCAGGCATCGAGCAGTGCGGGTGCGTCCTCCCAAGGATCAGTCGACAGCACCCCCCAACCCTCAGGTTCGGCGGAACGTGGGGCGGCGCGCGTAGAAGTCGCGCTCGCGATAGCATTGCCCACACAAACGCCGTGCGCACAAGGGAGCATCCCCCTCTTCGCGCTCGGGGTGACGAACATGCGATGGGGCGGCGAGCCGTTGGCCCAGCAGGACTTGAGCTCGCCACCACCTCGACATTCACACACGGATGATACCTCGCGACGTTCTTGACGACCACGCGTAATTGTACTTATTCTGCTTCTGCGCTTTCTGTCTCGTATGTGTTTGTATCTCACTCGTGCGCTTGCGCATCATCCGATGTAGTCTATGGTATGCATTGGGGCCTATGATTGCGAACTATTTTACTAATGAAAGTCTCGGTCTTGTACAATATTGTTACAGAATCGAGCAACTTGAAACCACACTGCTACATGCTAGTCCCGTCGTTCGGAGAAGCCCTGTCGAGTGCCTGTCCGCCCCATCCTGACACAAATGCAGAACTTTCAGGATCATGTCCCTGCCACCTTCCGGTAGCATACTTGGTTTGTCAAATGACTGGCTGTCAGCTTCCCTCCACCCAGAGCCAGACCCTCACCAACGTTTGATTTGACACGGTCCTGAGTAAGCATATACTGACACGCTGCTTGCAAAAAGGACATTGCCTGCCGCCGGGACTCGTGGCCTATGGCCACGCGACGAGTATTCACACCCGTTCAAAGGGGGCCTGATTGATTCCGCGAAGGTAAATCTCCACCGCTTTTGATCGCAGCTACCCGAGCCTACATACCCGAGCCCAACCACAACTCCAACGGTCTCCAAGAGCCCAAGCGACTTTCATCTACGGTCAATACTCCCCGCCATGAACGTCGAACACAGAGCCTAGACAGATACGAGTCCAGGGACCTACGCGTTTCTACGGCATTTCTAAATGATGGCAGATGAACTTGTGGGTCATATGTCAACCACCAATGAGTTTAAAAGCGTGCGAGGGTGAACAACGACATACCAACGACGACTTGCATCGTTCTCCTCTCCTCGCCGAACCATCATAATGAAGGCCTTCTTCGCTCTCGTTGCCACCGCGCTCGCCGCTGCTCCATTCGTCGCCGCCGACGTTATCCCCGAGGGTACTACCGCGCACTTCATCTCCTCCCAGAGTAAGCCCTCCTGACACCCTGTGCCCGAGTCAATGTGCTAATCGACACCTCACTGTAACAGACTCAGCACTCGCACTCGCCCCCCAGGGCGGCTTCCAAGGCGCGACGCTCCAAGTGACCACGCCAGGCGACGGTTCCTCCAGCGACATCATCGCGCTCTTCGCGACCCGCGGCACGGGACAGGCGGGCCAGATCGCGTACGGCGACTGGTGCATCAGCGCGAACGGCGTCGTCCCCGGCACCGCGACGCAGGTCCTGTACGTCACGGACTGTTCGGACGACGCGGCGCAGCTGTGGACGGTCAACGAGAGCCCGGCGACGATCTCGAACGCGGACGGCAACTGCATCACGCTCGGCAAGGCTGCCAAGGGCGCTCCGGTAGGTCTTCTCTCTCGATTTACACCGACGGACGTGTTCTGGGAGTGTTATGCTGACTTCGCTGTGTGGGTTTGTGTGATAGGTTACGCTTTCGGCGTGTACGGAGGAGCTCCAGCATCTTCAGCTCTGGAATGCCCAGGTCGTCTCGGCGTAAATAGGCTGGGGGAGGGATTAAGCAGATTTCGTGCACGATCATACATGGACGTAGTTAGCTTACGAAGTTCCTTACGTACCCCCTTATCGCATAGTTCGCGCACTGAGAAAGTTACTAGAGGCGACTACAATGGTTGTCCGATAGCATTGTGAAACGGACACTGGCATCATCTTGGTCGTGCATGGGGTATGAGCATAATCCGAAAAGGGGGGTATGTACAGCGTAGAAGACCAACAAGGGCACGACTTCAAACAGTGGTGTGACGAGCGAGTGGAAGAGGACAGAAGCGAGGAGGGAGCGAGGTCGGCCCGAGTGCCCGGGGTCCTGGCAAAGGAACGCCCAAGCTCAGTACGGTTTCGCTCCTGCTGCCATGGTCGACAGTAGTGTACGGGAAATTAGCCTCAGGACCCTACTTGACAGGTAAATGACGCCATCCTCCGGCCGGGGCTGATTTACGGGGGTAATTGACGGTAATTTACATGCAGGTAAATCAGGGTAAATTACAGGTAAATCAGGGCTATTTAACGCGTAAATTACGCTTAGGGCTTCTTCCAGACGCCCCAGGCGGCTTTGGAGGGTGGAAGTGTACGAGCCGGGTCAGCACTGGCAACCGTATGGGCAGCATTGTTACCGGACCCCGAGGCGGCCGGCTGAGGTTGAGAAGTCGGCGCATCTCCGAGAACCTCCTGGAGAAGCGGGGAACCGAGGTTGAACATGTCGCTGACGGTGAATTTGCATCTGTTCTCGGCGTGAAGGTTTCCGAAGGTCGCTCCATGCTTTAAGACTTCAATCGCCTCCTTCTCGGCAACCTCATTGTACGCATCCTCCGAATCCGAGTCGCTCGAGTGTGACTCATCGTCGGCCTCGTGACCGTCGGTGACTGCCTTGCTGCCAGTAGTAGCCTGGGAGGTTACCTTGTTAGGATGGCGCTCCTTGGTTCTTCCCTGGTGGCGAGCACCGATGTCGCGCTCCGGCTGCGAAAGTTGAGACTTTAGGTCAATCCATCTGACCGTAAGACGACGGGGTCCTGTCCTCGACTCAGGAGTCTGACAAATGGTAATGCCGTGAGTTAAGAGTTACACGGACTCTGAAGCTCTTGAAAGAACGATAGGTAGTACGCACTACTGAGCCATCCTTCGTCCTATGCCATTGGCGGATCTTGATGTGATCGCGAAGGGTCTTGACGTGCTGCCGGGCGCGTCTAGGACTATTCAACCAGGTGATCGTCGACATGGTGCGTTCATCCATCATCGAATTGGGGACCACTGCGAAGAGCTTGACAGCGAGGACCTGCCAGTGCCAAAGGAAATAACTCAGAGAGTCAGTTCCGAAAGCTCTGGACGATAGAATACGAGCATCGAAGTGACTTACCCCGAGGATCGATGCCGCTGAATCTTTGCGTGTCTTGACCCACCAATCATACGGCGTCTGATTGGGACGGAGTGCGGAATTGAATGGAGCTTTGCCCTCTGAATAAGCCTGTATCTGCGCATTGAGCGCTTCAAGGCCATCGTCGGGACGGATCTTCGAAAGCTTGGGATTTCGCTCTTTCATAATCTCCTCCAAGTGGGGCGAATCTAGCATTTCTTCAGTGTCGCCGTATTCGCGTCGCAGAAGCCTTTGAAGACAGACTGCAACTCGTTCAATGAGTTGGTCGCGAGGAGTGTTCTGGGTCGGGCCTGAAGGCTGGGAGGCGCCGCTGTTCTTCTTGTGCGAGTCGGATGGGACCTGAATGCGGATGGGGGGAATGATTAGCGGATTGACGCTCCTGCACGAGAGGATGGGGGCATCGCGATAACCTGCAGATAGAAGTTAGAACATTGATTGACAGTGTGAGATCTCCATCCTCAGAAAGGCATGATTGGTACGACAACGGTGCCAGAACTCGGACTTACGAGGGTCGAGGAAGAATGCGGCGAGATAGACGTCGCATTCTGGGCCATCCTCCAACAGCTCGGCGAAACGCTGGTTTGCAATCGCGCGCACATTCTCCATGGTTGATGGGGAGATTTTCAGGTTGGAACGCTGCTCTTTGAAGCGTTGCTCCAGACTAGTCATGATAGCGATCCAAAAGACGAACACATCGGCGGTCGTGGCATGCGCGGACTCGAGACACTGGATAGCCCGGGCGAAAGGCTCGGTGACTGCAAGGTACTTGGAGAGGTTGGTTTTAAACTGAAAGCCCTCGTCTGATTCGCTGTCGAAAAGGTCGTTCTTCGACTATAGTGTCAATTTGTAGAGTAAGTACATATAGCATCAACCGTTGAAGGGATTAGGGTACGACATACTGCAATGTCAATCGCGAGTACATGGTCGCTCACGATTCTCTCAAAAGCAGGCAGACAACGCTTGATAGATTGGGCAGCGGAGACGTACGTCGAGAAGCGGGTGGTACCGATATGAGTGAGGCCGGGGGAAATATTGAGCTTGCGACGCGCCTCGTCGAAGTGTTCAGCTGCGAAGTTCGACTTGTGCATGTATGCAAGGATGGCTTTGACGTCGCTGATGAGCTAGACAATACATGCGAGGTCAGTAGTATACCATAGTACTAGTACTAACAGCGCCACAACAATTAGCAGCACAATGACATACATCCTTGAACTCGTCGAGCTCGTTGATTTGAAGGAGCGCGAGGTTGATCTCATGGCAACAGTCTTGAAAATTCAGCATTTGGCGGAACTTGCCAGACAGGAGTGCTCGAGCGACACGGGTGTTGCCAGCATTGTCAGAGACAACGGCCGAAAATCTTGACGGGCCAACGAGCTCAACAACCTGACCGCAAATGAACATTGTATCAGTCCGGTCGTCTTTCAGTTGGATGATGTGTACGTACAGCGCTGACGAACTCGTTTATATATTCCCCGGTATGGCTGACATACGCAACGTCTTGTAGATCGTAGAGGAATGCCTGGCGGGTGGCAGTGGTGATCGTGACAGTGTAGACTCCACGTGGTCGGCGAGACTTCCCACCATCGAAAGACAGTGTAAGGTTCCAGAGTGTCCTCAGCAGCTTGATGAGTTCAATGTGAACCTTCGCGCTCTCGGCGGGGATGAGGCGATCGCGTACAGTGGTGGAGGAAGGCGAGCTGTACTTGGGATTGAGTACAACACAGAACTCCTTGAACCGTTTGTTGTCGACGATGGAAGGAGGGATGCCACAGTCGACCAGAAGTAGAACCAGTGCGTCGTCGGCGCGGTTACTCAACTCCTTCCGACCGATGGCGCGCGCGTCCTGTTCGAGTGTTTTGGCACCAGACGGGCTACTCGTGCTGTCGACACGCACACGCTTTGGTTCGGGGGCTTGAGATCGGGCGCTGGTGTCGCACTGACCATCGAGAGGCTCGCTGGAACCTGAACGCGCGCGCCGGTCTTCCTCACCGTCGGTGCAACGAGATGCCTCCTCAGAGCCGCTGACTGTACCCTTTGAGTCTCCTCGCTTGCGCTTTGACTGGGACATCCTCGTTCCAACCTTCTCAGCGAGCTTCACCTCAGCCTCGAGGCGATGCTCCGCAGGCACCCAGGAACAGCCTACAGCGTGGTTGAAGATACGAGTCTGGTTGCGAGGCCAAGCCCACTGGGTGTGACATGCGCGGCTCGCGATGCATCGAACAACCTTTTTCTCCAGATTGTTGACCGGGCGTGCAGGTCTCGAGACCGCTTTGAGTGTTGGGTCCATGGCTCGACCACCAGGACGCGTATCGGGATCTTCTGAGGAAGGATGGTAGTCTGGGTCGTCGTAGGAATCAAGGACATTGGTGGCGGGTCGCTGAATCTTCGCAGGTTGCTTCTGCCTCGATTTCGTGGATCCGCTGGACGCTTTAGGGTTGTGTACGTCGGGTGGAAGGGGGAAGACACGATCAACCAACACGTCCAGTTGCTGCTGCCTGGCCGCGGACTGCTTGGGACGGGAAGTGGTGCTCCTAGCGGGCGCAGACTGGCCGGAGTTGGTGCCCCGACTGGAGGCCGGTGCTTTCCCTTTGCCTTTCGGGTCAGGTGCAGAGACCGGACGCGGATCGTCGCGCTCCGAGGTGTCGCCCGAAAGGTCAATGACCTCAGTCGAACCGCCGCTCTGTGTTTCCTCCTTGGGCAACTACGGAAGCGCATTAGCACTGGAAGAAGCTAGACCAATCTGCACTTACCGGCAGTCCCGCTGCTCCAAACGACTGCTCTGCTGCGCGACAAGCATCTCCGAGCCACTTTTTCAGCCGAAAGTCGTGGGGGAACTTCCCTAAATAGACTTCGAGAACGTCTGCGAGCGCAGTGAGGCCAGGACCTCGCTCCACGATGATAAAGGTGTCCCCAGGGCCGGTCCGAGGCCCCAGTTTGACCTCTAGTGCTCTGTTAACCGCAGCCTCGATGCCCTCACTATTGATCCAATCGTTATCGAGGGGGAGGTGGTGGAATGCGTAGCGTGACTCGGAGTCTGTCGACTTGTACGGGAGGCTTTCCGGGAGATTTGATAGCAGGTGTCGCAGCCGGAGAATACTCGCAGGTGGATTGGCGGATGACATATCGAGTTTGAGGGTTAATGACAGGACAGGGGGTTGAGAAGCTTGAGAATGGGCTGAGAGTGTCGGAAAGGGAGACACGTCGGCGTTGCGGATATCAAGCAATCGAGCTCTTACCTGGGCCTGCAAAAAGGCACCTGCCATGCTAGACTCAGCCTTGCAGCACTGCCAAACGTATCCATGCGCATTGTCAGCTGAGAGAGAGTGAATGATTACAATGATGGCGGCCATGCGCTGAAGGAAGGGGGCGGGCCGCCTGATGGTTCGTATCTGACCGACGCTATTTTACCCTGTTTGACATGCCCTTCAGGCGTCTCACGGCCAAATCGGTAAATGACGGTAAATTACATAGGCTATTTAGCGCCCGTTAATTAGCCCGACCCTAATTTCCCGTACACTAGTCGACAGAGGGAAGGACGAGATTCTGCAAATGCCCATGCTGGCAGTCAGAACGACGCTTCAACTAACCAATACAGAACTCGCCGAGTCTTGCGACGGCGCTTCTGACTCGGCTTCGGCACTGAGCTAGGCAGCCCCTCTTCAAGTTCAGGGTCAGCCTTGCGTTTGTGGCCGAGCGCCGCCGTGGAAGGTCTTACAAACGGTGAGTAAGCTTATGTACGAGGAAGAGCTCGGATGGTTCAACTTACTGCTCGGAACGTGGTATAACCGTACTCTGAATCACTTGCAACGCCAGCAACCCCGCCACCGCGGCCTGGCAGCGCTCGTTTGAGCTTTGAGTCGGTGTCCCGACAACGGTGTTCTCCTTCTTCAACGATCCGCTGCCTTTGGTGCGGTGCTTCTGGAGCTTCTCGTTCTCGTTAGCTGGCGGCGTTTTGTTCGCGATGGCGGCAAGCCTCTTGGAGTGCCGGATTCCTGCCAGCGCCGTTCGCAGTGAGGGGGTGGAAGACGACCACTTGGCTCTGACGGACTTACCATCGGATGGACCCGGCCTCTCTCCTCCTCCTGCGAGGCTGTTCTTGACGTCTTTAAACACCTCGGTTCCTCGCCCCTCTGTCCCAGATGGCCCGTCGCTGTCGAAACGGTTGTGGTCAGCTGATGGTACTGGCCACAAGTCGTAGACAATAACGCACCTGGCCGACGAATCGCCCTTCAACAACAACAGTAATTTAGTCCTCATCTGCTCGTTTGGTCCAACTGCACTGATCCCTTTCTCCTACAGGACATAATTCAATTCAACATGCCCGGCCGGCGCACTAACCACTCGGAGTCTCTCACCTTCGCGAGCCGCTGAAGGCCGGCCCGGTTCAAAGTTTGGAGCGTGTTCCTATCCATCGTGCACATGTTCATGGTCGACGAGAGTGGAGCTGTATGTATCAGTGAGGGAAGACAGAGCCACTGGCAGGAGCGATTCGACGAGAGAGACGAGGGAGTGAGGTGAGAGGTGAGTGTGCCAGTCCGGAGACCAAAGCGCCCTCTTTTATAGCAACCAGCACGTCCACATCCGCCCCGATGTGGCAGGTGGAGACAAAGCCCTTTGTATGGCCGCCCGTGGCTGACACACGACCACAGATTTTTTGGCCAAAGCCCTGGCAACTGGCCGTGGTTTGGCTCGCTTTGCCGTGACGGACGGGGCCAAAGCTGGAGACCCTGGACCCGGACCCAACTTGTTGATGCGGCACGCGCTTTGGCTGTCCCAGGGTCATTGTCTCCACGGTCGTGGCCGTCGCAGAGAGGATACGAAGCGGTCCAGTGAGTCAACGGCATCCGCCGCAGCACGGCGGGACGTCCTGGCAGTCCACATTCGAATCGGTGAGGTTCAAAGCAGGTCACGCACGGCGTATGCACATCGACTTAACATGGAGCTGAAATACGTGTTCCTGATCCAGACATGACTGCCAGTGCACTTCGGACGAGTACACATGGACATCGTCCGCTTGTTGTTCCAACAGGGATGTCGATAAACCAGTAAACGTTTGAAGCCTTTCTTGTTTCCTCGACGATGAGGGTGTGTGGGAGGAGAGAGGCCGTGGGGGATGTCGGGCGCAGGCTGGGAACTGAGGACTTGTGCTGGTCGCGAGCGTGCATGCAAAGCAGTGTCATAGAGTGTCGATGCGATATAATCAATATGATCGGATGGTATGCAGTAACGTACATGTATGAGATGCGAGAAGCAGTGCGACGAACAGAGATACGACGTGAGCGAGAGCCATCTAGGACGAAGTACTATAGATGAGAGCGTGGAGAGCAACAGAAAGTGGTTATGCGGGATGGAAGGGAATCCGAGACGAAGGTCCGAGATCATCGAACATTTCGGCAGCATAGTCAGAAAGACTGGTTGTAAAGAGAGTCCCAGTTCTATCGAAGCGAGTAGCCGAGTAGACGAGGGGATGGGGATCTGAGTGCGGGTTGGGTGGCGCTCAGTATCGGCTCCGTTTCCCAAAGGTGCCCGGCGCGGCGTCGTCCTCGCGACCGCGCTTCGCTCGACTGGGGCAGGGGGAAGGCGAGCGAGAACCGTCATCGTTGTACTCGAGCTTATCCTTCCGCGCCTCGGACCCGGCGGTAGCGGCGGCGCGACGCTCGTCCTGTCCCCCGTCGGCGTCCAGGCCCAGTTGCGCAAAGGCGTTCGGGGCGGGTGCGTCGGGCACGACGACGCCTCCATCTTCGAGTTGGTCCTCGGAGTCCGCCCCGAAGTCGGTGAAGCCAGAGACCTCGGAGAACTGCGGGGTCTCAGGAGAGCAAGGTGTATAACCTTTCTCTGGCCTCTTGTCCTCGCCCTTGTCCCGCGGGTATGCCTTTCCGCAGGCCTGCCTGAAGAGCTTCAGAGCCTCTACGTGGTTCACCGCCTTTGCTGCGAGGGCTCGCAGCTTATCCAGTTCCGAGGGGGATAATGGTTCCGGGGGACTTAAAGACGGTCCGGCTTCGTCGCCGCCGTCGTCGTCAAAACGGAAAGCGACCTCACCATCTAGACAGGCCTGAGACGGATCGGGAACAACGACAACTTTGTCCAGAGGCTCAAGAGTATAGAGCGCGCGGAACCAAGAGAGGAGTGTGCTGATTAACTCGTTCAACGGATGGTTGTAGTTCGGGGGAGGACGGGGTGCCGAAGAGGACTTGGGCGGGTCGTTGATCCACATGAACTGCAGGGAGCTTGCGCGGATACCGCAGAAGTCGAGGGGAATCCTGCCTAGTTCCATTGATCGCCGTTTCAGTTCTGGGGCCGTGAGCTCATCCGCCTGCGTGCGACCGGACGATACGTCAAAGTAGTTGTTCAGGAACAAGCCCACAGATCTGTCAGGCAAGTTGTGCTGGAGGAACCGCACCGCATAGTAAACGAGCACGTGGAAGAAGCTCTCGATCTCATCCGCGACGCAAACCGTTTTCGAAGGATCGTCGAGAATGCGTACCGCAGAGAATTGCAAGGTACCCTTGGAAAGTCATGTCAGTATGGCACGAGAACAAAGTTTAAAAGAGAAAGTCTCACCGTACGGCCAAGCTGTCGCGGCATGGGATGGGTGTTGAAGTCCTTAGAAAGCTCCCAGTCGGTGAGTAGGCCTCTCCAATCGCCCTTCTGGTCCTTGTACAGAAGGACGTTGCCTCCACTGATATCCCGGTGTATAATACCGATTTTGCACGCGTCGCTGTGCGCTGCCATCGGAATGAGACCAGGCACCACGATATTTGGCACAAGCGGTAACTTACCTTGAAGACAATCGTACATCGCCAGTATAAGCTGACCGCTATTTTTGAACGTCGAAAGCGGTTTTCCAATCTCCTCGACGACGAGGCGGTAGTGCTGATGTTTCTTCATGCGACATCTGTGCTTATCGTTGACCTCCAAGTTCCAGGCTGCGGGGGCGTGCGTCTTCTGATCCTTGATATCGCCGTGCGCCACAAGGGTTGGGACACGCGAGACCTTCGACCTATTCAGCTTCCCCAGCGTGTCGCCTTCCTTCCGGATGTCGGTGGCTCCGTCTGCCGCGTTATCCACGACGACACGCCAACAATCCTTGAGGTAGACGAACTTCGTGTCGAGCTCGAGCTCGTCCTTGTCGCGTATGAAGAGCTCGATCGCGATGTAGCAACGAGTGCCCCGACCCCGAACTCCCGGAGCTTGGAATGACGGTTTCCCAGTGAGGAACCAACGTTTCTGACCCGTCACCTCGTCGGGGACGCAGAGCCTCCACCACGGCCACTTGTCGTCGAGGGAATCCTTCCAGAGCTTGACGACGTGCTTCTCCACCCTCTCCCCATCCTCATCCAGAACCTCCTCGTCCCCATCCTTCCCCTTCCAGGCCGTCTCCACTTCCAACAGACGCTTCTTCATCATCTTCGCAAGCGACTTACGACCTTGGGATAAAGGGTTGATGTACTCGGCAGTCGTGTCGTACCCACGGTCCTCGGGAGACAGCTGAGTGTAGCGCCAGAGGAACTCCACCAGGAACTCCGTCTCGGTGATGTTGAACCGCTTAGTGACGAACAAGCCGGAGCGGTCGACGCGGACCAGGCGGCAGTGGACGCCGACGAAGATGAGCATGAAGACGAAGGTGCGATGCTGGTGATGGTAGACGAGCTCGACGTAGGAAAGGGCCTGGCCCGACGCGTCTCTGCGCTTGTCGCTATGCGGCCGTCCAGTGTCGACGCTGTCCTCGAACGGATCGTCCTCGAGCTTGCACTCGGCGGGGAGGTCCAGTCCAGACCAACAGACGCGTCGAAAGTCCTTCTTTGTCGCCGGGTCCATCCCCTTCATCTGGTCTTTCTTCGGCATACGCTCGCGGGGATACATGCCACAGTCGACAGCGAGCTTGGGATCGGTGGCTTTGTCGGCCTTGTACGGCGTCGCGACGAACGCATAGCCGGAGCCACGAACGATCGAGTTCAGATTCTTGGGCTAGTAAACACATGAGAAACTGCGAGAGCTGTCGAGAACGGTGAGTGACTTACGTAGTCCTCGTACATCTTCCTCTCCGTGGTTGGTTTCTCCATGTTGAAGAACGGATTGGCGGGCTTACGACGGGCGGCCTTGCCGGCCGGAGGAGTCGGTTCAGGAACGAAAAGCTCGAGGAACTTTTCGGGTTCGACGACCAGGGAGACGTTCAGCATGTCGTGGCGCAGTTCACGGTGGTTTTCCTTCCGAGTGAGCTTGGCGTTGGAGTGTGGCGCCTTAGCGACGAGATGAGCCTTTAGAGGAGAGTCAGAGCCAGGAGCATTGGAGAGAGTGCGACTCATGTCGGAGATTGCAGCGGTTGGGGGAAGGGGGGTGTGGTGGTTGGAAACTGACGATGAGAAATGAACACATACCGGTAGGGCGTTTTATAGCAGAAAAGGAGAGCCACGTTTTTGCTGGTGTCCTTCCAAAAACGAACTCAGCCAGGGCAGAGAAAGAGGGAACAATGAAAGACCAAGTGACGCCGGTGGTGGCCGTTCAGAACCAGTTAAGCGCCAGCCAGCGGTGACACCAAGTCGTGACTGTCATGTCACGCCCTTTGCTTTCCCTCCGCAATGCCTCCACCTCAGACCTGGCACCGGTACCGTGTCTCAACTCTATTTTTCTACACCCTGCATCCGATCGCAAACGAATACATCCGACCTACATGCAGTTATCCCAAACCATAATCCAAGAAAAGGAAGGTAAGTACAAATCTTCAAAGGAATCAGTGGCAGTGCAGTGCTGTGACTCCGAATGGCTTCAAGGTTGAATTTCCGACTGCTATGGCAGTGGCTGCCGGGGCCTCAGGCCTCATGGCCTCACCGCGGTATACGATACGGACCACGTTCAGATGCTCAGACTTTCAAGTGAGGCTTTTGTATTTGTACTGCCGTTGGATGTCTCTTTTGTTTCTATTGGTGATTCGCACGCGTGGGGCGCCGCCGCGCCGGTCTTCCGTGGTAAAATATTGAACGAATATCTGCAGGAATGATAAATATTTGAACCACAAGATGTGCAGCAGTACCTGGATAATAGCGCCATGCCCACAACATCCAACACTAGACGGCTTCTTCGGAAGACTTTCGAGATGCGGGTTGGCATCGCAGAATCGAGCATCATACTAGTAAACCCTTGCTGAGGAACAAGAGCTCCGAGTCACTGAAAGGAAGCTCTATAGTGAAACACTATATTCAACATCAAACGACATCGTCGATCGCGCTTTCCATCACACCCCCGCCCGCTCCGTCATCCTCACCATCAGTGGGCCCCTCACGGCGGGCATTTGGCTATTTTCGACTGGAGAAAAGTCGACGAAAAGGGGAGGCTCGTGAAAGACTTTTCTCTCCACGTGACCAAATGAGAGAAAAGTCATTCGAAAGTTTCCCAAAAGGAGAACTTTCCTCCCATTTTGCTTCGCTTTTCACCTACCGACGAAAAGTTAAACACGAGCCATCACCTTTTGGTCGACTTTTCTCCAGTCCGAAATCACCAAATGCCCGCCGTGCCTGCTCGACACCAAATGGTCATGAATCGTCCCCAACCACCCGTCCCGATCGAACGCCTCCGCGAACGCAAAGTAGAACCTCTGCACGAGCAGGCTCACGACCATCCGCATCGCCATGCGCGCGAGCTGCCGCCCGACGCAGTTCGCGGGCCCGTACGAGAACGGGACGAACGCGCGCCGTCCTGAGCGGAGAGCCAGCGCGAGGGGAGGAACGCGTCGGGTGCGGGAGAGAAGAAGCGCGGGCCGCGGTGGAGGATGTAGGGCAGGACGTAGACTTGTGTCCGGGGCGGCACGTATCTGCGAACGAGCACCACGGTCAGTTGTGAAACTTTGAAAATCAAGAGCGCACCAGCGAACACGCACCTGTCTGCGATGGTTGCGTCCCGTGAATCGTAGGGAACCTGTCGCGGGCCATTCGTAGGAAGCGGCGGTGTGAGCCCGAGGGTCTCATTCCTACGTGTATCTCGTCGATAGTGCGCACAAATATTTGACCAGGCGCGTGCTCACAAGCACGCATTAATCCAACGTTTTCCCTATCCGATCACAATAATCCTATGCTGTCCCGCCTTACGCTCGTTCTTGAGGGATCCTTGCCGTCGCTCTACTGGCTTTGCGCGAAGTCGCCAACATGATGGAACTTGGCTGCTTCTGTACTCCGGCAGCAGACCTTCGCCTTCGCCTGCCGCGTACTTTCACTCAAGCTTCTCCGTGGTTTCGCCAGTTTGAAATCTTGTACGCTGAACGTTGCCAGAGCAGCCGAGTCGTCACGCCGCGTGCCGACACTAGACGTAGTCAATCGCAGGCTGGCAGAGGAGGCACAACGCGTCGGGGCCATGACTCGGAGTTGGCGACTTGGAATATGAATGATGCCCTTGCGGGAGAGACGAAAGCATGAGCGACCGTATCCGACAACTTGACGAGGACCATCGGGACATACGTGTGCAGGAGGCAGGCAGCGCTGGCGGCCCTGGCGCACGCTTGGTCGTAGAGAGTGATAGATTGCATCCTGTATGATCGCGACGAAACTGAGCCGTCTGGGGAGTCGACACTTGCCCGGATTCCGACAGCTCCTCCAAGCAGCTTGCTTCTCCACCGCAGCACCACGCCCCGGGCCGTCTGGCGAACGACCAACTCGAACTTACAGCAGAACGATACGCGCCGTGACTGGGAGTCCTCGCGTCCGTCACGGTGCACGAAGCGCGCTGCGCCGGGGGATGAAATTCGAACAGAGACTGGGGTCTAGCGCCGAGCGCCGCTTCTTCTTCACCCACAACCGCCACCCACCACCACCTTCCCCTCCACATCATCCCTCCCCATTCATCGCGTTATTGTTGGACACGCCATGACTAAGTTCGACGAGACGACTCTCCGCGAGCTCAGCTGGGATAACCTGAAGGCCGTCGCGAAGGTGAGCGTGAGCCGGGGGATGTGGTTAAGCACTGTGGCGGCTGACACCGTCGCGGTCGCGGTTCCCTCAGGAGAATGGCGTGCAGGTCAGGCAGAAACGAGAGAATATCACAGAGCAGCTGCTGAAGATCGGGAAGCCGAAGATCACCCAGCTGTGAGTGCCCATGCCTGTGCCTTTTATATTGTTGTGCGCCACGGTGGTTGGGCCGCTTCGGGGAATGGAGGTCTGACCATCCTGGCTTTAGCGCGAAGCTGCGGGGAGACAAGGGCGCGATCAAGATGGAGAAGATCCGCCGCAGGACGGTCGGGCACGTCAAGACGCCGCCACGGCCAACCAGGGCTGGGACGCGGAGGGCCCGCGCGTCGGCGTCGCGGCAGGCGCCTGAGCCCGCTCAGCCTCAACCACGACCTGAGGTCGTCGTCGAGGCTCCCACGCCAGCCGCGACCTCGTCAGAGGGACAGGCCGAGTCCAAGCCCGAGGAGGAGCTCCGCCCCCTAGAAAGGGCACGGGCACGGTACCTCTTGGAGAAGGCGGAGAGGGAGAGGCGCGCGAAGGAAGAAGTGGCCCTCGCCGAGGCCCAGCCACCCAGTGTTACAGCTCCAGAGGAGACCGTTGCAGGTGAGTCCCCCGTTTCCGTCCCGGGGGGCGTCGACCATCCAATGGTAACATCTGTCGTACCCTTAGTCGTCCCGCCCGAGGGCGAGCCGCCGCGGTCCGAACGGCGGGTGCTGTTCCCGATGGGGGTGCACGGTAAGTGTTTGGCTGAGGAGGGATGCGGGGGGGAGATCTAACTCCGTTTGCTTTAGTGCCGTTCGAGCCGTTCAAGGCGAGATGCACTCCAGGCCTCCGCAGGGAGGACATGCCGGACGAGTGGAGGGTCGGGCTCCTCTCCCCGGACCCGAGCAACCCGCGGCCGGTGTTCAGTCCCCCAACTAAGCCACGCGACGAGCCGGAGAAGGGGAAGCAGTCGGGTCTGCCCCTCGCTCCCGCGCCTCAGGGAAAGCAGGTCGAGCGTGCGCCGTTGGTGGAAGAGCAAGAGCAGGTCGACGACGTGGATACGGACACGGAGTTGGCGGAGGAAGAGGAAGTGTTCCAGATGACGTCGATGAACAACATACACGTCGAGCTGCCAGAGGACAAGGCTCCGGTTCAGTACGTTCATCATCCTCTGGCATAAACTTTAACAGACTTACTTTCCTCCCACAGTGTTGACGAAGGGGAGAAGTCTGTCTGCGAGAGGAAGAGAAAAGCGGAGGAGGACAAAGGGGGAGAGGAGAACGATGAAGAGAAGACCATGGCCACCCTGGAGCACTCCCCCAAGAAGCGTCGCCGAACGAGCTTCCGAGGGTGGCTCCTTAGCAAGGCTTTCTAGTCACGAGGTTGACATACCTACAGGTGTCTTGTATTTCTTGATGCTTCTTGCAGTCAGATGGGACTCTCAAATTGGGCTTGTATGTGATTCATATCTGCTTTTGTATTTATACCGAACAGGCGTTCTCAAGAAGGTCGACCACCACATCGCGGCTTGACAGCGATGCCTGCAATATTCACCATTATTTCTTGCCTGAGGACGGCATAGGCGTCAAATAAACATACCTTGCGTGCCTTGGCGCGATATACCCTCGATCACCGGGAAGACCTAGAAGCAGCATCCTAGATCTCTAACCGGTGGGTGTTCGTGAAAGTTGAACGAGGCTATTTAATAGGGCTGCTCGATTCTTCCAGGTCAGTTCACTTTGCAAGCCTTTGCTCGCCGTCCGCCACAAAGATGGGCTAGCCGAGCGGAGCCGTTGACAAGTGTGATTCCGCGCTTATCCAGGCCCTTCGAGCACGAAATCGCATCCCCCGCATCTTCAGTGCCCAGCATAAGGTATATCTTTGGAAAGCCATGGTATTCTGCTCTATATGTGTGGATTATGGCCAGGATGCGGCGGGAAGGGGAGCGGTCATTGCGGCGGGAAAAGAGCTTGGTAGACGCATTCTGACCGGTGGACGTCAGCGAGGGCATCGCCACCTTCACTCGGCTACGAGCAGGTCGAGGAAGAGTTGTGGGCGAAGTGAACTGACCTGGAATGAGCAGCCCTATTGTGACTGAAATGTTTGACTAGGTACTCTCGCAAATACGAAGTGATGGAAGAAACAACACCGTCGACGGAAGGTACAGCAATGCAATCGTGAGGTCATAACGCATCGTCATGATGGGTATCAAAGCTAGACAAATTGGTCAGTTACTAGCAAACATGGAGAACCGCATACAGCGCACCTTATGAACAGACTTCTTAGGCCTTCACCTCTACTTTCACCTCTTCAACACGACGATGGGGGTGGTGGTGACGGTGGTGGTGGTGGTGGTGGCGGCGTTCCCTCCTCCCCACTCCACAGCACTCGCATACGACGATGGACATGAGAATCATTCCCACGAAACTGAGGACGACGCCCGCGAGCACCATCCACAGCCCTGCGCCCCAGTTCAATGTGTAGTTGAACTCCGTCAACGATCCAATCTTGTTCTTCCCGACGAGAATGAGCGCAAGGTCGATCCCGAATACGACCGCGCCGATCAGGACGGTGAGGATGGACGTGACGAGGGAGATGATGCACATGGTGTGGGACTCGAGGAAGAGCGACGTGAACTCGACTATGAACGCGAGTCCGGCCGCAACGAGGTGGAGGATGAGCAGCACAGTGAGCCCGCTGGCGACGTCGTCGACGATTGCGGGGAACCCGGTGAGGTTCGCGATCTCATCCGGGATGGTGTAGCCGAGCATGGGCCCGATGCAGCGGACGGTGTTGAGCTGGCTGTATGCGCATACGCCCCAGACGCCGAAATGGAGGTCGGTCGCGATGGAGGTGACGGGCTGGTCTGGGTCGGTCGCGAACTGGATGCGGAAGATGTATATGGGCTTGATGATCGTCACTGAGAGGCCGACGAGGAGGAAGAGGAGGAAGGACGCGAGGAAAATGGCGCACGTTGTGAGGGAGATTCGCAGGTGCCGGGCGAGGGGGCGTGGGCGCCGCCGCGGCTTCGTTCTGCGTCGGCCGATACATTGCAAGCAGGCCATGGTGCGCGCGACTGCTCGACGAGGACGACCGGGGTGAAGGGCGGGACGAGGGGGAGGCTCTGGGGGACCAGTTGGCGGGAAGCAAGAAGCTCAAGTGACCTAGAGTGCGACGCTCGGCTCCTGAGCCAGTCCAAGAACCCCAGAAGAACCGCCGCCGCTGTCGAGCGCGGCGACAAACTTAGCCCCTGCCAATGACTTCATGCTCACACACGTTCTTGGGGCTAGACGAGATGCCGGGCTTGGGTTCGAGCAATGGTACTTAGTAGGAGGGCACAAGGTATACGTACAGTAACAAGGTTGGATCGTTGACGTCGTCTCCGGATAAGTATGCTTATGCATCTCCGCGCTATCACACCTGCGGCCTCCGTCGCCAACATACAACACCGCCCTCATCTGGTAACTCACGACGACCAGGACCATCTCCTCACCGCATTCAGGCTTCGAGTCAAGCGATCGTCCAAGCCAAGCCCAACTTATGGAAGGCTGTGGTGAGTGTCACTTGATCTGTCATTCCACCTCGGACTCGATGTGATTAACCCGCAGCGCCGTTCCTGTTATGTTGCCTGTTCAAGCGTAGTCCATGTCTGCTGCCACAATGTGCGTTGTTGGTCGCACAGATCGCTTGAATCGTCGATGGCACTCATAACCCGCGACATCCAGGTCTTCGGCCAAGTCGCGAGACTCGACCCCCAACCGGAACGGCCCCATGATGAACTCGCTCACCCGCAAGACCGGGCTCACGCTGGGGCCCATCATCTTCGAGACACTCCTCAAGCACTACTTCGACCGCATTGCGAAGGACCACGAGTCGGAGGAGTCGACGAGGTTGAGGCGGGAGGAGCTCTTGTACGATGAGGCGTTCAATATCGTCAAGGTGCGCGTATATGCTATCCTCCTTGTCCCACAAGGCGTGCGTTTGGTTCTGTGCATGCTTCCGAGACGAACCTGCTGTACGCGCGACGCTATCTTCCCAGACCAAGGCCTCCCCTCCGCCACGTTCCCACAGAGAAGAGATCGCATGTGTCATCACCAAGAAGGTCCTACATGAAGAAGGGCTTGTCTTGGGCCGAACCTCGTATATGTTCGTGACGGGGGGGGGGCGAACGTGAAGAGAGGGAACGTGCACAAGGCGAAGTGTGTATAGATGGACGGGTGAGCCCGAGCTCCCTCCATCGACGTCTGAGCATCGCGACAGATGGCAATACGCGCGCATGCATATAGCTAGCTACAAAGCTCGCGCGTTGACGCGCTGCATCGCCATCGTGAACGAGAGTGCTAACGAATAGGCGAGAGAAGTCCCCTATAGAGCGCAGAAACCTAGGCGTCGCGAAGATATCATTGAAAGCGTCGGGTCGCATGCGGTATATCTCACCTAAGATGAAGGAGAGGACCCGACCGCTGCCTTCCCGTGTATTGCTTTCCTGAGCATGGTCCTAATACGGCTGGACGTGCGGGAGGACCGACCTAGTAACTATGAAATAGAGTCGAAGAGTACAAAACTAACACATTTGTTTCAGTCGTTTATGGAAGCGGCGACCAAGTAAGCGGATTTGCTTTTAATCCGATGCCATTCACCAATATCCGATCAGACACACCGTAGAGGAGCTGCAGGCCTTCTCCAACACGCGCACCCCAAGTCCGCCATGGGTACATGTCGTCCGCCTTCTCGTCCCCATGTCATGTTGCGACGAGGCTGCCACGCATCTCATTAAAGCGTTGGGCGGAGAGGAGATCACGAAGCGCGTCGTCGGCGGCACGAAGTGGTGGCAGGTGCGAGGCGTCAAAGGGTATGTATCTTCGCAATTATCTGGCGAGTAGACTTGAACCGTGCGGGACAGCGTGGATGCGGAGTGGATTGTGGCGAAGAAGGATTATCAGGAGGCCAAGCGGAAGCAGAAGGCGCGGAAGATGTCGATGGACGCCTCGTCACCGGGACCTCAAGACGGCGAGAATCCAAACCAGGAGATCCCTCCGAGCTATCAGCCTGAGATGGACGAGATGCGCTGTATCTTGTATGCCCACGGCGGTACGTCGAGATACCCGATGGTTCGCCGTATCTTACCAACTCTTATTAGGTGGCTACTACTTTGGTAGCTTCGATCAGGAGAGGTCCGTTTCATTCCGGAAACACATCATCGTCTGTGCTGACTTAATGTTAGATATTCAATCCAACGACTTGCACGAAAGATCAATGGTCGGGTTTTCAGTGAGTGGACTTTGTGCAAGGAGTCATGTTTGTGCATTCAACGCCCATATAGCCATGAACTACCGTCTCGCACCCCAATACCCCTTCCCATGCGCCATCCAAGATTTCATCGCATCATGTACGTAAGAACAGGTCTGTTTACCTGCCATTCTCTAAGTTTCCTACAGATCTGTACCTCATACAGCCTCCACCCGGTGCGCTACATACCCCTGTCTCTCCATCCAACGTTGTCTTCGCTGGCGACTCTGCTGGAGGGGGCCTGTGCATCGCAGGACTCCAGGTTGTGCGCGACGCTGGCTTGCCCCTGCCAGGGGCCGCCGTCCTAATCTCGCCCTGGTGTGACCTGACGCATTCCTTCCCTAGTGTTCACTTGAACACGGCGACGGTGGGTTTCCCGGACGTCGCAGTCTAAGATTGCACCTCACTTATCCGACACTGACTCTTGTCGCACAGGACATCATCCCGCAATTTGGTCTGTCCTTCCACAAGCCGAGCACATTGTGGCCGCCTCCCCCGGACCACGTTACCAAACGCGTGCACCAAGGTCTTCGCGAGCGCGTGCGCCAAGCCGTTCGCTTCAAGGGCAAGGACAAAGGTACAGGTGTCCCCGTCCCCGATCCGGTCCTTGACCCCGAGCAACCGGCCGACCTCCCGTCCCGTCCCGCCACGCCTGACTATAACATTAGCGACCCCACCAGCGGGCGCACCCTTCATCTCGGCGCGGCCAAAACCATCCAATCGCCCGTCTTGCCCGGGATGGTCAAGAGCCAGCGGCTGGAGCTGACGACATGCCGGGGCGAGACGCTCGCAATCGAGGGGCAGGTGCACATGTACGCGCCGAATTTCTTGCTTGCGCACCCGCTCGTAAGCCCGGTCGTGTCGTACCTGGGCGGCCTGCCGCCTTTGCTCGTGATTGCGAGCGATAAGGAGGTGTTGAGGGATGAGATTATTTATTTGTGAGTCTTGCAGAATGCAGCTTGTGGTTGTGGTGCTGATGGGCTTTGGGCTATGTAGCGCGCACAAGGCTGCAAACCCGGAGAAGTACCCTATCAAGCCCGAATCCAAGCTGTTGTACCCTCCGCTGGAGGGGATCGAAGAGCGATATGGCCCGACGAAAGTCCACTTACAAGTTTACGATGGTGCGTACCTCACCCTCGGTAGCTCTCCAGCCTTCACTTTCTCACTCCATCCTCCTTCCCGTGCAGACTGCGCGCATACGCTTCCGATCCTGTTCGCGTTCACAACTCCGGGCAAGTTCTGCTTCCGCGCGATGGCAACGTTCGTCAAGTACGTTACGGGCATGCTCCCCAAGCCCCGTGCCGAGATGCCGAGGATCCTGGAGAACGAGGATAACAAGGAGATGCGCGTGACCCAGTCGCCCGCGAGCACGCAGATGGACCTCCTCAACTTGAATGGCGGCCCTCCGCGCATGGCGACCTCGCGATCTGAACCACTCATGAACACGAAAAGGAGCATACAGACCGTTTCTGCCACCCCGGTGGATAACCCGAGCTCTCCCGCTGCTGGCGTTTCGTCGTCGAGCACCTCGGGCGTCCCCCCAGTCTCAGTCTCTTCGACTTCCACGCCGGGAAAGACGCGCCGCGCACTGAGCGCGAGCGTAACCCGCGCGAGCAGTTTCCTGCGCCGTCGGCATGCGGCTTCCGAATCTGAGGTTTCCCCCGTACCGGGCACGCCGCCTCCCCGATCGCGCGGACAAGACTCGTCAGGGTCGTCGGACGTGGCTGGCCCGCGCTGGCAGTACCACAAGTCGACTGCGGACCCGCAGCTTCGCCATGCTGGCGAGCAGGAGGTGTACGACAACGGGCTCGTAAGTTTTTCCATCATCCCCATCTTCCCATCTTATGCGTTTCCAAGAATGGGTTGCTAACTTCGCATTCATCATGTCGCGAACCACACAGGACGCGATGATCCGCGAGCGCGTTTCGACGCACGGCGTGCTCCGCCCCCTGGAGCCTGAGCCCGAGCTGAGCGCGTTTCGGCTCCCGCCCGAGCTCATTGGCGAGATCTCGGAGCTCACGGTGCGGCGGTACATGGACGGGACGGCCAAGTTTGGGAAGAAGTTTAGCAAGACGTCGCAGGCGATCGAGAAGGCGCGGGAGCGGAACCTCGAGTGCGCGAAGCAGGACACAATGCGGAACATGGTGCAGCTGCAGACGTTCCTGGAGCATGAGCACGACGAGCACGGGAAGGGCAAGCAGCGTGGGATCGGGGAGGCCGAGGCCGGGGCGACGGTGAAGGCGGGCCTGGCGGCGTCCGGCAGCTGGCAATGGGCGTGGGCGCTGGACGTGGACGAAAACCCGCCGCCGAGCAGCATCGTGTCGAGGCGGGACACGGAGGAGGCGCGGAGGTTGGCGAAGATCGCGGACCAGGCGGTGTTCTCGGAGGACCAGGCGATCAGCGGGAACAACCTCTGGCAGCTCATCGTCAACTTCCTCACTGTCACGCCTGACCGCGATGCGCACAAGCATCATGGGCACCACCAGCACCAGCATGCGGCGTCGGAGAAGAGCAAGCAGAAGCCGGAAGGGGACGGCGCGCCGGTTCGCGTGGCCGGAACTGGAGAGCCGAGTGAGAAGCCTGCCTCTGTTGGAGCTAAAGTTGCAGAGAAGCCCGAGACGATGTCGAGGCGAGAGAAAATTGTGTCGAAGTTTGCATGGTTGGTTGCTGAGAACAGGAAGTCGCGAGGTGCAGCCGCGACTGCTCCCAACGAACAATAATCTCTACCCCCTGATCTATAAATGCCTTCATTTGAGTTTCAGCCTCTTTGCATCCGCATCTCCTATATGATAGTCTCTTGATTGTGAGTACCTCGTTTCATTAAGACGTTTTAAGCTGACTTCGACGGTCTTGGCCAGCAGATGGATCAATTCGCTGCCCACCTCTAGATATATACTCTAGACTGCTCGTCGTTCGGTATTGTACACACTGTGAACTAATGATATACGTAGCAGGCTGTTCGACATCTGTCACCAAAACGGCTGCTGTTTACACAGGGTCGAGGCATTTTTGCGGAGACGTTTCGCCCCAACGCACAGGTCTTGCAATTTGTCAAGAGCCTGACATTCGAATTTCGCGAACTGTGGTAATACATTTTGGACAACATTTTCCTTTTGGCCATTGGTAGTACGTTTGTAAATTGTAGCGCTTCCCCTGCAGCCTTACACATTCCAGGGAGTCGATCGCTCTATTTTGTCAACATCCGGTCCATTACGACGACCCCTCTCCTTAACGACGTCATACCCCCGTCGTCAGCGCATTATGGAGCGCGGGGCCCTTATATATGCACCATTTTGGCGGCGGCTCGTGTCCACTGAACACAACTCTTACCACCATGAGTGACACTTGCACCTGCCAGACCGACTGCGCGTAAGTCTTCACACAACGATGGGTGTTCTTCGTTGTTTTCGGGGCTGACGAACTGCGAACAGGGCTTGCGGACCGAGGGGCACTGGGTGTACTTGTGCCCAGGGGAAGTGCAACTGCAAGGACTGCCCGAACAACCCGACGCGTACGCAGAAGCGCACGGTGAGTGTTGCCTGCGTTGCTGCTGCACTTCGGGTATTGATGCAGTTGCGTTGTAGTGTGGCTGCGATCACTCAAAGTCGGCCGAGTGTGCTTGCACCAGGGAGGGAGGCCAATGCACTTGCGAGCAGTAAATGCGGAGGTTGAATGTTGAATGCTGAAGTGTCGGAACGAAAAGAGTCGAGCAATATGTTGTAGCGGTGCATCATATTTATCGAGAACATTGTCGCTCGAATCGTAATTGCGTCCCTGGCCTGCATCGAGACCGCCCAAGGTGAAAGTAAAGGCGAGGTATTTTGACATATACCTCAGCCTGACCTACGGCAACACAAGCACATACGCATCACTAGCCCTTCCCATCCTAGCCGTCGACACTGGCACCTCACCCTCCTCTTGCCGCGACTCCCACCTTACATCAATGATCCCCACCTCGTCTCCCTCCGGCTGGCCCTGCTCGCTTTGCTGCTGTGCGATCTGCACCGCGCTCCTCCTGTCGAGCACCTTGATGTTCGGCACTCTCACAAGCCCGCATTCAATCGGGATGAGATTCCACGTCACGCTCTCCTCCGCTCCTGGCAGTAGGATGGGCATGCGCCCGTGCCGGAGGCCAGCGACGACGAACGCTTCGGATCCCTCCGGCTCGAGCTGCACGGTGACGTTCGCAGAGCGCGTCGGGTGGCGGTTGCGGATAGTCAGGCGGAGCGGGATGGCTGTGTGCAGGCGCGCGGTTGTCGGGGCGTCGAGGAGCGCGACGAGGCCGTCTGAGGGTGGGCGGAGGGGTGGGAGGGAGAATGACGTCATTGCTTGGGCGCCGTGGCCGCCATCGGGGAGGACTCTGGATCACGATGTGTGAGGAGTGGGTGACGATGCGGATTCGTGTGCGCGTACCTTCGCCATCGAACCTCATATTCCCCAGGACCGGGGATTGGTTGGTCTGGGTCTTCCTCGTCAGGCACTACGCTTATCCTACAACGATCGCACAGTTCGTCTCCCGAGAGCCACTCTGGAGGACATGTGCGTTAGTACTGCAAGATGGTCAGGAAATCTCGCATACCTCCACTGAAGTCCTCCTCGTCAACGGAACAATCCACAACGGAAGCAAAATTGTTATCCTGTATGTTTAAAGCACGTTCAGCGCCGCTCACCCATACCACTACATGCTCGCACTGACCTTCCGTTGCAACATCATACTGTCAATGACGATCCCGGATGGCGCAGCAACAGTCAACGTGCTTGTAACGACTGCCTCCACCGCGCTCGCCTCGTCTCTCTTCCCACCGCCAAACGTCTCCAAGTCCGCCAGCCCAGGCTGGGGCCTTGTCGGCCGCCTGTACGTCGCCGTGTGTGCGACCTTGAACGGCTGTATAGCCGTAATGGCAATCGTGCGCAACGTCTCCGTCCGGTCGACGAGCGGCGCCGTCGGGGATGTTGGGGATGTTGGAGAAGCCGGCGTGGTCGTAGGTGCAGCTGTCGATGGGGCATGGGCCTCGGACTGGACGGATATATCGATGACGCGTTCGTTGGCATCGCCGAGGTTGGTAAGGTAGAGCTTCTTGAGAACGCTGACACCTGGGGCGAGGGTGCCGCAGGCGACACCCTTGATGAGACTTGACGAGCGCTGGTCGTCCATCGCGATGTAGTTGACTTAGACACGTACGTACCTCAGTTCACTCCGTAGTCAGACCAAAATGGGGCGATGAGACGCACCTGCTTCATCAATCTCGGTGGGCTGCAACAAAACGTCCACGACGATGTCGAGCTCCTTATCGTCGTTATTCGTCACGTTGATCTCGATAGGGAACTTCTCGCCGATGTAAGCAGGCCCGTTGTGTGAGAGCAACACCTGTACGCGGTGACTGCTGTAGTGCACACGGACACCAGTGTGGTCTTCTCTTCGCATAGGCACATATTGCGGAGGGTCGACAGAGCATAACCACTTGGGGGCAGTCAAGGTGCGATCCGGGCGGGAGGCTTCCGGGAGAATGGGCACCTCGATCCACCAGCTGCGTTCCCTGATGGTCAGGACGAGCTTCGCCACCGAAACATGCATGGGCAGGTCCGAAGACACGCTTCCAGTAAAGACGATTGTCGAAGCCGGGCCCCACCGCAACACGCCCTCGATCTCTCTCGGCTCTGCGGCTGCAGGGGAGACGGCGATATCGCCCAGATCAAACCGCTGCAATGATGGAACCTCGGCATCCGGGTCTGTTTGTACATGCTTAACGACCACGGCCGGGATATCTCCGTGAAAGTGGACGGCGAGGGAGGTGAACGGGATCGAGGAGAGAGATACGTGTGGGAGGGACGAAATGAGTATCTGGAACGGGGCGAGCACCCCGACGTCCACCTCGGGCTCCCAGAACACAACTGAAGCCTTCACTGCATGCGCACAATCAGCGTCCAAAAGTGGTGTCAAAGCGGAACAACGCGTACGGGGGGGTCTAGACTCGGACAGATCAACGACGAGTGGCTCGTCCGTCGCGGAGGGGACAGTGCTCTGCAGGACAGCAAGCAGGTCGTCCTGGAGTGCGTCGGCGTCTTCTGCGGATGCGGATGCGCCGTAGCCGAGCATCTCCACGAGCAGCCGGACGCTCAGGTCGACGTACCCAAGCTGCTGTGCGCATTTGTACCATTGCGATAGAAGTGGGTGTAGAAGCGACTCCCAGCTCTCTCGGCGGTACGTCCGAGCAATGCGCTCAAAGAAACTGCATGGGCAAATGAATCAACCCTATGCAAATAGGGTAGCGGGGGAGCGATTGGGACATACCGAACGGCCATGTCGAACTTGCCCGAGTCGTAGTAGGTCTGGGCAATGCGATACGCGATCCAGAGGGTGAGCCTGCCAGGGTTGTTGTTCTGTTGAGGGCTCCACTTCTTGAACAACTCATATGCACGCGTGTACAGCTGCAACAAGAAAACATCAGGCGCGTGTGTCATGGAGCGAATAGGAGGGACGCGAACCTCGAGTACGATCGTCAGATGGTCCACCTTTTTCTCATTCACGAACCCAGGCGAGCTCGTTTGCTGGCCCTCAGCGTCCTCCTGCGCGGACAGGAACCGCTCCCGCCGTCGCTCAGTGCAGCGCGCGGCCATGTAGTGATAGAACCCGGGATGTTGGAGCGCTTGGTTTGGGTTGAGACCCAGCACGCGCATCGCGTCCAGCCCGACCTGCGACGCCTCGAGCGCCTGGGCGGCCACGGCTGCTGCTGAGGGTCCTTGGGGCGGGTAGGCAGAAAGGATCTTCAGCGTCGTGCGCGTGCCTTGTTCGAGGAGCTCGGCAAAGACTCGGTGTCTGCGCCATAGAGAAGTGAGAAGGTTGCGAGGTAAGGTACAAGTTCAGGAAAGCGACTTACTGCCGCGCGAGCCAGGACCAGAACTCGAACGTCTCCTCGCCGATACCCCACCCGCGCGAGAAGTCGGCGAATTTGCGCATGTGGCTGTTCTGGTTAGACAGCGCGAGAGCGTGCTCGTTGTTGTAAAGGTATAATTTGACAATCTTGCGTGAGCGCAGATGCAGCCAACGTCAGCGTCCAGCCTTATACAGTCGATAAGGAGACGGACCTTTACGTTGATGCAGTCGGCGAGCACCTTCGCTTCGGCCCACCGCTTCGTGCGTGGAGGGAGGATGGCAGTTGAGCCGAACATTATGAGGAGCGTCGAGTACGCGTCTTGGTAGTGTCTGCGCGGGGTCAAATGAAGGGCTCGATCGGCAAAATGCGCGAGAGCACGTACTTGAGCGCAACCTGGTCCTCCCCACGGAACTCTGCGAAGCACGCCATCTTGTACTCGTACCGCACTGTCCACCCCTCAGGGCGGAGTGGGCGCGCAATACCGGTGCTCACGAGCGGGGTGATGGGGATCTGGTATGAGCTTGCCTGCGAGTGGCGATTCCGTTTCCGGCGGACGCGCTTGGAGTGGTTGGTGTAGTACTCGAGCGCGGGCTCGTACAGCGCCTCTTGCAAACTGCGTGTTGCCAATTCACATTCTACGGATGGGGAAAACAACGATCGTAAACACGCACCTTCGCACAAAATCCCCAATCTCCGCCTGTGAGACTGGACTCAGGACGAACAGCGCTGCACGAGGGTCCAGACCGCTTTGCCTTCGGATGAAAGTGAGCCGCGCATCCAGTGTCGGGTCGTCTGCTCAAGTCAGTTACGATGTCTTTCGCACATGACCCGAGTCGATAGGAGTGCTCAATTCCTTTGGACTTTCTATGCCCTGTTTCTACAGCCGATGCCCGGCGCTGAGCGCGCGGGAAGCCCCCTGCATGTCTATGCCAAATTCGCTAGACGTATCGAACGTCCACGTCCAGATGAATTAAGCACCCCTAGTAGTGGGAGTACTCACCTAGCATCCGCCTACTCGCCATGAGCACTGCTGTGAGCTTGATGTTGCGCTCGTTCGTGCTCTTCTTGCGTTGCGCGATCTCCGCCGCGAGTTCCGTGTCCCGCTTCCGCTCCTCGGCCTCCCGCTCCTTCGGATCCTGCTCCTGCCCCGACGGAGGTAGGGGCGATTCGTATATGCGCATGAATACCACAAAGACGGACGGCACGAGCGTTGTATGCTTCCTAATCCATATGGGCGCGATCAGGCCGTCTGGATACAGCGGAGACGACTGCGTAAGCGGGGACAACGGAGAGTGCGACGAGCTGTACTGAGGCTCTTCTGGGCGGAGCATCTTGCGTGGGGGGAATGGCGCGTCCTGCGGTGCTGTTTACTATGACCATTCGGACCTCCTCGCCCGCACACAAACACGGGACGCACCTTGTCGACGAGAACGACCTGGAAGGTCTTGGCCTTCTCCGGCTGCCAAATCGCCACCTTCCGTTGCGCGAGGAGCGCGTCGCGCAGGCGCATGGCGAGGGTGTAGAATGCATCTTGACGGGGCTGGGTGGGAGCGTTTGTGGGGGAGTCTGCTGCTCCGCTCGCGGGGATTGTGGGTTGTGGGGGCCGTGCGTCGAGGCCGGCGACGAACATGACGGGCGCGAGCTGCACAAGCAGCTCGGGTGGGTAGGAGTTCATGTTGGGATGAGGGCGTCGAGATGAGGACCAGGTCAAGTTTGTCTCCCCAAGGCAGTAAGAGACACTTTATTCTGATCATGAAAATAACAATACCCAGGCCGTCAAGTCCCGTTTAGCTCAGTTGGTAGAGCGCGTCACTAGTAATGACGAGGTCAGTCGTTCGAGTCGGCTAATGGGAATTAGAGGCCCTTTGCTGTCCCCTTTACTTTATTGAACGATCCATTGATTTCGTGATCAATAGCTTGTTGCTCCAGTTCTTGAGGAATCAGAGCTTGACCGATGAAGCGCTGACCTATTGTGCAGACGCTACGATCCGCTTAGAGGTTTGGGCCCCCATCTGGCCCCCATTCAATAGGTTTGCAAGGTATGTAAAGGTCCATCCGTACCGTACGTGGTCTACTTCTTCGTGCGGGGTTCAAGTTGAATGTGTGTCCGACTTTTCCGTCAGTTCTTGCCAACTGTGTACAGATTTGGTACAGATAGCAAACATTGCTCTTCAAGTCAGATTTTTCCAGTCACGCTGCACGAACAGACGGCAAGTCGTCCTCCCCCTTCCGCCACATCAGTAGATTGATATCATTATAACTTGCTAGCCTCCGATTCTATGCTGAAGTAATGAGTTCACTGGAGTTTCACAGGTGTTGACTGTGCTGGCATGAGCAGATCCATCACCATCCAGGCATGTAACTTGAAAGTGATTTCAAATGTTCTGCGCTATTTAGCAGCTTCCTCGTCCTCGCGCTGGCGAGGCCGCGTGGCAGGAAGTTCTGCCAGGCTTACCCTTACATCTCAAGGGCCATATATCTTCGCATTGCAGTCAGTGCAGGTTCAGCCGAGGTTCAATTGCCACTGCAATTCGGTCATCCTGCCAACTCGACGGTCACACGATGGAGAGGTCGCAAACAATGAAACGCCGGAAACATCCGGCGTACAGTCACAAACGGGCTTCTCTTGACTGAACGCCGTCATGGCAGCAGTGCAGTGTGGATGCAGAGTACTTGGCTGTGCCGGCATGACGATAAAACAAATCTGATCACACGGCGGGGGCCTTGGGCCTAGTTTGCCTGGGGTATAAAGTATGCGAGCCGTGCATGATGAGGAGTACTTGCGCAACGGACAGCGAGAACGACAATCGCCCGCCGCCCACAATTGCCTCACTCACTGCCTCCTCCCGTCTCCACTCTCCGTGATCACCATGAAGGCCGTCATCGCTCTCGTTGCTCCTGTGCTCGCCGCTGCGTCGTTCGTCGTCGCCGATGTCATCCCTGAGGGCTCCGCAGCCCACTTCTTCTCCTCGCAGAGTACGTCCCGCCAATATGCGTCCCCCCTACTACATACACATGCTCAGACATCCCTCCCGCAGATTCCTCCCTCGTCTTCGGGCCCCAGTCCAGCGCGGCCAAGGCGGACCTCGTCGCGCAGCTCCCGGGTGACGGCTCCTCGAACGACCCGACGGCCATGTTCGCGACGTTCGGGACCGGGGTGCCCGGCCAGATCGTGTTCGGGGACTGGTGCATCACTGCGAATGGCGTGGTGCCCAGCACTGCGAACCAGACGCTGTACATTGACGACTGCTCGGACGACCCGAAGCAGATCTGGACGGTGAATGCGGACCCGGCGACGATTTCGAATGCGGATGGGAACTGCCTTACGCTTGGCAGGGCTGCGCACAATGTCCCTGTGAGTGCCTTAAGTCCTAAGGACGAGGGGGCGAGGATGCTGATGTCGACCTGATGCTCTGTTGCATAGATCTCCTTGTCGGCATGCACAGATGTGCTTCAGCACCTCCAGCTGTGGAACCCTATCGTCGTTTAGGCTGTAAAGCAGGCCATCGTCCGATTACGAACTTCAACAGCCATATCCTTATAATCCACCGAAACCAATTGCCAACGTACGCATGTATCCTTGTCTAGGAACCTTGTGTTGCATCGGTTCCCCATTGAGAAGCCAATTGGCTTTAGGGCAGTCGTCATTGGGGAAGGTCCGCGCGGCAGCACATCGGCGTGCCACCGCGGGTCCGCCGAATGAACCTGGACTAGATGTAGGATTCAAACCCAAATTAGTCCAATACTCAGCGCTACAGAGGCATAAGTTATAATGCGATGACACATACTTACCATGTGTGGTCCCGGTAGTATCGGGCCCAAACCAACTGGGAGGAGCTGAAGGTGTCAAATCGAGGAGGATGAGAATCCTCCATCGCGTCAGCGCGGGATCCCGTTCATCGGACGTCAGCGAGGATGTCAAGGTCTATATCTTTCTCGTCCAGCTCCAGCTTCTCCGTCCACGTCTTCTTTGACCGACTTGGACTGCGCACGCCGGGGTTCCGAGCGGTCTTCCTCTGGGCCCGACGCGCCTGGGTTTCCTGGATGCGAGCGAAAGTACAGTCGAAGAAGTAGTGCCCCTTGAACCACGAGGGAAGTTGAGAGAGTAATAGAGTACCTTTACGTCTTCCTCCTATTCGGGAGGCGATGGTGACCTGTAGAACGGGTCTGGGGTAGTCTGAAGGAAGAAGGTGAAATCTAAATGGTTAGGCGCTTAACACTGTAGATGGTGAGTGCTCGGCGGACAACGGCGCACTCTCCGTAACGGGCAATGCGCATTTGGCTGGCCATGGGCTCTCGAGAAATACCCTGTCCTTGTGGTCAAGACCCGGGGAGGATGTTTTGCGGGGGGCGGCCATAAGAACCTGAGGGTGGTGTTCGGCCCGCCGGTGATGTTCCCGGTAGCACGCCCTCTACCGTGGAGCTGCAAGTTAATGGTCCCATATGGCACGACCGGAAGCTTCGCGCGGCCCTGCCATGGCGCCTTCCGTGGATGCCAGGAATATACCGCCGAAGTAGTCGTGCAGGAACCGGCCGCCCATGGTGTGGTCGTCGCCGAGATTGTGCGGCCTGGCCACTGGCCAGACTCTCAGGCAATTTGGCGCCCATGACATAAGAGCACTGCCACTGACTAATTTCTGAAGTTCGAGTTCGGGCTTCGTTTGACCGATGCTACAGTACATCACGAAAGACACAGAACGTGGTTCAAGACGGGGCCCCGGGGGAATATTAGAGTAGAAAGACAGTTGAGAGAGGCTCTCGAGGAAAGGATCCAGATAGCAGGAGCAGGAGGTTCGAACAAGGGAGAGCGTTGTGACACCTCACACACGCTCACACACGCGAGGCGGGCACGGCGGTGTTACGGGCGCTCAACAAGTTGAACTTGTCCCCCAACCACCAGATCCCCCCGGCCGCCATTGTACTCCCGTCTGGGTTTCAATTCTGGACTCCTTCCTATTGAAGACCTCCATTATCTTTTTCCTTCTAGCACTCTCGAGGTAATCGCAATATAGAAGCTCTAACCGGTAAGTTCAGTCTACTCTTGAGTCGTCTTCGCTCTTCCTCCCGTGCCACCCCACTCTGAAACCACCCGCTCCCTCCTTGCTTTCCCCGTATCCCACGTCAATCTTGCCTCCTAATGTCTACCGCACCCATTAACCCTCCTAGTTCCCCCTCTAAGGCCCGTCGTTGCAATGTGGATGCGACTTCACTAAGCAGGATATTCGAATCGAACTCGAGTCCATCATGCACGGGAAGATCTCCGTCGTTCCACTTGCTCAACTACTGGATGACTTTCTCCCTCACAACTCGAAGACCTCCAAGGCCGTCCCCAACATCTTCAATGGTGTCACAAAGTTTGCCACAGAGAGGGCGATGTACGCGTGGATAGTGAGTTTGAGTGTTTACGCGGTGAAGGGCGAAGTGGCTCATAACAACCCCTCAGATCCCGCGACTTAACGAGTGTGGAGTGTTCAAGGGCATGAAGTTCGTCGCCACCCCGTACAAAGGGGACAGCGCCGATCCCTCGAACGAGGCCATCGATTGTGGTATGTATGACGCCAAATACGCTCCGAAACACGGTGCCACAGCCACTGGAGAAGAGTCCCGCTGTGTCGACTGGTCGCGGCTCGAGCTCGGCATCGAGTGCAAGCTTCACGCCGTCAACCAGGACCCAATCGACGAGCGCCAGCCCAACAACGAACCGGTGGCCGACGAACTGAGAAAGGTCCTCGGCCAACTGCTGGCATACGCCGAGCTCATCCAGAAGTACCAACAGCGCGAGTACCACTACGTCGTCCTCTTCCTCGGTCTATACGCTCGCGTTATCCGCTTCGATCGCTCCGGTGTAGTTGCCTCCGAGAAGATCAACTACCAGACCGACGGCCCTGCCCTCACCGACTTCTTGGCGCGCTACTGTCGGGCAGGTGCGGCAAAGCGCGGACACGACATGTCCGCCAAGCGCATCATCCCCGACAACGACCTCTATCAGGCGCTCATCACTCACGGTGAGGAGGCCGCAAAGCAGAAACCCGAGAGCCATGCCCAGCAACTCTTCAACAAATCGCTGGATCAGAAGTGGCCGTGGTGGACGCTCGGTTTCAGAGATGAAGAGTCAGGCAGAGAGGTCTCGTATGCGGTCGGGAAGCCCAACTTCTACGCAGGCGGTGTCGTCGGACGGGGGACCCGGGGTTACGTCGCAGTCGCCGTGAACGACGAGGGGGCTCCCTTCGGCCCATTCGTTTACCTCAAGGACGCTTGGCGCGTTGCACATGACGACATCCAGAAGGAGGGCTCTATTGTGAGGGCTCTCAACTGCGCGGACGTCCCTCATGTGCCAACCCTGCTCTTTCATGGCGACCTTAAGGGCCAGACCGCGCAGGCGTACGAGAAGTGGCCCTCTTACTTCCCTGGCCGTCCGCTCTCCGAGTGCGGCATGAAGCCACATCAACACTATCGTCTCGTCGTTGCAGAAGTGGGGAAGCCACTGTCGGAGTTCACGAATGGATGGGGACTCGTATGGGCCATCTGGTGCTGTATTGAAGGTGAGTTCCGCGATCCGCCCAACGGGATTCATGACGAGGACTCACGATCACTCACCTGTCGTACAGCTCACGAGGAGGCCTGCAAAGCCGGGTTCATTCATCGCGATATCAGCGCGGGCAACATCATCCTTTGGGAGAACGCAGACAACGACTGGGAGGGGCTCCTTACCGACTGGGAGTTGGCTAAGCCTTTCCCTGACAGTGCCCAACAAAACAGGCAGGTGGATCGTACAGTGAGTGTTCCGTTCAGAGTTTCACGTTCCACAGGACTAATGCAACGCTCGCTCTTAGGGAACGTGGCAGTTCATGTCCGCGCACACGCTCATGAACCACGCGCAACTCGTCGGCATCCCGGACGACCTGGAGTCCTTCTTCCACGTCCTCATCTACTTCGCCATCCGCTTCCTGCCCCACAACTGCCACAAGGACGCGGTCGGCCGTCTCCTGTACAACTACTTCGACGACTCCGCAGACGGCCTCCACGGAGACACCGTCGGCTTCACCAAGTTCTTCGCCATCAAGGAGGCGAAGATCCGCCTCACCATCGTCAACAGTGGCGGCGACGTCGCCGCCAGCGATCAGGACGACGAGCTCATGTTTTTCTACGTCGACAAGACAGGTGCCCAGCCCGACGAGGAGGCCCGGGATGAACAAGGGAAGGCGGGGGAGCAGCCTGGTCCGGCTGCTGCGGCAGACGAGCAGTCTCGCGAAGCGGAGGAGCGGCTTGGCAACCACCCCATCAACCTCGTCATCAAGGACGTCCTCAAGTGGCTGCAGGCATACTACGCCAAGGACGACAAATCGCGGGAGCTTAAGCCTGTGAAAGAGGTACAGGCATTCATCCCGAACCAGTCGTTCCGCAAGGCGCTGAAGAAACGCGGGAACAAGTCGACTGAGATGGCGCTGCCTCCAACTGCCAGCACCTCGTCCCCGGGCACAGCCGTCGCCGCGGGTGCGTCCGCTGCCATCGGCAAGGACGGCGTCCCTGATGCCGCCGCGATGTTGGAGACTCACGACGCCATGAGGGACGTGCTTCTCAAGTACCTCTCGCAGGAGAACTGGCCGTCCTGTGACAAAGGCGACGACATGAAGCCTGCCAAGGGCTACACCCCCTTCAAGCCCGTCCCGGCCCCCACTGCGACTGCGACCCGGACGTCCATGAAACGCGCCATGAACGGTGGCGAGACGTCGCGGTCCAAGAAGTCACGGAGCCATCCGCTCTGACGTTGCTTGTGCACATGCACCCTTTCCCTCCAGCTGCAGGCTCCTCGTTCTCCTTGATAGGATTCACCGTGATACTGCCTTGTCTCATGTTTCTCACCTTACACTCCTCGCGCCTCTCCCGATCGGTGTGCCTCGCGTCCGATGAGCAGGAAACCTTGCACTCGGCTGCCACAGTCGACCTCGCACGCGACCCCTCGAGTCTCAAGCTGTACCGGACAGCGCGTGTTACCATCGGCATTCGCCACTGCCACGCCCCACTCGCACCCTTTTTTCCCTCTCTCGGTTCTGCCTCTTTTCAGTCAGTAGTGCATACAAGATGTTAACTAGTAGACCGGTGGTCACGAATGGTTGTGCATTTTTGCTGGCACCGTGACCTGAGTGTACCTCACCCAGTCTCATTATCAAATTATCATCGTTCACATTCGTGAAGTGCTTGAATCAGCCTAGAAATTTTATTCCAGTACTATGCAGCACCGCAGCAGCAAGGAGGGTTGAGAAACGAAGGGTCATGGAGGTTATGTCCACATGCACTTCATGGATTCGACTCCTTTCGAGTCGTGAATAATTACAGCAAGTTCGTCTTAGTCACTCGACCAGGTACGTATATTACCGCCATCCTTACGGGCAAAATACCCTACTATCCAATCGCGCGCTATCGGAGACGATTCAAGCACGGGAAACAAACGACTGATCTCCATGGCTCTTGTCATCCGACGGCCAGCCCTGTCGACCCATGTGCGTAAGGAAGAGGTTGCTCATAGCGATGTGGCTCTCCAAGTTTCGCGCAAGCCTCAGAACTTTCGCGGACCCCGGGGAGACGTCGAGGGAGTACAACGCACGCAGCCAAGCGAGGACCTCGTCGAAGACGTCGTTGAGCGGGTGCCGGTTCGCGCGGAGGGAGGGGCGCCCATCCCTCGCGGTGATGAACGTGACGGTGCCGCCTTGGCCGAACCAGAGTCCAGAGTCCAGCGAACCCTGCGTCACGACATGCGACTTGAGAGGACCGGCGCAGAGCATGTCCTGAGCGTCGCTGGCGGAAGCTTCGAAGTAAGCCGCGATGAAAGCTTGGGCGTCTGGAATGTTGTGTGGAAGGAATCGGACAGCGAGGTGTAGGAGGACGTCGAAGAAGGATTCGAGCGCGTCGGAGATGTCGATAGTCCTAGTCGGGTCGTCGAGGACGTGTTTTGACGCGAACATCCACGTTTCCTGGGTACTTGTGTGAGTGTCGTGCATATCCGCTCGTATGACATACGCACCTTCTTCTCTGGATTCCTGTCCTCGAGCTCGTCACTCGTAGATGCCCATCCGCCGAGGATCCCAACAACCTCCCCTGTGGCAGTCTGGTGCAAGGAGATGTTGTCTGGATGGATGTTCGGATGAACGACGTCAGCGTGCCATGCGCCCTCGTGAGCTGCACATGTACAGACGTTCATGCGATTAGTTTATACCGTACATGGAAGTGTTTGAACACAGTACGCACGTTTCACACAACACCACACGGCCTTAACGAGCTGCAGGCCGTTGCCAAAACGCTCGATAGGCGTGCATACCTCCTGCACAACGAGACGGTAATGGCGCCGCAAGATCGGACGCATGGGGTGCCGATGCCTCGCGCCGCGCATCGGGACGAGGTTCGGTGAAAACGTACCTTGGCCAGGGACGTCCCCATGACAGAGCACCGTCCGAACATACGGCACGCCATGTGCGTTGAGCTCGGCCAGCACGTTTCCTTCCCGTTCGTCGGCCGGTTGTGCGGGGCGCCAAGTATCCTCCAGATACACGAACGGCCCGTCGAGGTCCGCGAGCCCAAGCGCGACGTAACCGTGGGTGCCACTCCCGACCATGCCGGGTGTTTCGCGATGAGGTTTGCCGACCAGAACGTTGCAGACGCGTCCCGCGCGCGCGTCGTGGATCTCCAGTTTCCACCATGGGAAGGCGAGGTCGAGAGACTCGATGAAAGCCTGCGAGACGGGGTCGTCTGGGTGGGGTGACTGAGCTTCCAGCGCGGCGCGGTTGAGCATCCTCTGCCCGAGCTCAGACGTTGGCAAGACGCGCTGCGCCGAAGCATCATGGCCTCTGTGAGCCGCAGAAGAGTGAGCGAAGTACCAGAGGAAGGTGGTCAAAGCTCCTCCGCTTGGGGCATAGGCGAACTTGGCGGTGATTACGATGCCAGAGTGGTCGACGCGGACAAGACGGGCCCTGTGGCCGAAGACGAGGACGACGAAGTAGCATATGCGGTGCTGGAAGTGCGCGATCCTGGCGGTGTGCGACAGGATCTCTTCGATGACGGGCTCGGATGACTCGGCGTCCCAGGTCGGAAAAGCCTCCTCCACAACGTCGAACGGGTCGCTGTCATTTGGAAACCATGCAAAGGACAGTTCCGATGCACCGTACTCGGGATAGTTGAGCGTGGAAAAACAGTCGCGAGCGAGAGGGTAGAGCCCGAGCTTGAAGCCGTTGTTGAGGGCGAAGGCGTCTTCAGACCACATGAACTCGTAGTCAGGACAGATCCCCGAGGCGTTGAGCGCGTCCAGCTACACAAGCGACGCGTCCTGACGCGTCAGGAATCCATGTAGGAGCATACAGAAGGGAATCCTCACCAGGAAACGCGGTTCATGCGACGTGGCGTCCGTTGAGAGCTGAAGACAAGGTGGTTCGCCAAGGCTTTGGGAAGGCACCCCGAGGCTGGTCCGGACGAACACATCGGGGTTGAGGACGTTGATTCTAATCTTCATGGAGACGTAGATCGTTGGTGTTCAGGTGCTGAGGATATGATGGCTGCGAGCGGTAAGTCGGAAAGCAAGACGTCGGTGGTTAGGATGTGAGAGTAGAGCCGGCGCCTGCAAAGTGTCAATTGTGTACGCGCTATTATATACGATACAAAGTCAGGGATAAAAAGCAGCCAAAGCACCACGCTTGAGAACGCGATCCCTTTTGTCACACACACACACACGCCATTTGACCACCTATGAACAAAGACAAGGCTGCGGGCCACACCGGGATACTGGACTGCCACGATACCAGTGATGCATATATACACCCCGTAAGCGGGAATAGGGACGACACAATGCTTTGGTTCCACTACAGATGTTGTAGAGTATATCTGAATCAAGAAGCAGCTTTGGGAAGACGTTTGTTGTAAGCGAGAGTACAGTAGTTATGCGCACTCACCGTGGCTCCCCACAACCTTGAGTCTATCACAGTAGTCGCACATTCCCAAAGGATGACATTGTGTCGATCCTCGTTACTGAGTCTACCACCAGTTGTAGTCAGTGCGCAGCTGGTCGACGTGTCGGAGGCTCGTGGAGGACAAGATAGCTGAGGGCGTCTATTTATTCGAAATACGAAGCCGGGCTTTGCCGAGGCACTGCAAGAGGCTGACTCTCCGACTCCCTCTCAGAGTCTCAGTGCACCGTGCGCTCTCCCCATCGTCGGCCCCGTCCAGGCTCAACACACTCACTCCAGGTTCCTTTGTATTTTTCAGTTGATATGAGTTCACGGAGAATGTACAACACCATTGTCAAGCCCGAACTTCAAAGGTCGTAGGCCCTCCTCGGAGGTTACTTCCGAGACGGCCCCACCGGCAGTGTACCTCCAGGTTCGTATACGCAGGGATAATCAGGTATTTGATGCGAATTTTAGATAATGGAATAAAATAGAGCAAAATATCCAAACAACAACAACGGTGCGAAACCTCTGATACGATACACCTCGTCATACACTGCGCACGCTTCCCTGTTCCGCTCGCAACCGCTTTGCGCTCGGCGCTTCCGCCTCCTCCTCTGCTTGACCCGCGTCCGATTCCTCCGCTGGACGCTTCCTGTTGCTAGGAGGTTCCGTCCTGCTCGTCGAAGCCTAAGTGCATGCCAACGAGAAGTTTAATCTGGAGAATCCATACCTCGCTGCCGGGCCGTCCTCGGTAACCTGCAAGTCCGTCTCACCTTGCCCAACGAGCGAATGGTCCAACTTAAGCCGCGAAGTGTACAACGTCTCCACCGCCACCCGCGTCCGCTGTACGTCCCGGACTTTCTGGACGACATCGGTCTCCTTCCGCCGGATTGCCGCAAGCAGGCGCCCGATCTCCTCGACCTGGGATCGGATTTGGCCGTCTTGCATGCAGATATCGTCAAGGGCAAAAAGGGACTCCTGGAGCTTCGCGACACATGGTCGCTGGACGCCATCTGGTTGGGGGACAGGGAGGTTGGAAGGCTGTCGGGGCGCTGCGGCCGGGTGGTTAGCGTCGGACGGCGCTGGTCCCAGGACCTCCCTCGGCACAAGTGGAGGGGAAGAGGGACGATCGGTAGGGGGGTTGGCGTTGGCCCTGGGCAGCCGTTCCTCGCCCAAACTTGCTGGCCTCTCGGGCTTCTTGTGGCGAAGTTCACCTACGCAGTATGTGAGTTCGGAGCTCGTCTGTTCAACGGTGTCCGTCGCTCACCTTCCCGCTCTCCAACCACGAGAGGCTCACGGGGAACCACCCTTCGTGCCGCACTGACAGCGGCTTCATCGTGCGTTGGTGCCCCCCCGGCAGCGTTCGGGTCGGCGGTTCGCTTCGCCCTCGCTACTTTCGGTTTACTAGTGATGCAACTTGGAGTTAGAACAACTTGCGAAGACGAGACGCACACTTACGTTAGAAGTCGCCTCCTCGTCCGTCCGGCTGTCCCTGTACTAGAAATACGTTCTGTTTCTCTTCTTCCGTTGCTCGTCTATGGCAGTGCCGATACATGCTGGTGAGCCAACCGGTGGCGCGTGATATAGTATGAGCAGACTTACTGATGCCTCTACTGCTCCTTGGATCTGTTGAGGTCTGTTTGACCTGCTCATTGCCGGTGTATGGACGTAACTGAAGTAGAGGTAGGTAGTGTGGGTCGATGGAAGGAATACCGCTCAAATCAAAGACGTAGTGGTGTTCAGTTTGAAGTTAGCAACCAAGTGGCGTGGTCTGGAAGAGAGTCGGTGGTCGCTTTTGTACTCGATGCGCCACTGGTCGCTGACTAATCTGGCGCGTGCTCCCCATGTACAGAACGTCCTGAACAGCAGGCTCAAGCTTCATTTTGGTTGTTTACTTGTTGTCCACTCGACTTGGACTACTCACCCCGACAAACGGATGTTTGATGGAATACTGCGGTTCAAGTTTAAGCACAGGGCGTTTAATAGCACAATACTTTCCTCCCCATCCCTTGACCGCAGACTTGATGCATACAATTTTCAGAAAGAAAAATCCTATGACGAAGGCACTGAAATGTATTATCGGGCTCTTCTAACGGGGATGCAAAGATTGTTCAAAAAGTCTGACAAGAGTGGGATTTGAACCCACGCCTGGATACCCAGATGAGAAACCCGCTGAAGCAGGCAAGCTTTCGCTTGAGTCACACGCCTTGGACCGCTCGGCCATCTTGCCATAACATAAGAAGTCCAGTCAAATATTGAGTGTATAATACGGGCGGGGGTCAGCATCATGATTGTGCTGGCGTTCAGTATCATCGCTCACCCTTTCAAGTGTCTACTATCGCTCGATGCTCACGTTTAGATGCTTGTTACCCTACGGCGATTCCGTTTCATGGCTACGAGTTGTTCCTACTGACGATAAGGTAAGTCTTCGTTCCACACGCCTCGCGCCCGATGGCTTCACAAAGTCTTCAACATCCAAGACACCACTGGTGGCCAGCCAAACCTGAGGTCCGAGAGTCCACCCTAACACCCGCTTTTCAGTGAATCGCGTTTGCTGAACACTCTCCTGGGTGGCGTTACGTAGGAAGAAGCAGGGGTAGATCCACTCAGTTCTATCAATCCTCCATTGACGACCACCATGTGCATAAGTATCCCTATAGATGTGCAGAAGGCTCGGATTCAATGCTGTTAAGAATTCTCATTCACGAAACGGTGGCGATGGGAGTCCCGGTGTACATAAGTAAGTATTGTCCATTCTCGAGGCTGTGTCATGTGTCTTGTACTTATGCAGTGGCCAGCGCCTGGACCTGTGCCACTCGATGGCCCACTTTTGTTTCGCTTATTGTTCACCGGAATAGGGTACGTTGTGCAGCTGTTCCCACGAGGCCTGCAGCTCCATGCGCCTTACGGACGATCCTCTTGCCTTCATCCAACCACCACCATCTCCAGACTACGTTGTCGAATTCTTACTGCCCCAGTACTGTAACTCTACCCCACCCAGAATCATGGATGAAACCGCTCTCAAAGCGCTAGACCGCAAGGCTCTCCAGAAACTGGCCAAAGTAAGTGGTGTTTGCGTCTCACATAATCTCTACCCCCTGACGTTCTCTACATCAGACGAACGGGATCAAAGCGAACCTGAAGTCAAACGAGATCATCAAGCAGCTCATCGCGAAGCAACCTTCCAAACGATTGTGAGTACAGCTTCAGAACCTTCGCCATAGCCAACCCTGAATTTGAGGTCACGGAGGAGTCCACCGCGCCATACCACCGCCACCTCCCGAACGGGACGACGTTCAACGGCTCAAAACCAACCACAGCCGGACCAGTCGAGATCGCCTCGGCTACGCGACGATGAGGACGGCTCTGAACTCGGTGCGTACCCCACAAGACAGTAGTAGTCGCAAAATCTCAGTCTACGGCAGTTCATGGTGGTCCGCACGAAGCGTCGACTTTGGATAGACCCTCCGCCTCGTCCGGAACGCATACACCGCCGTCTCAACCATCGCCGGCACCACCAGCTTTGACGACCAAACGTCCACTGCCATCAACCTCCAAGTCGCGCCGGCATCCACAGGCTCAACCCCAACCACAAACTAGCAAGTCGAGATCAGCTCGACCACGCGGCGATGAGGATGGCTCGGGACGTGGTAAGCCCTCCAGAAACGATTCTCAATGGCGGAATCTCACTTCTACACCAGCTCGTAGTGCTTCCCCTGAAGCGTCGATCTCGGTTAGACCATCGGCGTTATCCCGATTCCCGAGAACCCAAGCACCGCCGCCTCAATCGTCATCGGCGTCGCCACCACCTGTTGCGTCGCAAAGACGTTTGCCATCCTTCGAAGAACATCTTTCGAGAGTCGACCAGCCCCAGGCTGGTCCTTCGCGTACGAAACCAAAGGCACCAACGCTAGGCGTATTCAACGAGTAAGGCCGATCTCATGCATTATTCCTTACCACTGCACGCATTAATCGCTGAGTTCTCTAGGCCATCAGCCAGTCGCGCCCCATGGCCACAGGAACTCCGCAATCCTCCTCACCGTCCCCCAAGCTCATTCACGCGCTCACCACCCCCGGGTTCCGCAGGGGTAATTTCAAACGTGCCGAGTTTCCCTCCAGGTATATATTTTTCGGTTGTCGCGAAAGGTCCCAGATCCTGACGTCGCATCATCATAAGGAACGCACCCCTACAGCATCTCCACGGGGATACCAAAGGGTTTCGTCTTTCCGTCTTACCATCGTCCCGTGTCACACGCCGCTGGGGCCGCCACTGGACCTGGAACGTCGGCTTCAGCTTCTGCCTCCGCACCTCGCCGTGTTCAAATCGTCCCCGAGCCCGGCTATCGATCTCGCTCTCCAACGCCCCTCGAGGAGTATGACAGCCTCCGCGGGGTGCCACTATTCCCAGAACCCGCGAGCGACTACGAAGAGGCATGGACGCCGTACAGCTCCCCGGGGGCCGCTGTGAAAACGTCCAATGGCCAGCGGCAGGCCGCTGCTGGTTCCAGTGCTCAGCCTGCGGCCGGGCACTCCGCCGCCCGTTCGCCGGTGTTCCCGCTGACCCGAGCAGTTTTCGCCCCACCCCCGCGCATTTTGGCTCCTCTACGGAGCCCTGTGTTCCGTCCTCCCTCCCCACCTCCCCGGCCTACTAACCCTGTGGGACGTGGCGAAGACTCCCCGGCTGTCGTTCCTCAAGTGTTTTCTGCAAGAGTCCCAGACAGGCAGGCAGTGGCGGGTGCAGTGACGCAGGCAGGAGACGAAGAGGAGGCATACGACGAGGAGGAGGAGGAGGAGGAGGAGGAGGAAGAAGACGACGGCACGATGCCCGCGACAGACGAGCAGCTGCACGGCATGGTCGCCCGGCTTGCCATGCTCGCGCGGCACCAGTGCGCGGCGCAGACCGGGCTGGACGAGATCACCGAGGACGTGAATCGGCTGCACCGTTCGGCGCCGCGCCTGCGTGCGCGGCTCCGCCAGGAGCGCGCGAGCTTCCAGCGCATGCGGGCGTACCTCGGGCACCTGAACGTGCGGGTCGAGCCGGAGTGGGACCACGCGGAGATCTGGGACACGGCGTGCCTCCTGAGGGAGGACGACAGGGGGAACCAGATCGAGGTCGAGACGTCCGACGAGGAAGAGGAGGAGTGGAGGGAGCAGAACCCGTTGTGCGTATCACCCTGTGGTTACCGTTGCGCCGTGCGTTGGCTAACAAACGTTGTGCCCGAACAGGCCTCCAAATGCGCGCACGACGGAGATCGAGATGCAGCTTTGGACGCCATGGTTGCCTGGCGTGTGCGAGGACGAGGACCGGGACAACGTTCTGGACATCGCTGCTGCGACAGAGAAGTATCGCACGGAGTACAGGGAGGCTGATCGCTCACAAGAAGAGGGTTCCGAGCCCGCGCAACGCGGAGAGGGATCGACTCCGAGTCCTCGCACCCCCAAGCGTCGCCATGATGATGACGACGACGGTGGTCGTGCCAAGAAGAAGGTTCGGGGCGGCTCTGCAGGAAGGACACCCCCGCCCAAAGCTTTCTTCCGCAAAGGAAAGAAGAAGGGTGGCAAAGCTGGTCGGGAGAAGGGCATCAAGACGCCACCCCTGGTTGGGATCGCCGAAGAGGACTCCAGTGGAGAGGAGGATATGGAGATGACGAGTGTAGTGTAGCGTCTTCACTCCGCTGGTCGTCGGCTTGATTGCGTTTTGTGAATGCCGTCGAGATTGAAGTGTTTAGTGTGCTGTGATTGAATCTTCTCGTCGTGTTCGTTGTATGGTACGGTAGTACATATTTACATTTTCGCGCAGCTCGGAGTCAAAACCGGGTGCTCTGACAAGCGTAGCGAGGTTTCGAGAAGACAAGTCGTCAAATGGGGAGGTGCTCGGTATCGTAAACTGTTGACGGGTGGACACAATACGCGGTTAAAGATGTCCCAGACAAATAACTAGCTTGCGATGACTTAGTAAGCGTATGCATAATCAGAGGCAGACCCTTCTTCGCCAGACACGTCCTCTGTCACATGGTCGTCCTGCTCCGGTGCGTCCGAGTCAGCACCTACGTTGAGCGCATTGAACTCTTCTAGTAGGCGGTCGCGCGCAGGATTCTTGTCGACGATGATCCGGGAGGCAAGGTCCTCGATGAGACGCATAGGCAAGTCGGCGACATGCAGGATATTCGCCATCGCGCGGTAAGCAGAAGGGCAGTCCAGGACAGTGTCCTCCAACATCACGATTTCGGCTTCGAGGACTTTGCTGAAGGCCACGGAGTCTTCAGCATGAGCCCGACGTACAGAGGGGAGCGCGAGGAAAGACCCAACGGCAATTGCATCTGCTTCGTCGCCGGATCGCATGGCCGTCGAGACGAGGGCTACTGTGAGAAGATGGCACTCCCGCGGTCGTAGGGTGTGGAAGAACTGCTCTGCGCCTGCTACGTTTCGTGTCGTGAAGAAGGTCTGTGCATACCGCTTGCAACTCTCGACCGTGGCGTCGGAGTCGCAGATATCCACGTTCGAGAATGGGGCAGAGTGATTGATCGCAGGTCTCGGGCCGTCTTCTGCGCCATCGTCGTGTAATCCGTATATCTCACTCCTCGGCATATCCGAGCCAAAGGCGTCCCGGGGTCGGGGATACATGCAGTGGTCTAACATGCTCTGGAGCCAGAGAGACCTGAGTCCGGGTACTTTCGTATCGGGGACTCACTCGGATGAGGACTCACCATCATCATGTACCGAGCCTTGAGGGAAATCATGTCCTCCTTGAGAACGCCCTCTATTTGCGCCATGAGAGAGAGCGAATCGATGAGATGGGATGCCTCCGTCGAGTAGACAATGGGCCGGAGCATGCTGCAGAGCATGACGCAATGCGCCTCGGAGTTGCAGGCACCTGAGACCCCGTCGAAGAGCGAGGTGACGACATCCTGCACGTCCTCGGATGAGAGGACGCCGAGGACAAGGAGCTCGCCCGCGAAGCCTGCTAAGGTCCGCGCATCCCGTTCTCCTTCGTGATCCCGGCGAAGGGCGGAGACGAGGCTGGCCAGAAGGACGGCTCGGACAGTCGCAGGGAGGGAGGTCCCCGGGTCGTCAAGGTGGTACGGATCGACGCTTCGCCAGCGGAGGCTCTCTCCCTCCACCTCATCCGCAGCCCTTTGCACCAGAGTCGCGTAGATCCCGATCCGAATAGGGTCCATGGTGCACCGATGGACTAGGATATGTGCGCAGGCTTCAGCGCTGGCAGCATCCCCGGATCTCTCGAGGCGGGTGGCCAGCGCAGCGAAGCGATCGGCGATGCGAGAGAGGTTGCTTGACGTCACCTTGTTGAGTAAACCACACAGCGTCCTCCGAGTCGACATCCAGTCCGACGGTATACTCCAGGGTCTCCATGCGCCAGCGAAGAGCTTGGAGGTCGAAAGTGCCCGAGGCGTCGTAGGCGAGTGCATATCGGAGAGGTAGCGGGAGACGACAGCGGTGGGAACGAAGAGTGAGAGAGCGACGGCGGGACGGCCAAGTGAGGAGCGCCATGTCCTTATGAGCCAAAATGAGTGTGAAGCCGATGGATCACGCCCTTCCGAGTCCTGTATCCCGGGACAGGGCGAAGAACCAGCATTGCTAGTGAGCACCGAACGCTGAGCTAGTACCCAGACCCATTGTGGCACATCTGTTAATGAAGGAGTCGCCCGTGCATGACTACGCTCGGTGAAGCCCGGCGCCGAGCGCGTTGCATCCGAAATGAACGCCTCCGCAGCATGAGCCAATGGGATCGGCCCAGGTGAGTGCCAGTAAAACTTAGCAATTTCTTGGTCCAACCTCGCGGAATCACAGACGAGGCAGCGAAACCCGATCCCTAAGCATTTTTTACTATGAGTCCTGTGCAATTCGCCATTAGAGCAAATATTACGGGGACCATTGGGGTTGTCATACCAATGTCATACCTCCATGAGAACGGTGGACGGGCGTGCAATAGAAAGTGGATAATCAGCAACAACGGCGAATGCATAGAACACGAGGGACTGCACAAGAAATGAAAAGTATCCCAGGGTGCCCTGTGACGGCGCCCTGGACTATGCCCGTCCTCTCTTCTTCTTGGGTGCCGCATCCACGGACTCTGAATCACTCTCGGACCCCTTGCGCTTCCGAGTCTTTGATGCACTAGCCGCCTTCTTCGCCTTCACTTCCGCCTTGCGCGCCGCCTCCCCGCCTTCGTCGTCCTCGTCTGATGCGAAGTCGTCAGCGGGAGCTTTCTTCTTCGGCGCTGGCTTCTTCCCCTTAGACGCGGGTTTGGCAACCGTCTTGCTTGATGGTTTTTGCTCCTCCTCCTTGGGCTCGTCCTCGTCATCAGACGCGAAAGGATCGTCGGCGCCCGCCTTCTTCTTCAGCTTCGGCTTGGCCTTGGTCGTAGCCCCGCTCTCCGCCTTCTTGGCAGCAGCCTCTTCTGCCGCTGCGCTCTTCGCAGCGTTGAGCTCGGAAAAGTACTCGTCTTTGAGCGCCTGCACCGGTGATATATCATATATGCATGTGAGCCGTGCGAACGGATTTCCGGACGGGACAGCCTCAGCGCGTCCGTACCTTGATCTCGCTGTCCTTCATTAGGGCTGTGTTCTTCCAGACCTGCGACAGAGATGCGATGCAAACCGTCATGCATGTGCGTCAGTGTTGCTGTGTGTGACGCAGAGCTTCCGTCGGCGGACATACCGTCGACGAGACGCCGCTGGGGTGCTTGCTGTCCAGACCTGATAAAGGCACCAAGAGGGATCAGCGCCGGCGAGGATATTGACGGTGAGCCGAAAATTAAATTACCTATGGACGTGTACAGGTTCGTCTTGACTCCCATGAGGTTCATGCCGTGATGGCGGAGGAGCACCTTCATGACCTGTAGGCCCAAAAACTCACGGTGTGAGCGACAGGGGTCCGCGGATGGCGGTTCGGCTCTCGTACCTCCGCGGCGCTGCTCTGATCGTACGCGTCCGGCATGTACACGCAGATCAGGTGGGAGTAATTTGGTGTGTCGTCTTGCGGACTGGTCGCAACTTTCGCGAGGAAGACACTCGTGGTGGACAGCGGACCCGAGACGATGGAATCTGTTTCGGATAGTTTGGGCGTCATGTGCGGCGAACCGAGGCATTGGGGACGTACGTGCGACAGAGCTCCAAATCATGTCTACTTTGTCGGGAGGGGCAAAGATGAGCCTGTACACCCAGTTAGCTGAGACATGACACATAGACATAAGCTATCGCAGGGATTATAGGGACGGATGCGGATCGGTATACCCGTTTCGAGGTACATGTCCGGTTGTCGTCGCGTGACCGTACTCACAACCGCCTCATACATGGTGTTGTACCCCTGCTCGCACAGGTACGTGCCCGTGCGGGTGGGGGCATGGGTAACGTTGAAAAGCACCCGTGTCCGTCCCTAATCGCAGCGCTACAACGACATACCATTTTCCAGAGACATAGCCATGTTTGACAGAGATCTCTTTCAGTTTCTGCGTGGCCTCAGTCTGGACCTTGATGCATTGGAGAGATATCAGCAATGGGATGGCTCGAACAGAGGCCGTGGGCCCAACGCACCTCTTCACGCAGTTCCTTCTTGCTCCTGAGACCCTTCTTCTTGTTCGCCCGCACCGGAATGGAGTCATCATTCTGAGGGAAGGACGTGCGATAAATGAACATGTCAAGTCAATCGCTTGGTAGATCCACAGGAAGACCGCCCATCAGCACCCACCCGAATCTTTTCCACACGTTCCGTGACCTCGGCGACTGTTGGCGCTGTCAGTAACCACCGCCACTCACGCCCTGTTTTGCATTCGTGTACGTACGATACTCCGCGGCCTCCTTGACAGCGGCATCTGCACCCTCGACCTCCGAGGGGCGGTCGGACTTAGCGACCCACAGCCACTGGGGGCGCGAGTGACATGTCAGCATCGCCTGCGCTGTTGCGAACAAGTCGCTAAATGCAGACGTACCGGCTTCGTTCCGTCGTTCTGAACCATCGATGGTTTGTACTGATAGGTAGAAACATGAGTGGTGTCAACGAGATGGCGACAAATGCAAGGGTGCTCAATTCCTCTGGACGCTGGACGCCGGACTTGAGCCCATTTCCTTCCAACGGCTCTGCCGCGCACTGCGCGTCAGTCAAATGGTGATTCCCGCGAGCAGATACTGTATGTCGCAAAAACGACTCCTAATCTGCGCTGTTTGGCGACAGTCACGGTATTGGTTGGCAATCATGCGCGAGGGGAGCAACGTCAACCCCACTCAAAGAGGAGCTCGTCGTCAGTTAGCCCATAACCACAATCACAGGAGCTCGAGGTGCGCCCAGTGTCCACGGCCAGAAGAATGGAGCAGCCTTTGCGGGAGTAGTGATCCACGAACCTTTCCCAGGAAGTCTTGGAGGCTTCCCTCGGACTTGGGGGTCCATTCGTACTGGTAGCCCGCGGGGATTGCGTCGTCGTCCTTCTTGCTCATAGCTCAAAGGTGGAAGCGGGATGCCGTGTGGTTGATGGGAGCAAGGGAGGAGGAATGATTCCGTGGCGGCGGTTCCGGGAAGAGCTTGGTCGCCGCGGCGCCGGTGACGCGACGCGACGCGTTATTTGGCCTTGTTTGTCCATGTACGCGCCACCATCATAGAATTTCAGGATATTATCCGAGTCCCTTCCCAGTCACTCCTCCCTACAAATATTTGCTGAGCATGCTCGCAAGTCCGAGGGGTGATTCTGAAGCTAGAACGCACGAAGATAGCACCCGCTTATCTTAGCGGCGGAACAGACAAAACAAGGATGAATGAGATAAGTACCCATGAGAGGAGTCGCTCCATTGCCAGTGCCCCCGACGACGATCATCTCCAAAACGATACTTATGAGTAAATAAGTAGGCACGCTCCTCACGCTCGCCAATGATTAAGTAACTCCCGAGATCCGTGAGCGAGGCCTCGAACACGGATGCGGCCCAGCGACAACGTGGAGTTCCTCCGAACGTGTCCCAAAGCCGGGGGCGCCGCCGTCGGCACCAGTGAACATTCGGGGTGGAATGAATACGGAGCATATCCGGGATCAGACACCTGGGCCGTGTTCTCTGTTGTTCCTCGCCGCAGAGACTGTCTTGCGTACTTATCCGGTCCCGCATGACGTTGCCAGCCCCTTCCTCCAGCGTTGAGCGTCCCTGCGCCGTTTGCTGTCGATACGTCGATGTCGGACCGCGTGGAGTGAGCTGTTAGTAGAGTTCATAACGCCTCGGGCCTCGCTTCGGATCACAGCTGACAGTGGTGGTGTCGTCGTAAGTACAGGCTGTACAGCATACACACTTATCTGCAAGGATAGCATGACGACCCCGATCGCGCTACGGAGCTAAATTCAGCATGTGTTGTCTCAGGCCTCAGGCCTCGCACGGAATACGGACGGGGTGGGAGCACGTTCGCCTGACAGGTGAGCTCATCTTCACGTCAAGGAAGGCATTGGTCCCGTCACCGGGGATAATAAGTATCGAAGACCATTCTGTGGGTGACGGCACTACCGACGGTACGGAGACTAGAATACCTGCAAATAGACGCAGTTGAGATCAGCGACTCGCACTGGGCCATATGATCATCGAGGGGGTACTCACAGTGACCAAGCAACCTACTAAATCAACGAGTGCGAGAGGACAGAGAACTGTATTCATACGGGGGCACCCTGGTCCGGCAGCCGCTCTATCGCATACCGTCGCCGGACGATGTACATGAGCGGCACCCCAGGAATCTTGCGTATCCGCCGGCGCAGCTCGCGGTCACACGTCGCGACGACGTAGCACTTGTGCGACGTCGCGCGCTGGACGAGGCAGTCGTCCGCGTACGTGCCCGGGTGCGAGCACGTCAGCCGCTCGAACCGAGGATCTCGCGCGATTCTGGTCGCGTGTCAGGGCATTGTTCGGGGACGCGCATGAGGGGAGAGGAGAGGGAGGGGACGCACCTGAGGGCGACGCGGTACCGGTGTCCGAGCTTCTCGAGTTCCGCCATCACGCAGTCCGTGACGCACGGAATGCCTGGGGGGAGGCGCGGGGCGGCCATCATGAGGACGGGCACGGGGGAGCAAGGTCCGACGATAGGACAGCCATTACTCACATTTTGCGTACAAACAGTCCATCATGCCGCTGATGAGCTCCAGCTTGTTTTGGAGACTGAAATTGATGAAGTTGGTATCGATGAGGACGCGGTATGGTGGCACGAGAGCGGTGTTGTGTTGCAGGAAGAGGGAGGAGGACACTTGGGGACTGGAGTTCTCATCTGGTGAGTGTTGGCCATGAGATCATGAAGCAATTGAGACGTACGCTCTCTTGACCAGCTTCTCTTTCTCAGCCTCCTCCTTTTGCTTCTGCTTGACCTGGTTTTCCTTCCTATCAAACGGGTTCTGGTGGGTGACACGGTCGGATGGAAGCAGTAGGATGGACGCACAAGCGGATGTCCTTGGGGTTGAGCATCCGCTTCACCGCGGCGAATTTGCGTGTCTTTTTTGCCTTCACCTGAAAATACGTTATACCCAACGCCTCAAATTGTTTCCATGCCAATATAACTCACCATTTTTGCGCAAAGGGAGGACCAGAGCCGTCGTCGCAGGAGTTCGTCGCCGTCGGTGGTGGCTGAAGCTGTCGAAAAGTAGGAGCACGTGTTGAGATCCCTGTTGCCTGATTTGTGCTCGGAGTCTCACGATATTGATCCGTCCGTCCGGGCAAGTTCGGAGGGTACGTTGATGCTGAAAGCGGGAGGCCGCAACTCAACTGCGTACTAGTGCCACCGAGTCTGGCACTTCGAAAGCATTCTCATCGTCGTTCTCGTCTCCTTCTCATCAGTGGCCATTGTTTTCGGCCATCTCCTGTGGAAGCATTCAATCCACACGCCCTGATTTTCTCTCTATCAACATTCAACCAGTGTCGATCGCACATTATGCATCACAGCCCGAAGACGTCCTCCCCGAGGCGACAATCGTGGGTTGGCGGCGCGCAGCCTCGGCGCGGCGGCGGCCCTCGGGTCCCCTCTGACATTTGTTCGTTGCGCGAATGGCGCATTTTACCGAGGTGAGCTTGCTGTGCCTATCCTTCGATGACTCCGCGGCGCCATCGACGATTAACTGCCTTGGGTCTGACAGGATCCCTGTACATCGCATGCATCACCGTTCATGGTGAGCGGCGGGCGCGAGGATGGGAGCGCATCGTAAGTGTCGGTTCCTGGCTGGTCAAGAACAACCGCTCTTTTGCCTTTTCGCCATCCGGTCGCTGCCTTCCCCCGCCAACAAACAGGGTGCGCATTACGAGAGGGATGGGGAGAAGTCCGCGGCCGAATTCAGGCTGCCGGTAAGCATCCCGTAAGACGAGAAGCCTCCTCAGAAACTCCAATTGTGCAGAAGATGCGATATGAAGGACGCCGGTGTGCTTGTGCCTCTCTCTCTCTCTCACGTCCGTCGAGAGTTGACTGCGAATTGGCTTAGTGCGCCGCCCCCACGGCATACCACACGATCTACCTCCGTCCTCGAGCCTCCGCCGCGCGTATCTGGCTCTACTGCCGGACAGGATTGCTAATGCCCGCTGTGCGAGGCTGAATCATATTGGAGAAAGTGGTCAGACAACCCCCTCCATCGACTCCAGTGGCACGCTGCAGGGCACCCTATGGCGAGACGATCCATGGAAGGCGGTGAACCAGCAGTCATCCACGTCGTCCGCGATAGGGCTTCGCATTCCGATGGGAAACTCAACTCTGCTCAGACGATGAATGGCTTCAAGGTTGCGTTGAGTAGTGACATGAAATCGTCCATGCGGTGGCCATCTTTTGTGCTAACGAACGTGTCCCAAACGTTAGCCGGACCTGCATCCGCGGCGTTGCACCGACGAACAATCAGCTTCTTCACTTCTAGAGGATTGTTCCAATGCGTAGATGCGCATATTTTTGCCCCATTATCCCACCACGGTCGCCCTGTTGGTAACGCGAACGTCAGTAGTATCGATGGTGGCCTATCAGACCGCCCCACCTCGTCGCCTCGCTCTAGCGCAACAGCTGAGATAGTTTCACAGCCGCTCCGTGGACGTTGGTCATAACGTTACGGGGGGCGACATGGGCGCAGGATTGGTGAACTTACGGCACGCCCGCCACAAAGCAGAAGCGCACCTGTCGTGAGTGTCCTTGTCCAATGGGGGGCGATGAGCTAAACTTTAGGCTCTTTCGCCCAGCGCTCTGCGCTGTGGAGTTAGAACGCCGAATTCCTTTTCTTGTGCTGGGGCGCATCGGAAGTTTCCCGCTCTACTCGCATTCCGGACTCCGAGCGGTGCGGCGTCCGCTACGCTTGCACTGGACAGCTCCATTGGTCGACCGTTCGACGGTCGGCGCATGCGTCGCTGGTTGGCCCTTCCCGACGCGCCTGGTTGCGTTAAACGCGACTCTCCGCCGCCACCGATGTACGCAGCCTTTAGGGCGGAGCGCGGCCTGCGGAACCTTCGTGTGGCCGGACGCCTGTTCCTGTGATGCTTCCCTGCAACTTCTTGCGCTCCCTCGCAGGACCCGAACGCGAAGAACGCAATCGGGGCTGATCTTGAAGCGCAAGTTGCCGACGCAGGGGTGCTCTTCCGACGAATGAATCAGTTCTTTTTCGTGCCAAGATCACTGGATGTAAATCAGGATGCTTCGCCCGGAGTACTGGAGAGATTACGGTAAAAATAAGTATGAAATAACCTGTACCATCCTTCGCTGCTACAACTGTAACGTCTCTTTGTAGAAGAAGACAGACCTAAGATGGGCTTTTTAATAGCCGTGACAAAGGATGGTAAAGGTATTCATACTATTTCTACAGTAGTCTTTACGGCAACGCAGGGCAGATTGCCCTGATATGCACCCCGTGGACGCTTATTGTGTCCGTGAGGCATGCGATGGGCTCATATCGCCTTCGCGCGTTCTTTTTCCTAACGAACGCGCTGTGTACGTGTACGTCTTGCCTCCGATGCGCGGGCAAGGACGGCAACGTGAGAGGACGGGACTCACCATCGCCATAACTTGCGAGGCTTCTGCCAAACGAGGATTGGTGTCGCCACAGAAGACCGTAGCTTGAACGCCGCGACCGCCACAGCAGATTCGACGGGATTTGCAGGCGCGTCTGTCGATGCTTCGACCGCGGACGGGGGTAAGGTGCTCCTGTGTACGGCTTGCTTGAAGGATCGAGGGGTGAAACGGGCGTAACGGATGATAGGGATGCCGAGCCGCCACACTGAGATTCAGAGATATTATTTACCTGTGCTGTGCGCGCATTAATGGTTGAGGATGACTGGAGAAATGACAGACTTGATACATACCGTTCAAAGGCTGTGGATTTTCAATGACTCTGCGGTTCGCTTGTCGAGCTTCATGAAGTTTGCTGTGCGGCCTCCGGCCGGCTACCGGTATGAAGCGCTCGCTCGGTCCGAAGTCGAAGATGAAGAGGGGGATGGGGAAATAGCTCCTTACGCAAAAATATAGATTCTATTTCGAGGACATTGGACGCAAGGATGGGTTCTATCAGGGGCGTCGATAGATGGATCCATGGGGCTGGAGAGCGCACAAGGAATGGGAGGTATCCGGCTAAGCCACGAGCCTCACGGATGATCCGGCCGGGCAAGTCACAGCGCGAGATCGCAGATTGAAGCGTACCAGCGCCTCTGATTACCGAGTGCTTGTTCTCGTCCTCGAAGGATTGTGATAGGTTATCCAATCTCCTGCAGAGTTGCTACGTCGATGGCCCTCCCCAGGCCTATAAAGACCCAGTATGTTCGCGGCCAGGATCCGTCCCCACACCAGTTCACCCTCTCCTCACCCTCCTCGCGAACACCACCCTTTTCTACAACATGCCCGCCTACACCTTCACCAAGACCCACAGCCCCTTCGAGCCTTCCCCTGTTACTCTCAAGAAGGCTGCGGTGTCCGTACCCCTCCACGCCGAGCCCGAGCTTCCGAAGGACTCCTCGGCCTACACCTTGCTCCACAAGTTCGTGGAAGCGCATAGCGCCCTCAGCAACTACAAGTGAGTACAAGCATCTCAATGTGGTGAAGTGTTGCTTTGCTACGATGATATATACGAGAACGGTGGAAGCGGAGCTCATCCGGGATACCGGATTTCCACCAATTTGCGACTGGATGAGCCCCACTTCCACTGCATCCCCCGTCGCTAGCTGTGTGGTCGTTCCCGCGTAGGGTACGGGGCGTAACAGAGCCGCTAAGGTACTGACTACTGTCGGCGATTCGGACTCCCGACCATAACCCATAGCCGTCCACGAGCCCCACAGTGGTTGTTGTTCGGCATCATCTGCGGAACGCCCTGACTTTAACGCAGAACATCGATTCTTGAGCAACGATCAATTTCATCTTGCCATGAATGATCGTACCCTCCTTGTCGACGCACAATGCTGCGATGAATGGATTCATGATCGAATTCTCGTTGAATTCTCGGTTTGCACCGAGAAGATATCAACGTTTCCGCGGTGAGGAAGAGGAAGGTCTTGGAAAAGGCCTCTTTCCCCGCTGAGGATTGACGGCTTCTTAAAGCATGTCCGCCAAGGGTGTAATCCCCAAGCCTATCCATCGACTTTTTACGAGAAAACGTTGATTTCCCCTCAGAGTTGGGGACTTGCCTGCATACGCGACGCGTGCTTCAGCAACATTGCGCTAACATTTCATATGACGTACAGACAAGGTCAACCCATCGTTGTCGATGGCCAAACGCTCTCCATCCCTGCCGTAGCTGCCGTCGCGCGCTACAACGCCGGCGTCGTCCTCGATGATTCGTCTGACATCCAGACCCGCGTCCTCAAGAGCCGCCAAGTCATCGTCGACAAGGTTTCCAGCCAGAAGAGCGTGTACGGTGTCAGCACCGGTTTCGGTGGAAGTGGTGAGTGCCGTACAAGCTCGTCAATGGAAACCTTCTCACCACTGTCATTCATGTACATAGCTGACACGCGCACGAGCGATCCTCTCACGCTCGGCCTTGCGCTCTTCCAGCACCAGCATTGTGGAGTCTTGCCGTCCGACACCGACTCGGTGCCAGTGGCGCTTCCGCTCTTGGACCCCCTCACCTCCACGAGCATGCCGGAGTCCTGGGTCCGCGGCGCCATCCTCATCCGCATGAACTCCCTCATCCGCGGCCACTCTGGCGTCCGATGGGAGCTGATTGAGCGCATGAGCGCCCTCCTCCGCGAAAACATCGTCCCACTCGTGCCCCTCCGCGGAAGCATCTCTGCGTCTGGAGGTTAGTGCCATAACTTCCGTTCTACGCATGGCGCTCACGTTCATTGTCACCGCCCCACAGATCTGTCCCCGCTCTCGTACATCGCCGGTCTGCTCATCGGCAACCCCTCGATCCGCGTCTTCGACGGGCCGTCCACCTTCCGCGGGCGCCGCATCGTCTCGTCGCGCGAGGCGCTCTCCGCGCACCACATCGAGCCCATCTCTCTCGCGTCGAAGGAGCACCTCGGCATCCTCAACGGCACTGCATTCTCTGCCTCGGTCGGTGCGCTCGCCGTTCATGAGGCCGTCCACCTGTCGCTGCTCGGGCAGGTCTGCACGGCGATGTGCACCGAGGCCATGCTCGGCGCACGCGGGTCCTTCGCGCCGTTCATCCACTCCGTCGCGCGCCCGCACCCCGGCCAAGTCGAGGTCGCAGCGACCATCACCGACTTGCTCGAAGGGTCGCACTTCGCTGTGACCGCCGAGGAGGAAAAGCACATCTCCGCCGACATCGGGGAGCTGCGTCAGGACCGGTACCCGCTGCGTACGTCGGCGCAGTTCTTGGGCCCTCAGGTGGAGGATGTCCTGTCCGCATTCGCCGCGATCACGATCGAGTGCAACTCCAGTGAGTGCCAGCGTCCTTTCGACTGGGAGCTGTGATGTGCTTACCTCTGTCTCTAGCCACTGACAACCCGCTCATCGACGGCGAGACGGGCGAAGTGCACCACGGCGGCAACTTCCAGGCGATGTCTGTCACCAACGCGATGGAGAAGACGCGTCTCGCGATGCACCACATCGGCAAGCTGCTCTTTGCGCAGTGCACCGAGCTCCTCAACCCGTCGATGAACCGTGGTCTGCCGCCGAACCTGGCTGCGACCGACCCGTCGCACAACTACTTCGCCAAGGGCGTCGATATCCACGCCGCGGCGTACGTCGGCGAGCTCGGCTACCTCGCAAACCCCGTCTCGACGCACGTGCAGTCCGCGGAGATGCACAACCAGGCTGTCAAGTACGTACCTTACGTCACTCTCAATGCTCCATAATCCTGACAGAGTTGGCTAGCTCCCTTGCCCTCATCTCCGCGCGCGCCACCCTCAACTCGCTCGAGGTGCTCTCGATCCTTACGTCGAGCTTCCTCTACGTCCTCTGCCAGGCCCTCGACCTCCGCGCGATGCAGCACGAGTTCGAGCTCGAGGTGGACGACATCCTCCGTGAGCAGATCGCGCACTCGTTCGGTCGCCACCTCGCCGATGCCGACCTCGCCAAGCTCTTCAGCGTGCTCGCGCGCCACGTCCACCGCTCGCTCGAGACGACGAGCACGATGGACGCCGCGCACCGCATGCGCGCTGTCGCCGCCGCGACTACGACGCCCATCGTCGACTTCTGCGCACAATGCGGCGGCGCACTCGACCTCGACGAGATCGTGGCCTTCCGCGCCCGCCTCGCGGAGGGCATGACGGGCTCGCTCATGCGCTTACGGGAGGAGTATCTGCGCGGAGCCAAGGGCCCGGCGCCCGCGGCGAAGTACCTGGGCCGCTCGCGCGCGGTGTACGAGTTCGTGCGGACGACGCTGGGGATCAGGATGCACGGCGCGGAGAACCTGCACGACTTCAAGGACGGGCCGGGCGTCGAGGACCCGACGATCGGGCAGGACATCTCGTTCATCCACGAGGCGATCCGGGACGGGAAGATGCAGGACGTCGTCGTCGGGCTGTTTGCTTGAGGGCTTTCCCGGGGGGTTTGGATCGTGGTTTGTTTCTTGCATAGTTGATGTTTCTTGTAATGCCTCCGTTGCTTTTACTTGTTGTACTTATACCTATAGATACGCATAGATGTCAATACACGCTATATAACGCCTCCAAAACGATGGCATGGGGCCACTGTTCATACGCGCTATGCCTGCGCGCTTCGCGGGGCAGGGCGGATGCGTGCCAAGTGTTAGCGCGGGCGAATGTACCAATGCAAGTCGATGAGATAGGGGTTGTTTTGGGCTGTAAAGAACACTAGGGGTCTGGGCTGTAAAGAGCAGTAGGGGTCTGGGCTATAAAGAACACTAGGGGTGTTCTGGGTGGTAAAGAGCAGTGGGGCGCGCTGAGACATGGGTTCACGCGGCGAAGGGCACGACGCCGGCGCATTCCAGGCAGGTTTTAGAGTGGGAGAAGACAGTTCTGATTTCGAGCACAGTACACAGCGTAATATACAAGTTAGACTCAACAAACCCTTTGGGGGAAGTCGCGCGGAGACGCAAACGGGGAAGGTCGAGAGAGAGACTCGGAGAGAATTCAAAGTCTTCCGGCTCGCCGGACCACGAGCGCTCAACCGCCTCCCGACCCGCTTTCCCCCACCACACCGTGCCCTCGCGTCCTCGCCATCCATCCCTCTCACCCCTCGCAGCGCCGTCCTCCAGTTTGAAGTGCTCGAGTTTCTTCAATGACGACGCACACGCAAGTCCGACCTCGGAGATGAGTACCGAATTGCAGAGTCGGACAAAAGGTACGTACCATTCCATTCGCCTTCATACTTGCAGCGCGCCAGGTACCGTGACTGCTTGGACTTCGCGCGACACGCTCTGTGGCGGAGAGCGGCTAGGAATCTCCATCATCCCCGCTGCGGCTCCCCCGCGCAAGTCTACGTACCATAAACACAACGCGAGAGGCTGTACCATGGCCACCGAGGACGCGAGCATGTCGCCCTCCGTCGGGTCTCGCGCACCCCTGGTTGTCGAATCTTTTACCTGGTCATCTTCACTGCGTTTGCGAGTCCAGATCGAAGTCCTCAAAGGAGGGGTTGTGGGATGGGGTTGACGAGCATCGTTGGTGGTCGCCGCGGTGCCATCAATCCTACGTACCAATCGGCGTAAAGCTGAGACCGCGCCTTCCAAATGTCTCCGAAAATCTACCGGATAACAACATGAGTATCAAATATTCATACGAGCCTGCTGCGTGCGTACCATCCTCGCCCTCGATGAACATCCAAGCTGTGCTGTCCACCCGGCAGACTGCAAACAACGCACCGGTGGATCTGCTGAGGACAGGCCCGAGGAGTGGCGGCGGGAGGGGGCGGGGAGCATGAATACGCGAAGGTGTCATGCTGTGAGGATGGCCCGCATATTCACCAGTCAGCACCGGACTGGATTCTATCTCGTGCCAAGTAGCTACGTACCAGTTCCAGATCGCGCACCCTCGAAGATGGGTGCCGAGTCACCACGCTGGGAATGAAATCGCGTTGAACAATGTGCTGGAGGTTTAGTAGTACGAGGGAATATTGTGGTGAATCCCGCGGCGCGGGTGGCCTGTGTATTCCAAGTCGCGTCGTTGTGGCCGGTCGAAAGCCATCAAGTCGTGCTCAGCGCTCGGTGCAGCACCAAATCGGGATGACTCGGCCCAAGGTACGTACCGGTTTCTCTCCTCTCCTATGGCCCACCATCGTGCAACAAACATCGCGTATGATATCTGGCAACAAGCACATTACTAAGGTGCGTTTATGCCACAGCATAATAGACTCGGAATGAGTATATATACCTTGCGCCACCCATGGATGGTCACGTCGTTCGACGTCAGGTGGTCCTGTTCTGGTGCACTCGAATGGCGGGGTGCTGCTGCCAGTAAGTACGCGAGGACTGGCCATGGTTGAGGAGTCTAGGAAGGGGGGGGGAGACAGGCGAATGTCGTCGCATGTCGCAGGGTGGGCGAGGTTTGGAAGGAAGAGGGGGGATGAGCGCAAACTCGTGAGCTATCGGGATGCAAGTACAACGGGAAACACAAGCGACCGGGTTCCCATTGAGCCGCTGATGGTTGACAAGATATGACAGCGTGAAATTTGAGAGCAGCATGTGCGGAAATCGCTACATCCTCCGGCATCTCGGACTTCACATGTGGAGGAATGAGTCAGCTTAAATGTTTCGCTTCAGTCGCCCTGACACCGTGCACATGAATTCCTCTCGTGATGGCTTACAACGTGAAAACATTTAGAACTTCATTTTCGACTCACAATGTCTCTGGACATCTGCAGGATTGGAGGTGAAGCTAAGGTGCAGCGGCTCTGCCCTCGGCTTCATCTCCAACACTGCAGAGGTCCAGGCTGATGTACCATGATCCTGTGATATAGGAGCTTGCGGTACTCGGAATGCCATGCTGGCATGAAGGATCGGCTGCCGGAGTAATCTTTTCTGGTGATTCTATGCACATGAAGTGTTGCACCGCCCAGGCACCCGGAAAATCGCTTGAACAGCAGCTGGATGCCAAGGTGAGTGTTCCACGGGTATGACATATTTTCCGAGACGTAGCAGCGAACATCCAGACTCTGTGCGAGCCACGGCGTTGCGAGGAGATGAGCGCGAGACGTCGGCAGCCACTCGAGCGCCAACGGACGAAGATTGCGAGGACGAGTATCCCGATTTGGGATGCTGCGCCGGGTCTCCCACCAACCACCACCTTCCACTTTCTCGCCCCTTGGACTCAGTGCTTTCAACGCTCGCAATTACACAGATGTACTATACTGGCAAGAAACACGGAATTACGACAGACTACCTGATCGCTGCTAGTCCCAGTCTTCGATCGGGTCGGACGACAGCTCGCCGGCAGCACGCGCCCGGAGCTCACGCCGCACCAACACCCGCCTCTCCTCGTCGTCGCTGAAGTCCTCGATATCCTCGAACTGTGCAGCCAGAATCCGCTCCTTCGCCTCTCGCACCTCAGCCTCTGCCGCCGCCTCTGCCTCCGCCGACACTATCCTCGTGGACTTGGGTCCGTTCCGCTCGTGCTTGTACGGGAGGTTGAACGGGTTCGTCTTCGGGCGGTACCGGCGCGCCTTGATGTCTGAGCGGCCGTACCATTCGGGAAGGCCGAGGTGGAGTGGACCGGGAGCGGCACTGAGAGGGTCGCGGAGCGCAGCCTCGCGCTCCTCCGGGGTGACGGGAGCGAAGTGGATCACGCCGGTCTTCCACAGAGTGGAGATGTGCATGATGCGCGCGAGACCGGTGTGCCGGCTGAGGTTGGTGAAGAGCAGGTAGCGGACCCAGGCGAATTTGATACCGAGGCCGAAGAAAATCTCTTCAAGGTACGCCTGGAGCGACCAGCGCATGCGTGCACGGCTGCAGCCCGAAATGCGGGCTTGGATGGGAGGTAAGTCCAAGTGTTAGCACGATATTAGAGCAGTATTAACTTGCCTAACTCTGCGTTTATAGACTGCCTGAGCTCGCTGCGAAGCATCATCTCGCGGCGGGCGTACTGAGCGCGAAGGGTCTGTCCGAGCGGTCGGCGACCTGTCATGTCGGAGAGAGGAGCGCGAGCAGCGACGCAAACGGGAAAGGTGGTAGATGAGGTCTGGACACAAGACGAAGTTGAGGTGAGCGCAGAATGCTAGGTTCGTGGGGGGTGGGAGGAGCACGTCCGAGTATAAGTTCAGGAAACAGCAGGTGTGACCACGGCTCGGTCTAGCACGACCTTCGTTTGCCCAGAACACCCATCCAGGGACCCACAAACTACGCCAAGAGTTGTTCCGCGCCCATTCTTTCGGAACCTCCGACATTCGCAGGCCCGAACACCCGCATCATCCGACCGCGAGGTACTCCATTGTTGTCAAGGTACATACTGTGGCATCTGAGATTTGCGTTCAACGAGCTGAAGACTACAGTGGCAGTGTCCAAATCTTGTAGATACTCTATGTCTCGAGATCTGCGGCCGCGCGTCTTGGACGGCCGCGACTCCCGTTGCTACCATGTGTCCGCATCTACACATGAATCTCGACCGATTCGCGACTCCTTGCCGTCTTCCGCCACATTCCCGGTGGTGTGAATTCCATCGGGACCCTCGTGAGTGCTGATATGGATCCACGGGAGCCTTCGCGCTCATTATTTGAATTTCCTTCCAGATTGAAGTGGCCTTTCCGTTCGTCCACGCTCGGACTTAACTGCCGTACGGCGACGGCCTGAACACATTTTGAGTTCAGGCGAGACCCTGCGAGCAGTGCGGCCTCGGCCATTCCATGTGGCCCACCAGTACGACTGCGGCGTGGGTGGCCCCTTCGTTGCAGCCGCTGCCTCCTCATCTGCCCACTCCTTCCTCAGTCTTCCGCCTCCCGCACAACGCCCAAGGACTCGGACGCACCATCGTTCGGGCAGCGCGAGTGTGCGCGAGCTGACGGCAGTTCTACTGTCGTGGACCCTTTCTTCGTCCTGACTCCCGACGGCGCCGGATACTGCTACAAGGCGAGAGAGGCACCGGATCTCGGCTACGTTACGACATTCCAGATGGACATCCAATGCGCCAAAGCGAGGTGTCGCCATCGTTTCCTCTGCCTGCCCTCTCGGCGCACGCCCACATCATCTGCTTCCTTCAGAATGTACGCTCAATTTCATTGCATTCGAGTTCTTGTCTGACACATTCGCACAGGCTGAATATTACTTTGTGTGCAGGCCGCTATCCCATGTAACGTATCTGTGCATTATAGAACATATTACCATTCGCGTGCGTACATATTGGAAACTGGCGAGAAGATGGCCGGGAGGACCCCTGGCGATCGGCTCGAGCGAGACACGCGCTTGGCCGACCGTGACGGACGCTTGGCAGTGTCATCCGAAAGTAAGGTTCGCGCGACGTTGATTCCAGCCAACTCTGGGTCGACCGGCGCAGGCTGACAACTGTACCCTAAGTTCTCCAGGATCAATGTCGGCGCATCATCCTTCTGAAAGTAAGCCCCGCGCGACGTTGATTCCAGCCGACTCTGGGTCGACCAGCATAGACCGGCCACCGTACCCTCAGTTCTCCAGGATCAATGTCCGCGCATCGCCCTCTACTTCCTGGACAACTCGACGCTCTCGTACGAGGTACTGCTCAGCCGGCCGGCATGCCGAACGCCTAGTACCCCGGCAGCTCTGCCAGTGTGGCTTCGGGGTTGGAGGTGCCACTTCTCACATCCAGAACCGGCGCGGGCGAGGATCGCGCAGCCATCTCGCAGCATGTGGTGCGCCGTCCTTTCTGAAGCTTATATTTGATATCAGACGTGTGTTATACAAGGAGAGTAATGTATTGAGTGTTGTCTTTTATTAGTGCGTTCGGAAGTCGCGTCCTGTTGTCATGTCCCCTCGACTGATTATCCGGTACCTGTGGGACCCGACCAACGCACGCGACTTGAGAATGGCTTGGGGCGGCGCAAACGGAGCCCATGCGTGTAGCAAATACCCACACCCTCCCGTCAGAACCACTCCGCAAATGTGAGCGAAGCGGGAGAGCACACGTACGGCCGGACGCAATGAAACCAGCCCCAGCATCGACTTTGAAGCCTGCACAAATCGCAGAAAAACACGTCAGACCGTCGCTAGTTACGGCTTTCACAGTATGAGCCGGGGCGAGCAATGCACTCGAGACGCAGCCGCGAGTTCCGCCGGACCTTGGATGGTTGCGGCGAAACACATCATCTCCCACCGCGGGTTCCCTGCGTCTGGCGAGTCCGAGGCGAGCTTCCAGAGCTTGGCTGGCGACGTATGCTGCGGTACGTCGTATGTGTCGCGAGTCTGATCCGCGCGCATGACGCTATGGCCATTTGGTCCGAGTTCCCGAGGTACCCGCCTGCGCCCGAGACCCCGACCGGAACATGCATCGTCAGACAGTCCTCCCGGCAGCGTAGAACAGCTTGCTCACGTTGTATGGATGGGTAATGCGCAGCCGGAAGCATCTGCGCGGGTTTAGCAAGAGCACACGAGCCGAGAGACCGCATGCACGCCGAGGTGCAATGCCAGTGTGTCCGAGTCCGCCAAACGTGCACAAGCTTGAAGCACGTCGAAGCACCACCAAGCCCGGTCTATACCGTGGTACAGTATGGGTACCTAAATGTGTCTGAGTAGATTGTGAGCGGTGGCATGGCCGATGGAGACAGGAGGGTGAGGATCGGCGTACCGGGCATGAATGCGACGCAATCCAAAACATGTTCCCGGCCGCTGCAGAGGTGTGCAACGCGATCTTCTGAGTACCGGTACATCGTTGTTTATTACCGCGCCCCAGGGATTGGCTCAGGACGGCCGGGGGAGTCAACAACTTTTCGAGTGCAATGAACCTCGCCGAAAACACCGATTTTGAGACATGCCCGTACCAGCGCACAACTATGTCTAGACGTTGTGTAGCGATACTTACACTACGTCTGTCATGATTTCCCGCCACACGAACCTGCATTCCGAGCGTAAGGCGTGATTTTGGTGGTTTCGGGCAGAAATCCGGCGGAAAATGTTCCCCCACGATACGGACACGGAGTTCTATGCACTCTGTATCAGTGATCAGAGCTCGTCTGACTCCAAAAAACATGTCACGACTTGTTTGAAGTGAGTCCAAGGAGCGGTGGGCGCGCTACAGCCGTTGCGTCCTGGAGGTGACCCTCCAGCGCCCAAGGATCCCGCCGAAACATGGATTTTCAGATCTGCTTTTCACAGCGCGAAATCGGTGCGTACACGTCGTAGAAGTGAACGCAATACCTGAAAAAATATTCCCGCGGCCTCCTGGCGAGCACACAGAGCGGGAGAGGGCGCACACGTCCGAATGCAATGAAATCGCCCGAAAATGCACATTTTCAAAACTCATCGGAGCGCCGCCAAACCGACACCGAACGATGCAGAATGTGCACTGAATGCGGTCTATAACTGTCCCCCGCCTCTGCGATGAGGCTGGGAGACGAGAATCGATTTTCTCTGCAGGGCTCCCACACATTATTATTGACATCGGCACGGCGGGCGAAGCTGTCAGATTCGCAGCTGAAAGGCTCCCCAGAAGTGCAGCGAGACGGTGAGATATCCGGTCCCCTTGAGCTGCACGCGAAAAAGCGTGTCTCGCAATCAATTCGCGGTAGGCGGCACATTCCCTTGTTGCCCGCTCGCGGCGTCTGACACGGCGACTGGCGCAGCTGAATGCTGCGTGCCCTTGTGTCGTGCACGCTCTATGCACGTCGTCCGCGTCGTCTCTGTCGCGAGAACATATCTACACGGCCATGCCGACTTGATGCATGCTCACAGCCATGAACTGGTGAGTGCGCGAAAACGAGCTGATCATTGTGAGTCCCAACTGCATACATCTCATCCTACACAGTAGCTACGATTCGAACTTGCACGACTGCCCCGTGCCCGACGGACGACGCAGGCTGTCTCGCACAGCCCAAGTGCAAGTACGACCGTCATCCGGGCAGACCGAGTCGTGTCGGTGAATACGCAGGGCGACTTCCACTCGGCGGCCGCGCCCGGCTCGGCGCAGCCGTCGAGCGAGGACTAGCCATGCGGACACAGGACCGCAACGAAGACGAATTGCTAATGCGAAGACGAGACTCACCTGGATGACCGACGTCCGAACACCGCGCGGGTTCGTGAACCGTGCGCGCGGCCGGTTAATACAGCTTCCAACCGTTTAGCCACGGGCAACCATGCGATTGCGAACGACTCGTGGTTGAATCCAAGCGAGTCCGGCCGCGAACGTCGCGTAGGAGAGAAGGTATTTGCGGCTGCCGAGTGCCGAACCCTTCCAGCGTGGACCAAAGGGACTACCGGTGTTCGTGCCGTCTGGCAGGAACGCCTGGGACATCGCCGCATCAGTGGAAAGAAAGCTTTGCCATGGGAGCCCGTGAACTCGTGTGCTACTCACCCGCGTAACAGATGCTGTGACCCGACGAAAGCCGACGAAGTTTGGTACAGGGCAAGCGCGGGTCGGCTCAGGTCGAAGCACGTTGGAATCTTGGATTGCGAAGGCGCAGGCCGGGGATCGGTGTTGGCGACCCGCGTGGATGTTCGCGCTTAGGATGGTGGGACGGCGTGGAGGGACGGGGCGAGGCTGGACGAGGGCGTCGGACAGAGCGACGGGCGCGATGGGCGGGTTGGGTTGGTAAGCAGAATTCGCAAGGGGGTTCGAAATGGACGGTATAAAAGAGGGGAGGAAGTTGGGGGCGGACAACATTCCTCCCCAGCGTCGATCTCCTCCTTCTCTCGTCGTGGCGCTCTGCGAGTGCGTGCGCGCGGGATTGCATTCCTGCATGGACGTTTCGACGTCGTTTTTCCGGGCTACGATATGGTGAGCACGGAGGGCAATAAGCAAATACGGGGATAACTGACGATACGGTTGGTGTTAATGACGCTCTCCGCAGGTGGGGTGGAGGTCCGATGGATCAAGCTAGGTTCGTGGGCGCACGCAGCACAGCGGGGGTAGGGCGGATTCAAGTAGACTGAGGTGGCGTAGACGTAGCTCCGGGCCCGGGACGCTGGTGGGGAAAGGAGAGGGAAAAGTGGGACTTTGTGTGCGTTTTGCCAACTCTGCAGGTGGGACGGCGAAGGGATGCAGAGAGAACGCGGCTGTGGGTGAAAAAGGGGGGGAGGGGCTCGACGTGGACGGGCTTCTGGCAATCGACATCGACCTGGTACGCGGGGGATTCACGCAGGCTGGGGCAGGATCCGGAGATGGCGACGGTCGAGCTCTCGAGTTTCAGAGACGGACACTTTCGTACGGCCGTGGGAAGACGCAACGCGTCGCGTCACGGACAAGTCACAGCGCCAGATCGCAGATTGTAGCGTACCAGCGCCTCTGATTACCGAGTGCTTGTTCTCGTCCTCGAAGGATTATGATAGGTTATCCAATCTCCTGCAGAGTTGCTACGTCGATGGCCCTCCCCAGGCCTATAAAGACCCAGTATGTTCGCGGCCACGATCCGTCCCCACACGAGTTCACCCTCTCCTCACCCTCCTCGCGAACACCACCCTTTTCTACAACATGCCCGCCTACACCTTCACCAAGACCCACAGCCCCTTCGAGCCTTCCCCTGTTACTCTCAAGAAGGCTGCGGTGTCCGTACCCCTCCACGCCGAGCCCGAGCTCCCGAAGGATTCCTCGGCCTCCACCTTGCTCCACAAGTTCGTGGAAGCGCATCGCGCCCTCAGTAACTACAAGTAAGTCCTTTGGCTTTGGCACAATCACGACGAGCAAGCCTCCTTTATCCTCTTAGGGGATGGGCGGGATATGGGTGCGATACGTACCTCCTCTATCTCCGGCCGATGCACTAAAGATATACGTATTCTTCCCATTTCCTGCTCATATCTCCTGGGAGGGAGAGGGCGCCTTACCCATCGTGAATAATATGTGTACTTCAGCAACATCCCGCTAACATTTCATATGACGTACAGGCAAGGTCAACCTATCGTTGTTGATGGCCAAACGCTCTCCATTCCAGCCGTAGCTGCCGTCGCACGCTACAACGCCGGCGTCGTCCTCGATGATTCGTCCGACATCCAGACCCGTGTTCTCAAGAGCCGCCAAGTCATCGTCGACAAGGTCTCCAGCCAGAAGAGCGTGTACGGCGTCAGCACCGGCTTCGGTGGAAGTGGTCAGTGTCATACAAACTCGTCGTCAATGGAATCGTTCTCACCACTGTCATTCATGTACATAGCGGACACGCGCACGAGCGATCCTCTCACGCTTGGCCTTGCGCTCTTCCAGCACCAGCATTGTGGAGTCTTGCCGTCCGACACCGACTCGGTGCCAGTGGCGCTTCCGCTCCTGGATCCCCTCACCTCCACGAGCATGCCGGAGTCCTGGGTCCGCGGCGCCATCCTCATCCGCATGAACTCCCTCATCCGCGGTCACTCTGGCGTCCGATGGGAGCTGATTGAGCGCATGAGCGCCCTCCTCCGCGAAAACATCGTCCCACTCGTGCCCCTCCGCGGAAGCATCTCTGCGTCTGGAGGTTAGTGCCATAACTTCCGTTCTATGCATGGCGCTCACGTTCATTGTCACCGCCCCACAGATCTGTCCCCGCTCTCGTACATCGCCGGTCTGCTCATCGGCAACCCTCGATCCGCGTCTTCGACGGGCCGTCCACCTTCCGCGGGCGCCGCATCGTCTCGTCGCGTGAGGCGCTCTCCGCGCACCACATCGAGCCCATCTCTCTCGCGTCGAAGGAGCACCTCGGCATCCTCAACGGCACTGCATTCTCTGCCTCGGTCGGCGCGCTCGCCGTCCACGAGGCCGTCCACCTGTCGCTGCTCGGGCAAGTCTGCACGGCGATGTGCACCGAAGCCATGCTCGGCGCACGCGGGTCCTTCGCGCCGTTCATCCACGCCGTCGCGCGCCCGCACCCCGGCCAAGTCGAGGTCGCAGCGACCATCACCGACTTGCTCGAGGGGTCGCACTTTGCTGTTACCGCCGAGGAGGAAAAGCACATCTCCGCCGACATCGGGGAGCTGCGTCAGGACCGGTACCCGCTGCGTACGTCGGCCCAGTTCTTGGGCCCTCAGGTAGAGGATGTCCTGTCTGCGTTCGCCGCGATCACGATCGAGTGCAACTCCAGTGAGTGCTAGCGTCATTTCGACTGGGAGCTGTGATGTGCTTACCTCTGTCTCTAGCCACTGACAACCCGCTCATCGACGGCGAGACGGGCGAAGTGCACCACGGCGGCAACTTCCAGGCGATGTCTGTCACCAACGCGATGGAGAAGACGCGTCTCGCGATGCACCACATCGGCAAGCTGCTCTTTGCGCAGTGCACCGAGCTCCTCAACCCGTCGATGAACCGTGGTCTGCCGCCGAACCTGGCTGCCACCGACCCGTCGCACAACTACTTTGCCAAGGGCGTCGATATCCACGCGGCGGCGTACGTCGGCGAGCTCGGCTACCTCGCAAACCCCGTCTCGACGCACGTGCAGTCGGCAGAGATGCACAACCAAGCTGTCAAGTAAGTCCTTTGCGTTACTCTCTCGATGCTCTGGGATCCTGACCGCTCTTGCTAGCTCCCTCGCTCTCATCTCCGCGCGCGCCACCCTCAACTCGCTCGAGGTGCTCTCGATCCTTACGTCGAGCTTCCTCTACGTCCTCTGCCAGGCCCTCGACCTCCGCGCGATGCAGCACGAGTTCGAGCTCGAGGTGGACGACATCCTCCGCGAGCAGATCGCGCATTCGTTTGGCCGCCACCTCGCCGATGCCGACCTTCTCGCGCTCTTCAGCGTGCTGGCGCGCCACGTCCGCCGCTCGCTCGAGACGACGAGCACGATGGACGCCGCGCACCGCATGCGCGCTGTCGCCTCTGCCACTACGACGCCCATCGTCGACTTCTGCGCGCAATGCGGCGGCGCACTCGACCTCGACGAGATCGTGGCCTTCCGCGCGCAACTCGCGGAGCGCATGGTCGGCTCGCTCGTGCGTCTCCGGGAGGAGTACCTGCGCGGAGCCAAGGGCCCGGCGCCCGGCGCCAAGTACCTCGGCCGGTCGCGCGCGGTGTACGAGTTCGTGCGGACGACGCTGGGGATCAGGATGCACGGCGCGGAGAACCTGCACGACTTCAAGGACGGGCCGGGCGTCGAGGACCCGACGATCGGGCAGGACATCTCGTTCATCCACGAGGCGATCCGGGACGGGAAGATGCAGGACGTCGTCGTCGGGCTGTTTGCTTGAGGGCTTTCCCGGGGGGTTCGGATCGTGGTTTGTTTCTTGCATAGTTGATGTTTCTTGTAATGCCTCCGTTGCTTTTACTTGTTGTACTTATACCTATAGATACGCATAGATGTCAATACACGCTATATAACGCCTCCAAAACGATGGCATGGGGCCACTGTTCATACGCGCTATGCCTGCGCGCTTCGCGGGGGCAGGGCGGATGCGTGCCAAGTGTTAGCGCGGGCGAATGTACCAATGCAAGTCGATGAGATAGGGGTTGTTTTGGGCTGTAAAGAACACTAGGGGGGGGGGTCTGGGCTGTAAAGAGCAGTAGGGGTCTGGGCTATAAAGAACACTAGGGGGTGTTCTGGGTGGTAAAGAGCAGTGGGGCGCGCTGAGACATGGGTTCACGCGGCGAAGGGCACGACGCCGGCGCATTCCAGGCAGGTTTTAGAGTGGGAGAAGACAGTTCTGATTTCGAGCACAGTACACAGCGTAATATACAAGTTAGACTCAACAAACCCTTTGGGGAAGTCGCGCGGAGACGCAAACGGGGGAAGGTCGAGAGAGAGAGACTCGGAGAGAATTCAAAGTCTTCCGGCTCGCCGGACCACGAGCGCTCAACCGCCTCCCGACCCGCTTTCCCCCACCACACCGTGCCCTCGCGTCCTCGCCATCCATCCCTCTCACCCCTCGCAGCGCCGTCCTCCAGTTTGAAGTGCTCGAGTTTCTTCAATGACGACGCACACGCAAGTCCGACCTCGGAGATGAGTACCGAATTGCAGAGTCGGACAAAAGGTACGTACCATTCCATTCGCCTTCATACTTGCAGCGCGCCAGGTACCGTGACTGCTTGGACTTCGCGCGACACGCTCTGTGGCGGAGAGCGGCTAGGAATCTCCATCATCCCCGCTGCGGCTCCCCCGCGCAAGTCTACGTACCATAAACACAACGCGAGAGGCTGTACCATGGCCACTGAGGACGCGAGCATGTCGCCCTCCGTCGGGTCTCGCGCACCCCTGGTTGTCGAATCTTTTACCTGGTCATCTTCACTGCGTTTGCGAGTCCAGATCGAAGTCCTCAAAGGAGGGGTTGTGGGATGGGGTTGACGAGCATCGTTGGTGGTCGCCGCGGTGCCATCAATCCTACGTACCAATCGGCGTAAAGCTGAGACCGCGCCTTCCAAATGTCTCCGAAAATCTACCGGATAACAACATGAGTATCAAATATTCATACGAGCCTGCTGCGTGCGTACCATCCTCGCCCTCGATGAACATCCAAGCTGTGCTGTCCACCCGGCAGACTGCAAACAACGCACCGGTGGATCTGCTGAGGACAGGCCCGAGGAGTGGCGGCGGGAGGGGGCGGGGAGCATGAATACGCGAAGGTGTCATGCTGTGAGGATGGCCCGCATATTCACCAGTCAGCACCGGACTGGATTCTATCTCGTGCCAAGTAGCTACGTACCAGTTCCAGATCGCGCACCCTCGAAGATGGGTGCCGAGTCACCACGCTGGGAATGAAATCGCGTTGAACAATGTGCTGGAGGTTTAGTAGTACGAGGGAATATTGTGGTGAATCCCGCGGCGCGGGTGGCCTGTGTATTCCAAGTCGCGTCGTTGTGGCCGGTCGAAAGCCATCAAGTCGTGCTCAGCGCTCGGTGCAGCACCAAATCGGGATGACTCGGCCCAAGGTACGTACCGGTTTCTCTCCTCTCCTATGGCCCACCATCGTGCAACAAACATCGCGTATGATATCTGGCAACAAGCACATTACTAAGGTGCGTTTATGCCACAGCATAATAGACTCGGAATGAGTATATATACCTTGCGCCACCCATGGATGGTCACGTCGTTCGACGTCAGGTGGTCCTGTTCTGGTGCACTCGAATGGCGGGGTGCTGCTGCCAGTAAGTACGCGAGGACTGGCCATGGTTGAGGAGTCTAGGAAGGGGGGGGGAGACAGGCGAATGTCGTCGCATGTCGCAGGGTGGGCGAGGTTTGGAAGGAAGAGGGGGGATGAGCGCAAACTCGTGAGCTATCGGGATGCAAGTACAACGGGAAACACAAGCGACCGGGTTCCCATTGAGCCGCTGATGGTTGACAAGATATGACAGCGTGAAATTTGAGAGCAGCATGTGCGGAAATCGCTACATCCTCCGGCATCTCGGACTTCACATGTGGAGGAATGAGTCAGCTTAAATGTTTCGCTTCAGTCGCCCTGACACCGTGCACATGAATTCCTCTCGTGATGGCTTACAACGTGAAAACATTTAGAACTTCATTTTCGACTCACAATGTCTCTGGACATCTGCAGGATTGGAGGTGAAGCTAAGGTGCAGCGGCTCTGCCCCTCGGCTTCATCTCCAACACTGCAGAGGTCCAGGCTGATGTACCATGATCCTGTGATATAGGAGCTTGCCGGTACTCGGAATGCCATGCTGGCATGAAGGATCGGCTGCCGGAGTAATCTTTTCTGGTGATTCTATGCACATGAAGTGTTGCACCGCCCAGGCACCCGGAAAATCGCTTGAACAGCAGCTGGATGCCAAGGTGAGTGTTCCACGGGTATGACATATTTTCCGAGACGTAGCAGCGAACATCCAGACTCTGTGCGAGCCACGGCGTTGCGAGGAGATGAGCGCGAGACGTCGGCAGCCACTCGAGCGCCAACGGACGAAGATTGCGAGGACGAGTATCCCGATTTGGGATGCTGCGCCGGGTCTCCCACCAACCACCACCTTCCACTTTCTCGCCCCTTGGACTCAGTGCTTTCAACGCTCGCAATTACACAGATGTACTATACTGGCAAGAAACACGGAATTACGACAGACTACCTGATCGCTGCTAGTCCCAGTCTTCGATCGGGTCGGACGACAGCTCGCCGGCAGCACGCGCCCGGAGCTCACGCCGCACCAACACCCGCCTCTCCTCGTCGTCGCTGAAGTCCTCGATATCCTCGAACTGTGCAGCCAGAATCCGCTCCTTCGCCTCTCGCACCTCAGCCTCTGCCGCCGCCTCTGCCTCCGCCGACACTATCCTCGTGGACTTGGGTCCGTTCCGCTCGTGCTTGTACGGGAGGTTGAACGGGTTCGTCTTCGGGCGGTACCGGCGCGCCTTGATGTCTGAGCGGCCGTACCATTCGGGAAGGCCGAGGTGGAGTGGACCGGGAGCGGCACTGAGAGGGTCGCGGAGCGCAGCCTCGCGCTCCTCCGGGGTGACGGGAGCGAAGTGGATCACGCCGGTCTTCCACAGAGTGGAGATGTGCATGATGCGCGCGAGACCGGTGTGCCGGCTGAGGTTGGTGAAGAGCAGGTAGCGGACCCAGGCGAATTTGATACCGAGGCCGAAGAAAATCTCTTCAAGGTACGCCTGGAGCGACCAGCGCATGCGTGCACGGCTGCAGCCCGAAATGCGGGCTTGGATGGGAGGTAAGTCCAAGTGTTAGCACGATATTAGAGCAGTATTAACTTGCCTAACTCTGCGTTTATAGACTGCCTGAGCTCGCTGCGAAGCATCATCTCGCGGCGGGCGTACTGAGCGCGAAGGGTCTGTCCGAGCGGTCGGCGACCTGTCATGTCGGAGAGAGGAGCGCGAGCAGCGACGCAAACGGGAAAGGTGGTAGATGAGGTCTGGACACAAGACGAAGTTGAGGTGAGCGCAGAATGCTAGGTTCGTGGGGGGTGGGAGGAGCACGTCCGAGTATAAGTTCAGGAAACAGCAGGTGTGACCACGGCTCGGTCTAGCACGACCTTCGTTTGCCCAGAACACCCATCCAGGGACCCACAAACTACGCCAAGAGTTGTTCCGCGCCCATTCTTTCGGAACCTCCGACATTCGCAGGCCCGAACACCCGCATCATCCGACCGCGAGGTACTCCATTGTTGTCAAGGTACATACTGTGGCATCTGAGATTTGCGTTCAACGAGCTGAAGACTACAGTGGCAGTGTCCAAATCTTGTAGATACTCTATGTCTCGAGATCTGCGGCCGCGCGTCTTGGACGGCCGCGACTCCCGTTGCTACCATGTGTCCGCATCTACACATGAATCTCGACCGATTCGCGACTCCTTGCCGTCTTCCGCCACATTCCCGGTGGTGTGAATTCCATCGGGACCCTCGTGAGTGCTGATATGGATCCACGGGAGCCTTCGCGCTCATTATTTGAATTTCCTTCCAGATTGAAGTGGCCTTTCCGTTCGTCCACGCTCGGACTTAACTGCCGTACGGCGACGGCCTGAACACATTTTGAGTTCAGGCGAGACCCTGCGAGCAGTGCGGCCTCGGCCATTCCATGTGGCCCACCAGTACGACTGCGGCGTGGGTGGCCCCTTCGTTGCAGCCGCTGCCTCCTCATCTGCCCACTCCTTCCTCAGTCTTCCGCCTCCCGCACAACGCCCAAGGACTCGGACGCACCATCGTTCGGGCAGCGCGAGTGTGCGCGAGCTGACGGCAGTTCTACTGTCGTGGACCCTTTCTTCGTCCTGACTCCCGACGGCGCCGGATACTGCTACAAGGCGAGAGAGGCACCGGATCTCGGCTACGTTACGACATTCCAGATGGACATCCAATGCGCCAAAGCGAGGTGTCGCCATCGTTTCCTCTGCCTGCCCTCTCGGCGCACGCCCACATCATCTGCTTCCTTCAGAATGTACGCTCAATTTCATTGCATTCGAGTTCTTGTCTGACACATTCGCACAGGCTGAATATTACTTTGTGTGCAGGCCGCTATCCCATGTAACGTATCTGTGCATTATAGAACATATTACCATTCGCGTGCGTACATATTGGAAACTGGCGAGAAGATGGCCGGGAGGACCCCTGGCGATCGGCTCGAGCGAGACACGCGCTTGGCCGACCGTGACGGACGCTTGGCAGTGTCATCCGAAAGTAAGGTTCGCGCGACGTTGATTCCAGCCAACTCTGGGTCGACCGGCGCAGGCTGACAACTGTACCCTAAGTTCTCCAGGATCAATGTCGGCGCATCATCCTTCTGAAAGTAAGCCCCGCGCGACGTTGATTCCAGCCGACTCTGGGTCGACCAGCATAGACCGGCCACCGTACCCTCAGTTCTCCAGGATCAATGTCCGCGCATCGCCCTCTACTTCCTGGACAACTCGACGCTCTCGTACGAGGTACTGCTCAGCCGGCCGGCATGCCGAACGCCTAGTACCCCGGCAGCTCTGCCAGTGTGGCTTCGGGGTTGGAGGTGCCACTTCTCACATCCAGAACCGGCGCGGGCGAGGATCGCGCAGCCATCTCGCAGCATGTGGTGCGCCGTCCTTTCTGAAGCTTATATTTGATATCAGACGTGTGTTATACAAGGGAGAGTAATGTATTGAGTGTTGTCTTTTATTAGTGCGTTCGGAAGTCGCGTCCTGTTGTCATGTCCCCTCGACTGATTATCCGGTACCTGTGGGACCCGACCAACGCACGCGACTTGAGAATGGCTTGGGGCGGCGCAAACGGAGCCCATGCGTGTAGCAAATACCCACACCCTCCCGTCAGAACCACTCCGCAAATGTGAGCGAAGCGGGAGAGCACACGTACGGCCGGACGCAATGAAACCAGCCCCAGCATCGACTTTGAAGCCTGCACAAATCGCAGAAAAACACGTCAGACCGTCGCTAGTTACGGCTTTCACAGTATGAGCCGGGGCGAGCAATGCACTCGAGACGCAGCCGCGAGTTCCGCCGGACCTTGGATGGTTGCGGCGAAACACATCATCTCCCACCGCGGGTTCCCTGCGTCTGGCGAGTCCGAGGCGAGCTTCCAGAGCTTGGCTGGCGACGTATGCTGCGGTACGTCGTATGTGTCGCGAGTCTGATCCGCGCGCATGACGCTATGGCCATTTGGTCCGAGTTCCCGAGGTACCCGCCTGCGCCCGAGACCCCGACCGGAACATGCATCGTCAGACAGTCCTCCCGGCAGCGTAGAACAGCTTGCTCACGTTGTATGGATGGGTAATGCGCAGCCGGAAGCATCTGCGCGGGTTTAGCAAGAGCACACGAGCCGAGAGACCGCATGCACGCCGAGGTGCAATGCCAGTGTGTCCGAGTCCGCCAAACGTGCACAAGCTTGAAGCACGTCGAAGCACCACCAAGCCCGGTCTATACCGTGGTACAGTATGGGTACCTAAATGTGTCTGAGTAGATTGTGAGCGGTGGCATGGCCGATGGAGACAGGAGGGTGAGGATCGGCGTACCGGGCATGAATGCGACGCAATCCAAAACATGTTCCCGGCCGCTGCAGAGGTGTGCAACGCGATCTTCTGAGTACCGGTACATCGTTGTTTATTACCGCGCCCCAGGGATTGGCTCAGGACGGCCGGGGGAGTCAACAACTTTTCGAGTGCAATGAACCTCGCCGAAAACACCGATTTTGAGACATGCCCGTACCAGCGCACAACTATGTCTAGACGTTGTGTAGCGATACTTACACTACGTCTGTCATGATTTCCCGCCACACGAACCTGCATTCCGAGCGTAAGGCGTGATTTTGGTGGTTTCGGGCAGAAATCCGGCGGAAAATGTTCCCCCACGATACGGACACGGAGTTCTATGCACTCTGTATCAGTGATCAGAGCTCGTCTGACTCCAAAAAACATGTCACGACTTGTTTGAAGTGAGTCCAAGGAGCGGTGGGCGCGCTACAGCCGTTGCGTCCTGGAGGTGACCCTCCAGCGCCCAAGGATCCCGCCGAAACATGGATTTTCAGATCTGCTTTTCACAGCGCGAAATCGGTGCGTACACGTCGTAGAAGTGAACGCAATACCTGAAAAAATATTCCCGCGGCCTCCTGGCGAGCACACAGAGCGGGAGAGGGCGCACACGTCCGAATGCAATGAAATCGCCCGAAAATGCACATTTTCAAAACTCATCGGAGCGCCGCCAAACCGACACCGAACGATGCAGAATGTGCACTGAATGCGGTCTATAACTGTCCCCCGCCTCTGCGATGAGGCTGGGAGACGAGAATCGATTTTCTCTGCAGGGCTCCCACACATTATTATTGACATCGGCACGGCGGGCGAAGCTGTCAGATTCGCAGCTGAAAGGCTCCCCAGAAGTGCAGCGAGACGGTGAGATATCCGGTCCCCTTGAGCTGCACGCGAAAAAGCGTGTCTCGCAATCAATTCGCGGTAGGCGGCACATTCCTTGTTGCCCGCTCGCGGAGTCTCACACGGCGAAAGTCTCAGCTGAATGATGCGTGCCCTTGTGTCGTGCACGCTCTATGCACGTCGTCCGCGTCGTCTCTGTCGCGAGAACATATCTACACGGCCATGCCGACTTGATGCATGCTCACAGCCATGAACTGGTGAGTGCGCGAAAACGAGCTGATCATTGTGAGTCCCAACTGCATACATCTCATCCTACACAGTAGCTACGATTCGAACTTGCACGACTGCCCCGTGCCCGACGGACGACGCAGGCTGTCTCGCACAGCCCAAGTGCAAGTACGACCGTCATCCGGGCAGACCGAGTCGTGTCGGTGAATACGCAGGGCGACTTCCACTCGGCGGCCGCGCCCGGCTCGGCGCAGCCGTCGAGCGAGGGACTAGCCATGCGGACACAGGACCGCAACGAAGACGAATTGCTAATGCGAAGACGAGACTCACCTGGATGACCGACGTCCGAACACCGCGCGGGTTCGTGAACCGTGCGCGCGGCCGGTTAATACAGCTTCCAACCGTTTAGCCACGGGCAACCATGCGATTGCGAACGACTCGTGGTTGAATCCAAGCGAGTCCGGCCGCGAACGTCGCGTAGGAGAGAAGGTATTTGCGGCTGCCGAGTGCCGAACCCTTCCAGCGTGGACCAAAGGGACTACCGGTGTTCGTGCCGTCTGGCAGGAACGCCTGGGACATCGCCGCATCAGTGGAAAGAAAGCTTTGCCATGGGAGCCCGTGAACTCGTGTGCTACTCACCCGCGTAACAGATGCTGTGACCCGACGAAAGCCGACGAAGTTTGGTACAGGGCAAGCGCGGGTCGGCTCAGGTCGAAGCACGTTGGAATCTTGGATTGCGAAGGCGCAGGCCGGGGATCGGTGTTGGCGACCCGCGTGGATGTTCGCGCTTAGGATGGTGGGACGGCGTGGAGGGACGGGGCGAGGCTGGACGAGGGCGTCGGACAGAGCGACGGGCGCGATGGGCGGGTTGGGTTGGTAAGCAGAATTCGCAAGGGGGTTCGAAATGGACGGTATAAAGAGGGGAGGAAGTTGGGGGCGGACAACATTCCTCCCCAGCGTCGATCTCCTCCTTCTCTCGTCGTGGCGCTCTGCGAGTGCGTGCGCGCGGGATTGCATTCCTGCATGGACGTTTCGACGTCGTTTTTCCGGGCTACGATATGGTGAGCACGGAGGGCAATAAGCAAATACGGGGATAACTGACGATACGGTTGGTGTTAATGACGCTCTCCGCAGGTGGGGTGGAGGTCCGATGGATCAAGCTAGGTTCGTGGGCGCACGCAGCACAGCGGGGTAGGGCGGATTCAAGTAGACTGAGGTGGCGTAGACGTAGCTCCGGGCCCGGGACGCTGGTGGGGAAAGGAGAGGGAAAAGTGGGACTTTGTGTGCGTTTTGCCAACTCTGCAGGTGGGACGGCGAAGGGATGCAGAGAGAACGCGGCTGTGGGTGAAAAAGGGGGGGAGGGGCTCGACGTGGACGGGCTTCTGGCAATCGACATCGACCTGGTACGCGGGGGATTCACGCAGGCTGGGGCAGGATCCGGAGATGGCGACGGTCGAGCTCTCGAGTTTCAGAGACGGACACTTTCGTACGGCCGTGGGAAGACGCAACGCGTCGCGTCACGGACAAGTCACAGCGCCAGATCGCAGATTGTAGCGTACCAGCGCCTCTGATTACCGAGTGCTTGTTCTCGTCCTCGAAGGATTATGATAGGTTATCCAATCTCCTGCAGAGTTGCTACGTCGATGGCCCTCCCCAGGCCTATAAAGACCCAGTATGTTCGCGGCCACGATCCGTCCCCACACGAGTTCACCCTCTCCTCACCCTCCTCGCGAACACCACCCTTTTCTACAACATGCCCGCCTACACCTTCACCAAGACCCACAGCCCCTTCGAGCCTTCCCCTGTTACTCTCAAGAAGGCTGCGGTGTCCGTACCCTCCACGCCGAGCCCGAGCTCCCGAAGGATTCCTCGGCCTCCACCTTGCTCCACAAGTTCGTGGAAGCGCATCGCGCCCTCAGTAACTACAAGTAAGTCCTTTGGCTTTGGCACAATCACGACGAGCAAGCCTCCTTTATCCTCTTAGGGGATGGGCGGGATATGGGTGCGATACGTACCTCCTCTATCTCCGGCCGATGCACTAAAGATATACGTATTCTTCCCATTTCCTGCTCATATCTCCTGGGAGGGAGAGGGCGCCTTACCCATCGTGAATAATATGTGTACTTCAGCAACATCCCGCTAACATTTCATATGACGTACAGGCAAGGTCAACCTATCGTTGTTGATGGCCAAACGCTCTCCATTCCAGCCGTAGCTGCCGTCGCACGCTACAACGCCGGCGTCGTCCTCGATGATTCGTCCGACATCCAGACCCGTGTTCTCAAGAGCCGCCAAGTCATCGTCGACAAGGTCTCCAGCCAGAAGAGCGTGTACGGCGTCAGCACCGGCTTCGGTGGAAGTGGTCAGTGTCATACAAACTCGTCGTCAATGGAATCGTTCTCACCACTGTCATTCATGTACATAGCGGACACGCGCACGAGCGATCCTCTCACGCTTGGCCTTGCGCTCTTCCAGCACCAGCATTGTGGAGTCTTGCCGTCCGACACCGACTCGGTGCCAGTGGCGCTTCCGCTCCTGGATCCCCTCACCTCCACGAGCATGCCGGAGTCCTGGGTCCGCGGCGCCATCCTCATCCGCATGAACTCCCTCATCCGCGGTCACTCTGGCGTCCGATGGGAGCTGATTGAGCGCATGAGCGCCCTCCTCCGCGAAAACATCGTCCCACTCGTGCCCCTCCGCGGAAGCATCTCTGCGTCTGGAGGTTAGTGCCATAACTTCCGTTCTATGCATGGCGCTCACGTTCATTGTCACCGCCCCACAGATCTGTCCCCGCTCTCGTACATCGCCGGTCTGCTCATCGGCAACCCTCGATCCGCGTCTTCGACGGGCCGTCCACCTTCCGCGGGCGCCGCATCGTCTCGTCGCGTGAGGCGCTCTCCGCGCACCACATCGAGCCCATCTCTCTCGCGTCGAAGGAGCACCTCGGCATCCTCAACGGCACTGCATTCTCTGCCTCGGTCGGCGCGCTCGCCGTCCACGAGGCCGTCCACCTGTCGCTGCTCGGGCAAGTCTGCACGGCGATGTGCACCGAAGCCATGCTCGGCGCACGCGGGTCCTTCGCGCCGTTCATCCACGCCGTCGCGCGCCCGCACCCCGGCCAAGTCGAGGTCGCAGCGACCATCACCGACTTGCTCGAGGGGTCGCACTTTGCTGTTACCGCCGAGGAGGAAAAGCACATCTCCGCCGACATCGGGGAGCTGCGTCAGGACCGGTACCCGCTGCGTACGTCGGCCCAGTTCTTGGGCCCTCAGGTAGAGGATGTCCTGTCTGCGTTCGCCGCGATCACGATCGAGTGCAACTCCAGTGAGTGCTAGCGTCATTTCGACTGGGAGCTGTGATGTGCTTACCTCTGTCTCTAGCCACTGACAACCCGCTCATCGACGGCGAGACGGGCGAAGTGCACCACGGCGGCAACTTCCAGGCGATGTCTGTCACCAACGCGATGGAGAAGACGCGTCTCGCGATGCACCACATCGGCAAGCTGCTCTTTGCGCAGTGCACCGAGCTCCTCAACCCGTCGATGAACCGTGGTCTGCCGCCGAACCTGGCTGCCACCGACCCGTCGCACAACTACTTTGCCAAGGGCGTCGATATCCACGCGGCGGCGTACGTCGGCGAGCTCGGCTACCTCGCAAACCCCGTCTCGACGCACGTGCAGTCGGCAGAGATGCACAACCAAGCTGTCAAGTAAGTCCTTTGCGTTACTCTCTCGATGCTCTGGGATCCTGACCGCTCTTGCTAGCTCCCTCGCTCTCATCTCCGCGCGCGCCACCCTCAACTCGCTCGAGGTGCTCTCGATCCTTACGTCGAGCTTCCTCTACGTCCTCTGCCAGGCCCTCGACCTCCGCGCGATGCAGCACGAGTTCGAGCTCGAGGTGGACGACATCCTCCGCGAGCAGATCGCGCATTCGTTTGGCCGCCACCTCGCCGATGCCGACCTTCTCGCGCTCTTCAGCGTGCTGGCGCGCCACGTCCGCCGCTCGCTCGAGACGACGAGCACGATGGACGCCGCGCACCGCATGCGCGCTGTCGCCTCTGCCACTACGACGCCCATCGTCGACTTCTGCGCGCAATGCGGCGGCGCACTCGACCTCGACGAGATCGTGGCCTTCCGCGCGCAACTCGCGGAGCGCATGGTCGGCTCGCTCGTGCGTCTCCGGGAGGAGTACCTGCGCGGAGCCAGGGCCCGGCGCCCGGCGCCAAGTACCTCGGCCGGTCGCGCGCGGTGTACGAGTTCGTGCGGACGACGCTGGGGATCAGGATGCACGGCGCGGAGAACCTGCACGACTTCAAGGACGGGCCGGGCGTCGAGGACCCGACGATCGGGCAGGACATCTCGTTCATCCACGAGGCGATCCGGGACGGGAAGATGCAGGACGTCGTCGTCGGGCTGTTTGCTTGAGGGCTTTCCCGGGGTTCGGATCGTGGTTTGTTTCTTGCATAGTTGATGTTTCTTGTAATGCCTCCGTTGCTTTTACTTGTTGTACTTATACCTATAGATACGCATAGATGTCAATACACGCTATATAACGCCTCCAAAACGATGGCATGGGGCCACTGTTCATACGCGCTATGCCTGCGCGCTTCGCGGGGCAGGGCGGATGCGTGCCAAGTGTTAGCGCGGGCGAATGTACCAATGCAAGTCGATGAGATAGGGGTTGTTTTGGGCTGTAAAGAACACTAGGGGTCTGGGCTGTAAAGAGCAGTAGGGGTCTGGGCTATAAAGAACACTAGGGGTGTTCTGGGTGGTAAAGAGCAGTGGGGCGCGCTGAGACATGGGTTCACGCGGCGAAGGGCACGACGCCGGCGCATTCCAGGCAGGTTTTAGAGTGGGAGAAGACAGTTCTGATTTCGAGCACAGTACACAGCGTAATATACAAGTTAGACTCAACAAACCCTTTGGGGAAGTCGCGCGGAGACGCAAACGGGGAAGGTCGAGAGAGAGACTCGGAGAGAATTCAAAGTCTTCCGGCTCGCCGGACCACGAGCGCTCAACCGCCTCCCGACCCGCTTTCCCCCACCACACCGTGCCCTCGCGTCCTCGCCATCCATCCCTCTCACCCCTCGCAGCGCCGTCCTCCAGTTTGAAGTGCTCGAGTTTCTTCAATGACGACGCACACGCAAGTCCGACCTCGGAGATGAGTACCGAATTGCAGAGTCGGACAAAAGGTACGTACCATTCCATTCGCCTTCATACTTGCAGCGCGCCAGGTACCGTGACTGCTTGGACTTCGCGCGACACGCTCTGTGGCGGAGAGCGGCTAGGAATCTCCATCATCCCCGCTGCGGCTCCCCCGCGCAAGTCTACGTACCATAAACACAACGCGAGAGGCTGTACCATGGCCACTGAGGACGCGAGCATGTCGCCCTCCGTCGGGTCTCGCGCACCCCTGGTTGTCGAATCTTTTACCTGGTCATCTTCACTGCGTTTGCGAGTCCAGATCGAAGTCCTCAAAGGAGGGGTTGTGGGATGGGGTTGACGAGCATCGTTGGTGGTCGCCGCGGTGCCATCAATCCTACGTACCAATCGGCGTAAAGCTGAGACCGCGCCTTCCAAATGTCTCCGAAAATCTACCGGATAACAACATGAGTATCAAATATTCATACGAGCCTGCTGCGTGCGTACCATCCTCGCCCTCGATGAACATCCAAGCTGTGCTGTCCACCCGGCAGACTGCAAACAACGCACCGGTGGATCTGCTGAGGGACAGGCCCGAGGAGTGGCGGCGGGAGGGGGCGGGGAGCATGAATACGCGAAGGTGTCATGCTGTGAGGATGGCCCGCATATTCACCAGTCAGCACCGGACTGGATTCTATCTCGTGCCAAGTAGCTACGTACCAGTTCCAGATCGCGCACCCTCGAAGATGGGTGCCGAGTCACCACGCTGGGAATGAAATCGCGTTGAACAATGTGCTGGAGGTTTAGTAGTACGAGGGAATATTGTGGTGAATCCCGCGGCGCGGGTGGCCTGTGTATTCCAAGTCGCGTCGTTGTGGCCGGTCGAAAGCCATCAAGTCGTGCTCAGCGCTCGGTGCAGCACCAAATCGGGATGACTCGGCCCAAGGTACGTACCGGTTTCTCTCCTCTCCTATGGCCCACCATCGTGCAACAAACATCGCGTATGATATCTGGCAACAAGCACATTACTAAGGTGCGTTTATGCCACAGCATAATAGACTCGGAATGAGTATATATACCTTGCGCCACCCATGGATGGTCACGTCGTTCGACGTCAGGTGGTCCTGTTCTGGTGCACTCGAATGGCGGGGTGCTGCTGCCAGTAAGTACGCGAGGACTGGCCATGGTTGAGGAGTCTAGGAAGGGGGGGAGACAGGCGAATGTCGTCGCATGTCGCAGGGTGGGCGAGGTTTGGAAGGAAGAGGGGGATGAGCGCAAACTCGTGAGCTATCGGGATGCAAGTACAACGGGAAACACAAGCGACCGGGTTCCCATTGAGCTCGGGATGCAAGTACAACGGGAAACACAAGCGACCGGGTTCCCATTGAGCCGCTGATGGTTGACAAGATATGACAGCGTGAAATTTGAGAGCAGCATGTGCGGAAATCGCTACATCCTCCGGCATCTCGGACTTCACATGTGGAGGAATGAGTCAGCTTAAATGTTTCGCTTCAGTCGCCCTGACACCGTGCACATGAATTCCTCTCGTGATGGCTTACAACGTGAAAACATTTAGAACTTCATTTTCGACTCACAATGTCTCTGGACATCTGCAGGATTGGAGGTGAAGCTAAGGTGCAGCGGCTCTGCCCCTCGGCTTCATCTCCAACACTGCAGAGGTCCAGGCTGATGTACCATGATCCTGTGATATAGGAGCTTGCCGGTACTCGGAATGCCATGCTGGCATGAAGGATCGGCTGCCGGAGTAATCTTTTCTGGTGATTCTATGCACATGAAGTGTTGCACCGCCCAGGCACCCGGAAAATCGCTTGAACAGCAGCTGGATGCCAAGGTGAGTGTTCCACGGGTATGACATATTTTCCGAGACGTAGCAGCGAACATCCAGACTCTGTGCGAGCCACGGCGTTGCGAGGAGATGAGCGCGAGACGTCGGCAGCCACTCGAGCGCCAACGGACGAAGATTGCGAGGACGAGTATCCCGATTTGGGATGCTGCGCCGGGTCTCCCACCAACCACCACCTTCCACTTTCTCGCCCCTTGGACTCAGTGCTTTCAACGCTCGCAATTACACAGATGTACTATACTGGCAAGAAACACGGAATTACGACAGACTACCTGATCGCTGCTAGTCCCAGTCTTCGATCGGGTCGGACGACAGCTCGCCGGCAGCACGCGCCCGGAGCTCACGCCGCACCAACACCCGCCTCTCGTCGTCGTCGCTGAAGTCCTCGATATCCTCGAACTGTGCAGCCAGAATCCGCTCCTTCGCCTCTCGCACCTCAGCCTCTGCCGCCGCCTCTGCCTCCGCCGACACTATCCTCGTGGACTTGGGTCCGTTCCGCTCGTGCTTGTACGGGAGGTTGAACGGGTTCGTCTTCGGGCGGTACCGGCGCGCCTTGATGTCTGAGCGGCCGTACCATTCGGGAAGGCCGAGGTGGAGTGGACCGGGAGCGGCACTGAGAGGGTCGCGGAGCGCAGCCTCGCGCTCCTCCGGGGTGACGGGAGCGAAGTGGATCACGCCGGTCTTCCACAGAGTGGAGATGTGCATGATGCGCGCGAGACCGGTGTGCCGGCTGAGGTTTGTGAAGAGCAGGTAGCGGACCCAGGCGAATTTGATACCGAGGCCGAAGAAAATCTCTTCAAGGTACGCCTGGAGCGACCAGCGCATGCGTGCACGGCTGCAGCCCGAAATGCGGGCTTGGATGGGAGGTAAGTCCAAGTGTTAGCACGATATTAGAGCAGTATTAACTTGCCTAACTCTGCGTTTATAGACTGCCTGAGCTCGCTGCGAAGCATCATCTCGCGGCGGGCGTACTGAGCGCGAAGGGTCTGTCCGAGCGGTCGGCGACCTGTCATGTCGGAGAGAGGAGCGCGAGCAGCGACGCAAACGGGAAAGGTGGTAGATGAGGTCTGGACACAAGACGAAGTTGAGGTGAGCGCAGAATGCTAGGTTCGTGGGGGGTGGGAGGAGCACGTCCGAGTATAAGTTCAGGAAACAGCAGGTGTGACCACGGCTCGGTCTAGCACGACCTTCGTTTGCCCAGAACACCCATCCAGGGACCCACAAACTACGCCAAGAGTTGTTCCGCGCCCATTCTTTCGGAACCTCCGACATTCGCAGGCCCGAACACCCGCATCATCCGACCGCGAGGTACTCCATTGTTGTCAAGGTACATACTGTGGCATCTGAGATTTGCGTTCAACGAGCTGAAGACTACAGTGGCAGTGTCCAAATCTTGTAGATACTCTATGTCTCGAGATCTGCGGCCGCGCGTCTTGGACGGCCGCGACTCCCGTTGCTACCATGTGTCCGCATCTACACATGAATCTCGACCGATTCGCGACTCCTTGCCGTCTTCCGCCACATTCCCGGTGGTGTGAATTCCATCGGGACCCTCGTGAGTGCTGATATGGATCCACGGGAGCCTTCGCGCTCATTATTTGAATTTCCTTCCAGATTGAAGTGGCCTTTCCGTTCGTCCACGCTCGGACTTAACTGCCGTACGGCGACGGCCTGAACACATTTTGAGTTCAGGCGAGACCCTGCGAGCAGTGCGGCCTCGGCCATTCCATGTGGCCCACCAGTACGACTGCGGCGTGGGTGGCCCCTTCGTTGCAGCCGCTGCCTCCTCATCTGCCCACTCCTTCCTCAGTCTTCCGCCTCCCGCACAACGCCCAAGGACTCGGACGCACCATCGTTCGGGCAGCGCGAGTGTGCGCGAGCTGACGGCAGTTCTACTGTCGTGGACCCTTTCTTCGTCCTGACTCCCGACGGCGCCGGATACTGCTACAAGGCGAGAGAGGCACCGGATCTCGGCTACGTTACGACATTCCAGATGGACATCCAATGCGCCAAAGCGAGGTGTCGCCATCGTTTCCTCTGCCTGCCCTCTCGGCGCACGCCCACATCATCTGCTTCCTTCAGAATGTACGCTCAATTTCATTGCATTCGAGTTCTTGTCTGACACATTCGCACAGGCTGAATATTACTTTGTGTGCAGGCCGCTATCCCATGTAACGTATCTGTGCATTATAGAACATATTACCATTCGCGTGCGTACATATTGGAAACTGGCGAGAAGATGGCCGGGAGGACCCCTGGCGATCGGCTCGAGCGAGACACGCGCTTGGCCGACCGTGACGGACGCTTGGCAGTGTCATCCGAAAGTAAGGTTCGCGCGACGTTGATTCCAGCCAACTCTGGGTCGACCGGCGCAGGCTGACAACTGTACCCTCAGTTCTCCATAGGTTCGATTCTGTGAGTCGACGTATCGCCCTCTCCTTCCTGGACAACTGGGCCCCTTAGTACGAGATCCTGCTGAGCCTGTCGGACGCTCGAAGTTCTGTGCACAGGGACAACCGGCGAGCGCACAGTGCGCGTTATGGAAATTCTTCCGACTCAAACGCATGTCATGCCAACCGCGCACGCCGTAGCTTGGTGAATTCAGGGCTGGCGGTGTGACTTCTTCGCACTACCCGAAGGCAAGGATGCAGAACCGGCGTGTGCGAGCATCGCGCAGCCCTCTTGTGGCATGTGGTACGATGTCCTTTCCGAAGCTTGATCTCACAAATCTGTTCTTGTACTATACAGGCGAGAGTAATGCGTTGATGGATGTCGTTTAGTACGTACAGTTCAGGAAGTACCGTACTGTTGTTATTCCACCTTCAACTGATCGCCCGGTACCCATCACCCCGCCAACGGGTAGACGCAACTTGAGAACGGTTTCGAGTGTCGCAAATGGAGCTCCTGTGTGCAGCGAACATCCACTCCGTCCCGTCAGAACTGGTTTCGGAGACTCCGCAAAGGTGAGCGAAGCGGGAGAGCATACGTCCGGCCGGACGCAATGAGACCGGGGCCCCCACTGCAGCGTCGATTTTGAAACCTGCACAAATCGCAGAAAAACATGTCAGACCGTCGTGCATGGGACACTAATTACGCCTCTCACAGTATGAGCCGAGGCGAGCAATGCACGCGAGACGCAACCGCGAATTCTGCCCGCCCTTGGGTTGCGGTGAATCATCTCGCACCGCGGGTTCCCTGCGTCTGGCGAGTCCGAGGCGAGCTTCCAGAGCTTGGCTGGCGACGTATGCTGCGGTACGTCGTATGTGTTGCGAGTCTGATCCGCGCGCATGACGCTATCGCCATTTGGTCCGAGTTCCCGAGGTACCCGCCTGCGCCCGAGACCCCGACCGGAACATGCATCGTCAGACAGTCCTCCCGGCAGCGTAGAACAGCTTGCTCACGTTGTATGGATGGGTAATGCGCAGCCGGAAGCATCTGCGCGGGTTTAGCAAGAGCACACGAGCCGAGAGACCGCATGCACGCCGAGGTGCAATGCCAGTGTGTCCGAGTCCGCCAAACGTGCACAAGCTTGAAGCACGTCGAAGCACCACCAAGCCCGGTCTATACCGTGGTACAGTATAGGTACCTAAATGTGTCTGAGTAGATTGTAAGCGGTGGCATGGCCGATGGAGACAGGAGGGTGAGGATCGGCGTACCGGGCATGAATGCGACGCAATCCAAAACATGTTCCCGGCCGCTGCAGAGGTGTGCAACGCGATCTTCTGAGTACCGGTACATCGTTGTTTATTACCGCGCCCCAGGGATTGGCTCAGGACGGCCGGGGGAGTCAACAACTTTTCGAGTGCAATGAACCTCGCCGAAAACACCGATTTTGAGACATGCCCGTACCAGCGCACAACTATGTCTAGACGTTGTGTAGCGATACTTACACTACGTCTGTCATGATTTCCCGCCACACGAACCTGCATTCCGAGCGTAAGGCGTGATTTTGGTGGTTTCGGGCAGGAATCCGGCGGAAAATGTTCCCCCACGATACGGACACGGAGTTCTATGCACTCTGTATCAGTGATCAGAGCTCGTCTGACTCCAAAAAACATGTCACGACTTGTTTGAAGTGAGTCCAAGGAGCGGTGGGCGCGCTACAGCCGTTGCGTCCTGGAGGTGACCCTCCAGCGCCCAACCGGGATCCCGCCGAAACATGGATTTTCAGATCTGCTTTTCACAGCGCGAAATCGGTGCGTACACGTCGTAGAAGTGAACGCAATACCGGAAAAAATGTTCCCGTGGCCTCCTGGCGAGCACACAGAGCGGGAGAGGGCGCACACCGTGTCCGAATGCAATGAAATCGCCCGAAAATGCACATTTTCAAAACTCATCGGAGCGCCGCCAAACCGACCCCAAACGATGCAGAATGTGCACTGAATGCGGTCTATAACTGTCCCCCGCCTCTGCGATGAGGCTGGGAGACGAGAATCGATTTTCTCTGCAGGGCTCCCACACATTATTATTGACATCGGCACGGCGGGCGAAGCTGTCAGATTCGCAGCTGAAAGGCTCCCCAGAAGTGCAGCGAGACGGTGAGATATCCGGTCCCCTTGAGCTGCACGCGAAAAAGCGTGTCTCGCAATCAATTCGCGGTAGGCGGCACATTCCCTTGTTGCCCGCTCGCGGCGTCTGACACGGCGACTGGCGCAGCTGAATGCTGCGTGCCCTTGTGTCGTGCACGCTCTATGCACGTCGTCCGCGTCGTCTCTGTCGCGAGAACATATCTACACGGCCATGCCGACTTGATGCATGCTCACAGCCATGAACTGGTGAGTGCGCGAAAACGAGCTGATCATTGTGAGTCCCAACTGCATACATCTCATCCTACACAGTAGCTACGATTCGAACTTGCACGACTGCCCCGTGCCCGACGGACGACGCAGGCTGTCTCGCACAGCCCAAGTGCAAGTACGACCGTCATCCGGGCAGACCGAGTCGTGTCGGTGAATACGCAGGGCGACTTCCACTCGGCGGCCGCGCCCGGCTCGGCGCAGCCGTCGAGCGAGGGACTAGCCATGCGGACACAGGACCGCAACGAAGACGAATTGCTAATGCGAAGACGAGACTCACCTGGATGACCGACGTCCGAACACCGCGCGGGTTCGTGAACCGTGCACGCGGCCGGTTAATACAGCTTCCAACCGTTTAGCCACGGGCAACCATGCGATTGCGAACGACTCCTGGTTGAATCCAAGCGAGTCCGGCCGCGAACGTCGCGTAGGAGAGAAGGTATTTGCGGCTGCCGAGTGCCGAACCCTTCCAGCGTCCGGCGTTCCTGCCGTCTAGCAAGAAAGCCTGAGACATCGCCGCATCAGTGGACAGAAAGATTTGCCATGGGAATGCAGCGCGGGAGCCTTTGAACTCGTGTGCTACTCACCCGCGTAACAGATGCTGTGGCCCGGCGAGAGCCGACGAAGTTTGGTACAGGGCAAGCGCGGGTCGGCTCGGGTCGAAGCACGTTGAAACATCGGATTGCGAAGGCGCAGGCCGGGGATCGGTTTTGGCGACCCGCGTGTATGTTCGCGCTTAGGATGGTGGGACGGCGTGGAGGGTCCGGGCGAGGCTGGGCGAGGGCGTCGGACACAGCACGAAGGGCGGGTCGGGTTGGTAAGCGGAATTCGCAAGGGGGTTCGAAGGGGACGGTATAAAAGAGGGGAGGAAGTTGGGGGCGGACAACATTCCTCCCCAGCGTCGATCTCCTCCTTCTCTCGTCGTCGTGGCGCTCTGCGACGTGCGTGCGCGCGGGATTGCATTCCTGCATGGACGTTTCGACGTCGATCTTCCGGGCTACGATATGGTGAGCACGGAGGGCAATAAGCAAATACGGGGATAACTGACGATACGGTTGGTGTTAATGACGCTCTCCGCAGGTGGGGTGGAGGTCCGATGGATCAAGCTAGGTTCGTGGGCGCGCGCAGCACAGCGGGGTAGGGCGGATTCAAGTAGACTCAGGTGGCGTAGATGTAGCTCCGGGCTCGGGACGCTGGTTGGTGCGCGTGAGGAAAGGAGAGGGAAAAGAGGGACTTTGTGTGCGGTTTGCTCTGCAGGTGGGACGGCGAAGGGACGCAGAGAGAACACGGCTGTGGGTGAAAAAGGGGAGGGGCTCGACGTGGACGGGCTTCTGGCGATCGACATCGACCTGGTACGCGGGGGATTCACGCAGGCTGGGGCAGGATCCGGAGATGGCGACGGTCGAGCTCTCGAGTTGACAGTGGGCAACACGCTTTCGTACGGCCGTGGGAAGACGCAACGCGTCGCGTCACGGAAAAGTCACAGCGCCAGATCGCAGATTGCAGCGTACCAGCGCCTCTGATTACCGAGTGCTTGTTCTCGTCCTCGAAGGATTATGATAGGTTATCCAATCTCCTGCAGAGTTGCTACGTCGATGGCCCTCCCCAGGCCTATAAAGACCCAGTATGTTCGCGGCCACGATCCGTCCCCACACCAGTTCACCCTCTCCTCACCCTCCTCGCGAACACCACCCTTTTCTACAACATGCCCGCCTACACCTTCACCAAGACCCACAGCCCCTTCGAGCCTTCCCCTGTTACTCTCAAGAAGGCTGCGGTGTCCGTACCCTCCACGCCGAGCCCGAGCTCCCGAAGGATTCCTCGGCCTCCACCTTGCTCCACAAGTTCGTGGAAGCGCATCGCGCCCTCAGTAACTACAAGTGAGTACACGCATCTCAATGTGGTGAAGTGTTGTGGCTTTGCCACGATGATATATGCGAGAACGGTGGAAGTGGAGCTCATCCGGGATACCAAAGTTCCACCATTTTGCGACTGGCTGAGTCCCACTTCCATTGCATCCCCCATCGCTAGCTGTGTGGTCGTTCCCGCCTGACTACTGTCAGCGACTCGGACTCCCAACCATGACCCGTAGCCGTCCATGAGCCCCGCTCGTTTTTCGGTATCATCTGCGGAACACCCTGACTTTAACGCAGAACACCGATTCTTGAGCCAACGATCAATTTCATCTTGTCATGACTCCTTGTCGACGCACAATGCTGCGATGAATGGATTCATGATCGAATTATGGTTGAATTCTCGGTGCAACCCGAGAAGATATCAACGTTTTCGCGGTGAGGAAGAGGAGGTCTTTGGAAAGGCCTCTTTCCCCGCTGAGGATTGACGGCTTTTCAAAGCATGTCCGCCATGGGCACTGCAAAGAAGTCAACATTTTCTCCTCGCGTCAAGGCGATGGAAAGGCTTGGGAATTAGAACCTTGCCATCAAACTTTCGCCAGGACGGAAAGGTTTTGAATAGGCGCCTTTCTGTCGGGAGAAAAGGCGAAACTGCCTTTCCCGGCTCAGATTAGCACCTTTCCAAAGCCTTTCCTGCCTGTGTGAAAAATCTAGAAGATCTTGAACATTTCTAACGCCTTTCCTCGCTGCGGAAAAGTCGATTTCTTTGCAGTGAGGTGTGATTCCGAAGCGTATACATCGACTTTGCATAGCTGCGTGTACTTCAGCAACATTGCGCTAACATTTCATATGGCGCACAGGCAAGGTCAACCCATCGTTGTCGATGGCCAAACGCTCTCCATTCCAGCCGTAGCTGCCGTCGCACGCTACAACGCCGGCGTCGTCCTCGATGATTCGTCCGACATCCAGACCCGCGTTCTCAAGAGCCGCCAAGTCATCGTCGACAAGGTCTCCAGCCAGAAGAGCGTGTACGGCGTCAGCACCGGCTTCGGCGGAAGTGGTCAGTGTCATACAAGCTCGTCGTCAATGGAATCGTTCTCACCACTGTCATTCATGTACATAGCTGACACGCGCACGAGCGATCCTCTCACGCTCGGCCTTGCGCTTTTCCAGCACCAGCATTGTGGAGTCTTGCCGTCTGACACCGACTCGGTGCCAGTGGCGCTCCCGCTCTTGGACCCCCTCACCTCCACGAGCATGCCGGAGTCCTGGGTCCGCGGCGCCATCCTCATCCGCATGAACTCCCTCATCCGCGGTCACTCTGGCGTCCGATGGGAGCTGATTGAGCGCATGAGCGCCCTCCTCCGCGAAAACATCGTCCCACTCGTGCCCCTCCGCGGAAGCATCTCTGCGTCTGGAGGTTAGTGCCATAACTTCCGTTCTATGCATGGCGCTCACGTTCATTGTCACCGCCCCACAGATCTGTCCCCGCTCTCGTACATCGCCGGTCTGCTCATCGGCAACCCTCGATCCGCGTCTTCGACGGACCGTCCACCTTCCGCGGGCGCCGCATCGTCTCGTCGCGCGAGGCGCTCTCCGGGCACCACATCGAGCCCATCTCTCTCGCGTCGAAGGAGCACCTCGGCATCCTCAACGGCACTGCATTCTCTGCCTCGGTCGGTGCGCTCGCCGTTCACGAGGCCGTTCACCTGTCGCTGCTCGGGCAGGTCTGCACGGCGATGTGCACCGAGGCCATGCTCGGCGCGCGGGGATCTTTTGCGCCGTTCATCCACTCCGTCGCGCGCCCGCACCCCGGCCAAGTCGAGGTCGCAGCGACCATCACCGACTTGCTCGAAGGGTCGCACTTCGCTGTGACCGCTGAGGAGGAAAAGCACATCTCCGCCGACATCGGGGAGCTGCGTCAGGACCGGTACCCGCTGCGTACGTCGGCGCAGTTCTTGGGCCCTCAGGTAGAGGATGTCCTGTCTGCGTTCGCCGCGATCACGATCGAGTGCAACTCCAGTGAGTGCCAGCGTCTTTTCGACTGGGAGCTGTGATGTGCTTACCTCTGTCTCTAGCCACTGACAACCCGCTCATCGACGGCGAGACGGGCGAAGTGCACCACGGCGGCAACTTCCAGGCGATGTCTGTCACCAACGCGATGGAGAAGACGCGTCTCGCGATGCACCACATCGGCAAGCTGCTCTTTGCGCAGTGCACCGAGCTCCTCAACCCGTCGATGAACCGTGGTCTGCCGCCGAACCTGGCTGCGACCGACCCGTCGCACAACTACTTTGCCAAGGGCGTCGATATCCACGCGGCGGCGTACGTCGGCGAGCTCGGCTACCTCGCAAACCCCGTCTCGACGCACGTGCAGTCCGCGGAGATGCACAACCAGGCTGTCAAGTACGTACCTTACGCCACTCTCAATGCTCCATGATCCTGACAGCGTTGGCTAGCTCTCTCGCTCTCATTTCCGCGCGCGCCACCCTCAACTCGCTCGAGGTGCTCTCGATCCTTACGTCGAGCTTCCTCTATGTCCTCTGCCAGGCCCTTGATCTCCGTGCGATGCAGCACGAGTTCGAGCTCGAGGTGGACGACATCCTCCGTGAGCAGATCGCGCACTCGTTCGGTCGCCACCTCGCCGATGCCGACCTCGTCGCGCTCTTCAGCGTGCTGGCGCGCCACGTCCGCCGCTCGCTCGAGACGACGAGCACGATGGACGCTGCGCACCGCATGCGCGCTGTCGCCGCTGCCACCACCACGCCCATCGTCGACTTCTGCGCGCAATGCGGCGGCGCACTCGACCTCGACGAGATCGTGGCCTTCCGCTCGCAACTCGCGGAGCGCATGGTCAGCTCGCTCATGCGTCTCCGGGAGGAGTACCTGCGCGGGGCGAAGGGCCCGGCGCCAGCGGCGAAGTACCTGGGCCGCTCGCGCGCGTTGTACGAGTTCGTGCGGACGACGCTGGGGATCAGGATGCACGGCGCGGAGAACCTGCACGACTTCAAGGACGGGCCGGGCGTCGAGGACCCGACGATCGGGCAGGACATCTCGTTCATCCACGAGGCGATCCGGGACGGGAAGATGCAGGACGTCGTCGTCGGGCTGTTTGCTTGAGGGCTTTCCCGGGGGGTTTGGATCGTGGTTTGTTTCTTGCATAGTTGATGTTTCTTGTAATGCCTCCGTTGCTTTTACTTGTTGTACTTATACCTATAGATACGCATAGATGTCAATACACGCTATATAACGCCTCCAAAACGATGGCATGGGGCCACTGTTCATACGCGCTATGCCGGCGCGCTTCGCGGGGCAGGGCGGAGGCGTGCCAAGTGTTAGCGCGGGCGAATGTACCAATGCAAGTCGATGAGATAGGGGTTGTTTTGGGCTGTAAAGAACACTAGGGGTCTGGGCTGTAAAGAGCAGTAGGGGTCTGGGCTATAAAGAACACTAGGGGTGTTCTGGGTGGTAAAGAGCAGTGGGGCGCGCTGAGACATGGGTTCACGCGGCGAAGGGCACGACGCCGGCGCATTCCAGGCAGGTTTTAGAGTGGGAGAAGACAGTTCTGATTTCGAGCACAGTACACAGCGTAATATACAAGTTAGACTCAACAAACCCTTTGGGGGAAGTCGCGCGGAGACGCAAACGGGGAAGGTCGAGAGAGAGACTCGGAGAGAATTCAAAGTCTTCCGGCTCGCCGGACCACGAGCGCTCAACCGCCTCCCGACCCGCTTTCCCCCACCACACCGTGCCCTCGCGTCCTCGCCATCCATCCCTCTCACCCCTCGCAGCGCCGTCCTCCAGTTTGAAGTGCTCGAGTTTCTTCAATGACGACGCACACGCAAGTCCGACCTCGGAGATGAGTACCGAATTGCAGAGTCGGACAAAAGGTACGTACCATTCCATTCGCCTTCATACTTGCAGCGCGCCAGGTACCGTGACTGCTTGGACTTCGCGCGACACGCTCTGTGGCGGAGAGCGGCTAGGAATCTCCATCATCCCCGCTGCGGCTCCCCCGCGCAAGTCTACGTACCATAAACACAACGCGAGAGGCTGTACCATGGCCACTGAGGACGCGAGCATGTCGCCCTCCGTCGGGTCTCGCGCACCCCTGGTTGTCGAATCTTTTACCTGGTCATCTTCACTGCGTTTGCGAGTCCAGATCGAAGTCCTCAAAGGAGGGGTTGTGGGATGGGGTTGACGAGCATCGTTGGTGGTCGCCGCGGTGCCATCAATCCTACGTACCAATCGGCGTAAAGCTGAGACCGCGCCTTCCAAATGTCTCCGAAAATCTACCGGATAACAACATGAGTATCAAATATTCATACGAGCCTGCTGCGTGCGTACCATCCTCGCCCTCGATGAACATCCAAGCTGTGCTGTCCACCCGGCAGACTGCAAACAACGCACCGGTGGATCTGCTGAGGACAGGCCCGAGGAGTGGCGGCGGGAGGGGGCGGGGAGCATGAATACGCGAAGGTGTCATGCTGTGAGGATGGCCCGCATATTCACCAGTCAGCACCGGACTGGATTCTATCTCGTGCCAAGTAGCTACGTACCAGTTCCAGATCGCGCACCCTCGAAGATGGGTGCCGAGTCACCACGCTGGGAATGAAATCGCGTTGAACAATGTGCTGGAGGTTTAGTAGTACGAGGGAATATTGTGGTGAATCCCGCGGCGCGGGTGGCCTGTGTATTCCAAGTCGCGTCGTTGTGGCCGGTCGAAAGCCATCAAGTCGTGCTCAGCGCTCGGTGCAGCACCAAATCGGGATGACTCGGCCCAAGGTACGTACCGGTTTCTCTCCTCTCCTATGGCCCACCATCGTGCAACAAACATCGCGTATGATATCTGGCAACAAGCACATTACTAAGGTGCGTTTATGCCACAGCATAATAGACTCGGAATGAGTATATATACCTTGCGCCACCCATGGATGGTCACGTCGTTCGACGTCAGGTGGTCCTGTTCTGGTGCACTCGAATGGCGGGGTGCTGCTGCCAGTAAGTACGCGAGGACTGGCCATGGTTGAGGAGTCTAGGAAGGGGGGGAGACAGGCGAATGTCGTCGCATGTCGCAGGGTGGGCGAGGTTTGGAAGGAAGAGGGGGATGAGCGCAAACTCGTGAGCTATCGGGATGCAAGTACAACGGGAAACACAAGCGACCGGGTTCCCATTGAGCCGCTGATGGTTGACAAGATATGACAGCGTGAAATTTGAGAGCAGCATGTGCGGAAATCGCTACATCCTCCGGCATCTCGGACTTCACATGTGGAGGAATGAGTCAGCTTAAATGTTTCGCTTCAGTCGCCCTGACACCGTGCACATGAATTCCTCTCGTGATGGCTTACAACGTGAAAACATTTAGAACTTCATTTTCGACTCACAATGTCTCTGGACATCTGCAGGATTGGAGGTGAAGCTAAGGTGCAGCGGCTCTGCCCCTCGGCTTCATCTCCAACACTGCAGAGGTCCAGGCTGATGTACCATGATCCTGTGATATAGGAGCTTGCCGGTACTCGGAATGCCATGCTGGCATGAAGGATCGGCTGCCGGAGTAATCTTTTCTGGTGATTCTATGCACATGAAGTGTTGCACCGCCCAGGCACCCGGAAAATCGCTTGAACAGCAGCTGGATGCCAAGGTGAGTGTTCCACGGGTATGACATATTTTCCGAGACGTAGCAGCGAACATCCAGACTCTGTGCGAGCCACGGCGTTGCGAGGAGATGAGCGCGAGACGTCGGCAGCCACTCGAGCGCCAACGGACGAAGATTGCGAGGACGAGTATCCCGATTTGGGATGCTGCGCCGGGTCTCCCACCAACCACCACCTTCCACTTTCTCGCCCCTTGACTCAGTGCTTTCAACGCTCGCAATTACACAGATGTACTATACTGGCAAGAAACACGGAATTACGACAGACTACCTGATCGCTGCTAGTCCCAGTCTTCGATCGGGTCGGACGACAGCTCGCCGGCAGCACGCGCCCGGAGCTCACGCCGCACCAACACCCGCCTCTCGTCGTCGTCGCTGAAGTCCTCGATATCCTCGAACTGTGCAGCCAGAATCCGCTCCTTCGCCTCTCGCACCTCAGCCTCTGCCGCCGCCTCTGCCTCCGCCGACACTATCCTCGTGGACTTGGGTCCGTTCCGCTCGTGCTTGTACGGGAGGTTGAACGGGTTCGTCTTCGGGCGGTACCGGCGCGCCTTGATGTCTGAGCGGCCGTACCATTCGGGAAGGCCGAGGTGGAGTGGACCGGGAGCGGCACTGAGAGGGTCGCGGAGCGCAGCCTCGCGCTCCTCCGGGGTGACGGGAGCGAAGTGGATCACGCCGGTCTTCCACAGAGTGGAGATGTGCATGATGCGCGCGAGACCGGTGTGCCGGCTGAGGTTTGTGAAGAGCAGGTAGCGGACCCAGGCGAATTTGATACCGAGGCCGAAGAAAATCTCTTCAAGGTACGCCTGGAGCGACCAGCGCATGCGTGCACGGCTGCAGCCCGAAATGCGGGCTTGGATGGGAGGTAAGTCCAAGTGTTAGCACGATATTAGAGCAGTATTAACTTGCCTAACTCTGCGTTTATAGACTGCCTGAGCTCGCTGCGAAGCATCATCTCGCGGCGGGCGTACTGAGCGCGAAGGGTCTGTCCGAGCGGTCGGCGACCTGTCATGTCGGAGAGAGGAGCGCGAGCAGCGACGCAAACGGGAAAGGTGGTAGATGAGGTCTGGACACAAGACGAAGTTGAGGTGAGCGCAGAATGCTAGGTTCGTGGGGGGTGGGAGGAGCACGTCCGAGTATAAGTTCAGGAAACAGCAGGTGTGACCACGGCTCGGTCTAGCACGACCTTCGTTTGCCCAGAACACCCATCCAGGGACCCACAAACTACGCCAAGAGTTGTTCCGCGCCCATTCTTTCGGAACCTCCGACATTCGCAGGCCCGAACACCCGCATCATCCGACCGCGAGGTACTCCATTGTTGTCAAGGTACATACTGTGGCATCTGAGATTTGCGTTCAACGAGCTGAAGACTACAGTGGCAGTGTCCAAATCTTGTAGATACTCTATGTCTCGAGATCTGCGGCCGCGCGTCTTGGACGGCCGCGACTCCCGTTGCTACCATGTGTCCGCATCTACACATGAATCTCGACCGATTCGCGACTCCTTGCCGTCTTCCGCCACATTCCCGGTGGTGTGAATTCCATCGGGACCCTCGTGAGTGCTGATATGGATCCACGGGAGCCTTCGCGCTCATTATTTGAATTTCCTTCCAGATTGAAGTGGCCTTTCCGTTCGTCCACGCTCGGACTTAACTGCCGTACGGCGACGGCCTGAACACATTTTGAGTTCAGGCGAGACCCTGCGAGCAGTGCGGCCTCGGCCATTCCATGTGGCCCACCAGTACGACTGCGGCGTGGGTGGCCCCTTCGTTGCAGCCGCTGCCTCCTCATCTGCCCACTCCTTCCTCAGTCTTCCGCCTCCCGCACAACGCCCAAGGACTCGGACGCACCATCGTTCGGGCAGCGCGAGTGTGCGCGAGCTGACGGCAGTTCTACTGTCGTGGACCCTTTCTTCGTCCTGACTCCCGACGGCGCCGGATACTGCTACAAGGCGAGAGAGGCACCGGATCTCGGCTACGTTACGACATTCCAGATGGACATCCAATGCGCCAAAGCGAGGTGTCGCCATCGTTTCCTCTGCCTGCCCTCTCGGCGCACGCCCACATCATCTGCTTCCTTCAGAATGTACGCTCAATTTCATTGCATTCGAGTTCTTGTCTGACACATTCGCACAGGCTGAATATTACTTTGTGTGCAGGCCGCTATCCCATGTAACGTATCTGTGCATTATAGAACATATTACCATTCGCGTGCGTACATATTGGAAACTGGCGAGAAGATGGCCGGGAGGACCCCTGGCGATCGGCTCGAGCGAGACACGCGCTTGGCCGACCGTGACGGACGCTTGGCAGTGTCATCCGAAAGTAAGGTTCGCGCGACGTTGATTCCAGCCAACTCTGGGTCGACCGGCGCAGGCTGACAACTGTACCCTCAGTTCTCCATAGGTTCGATTCTGTGAGTCGACGTATCGCCCTCTCCTTCCTGGACAACTGGGCCCCTTAGTACGAGATCCTGCTGAGCCTGTCGGACGCTCGAAGTTCTGTGCACAGGGACAACCGGCGAGCGCACAGTGCGCGTTATGGAAATTCTTCCGACTCAAACGCATGTCATGCCAACCGCGCACGCCGTAGCTTGGTGAATTCAGGGCTGGCGGTGTGACTTCTTCGCACTACCCGAAGGCAAGGATGCAGAACCGGCGTGTGCGAGCATCGCGCAGCCCTCTTGTGGCATGTGGTACGATGTCCTTTCCGAAGCTTGATCTCACAAATCTGTTCTTGTACTATACAGGCGAGAGTAATGCGTTGATGGATGTCGTTTAGTACGTACAGGCAGGGGTACCCTACGGTTGTTATGCCCCCTTCAACTGATCGCCCGGTACCCATCACCCCGCCAACGGGTAGACGCAACTTGAGAACGGTTTCGAGTGTCGCAAATGGAGCTCCTGTGTGCAGCGAACATCCACTCCGTCCCGTCAGAACTGGTTTCGGAGACTCCGCAAAGGTGAGCGAAGCGGGAGAGCATACGTCCGGCCGGACGCAATGAGACCGGGGCCCCCACTGCAGCGTCGATTTTGAAACCTGCACAAATCGCAGAAAAACATGTCAGACCGTCGTGCATGGGACACTAATTACGCCTCTCACAGTATGAGCCGAGGCGAGCAATGCACGCGAGACGCAACCGCGAATTCTGCCCGCCCTTGGGTTGCGGTGAATCATCTCGCACCGCGGGTTCCCTGCGTCTGGCGAGTCCGAGGCGAGCTTCCAGAGCTTGGCTGGCGACGTATGCTGCGGTACGTCGTATGTGTTGCGAGTCTGATCCGCGCGCATGACGCTATCGCCATTTGGTCCGAGTTATCGTCAGACAGTCCTCCCGGCAGCGTAGAACAGCTTGCTCACGTTGTATGGATGGGTAATGCGCAGCCGGAAGCATCTGCGCGGGTTTAGCAAGAGCACACGAGCCGAGAGACCGCATGCACGCCGAGGTGCAATGCCAGTGTGTCCGAGTCCGCCAAACGTGCACAAGCTTGAAGCACGTCGAAGCACCACCAAGCCCGGTCTATACCGTGGTACAGTATGGGTACCTAAATGTGTCTGAGTAGATTGTGAGCGGTGGCATGGCCGATGGAGACAGGAGGGTGAGGATCGGCGTACCGGGCATGAATGCGACGCAATCCAAAACATGTTCCCGGCCGCTGCAGAGGTGTGCAACGCGATCTTCTGAGTACCGGTACATCGTTGTTTATTACCGCGCCCCAGGGATTGGCTCAGGACGGCCGGGGGAGTCAACAACTTTTCGAGTGCAATGAACCTCGCCGAAAACACCGATTTTGAGACATGCCCGTACCAGCGCACAACTATGTCTAGACGTTGTGTAGCGATACTTACACTACGTCTGTCATGATTTCCCGCCACACGAACCTGCATTCCGAGCGTAAGGCGTGATTTTGGTGGTTTCGGGCAGAAATCCGGCGGAAAATGTTCCCCCACGATACGGACACGGAGTTCTATGCACTCTGTATCAGTGATCAGAGCTCGTCTGACTCCAAAAAACATGTCACGACTTGTTTGAAGTGAGTCCAAGGAGCGGTGGGCGCGCTACAGCCGTTGCGTCCTGGAGGTGACCCTCCAGCGCCCAAGGATCCCGCCGAAACATGGATTTTCAGATCTGCTTTTCACAGCGCGAAATCGGTGCGTACACGTCGTAGAAGTGAACGCAATACCTGAAAAAATATTCCCGCGGCCTCCTGGCGAGCACACAGAGCGGGAGAGGGCGCACACGTCCGAATGCAATGAAATCGCCCGAAAATGCACATTTTCAAAACTCATCGGAGCGCCGCCAAACCGACACCGAACGATGCAGAATGTGCACTGAATGCGGTCTATAACTGTCCCCGCCTCTGCGATGAGGCTGGGAGACGAGAATCGATTTTCTCTGCAGGGCTCCCACACATTATTATTGACATCGGCACGGCGGGCGAAGCTGTCAGATTCGCAGCTGAAAGGCTCCCCAGAAGTGCAGCGAGACGGTGAGATATCCGGTCCCCTTGAGCTGCACGCGAAAAAGCGTGTCTCGCAATCAATTCGCGGTAGGCGGCACATTCCCTTGTTGCCCGCTCGCGGCGTCTGACACGGCGACTGGCGCAGCTGAATGCTGCGTGCCCTTGTGTCGTGCACGCTCTATGCACGTCGTCCGCGTCGTCTCTGTCGCGAGAACATATCTACACGGCCATGCCGACTTGATGCATGCTCACAGCCATGAACTGGTGAGTGCGCGAAAACGAGCTGATCATTGTGAGTCCCAACTGCATACATCTCATCCTACACAGTAGCTACGATTCGAACTTGCACGACTGCCCCGTGCCCGACGGACGACGCAGGCTGTCTCGCACAGCCCAAGTGCAAGTACGACCGTCATCCGGGCAGACCGAGTCGTGTCGGTGAATACGCAGGGCGACTTCCACTCGGCGGCCGCGCCCGGCTCGGCGCAGCCGTCGAGCGAGGACTAGCCATGCGGACACAGGACCGCAACGAAGACGAATTGCTAATGCGAAGACGAGACTCACCTGGATGACCGACGTCCGAACACCGCGCGGGTTCGTGAACCGTGCGCGCGGCCGGTTAATACAGCTTCCAACCGTTTAGCCACGGGCAACCATGCGATTGCGAACGACTCGTGGTTGAATCCAAGCGAGTCCGGCCGCGAACGTCGCGTAGGAGAGAAGGTATTTGCGGCTGCCGAGTGCCGAACCCTTCCAGCGTGGACCAAAGGGACTACCGGTGTTCGTGCCGTCTGGCAGGAACGCCTGGGACATCGCCGCATCAGTGGAAAGAAAGCTTTGCCATGGGAGCCCGTGAACTCGTGTGCTACTCACCCGCGTAACAGATGCTGTGACCCGACGAAAGCCGACGAAGTTTGGTACAGGGCAAGCGCGGGTCGGCTCAGGTCGAAGCACGTTGGAATCTTGGATTGCGAAGGCGCAGGCCGGGGATCGGTGTTGGCGACCCGCGTGGATGTTCGCGCTTAGGATGGTGGGACGGCGTGGAGGGACGGGGCGAGGCTGGACGAGGGCGTCGGACAGAGCGACGGGCGCGATGGGCGGGTTGGGTTGGTAAGCAGAATTCGCAAGGGGTTCGAAATGGACGGTATAAAAGAGGGAGGAAGTTGGGGGCGGACAACATTCCTCCCCAGCGTCGATCTCCTCCTTCTCTCGTCGTGGCGCTCTGCGAGTGCGTGCGCGCGGGATTGCATTCCTGCATGGACGTTTCGACGTCGTTTTTCCGGGCTACGATATGGTGAGCACGGAGGGCAATAAGCAAATACGGGGATAACTGACGATACGGTTGGTGTTAATGACGCTCTCCGCAGGTGGGGTGGAGGTCCGATGGATCAAGCTAGGTTCGTGGGCGCACGCAGCACAGCGGGGGTAGGGCGGATTCAAGTAGACTGAGGTGGCGTAGACGTAGCTCCGGGCCCGGGACGCTGGTGGGGAAAGGAGAGGGAAAAGTGGGACTTTGTGTGCGTTTTGCCAACTCTGCAGGTGGGACGGCGAAGGGATGCAGAGAGAACGCGGCTGTGGGTGAAAAAGGGGAGGGGGCTCGACGTGGACGGGCTTCTGGCAATCGACATCGACCTGGTACGCGGGGGATTCACGCAGGCTGGGGCAGGATCCGGAGATGGCGACGGTCGAGCTCTCGAGTTTCAGAGACGGACACTTTCGTACGGCCGTGGGAAGACGCAACGCGTCGCGTCACGGACAAGTCACAGCGCCAGATCGCAGATTGTAGCGTACCAGCGCCTCTGATTACCGAGTGCTTGTTCTCGTCCTCGAAGGATTATGATAGGTTATCCAATCTCCTGCAGAGTTGCTACGTCGATGGCCCTCCCCAGGCCTATAAAGACCCAGTATGTTCGCGGCCACGATCCGTCCCCACACGAGTTCACCCTCTCCTCACCCTCCTCGCGAACACCACCCTTTTCTACAACATGCCCGCCTACACCTTCACCAAGACCCACAGCCCCTTCGAGCCTTCCCCTGTTACTCTCAAGAAGGCTGCGGTGTCCGTACCCCTCCACGCCGAGCCCGAGCTCCCGAAGGATTCCTCGGCCTCCACCTTGCTCCACAAGTTCGTGGAAGCGCATCGCGCCCTCAGTAACTACAAGTAAGTCCTTTGGCTTTGGCACAATCACGACGAGCAAGCCTCCTTTATCCTCTTAGGGGATGGGCGGGATATGGGTGCGATACGTACCTCCTCTATCTCCGGCCGATGCACTAAAGATATACGTATTCTTCCCATTTCCTGCTCATATCTCCTGGGAGGGAGAGGGCGCCTTACCCATCGTGAATAATATGTGTACTTCAGCAACATCCCGCTAACATTTCATATGACGTACAGGCAAGGTCAACCTATCGTTGTTGATGGCCAAACGCTCTCCATTCCAGCCGTAGCTGCCGTCGCACGCTACAACGCCGGCGTCGTCCTCGATGATTCGTCCGACATCCAGACCCGTGTTCTCAAGAGCCGCCAAGTCATCGTCGACAAGGTCTCCAGCCAGAAGAGCGTGTACGGCGTCAGCACCGGCTTCGGTGGAAGTGGTCAGTGTCATACAAACTCGTCGTCAATGGAATCGTTCTCACCACTGTCATTCATGTACATAGCGGACACGCGCACGAGCGATCCTCTCACGCTTGGCCTTGCGCTCTTCCAGCACCAGCATTGTGGAGTCTTGCCGTCCGACACCGACTCGGTGCCAGTGGCGCTTCCGCTCCTGGATCCCCTCACCTCCACGAGCATGCCGGAGTCCTGGGTCCGCGGCGCCATCCTCATCCGCATGAACTCCCTCATCCGCGGTCACTCTGGCGTCCGATGGGAGCTGATTGAGCGCATGAGCGCCCTCCTCCGCGAAAACATCGTCCCACTCGTGCCCCTCCGCGGAAGCATCTCTGCGTCTGGAGGTTAGTGCCATAACTTCCGTTCTATGCATGGCGCTCACGTTCATTGTCACCGCCCCACAGATCTGTCCCCGCTCTCGTACATCGCCGGTCTGCTCATCGGCAACCCTCGATCCGCGTCTTCGACGGGCCGTCCACCTTCCGCGGGCGCCGCATCGTCTCGTCGCGTGAGGCGCTCTCCGCGCACCACATCGAGCCCATCTCTCTCGCGTCGAAGGAGCACCTCGGCATCCTCAACGGCACTGCATTCTCTGCCTCGGTCGGCGCGCTCGCCGTCCACGAGGCCGTCCACCTGTCGCTGCTCGGGCAAGTCTGCACGGCGATGTGCACCGAAGCCATGCTCGGCGCACGCGGGTCCTTCGCGCCGTTCATCCACGCCGTCGCGCGCCCGCACCCCGGCCAAGTCGAGGTCGCAGCGACCATCACCGACTTGCTCGAGGGGTCGCACTTTGCTGTTACCGCCGAGGAGGAAAAGCACATCTCCGCCGACATCGGGGAGCTGCGTCAGGACCGGTACCCGCTGCGTACGTCGGCCCAGTTCTTGGGCCCTCAGGTAGAGGATGTCCTGTCTGCGTTCGCCGCGATCACGATCGAGTGCAACTCCAGTGAGTGCTAGCGTCATTTCGACTGGGAGCTGTGATGTGCTTACCTCTGTCTCTAGCCACTGACAACCCGCTCATCGACGGCGAGACGGGCGAAGTGCACCACGGCGGCAACTTCCAGGCGATGTCTGTCACCAACGCGATGGAGAAGACGCGTCTCGCGATGCACCACATCGGCAAGCTGCTCTTTGCGCAGTGCACCGAGCTCCTCAACCCGTCGATGAACCGTGGTCTGCCGCCGAACCTGGCTGCCACCGACCCGTCGCACAACTACTTTGCCAAGGGCGTCGATATCCACGCGGCGGCGTACGTCGGCGAGCTCGGCTACCTCGCAAACCCCGTCTCGACGCACGTGCAGTCGGCAGAGATGCACAACCAAGCTGTCAAGTAAGTCCTTTGCGTTACTCTCTCGATGCTCTGGGATCCTGACCGCTCTTGCTAGCTCCCTCGCTCTCATCTCCGCGCGCGCCACCCTCAACTCGCTCGAGGTGCTCTCGATCCTTACGTCGAGCTTCCTCTACGTCCTCTGCCAGGCCCTCGACCTCCGCGCGATGCAGCACGAGTTCGAGCTCGAGGTGGACGACATCCTCCGCGAGCAGATCGCGCATTCGTTTGGCCGCCACCTCGCCGATGCCGACCTTCTCGCGCTCTTCAGCGTGCTGGCGCGCCACGTCCGCCGCTCGCTCGAGACGACGAGCACGATGGACGCCGCGCACCGCATGCGCGCTGTCGCCTCTGCCACTACGACGCCCATCGTCGACTTCTGCGCGCAATGCGGCGGCGCACTCGACCTCGACGAGATCGTGGCCTTCCGCGCGCAACTCGCGGAGCGCATGGTCGGCTCGCTCGTGCGTCTCCGGGAGGAGTACCTGCGCGGAGCCAAGGGCCCGGCGCCCGGCGCCAAGTACCTCGGCCGGTCGCGCGCGGTGTACGAGTTCGTGCGGACGACGCTGGGGATCAGGATGCACGGCGCGGAGAACCTGCACGACTTCAAGGACGGGCCGGGCGTCGAGGACCCGACGATCGGGCAGGACATCTCGTTCATCCACGAGGCGATCCGGGACGGGAAGATGCAGGACGTCGTCGTCGGGCTGTTTGCTTGAGGGCTTTCCCGGGGGGTTCGGATCGTGGTTTGTTTCTTGCATAGTTGATGTTTCTTGTAATGCCTCCGTTGCTTTTACTTGTTGTACTTATACCTATAGATACGCATAGATGTCAATACACGCTATATAACGCCTCCAAAACGATGGCATGGGGCCACTGTTCATACGCGCTATGCCTGCGCGCTTCGCGGGGGCAGGGCGGATGCGTGCCAAGTGTTAGCGCGGGCGAATGTACCAATGCAAGTCGATGAGATAGGGGTTGTTTTGGGCTGTAAAGAACACTAGGGGGGGGGGTCTGGGCTGTAAAGAGCAGTAGGGGGGGGGGGGGGGTCTGGGCTATAAAGAACACTAGGGGGGGTGTTCTGGGTGGTAAAGAGCAGTGGGGCGCGCTGAGACATGGGTTCACGCGGCGAAGGGCACGACGCCGGCGCATTCCAGGCAGGTTTTAGAGTGGGAGAAGACAGTTCTGATTTCGAGCACAGTACACAGCGTAATATACAAGTTAGACTCAACAAACCCTTTGGGGGAAGTCGCGCGGAGACGCAAACGGGGGAAGGTCGAGAGAGAGAGACTCGGAGAGAATTCAAAGTCTTCCGGCTCGCCGGACCACGAGCGCTCAACCGCCTCCCGACCCGCTTTCCCCCACCACACCGTGCCCTCGCGTCCTCGCCATCCATCCCTCTCACCCCTCGCAGCGCCGTCCTCCAGTTTGAAGTGCTCGAGTTTCTTCAATGACGACGCACACGCAAGTCCGACCTCGGAGATGAGTACCGAATTGCAGAGTCGGACAAAAGGTACGTACCATTCCATTCGCCTTCATACTTGCAGCGCGCCAGGTACCGTGACTGCTTGGACTTCGCGCGACACGCTCTGTGGCGGAGAGCGGCTAGGAATCTCCATCATCCCCGCTGCGGCTCCCCCGCGCAAGTCTACGTACCATAAACACAACGCGAGAGGCTGTACCATGGCCACTGAGGACGCGAGCATGTCGCCCTCCGTCGGGTCTCGCGCACCCCTGGTTGTCGAATCTTTTACCTGGTCATCTTCACTGCGTTTGCGAGTCCAGATCGAAGTCCTCAAAGGAGGGGTTGTGGGATGGGGTTGACGAGCATCGTTGGTGGTCGCCGCGGTGCCATCAATCCTACGTACCAATCGGCGTAAAGCTGAGACCGCGCCTTCCAAATGTCTCCGAAAATCTACCGGATAACAACATGAGTATCAAATATTCATACGAGCCTGCTGCGTGCGTACCATCCTCGCCCTCGATGAACATCCAAGCTGTGCTGTCCACCCGGCAGACTGCAAACAACGCACCGGTGGATCTGCTGAGGACAGGCCCGAGGAGTGGCGGCGGGAGGGGGCGGGGAGCATGAATACGCGAAGGTGTCATGCTGTGAGGATGGCCCGCATATTCACCAGTCAGCACCGGACTGGATTCTATCTCGTGCCAAGTAGCTACGTACCAGTTCCAGATCGCGCACCCTCGAAGATGGGTGCCGAGTCACCACGCTGGGAATGAAATCGCGTTGAACAATGTGCTGGAGGTTTAGTAGTACGAGGGAATATTGTGGTGAATCCCGCGGCGCGGGTGGCCTGTGTATTCCAAGTCGCGTCGTTGTGGCCGGTCGAAAGCCATCAAGTCGTGCTCAGCGCTCGGTGCAGCACCAAATCGGGATGACTCGGCCCAAGGTACGTACCGGTTTCTCTCCTCTCCTATGGCCCACCATCGTGCAACAAACATCGCGTATGATATCTGGCAACAAGCACATTACTAAGGTGCGTTTATGCCACAGCATAATAGACTCGGAATGAGTATATATACCTTGCGCCACCCATGGATGGTCACGTCGTTCGACGTCAGGTGGTCCTGTTCTGGTGCACTCGAATGGCGGGGTGCTGCTGCCCGTAAGTACGCGAGGACTGGCCATGGTTGAGGAGTCTATGAAGGGGAGAAAGGCGAATCTCTTCGAATTTCGCAGGGTGGGCGAGGTTTGGAAGGAAGAGGGGGATGAGCGCAAACTCGTGAGCTATCGGGATGCAAGTACAACGGGAAACACAAGCGACCGGGTTCCCATTGAGCCGCTGATGGTTGACAAGATATGACAGCGTGAAATTTGAGAGCAGCATGTGCGGAAATCGCTACATCCTCCGGCATCTCGGACTTCACATGTGGAGGAATGAGTCAGCTTAAATGTTTCGCTTCAGTCGCCCTGACACCGTGCACATGAATTCCTCTCGTGATGGCTTACAACGTGAAAACATTTAGAACTTCATTTTCGACTCACAATGTCTCTGGACATCTGCAGGATTGGAGGTGAAGCTAAGGTGCAGCGGCTCTGCCCCTCGGCTTCATCTCCAACACTGCAGAGGTCCAGGCTGATGTACCATGATCCTGTGATATAGGAGCTTGCCGGTACTCGGAATGCCATGCTGGCATGAAGGATCGGCTGCCGGAGTAATCTTTTCTGGTGATTCTATGCACATGAAGTGTTGCACCGCCCAGGCACCCGGAAAATCGCTTGAACAGCAGCTGGATGCCAAGGTGAGTGTTCCACGGGTATGACATATTTTCCGAGACGTAGCAGCGAACATCCAGACTCTGTGCGAGCCACGGCGTTGCGAGGAGATGAGCGCGAGACGTCGGCAGCCACTCGAGCGCCAACGGACGAAGATTGCGAGGACGAGTATCCCGATTTGGGATGCTGCGCCGGGTCTCCCACCAACCACCACCTTCCACTTTCTCGCCCCTTGGACTCAGTGCTTTCAACGCTCGCAATTACACAGATGTACTATACTGGCAAGAAACACGGAATTACGACAGACTACCTGATCGCTGCTAGTCCCAGTCTTCGATCGGGTCGGACGACAGCTCGCCGGCAGCACGCGCCCGGAGCTCACGCCGCACCAACACCCGCCTCTCCTCGTCGTCGCTGAAGTCCTCGATATCCTCGAACTGTGCAGCCAGAATCCGCTCCTTCGCCTCTCGCACCTCAGCCTCTGCCGCCGCCTCTGCCTCCGCCGACACTATCCTCGTGGACTTGGGTCCGTTCCGCTCGTGCTTGTACGGGAGGTTGAACGGGTTCGTCTTCGGGCGGTACCGGCGCGCCTTGATGTCTGAGCGGCCGTACCATTCGGGAAGGCCGAGGTGGAGTGGACCGGGAGCGGCACTGAGAGGGTCGCGGAGCGCAGCCTCGCGCTCCTCCGGGGTGACGGGAGCGAAGTGGATCACGCCGGTCTTCCACAGAGTGGAGATGTGCATGATGCGCGCGAGACCGGTGTGCCGGCTGAGGTTGGTGAAGAGCAGGTAGCGGACCCAGGCGAATTTGATACCGAGGCCGAAGAAAATCTCTTCAAGGTACGCCTGGAGCGACCAGCGCATGCGTGCACGGCTGCAGCCCGAAATGCGGGCTTGGATGGGAGGTAAGTCCAAGTGTTAGCACGATATTAGAGCAGTATTAACTTGCCTAACTCTGCGTTTATAGACTGCCTGAGCTCGCTGCGAAGCATCATCTCGCGGCGGGCGTACTGAGCGCGAAGGGTCTGTCCGAGCGGTCGGCGACCTGTCATGTCGGAGAGAGGAGCGCGAGCAGCGACGCAAACGGGAAAGGTGGTAGATGAGGTCTGGACACAAGACGAAGTTGAGGTGAGCGCAGAATGCTAGGTTCGTGGGGGGTGGGAGGAGCACGTCCGAGTATAAGTTCAGGAAACAGCAGGTGTGACCACGGCTCGGTCTAGCACGACCTTCGTTTGCCCAGAACACCCATCCAGGGACCCACAAACTACGCCAAGAGTTGTTCCGCGCCCATTCTTTCGGAACCTCCGACATTCGCAGGCCCGAACACCCGCATCATCCGACCGCGAGGTACTCCATTGTTGTCAAGGTACATACTGTGGCATCTGAGATTTGCGTTCAACGAGCTGAAGACTACAGTGGCAGTGTCCAAATCTTGTAGATACTCTATGTCTCGAGATCTGCGGCCGCGCGTCTTGGACGGCCGCGACTCCCGTTGCTACCATGTGTCCGCATCTACACATGAATCTCGACCGATTCGCGACTCCTTGCCGTCTTCCGCCACATTCCCGGTGGTGTGAATTCCATCGGGACCCTCGTGAGTGCTGATATGGATCCACGGGAGCCTTCGCGCTCATTATTTGAATTTCCTTCCAGATTGAAGTGGCCTTTCCGTTCGTCCACGCTCGGACTTAACTGCCGTACGGCGACGGCCTGAACACATTTTGAGTTCAGGCGAGACCCTGCGAGCAGTGCGGCCTCGGCCATTCCATGTGGCCCACCAGTACGACTGCGGCGTGGGTGGCCCCTTCGTTGCAGCCGCTGCCTCCTCATCTGCCCACTCCTTCCTCAGTCTTCCGCCTCCCGCACAACGCCCAAGGACTCGGACGCACCATCGTTCGGGCAGCGCGAGTGTGCGCGAGCTGACGGCAGTTCTACTGTCGTGGACCCTTTCTTCGTCCTGACTCCCGACGGCGCCGGATACTGCTACAAGGCGAGAGAGGCACCGGATCTCGGCTACGTTACGACATTCCAGATGGACATCCAATGCGCCAAAGCGAGGTGTCGCCATCGTTTCCTCTGCCTGCCCTCTCGGCGCACGCCCACATCATCTGCTTCCTTCAGAATGTACGCTCAATTTCATTGCATTCGAGTTCTTGTCTGACACATTCGCACAGGCTGAATATTACTTTGTGTGCAGGCCGCTATCCCATGTAACGTATCTGTGCATTATAGAACATATTACCATTCGCGTGCGTACATATTGGAAACTGGCGAGAAGATGGCCGGGAGGACCCCTGGCGATCGGCTCGAGCGAGACACGCGCTTGGCCGACCGTGACGGACGCTTGGCAGTGTCATCCGAAAGTAAGGTTCGCGCGACGTTGATTCCAGCCAACTCTGGGTCGACCGGCGCAGGCTGACAACTGTACCCTAAGTTCTCCAGGATCAATGTCGGCGCATCATCCTTCTGAAAGTAAGCCCCGCGCGACGTTGATTCCAGCCGACTCTGGGTCGACCAGCATAGACCGGCCACCGTACCCTCAGTTCTCCAGGATCAATGTCCGCGCATCGCCCTCTACTTCCTGGACAACTCGACGCTCTCGTACGAGGTACTGCTCAGCCGGCCGGCATGCCGAACGCCTAGTACCCCGGCAGCTCTGCCAGTGTGGCTTCGGGGTTGGAGGTGCCACTTCTCACATCCAGAACCGGCGCGGGCGAGGATCGCGCAGCCATCTCGCAGCATGTGGTGCGCCGTCCTTTCTGAAGCTTATATTTGATATCAGACGTGTGTTATACAAGGGAGAGTAATGTATTGAGTGTTGTCTTTTATTAGTGCGTTCGGAAGTCGCGTCCTGTTGTCATGTCCCCTCGACTGATTATCCGGTACCTGTGGGACCCGACCAACGCACGCGACTTGAGAATGGCTTGGGGCGGCGCAAACGGAGCCCATGCGTGTAGCAAATACCCACACCCTCCCGTCAGAACCACTCCGCAAATGTGAGCGAAGCGGGAGAGCACACGTACGGCCGGACGCAATGAAACCAGCCCCAGCATCGACTTTGAAGCCTGCACAAATCGCAGAAAAACACGTCAGACCGTCGCTAGTTACGGCTTTCACAGTATGAGCCGGGGCGAGCAATGCACTCGAGACGCAGCCGCGAGTTCCGCCGGACCTTGGATGGTTGCGGCGAAACACATCATCTCCCACCGCGGGTTCCCTGCGTCTGGCGAGTCCGAGGCGAGCTTCCAGAGCTTGGCTGGCGACGTATGCTGCGGTACGTCGTATGTGTCGCGAGTCTGATCCGCGCGCATGACGCTATGGCCATTTGGTCCGAGTTCCCGAGGTACCCGCCTGCGCCCGAGACCCCGACCGGAACATGCATCGTCAGACAGTCCTCCCGGCAGCGTAGAACAGCTTGCTCACGTTGTATGGATGGGTAATGCGCAGCCGGAAGCATCTGCGCGGGTTTAGCAAGAGCACACGAGCCGAGAGACCGCATGCACGCCGAGGTGCAATGCCAGTGTGTCCGAGTCCGCCAAACGTGCACAAGCTTGAAGCACGTCGAAGCACCACCAAGCCCGGTCTATACCGTGGTACAGTATGGGTACCTAAATGTGTCTGAGTAGATTGTGAGCGGTGGCATGGCCGATGGAGACAGGAGGGTGAGGATCGGCGTACCGGGCATGAATGCGACGCAATCCAAAACATGTTCCCGGCCGCTGCAGAGGTGTGCAACGCGATCTTCTGAGTACCGGTACATCGTTGTTTATTACCGCGCCCCAGGGATTGGCTCAGGACGGCCGGGGGAGTCAACAACTTTTCGAGTGCAATGAACCTCGCCGAAAACACCGATTTTGAGACATGCCCGTACCAGCGCACAACTATGTCTAGACGTTGTGTAGCGATACTTACACTACGTCTGTCATGATTTCCCGCCACACGAACCTGCATTCCGAGCGTAAGGCGTGATTTTGGTGGTTTCGGGCAGAAATCCGGCGGAAAATGTTCCCCCACGATACGGACACGGAGTTCTATGCACTCTGTATCAGTGATCAGAGCTCGTCTGACTCCAAAAAACATGTCACGACTTGTTTGAAGTGAGTCCAAGGAGCGGTGGGCGCGCTACAGCCGTTGCGTCCTGGAGGTGACCCTCCAGCGCCCAAGGATCCCGCCGAAACATGGATTTTCAGATCTGCTTTTCACAGCGCGAAATCGGTGCGTACACGTCGTAGAAGTGAACGCAATACCTGAAAAAATATTCCCGCGGCCTCCTGGCGAGCACACAGAGCGGGAGAGGGCGCACACGTCCGAATGCAATGAAATCGCCCGAAAATGCACATTTTCAAAACTCATCGGAGCGCCGCCAAACCGACACCGAACGATGCAGAATGTGCACTGAATGCGGTCTATAACTGTCCCCCGCCTCTGCGATGAGGCTGGGAGACGAGAATCGATTTTCTCTGCAGGGCTCCCACACATTATTATTGACATCGGCACGGCGGGCGAAGCTGTCAGATTCGCAGCTGAAAGGCTCCCCAGAAGTGCAGCGAGACGGTGAGATATCCGGTCCCCTTGAGCTGCACGCGAAAAAGCGTGTCTCGCAATCAATTCGCGGTAGGCGGCACATTCCCTTGTTGCCCGCTCGCGGCGTCTGACACGGCGACTGGCGCAGCTGAATGCTGCGTGCCCTTGTGTCGTGCACGCTCTATGCACGTCGTCCGCGTCGTCTCTGTCGCGAGAACATATCTACACGGCCATGCCGACTTGATGCATGCTCACAGCCATGAACTGGTGAGTGCGCGAAAACGAGCTGATCATTGTGAGTCCCAACTGCATACATCTCATCCTACACAGTAGCTACGATTCGAACTTGCACGACTGCCCCGTGCCCGACGGACGACGCAGGCTGTCTCGCACAGCCCAAGTGCAAGTACGACCGTCATCCGGGCAGACCGAGTCGTGTCGGTGAATACGCAGGGCGACTTCCACTCGGCGGCCGCGCCCGGCTCGGCGCAGCCGTCGAGCGAGGACTAGCCATGCGGACACAGGACCGCAACGAAGACGAATTGCTAATGCGAAGACGAGACTCACCTGGATGACCGACGTCCGAACACCGCGCGGGTTCGTGAACCGTGCGCGCGGCCGGTTAATACAGCTTCCAACCGTTTAGCCACGGGCAACCATGCGATTGCGAACGACTCGTGGTTGAATCCAAGCGAGTCCGGCCGCGAACGTCGCGTAGGAGAGAAGGTATTTGCGGCTGCCGAGTGCCGAACCCTTCCAGCGTGGACCAAAGGGACTACCGGTGTTCGTGCCGTCTGGCAGGAACGCCTGGGACATCGCCGCATCAGTGGAAAGAAAGCTTTGCCATGGGAGCCCGTGAACTCGTGTGCTACTCACCCGCGTAACAGATGCTGTGACCCGACGAAAGCCGACGAAGTTTGGTACAGGGCAAGCGCGGGTCGGCTCAGGTCGAAGCACGTTGGAATCTTGGATTGCGAAGGCGCAGGCCGGGGATCGGTGTTGGCGACCCGCGTGGATGTTCGCGCTTAGGATGGTGGGACGGCGTGGAGGGACGGGGCGAGGCTGGACGAGGGCGTCGGACAGAGCGACGGGCGCGATGGGCGGGTTGGGTTGGTAAGCAGAATTCGCAAGGGGTTCGAAATGGACGGTATAAAAGAGGGAGGAAGTTGGGGGCGGACAACATTCCTCCCCAGCGTCGATCTCCTCGTTCTCTGGTCGTGGCGCTCGGCGAGTGCGTGCGCGCGGGATTGCATTCCTGCATGGACGTTGCGTCGTCGTGTTTCCGGGCTACGATATGGTGAGCACGGAGGGCACTAAGCAAATACGGGGATAACTGACGCTCCGGTTGGTGTTCATGACGCTCTCCGCAGGTGGGGGGGAGGTCCGTTGGATCAAGCTAGGTTCGTGGGCGCACGCAGCACAGCGGGGTAGGGCGGATTCAAGTAGACTGAGGTGGCGTAGACGTAGCTCCGGGCCCGGGACGCTGGTGGGGAAAGGAGAGGGAAAAGTGGGACTTTGTGTGCGTTTTGCCAACTCTGCAGGTGGGACGGCGAAGGGATGCAGAGAGAACGCGGCTGTGGGTGAAAAAGGGGGGGAGGGGCTCGACGTGGACGGGCTTCTGGCAATCGACATCGACCTGGTACGCGGGGGATTCACGCAGGCTGGGGCAGGATCCGGAGATGGCGACGGTCGAGCTCTCGAGTTTCAGAGACGGACACTTTCGTACGGCCGTGGGAAGACGCAACGCGTCGCGTCACGGACAAGTCACAGCGCCAGATCGCAGATTGTAGCGTACCAGCGCCTCTGATTACCGAGTGCTTGTTCTCGTCCTCGAAGGATTATGATAGGTTATCCAATCTCCTGCAGAGTTGCTACGTCGATGGCCCTCCCCAGGCCTATAAAGACCCAGTATGTTCGCGGCCACGATCCGTCCCCACACGAGTTCACCCTCTCCTCACCCTCCTCGCGAACACCACCCTTTTCTACAACATGCCCGCCTACACCTTCACCAAGACCCACAGCCCCTTCGAGCCTTCCCCTGTTACTCTCAAGAAGGCTGCGGTGTCCGTACCCCTCCACGCCGAGCCCGAGCTCCCGAAGGATTCCTCGGCCTCCACCTTGCTCCACAAGTTCGTGGAAGCGCATCGCGCCCTCAGTAACTACAAGTAAGTCCTTTGGCTTTGGCACAATCACGACGAGCAAGCCTCCTTTATCCTCTTAGGGGATGGGCGGGATATGGGTGCGATACGTACCTCCTCTATCTCCGGCCGATGCACTAAAGATATACGTATTCTTCCCATTTCCTGCTCATATCTCCTGGGAGGGAGAGGGCGCCTTACCCATCGTGAATAATATGTGTACTTCAGCAACATCCCGCTAACATTTCATATGACGTACAGGCAAGGTCAACCTATCGTTGTTGATGGCCAAACGCTCTCCATTCCAGCCGTAGCTGCCGTCGCACGCTACAACGCCGGCGTCGTCCTCGATGATTCGTCCGACATCCAGACCCGTGTTCTCAAGAGCCGCCAAGTCATCGTCGACAAGGTCTCCAGCCAGAAGAGCGTGTACGGCGTCAGCACCGGCTTCGGTGGAAGTGGTCAGTGTCATACAAACTCGTCGTCAATGGAATCGTTCTCACCACTGTCATTCATGTACATAGCGGACACGCGCACGAGCGATCCTCTCACGCTTGGCCTTGCGCTCTTCCAGCACCAGCATTGTGGAGTCTTGCCGTCCGACACCGACTCGGTGCCAGTGGCGCTTCCGCTCCTGGATCCCCTCACCTCCACGAGCATGCCGGAGTCCTGGGTCCGCGGCGCCATCCTCATCCGCATGAACTCCCTCATCCGCGGTCACTCTGGCGTCCGATGGGAGCTGATTGAGCGCATGAGCGCCCTCCTCCGCGAAAACATCGTCCCACTCGTGCCCCTCCGCGGAAGCATCTCTGCGTCTGGAGGTTAGTGCCATAACTTCCGTTCTATGCATGGCGCTCACGTTCATTGTCACCGCCCCACAGATCTGTCCCCGCTCTCGTACATCGCCGGTCTGCTCATCGGCAACCCTCGATCCGCGTCTTCGACGGGCCGTCCACCTTCCGCGGGCGCCGCATCGTCTCGTCGCGTGAGGCGCTCTCCGCGCACCACATCGAGCCCATCTCTCTCGCGTCGAAGGAGCACCTCGGCATCCTCAACGGCACTGCATTCTCTGCCTCGGTCGGCGCGCTCGCCGTCCACGAGGCCGTCCACCTGTCGCTGCTCGGGCAAGTCTGCACGGCGATGTGCACCGAAGCCATGCTCGGCGCACGCGGGTCCTTCGCGCCGTTCATCCACGCCGTCGCGCGCCCGCACCCCGGCCAAGTCGAGGTCGCAGCGACCATCACCGACTTGCTCGAGGGGTCGCACTTTGCTGTTACCGCCGAGGAGGAAAAGCACATCTCCGCCGACATCGGGGAGCTGCGTCAGGACCGGTACCCGCTGCGTACGTCGGCCCAGTTCTTGGGCCCTCAGGTAGAGGATGTCCTGTCTGCGTTCGCCGCGATCACGATCGAGTGCAACTCCAGTGAGTGCTAGCGTCATTTCGACTGGGAGCTGTGATGTGCTTACCTCTGTCTCTAGCCACTGACAACCCGCTCATCGACGGCGAGACGGGCGAAGTGCACCACGGCGGCAACTTCCAGGCGATGTCTGTCACCAACGCGATGGAGAAGACGCGTCTCGCGATGCACCACATCGGCAAGCTGCTCTTTGCGCAGTGCACCGAGCTCCTCAACCCGTCGATGAACCGTGGTCTGCCGCCGAACCTGGCTGCCACCGACCCGTCGCACAACTACTTTGCCAAGGGCGTCGATATCCACGCGGCGGCGTACGTCGGCGAGCTCGGCTACCTCGCAAACCCCGTCTCGACGCACGTGCAGTCGGCAGAGATGCACAACCAAGCTGTCAAGTAAGTCCTTTGCGTTACTCTCTCGATGCTCTGGGATCCTGACCGCTCTTGCTAGCTCCTCGCTCTCATCTCCGCGCGCGCCACCCTCAACTCGCTCGAGGTGCTCTCGATCCTTACGTCGAGCTTCCTCTACGTCCTCTGCCAGGCCCTCGACCTCCGCGCGATGCAGCACGAGTTCGAGCTCGAGGTGGACGACATCCTCCGCGAGCAGATCGCGCATTCGTTTGGCCGCCACCTCGCCGATGCCGACCTTCTCGCGCTCTTCAGCGTGCTGGCGCGCCACGTCCGCCGCTCGCTCGAGACGACGAGCACGATGGACGCCGCGCACCGCATGCGCGCTGTCGCCTCTGCCACTACGACGCCCATCGTCGACTTCTGCGCGCAATGCGGCGGCGCACTCGACCTCGACGAGATCGTGGCCTTCCGCGCGCAACTCGCGGAGCGCATGGTCGGCTCGCTCGTGCGTCTCCGGGAGGAGTACCTGCGCGGAGCCAAGGGCCCGGCGCCCGGCGCCAAGTACCTCGGCCGGTCGCGCGCGGTGTACGAGTTCGTGCGGACGACGCTGGGGATCAGGATGCACGGCGCGGAGAACCTGCACGACTTCAAGGACGGGCCGGGCGTCGAGGACCCGACGATCGGGCAGGACATCTCGTTCATCCACGAGGCGATCCGGGACGGGAAGATGCAGGACGTCGTCGTCGGGCTGTTTGCTTGAGGGCTTTCCCGGGGGGTTCGGATCGTGGTTTGTTTCTTGCATAGTTGATGTTTCTTGTAATGCCTCCGTTGCTTTTACTTGTTGTACTTATACCTATAGATACGCATAGATGTCAATACACGCTATATAACGCCTCCAAAACGATGGCATGGGGCCACTGTTCATACGCGCTATGCCTGCGCGCTTCGCGGGGCAGGGCGGATGCGTGCCAAGTGTTAGCGCGGGCGAATGTACCAATGCAAGTCGATGAGATAGGGGTTGTTTTGGGCTGTAAAGAACACTAGGGGTCTGGGCTGTAAAGAGCAGTAGGGGTCTGGGCTATAAAGAACACTAGGGGTGTTCTGGGTGGTAAAGAGCAGTGGGGCGCGCTGAGACATGGGTTCACGCGGCGAAGGGCACGACGCCGGCGCATTCCAGGCAGGTTTTAGAGTGGGAGAAGACAGTTCTGATTTCGAGCACAGTACACAGCGTAATATACAAGTTAGACTCAACAAACCCTTTGGGGGAAGTCGCGCGGAGACGCAAACGGGGAAGGTCGAGAGAGAGACTCGGAGAGAATTCAAAGTCTTCCGGCTCGCCGGACCACGAGCGCTCAACCGCCTCCCGACCCGCTTTCCCCCACCACACCGTGCCCTCGCGTCCTCGCCATCCATCCCTCTCACCCCTCGCAGCGCCGTCCTCCAGTTTGAAGTGCTCGAGTTTCTTCAATGACGACGCACACGCAAGTCCGACCTCGGAGATGAGTACCGAATTGCAGAGTCGGACAAAAGGTACGTACCATTCCATTCGCCTTCATACTTGCAGCGCGCCAGGTACCGTGACTGCTTGGACTTCGCGCGACACGCTCTGTGGCGGAGAGCGGCTAGGAATCTCCATCATCCCCGCTGCGGCTCCCCCGCGCAAGTCTACGTACCATAAACACAACGCGAGAGGCTGTACCATGGCCACTGAGGACGCGAGCATGTCGCCCTCCGTCGGGTCTCGCGCACCCCTGGTTGTCGAATCTTTTACCTGGTCATCTTCACTGCGTTTGCGAGTCCAGATCGAAGTCCTCAAAGGAGGGGTTGTGGGATGGGGTTGACGAGCATCGTTGGTGGTCGCCGCGGTGCCATCAATCCTACGTACCAATCGGCGTAAAGCTGAGACCGCGCCTTCCAAATGTCTCCGAAAATCTACCGGATAACAACATGAGTATCAAATATTCATACGAGCCTGCTGCGTGCGTACCATCCTCGCCCTCGATGAACATCCAAGCTGTGCTGTCCACCCGGCAGACTGCAAACAACGCACCGGTGGATCTGCTGAGGACAGGCCCGAGGAGTGGCGGCGGGAGGGGGCGGGGAGCATGAATACGCGAAGGTGTCATGCTGTGAGGATGGCCCGCATATTCACCAGTCAGCACCGGACTGGATTCTATCTCGTGCCAAGTAGCTACGTACCAGTTCCAGATCGCGCACCCTCGAAGATGGGTGCCGAGTCACCACGCTGGGAATGAAATCGCGTTGAACAATGTGCTGGAGGTTTAGTAGTACGAGGGAATATTGTGGTGAATCCCGCGGCGCGGGTGGCCTGTGTATTCCAAGTCGCGTCGTTGTGGCCGGTCGAAAGCCATCAAGTCGTGCTCAGCGCTCGGTGCAGCACCAAATCGGGATGACTCGGCCCAAGGTACGTACCGGTTTCTCTCCTCTCCTATGGCCCACCATCGTGCAACAAACATCGCGTATGATATCTGGCAACAAGCACATTACTAAGGTGCGTTTATGCCACAGCATAATAGACTCGGAATGAGTATATATACCTTGCGCCACCCATGGATGGTCACGTCGTTCGACGTCAGGTGGTCCTGTTCTGGTGCACTCGAATGGCGGGGTGCTGCTGCCAGTAAGTACGCGAGGACTGGCCATGGTTGAGGAGTCTAGGAAGGGGGGGGGAGACAGGCGAATGTCGTCGCATGTCGCAGGGTGGGCGAGGTTTGGAAGGAAGAGGGGGGATGAGCGCAAACTCGTGAGCTATCGGGATGCAAGTACAACGGGAAACACAAGCGACCGGGTTCCCATTGAGCCGCTGATGGTTGACAAGATATGACAGCGTGAAATTTGAGAGCAGCATGTGCGGAAATCGCTACATCCTCCGGCATCTCGGACTTCACATGTGGAGGAATGAGTCAGCTTAAATGTTTCGCTTCAGTCGCCCTGACACCGTGCACATGAATTCCTCTCGTGATGGCTTACAACGTGAAAACATTTAGAACTTCATTTTCGACTCACAATGTCTCTGGACATCTGCAGGATTGGAGGTGAAGCTAAGGTGCAGCGGCTCTGCCCCTCGGCTTCATCTCCAACACTGCAGAGGTCCAGGCTGATGTACCATGATCCTGTGATATAGGAGCTTGCCGGTACTCGGAATGCCATGCTGGCATGAAGGATCGGCTGCCGGAGTAATCTTTTCTGGTGATTCTATGCACATGAAGTGTTGCACCGCCCAGGCACCCGGAAAATCGCTTGAACAGCAGCTGGATGCCAAGGTGAGTGTTCCACGGGTATGACATATTTTCCGAGACGTAGCAGCGAACATCCAGACTCTGTGCGAGCCACGGCGTTGCGAGGAGATGAGCGCGAGACGTCGGCAGCCACTCGAGCGCCAACGGACGAAGATTGCGAGGACGAGTATCCCGATTTGGGATGCTGCGCCGGGTCTCCCACCAACCACCACCTTCCACTTTCTCGCCCCTTGGACTCAGTGCTTTCAACGCTCGCAATTACACAGATGTACTATACTGGCAAGAAACACGGAATTACGACAGACTACCTGATCGCTGCTAGTCCCAGTCTTCGATCGGGTCGGACGACAGCTCGCCGGCAGCACGCGCCCGGAGCTCACGCCGCACCAACACCCGCCTCTCCTCGTCGTCGCTGAAGTCCTCGATATCCTCGAACTGTGCAGCCAGAATCCGCTCCTTCGCCTCTCGCACCTCAGCCTCTGCCGCCGCCTCTGCCTCCGCCGACACTATCCTCGTGGACTTGGGTCCGTTCCGCTCGTGCTTGTACGGGAGGTTGAACGGGTTCGTCTTCGGGCGGTACCGGCGCGCCTTGATGTCTGAGCGGCCGTACCATTCGGGAAGGCCGAGGTGGAGTGGACCGGGAGCGGCACTGAGAGGGTCGCGGAGCGCAGCCTCGCGCTCCTCCGGGGTGACGGGAGCGAAGTGGATCACGCCGGTCTTCCACAGAGTGGAGATGTGCATGATGCGCGCGAGACCGGTGTGCCGGCTGAGGTTGGTGAAGAGCAGGTAGCGGACCCAGGCGAATTTGATACCGAGGCCGAAGAAAATCTCTTCAAGGTACGCCTGGAGCGACCAGCGCATGCGTGCACGGCTGCAGCCCGAAATGCGGGCTTGGATGGGAGGTAAGTCCAAGTGTTAGCACGATATTAGAGCAGTATTAACTTGCCTAACTCTGCGTTTATAGACTGCCTGAGCTCGCTGCGAAGCATCATCTCGCGGCGGGCGTACTGAGCGCGAAGGGTCTGTCCGAGCGGTCGGCGACCTGTCATGTCGGAGAGAGGAGCGCGAGCAGCGACGCAAACGGGAAAGGTGGTAGATGAGGTCTGGACACAAGACGAAGTTGAGGTGAGCGCAGAATGCTAGGTTCGTGGGGGGTGGGAGGAGCACGTCCGAGTATAAGTTCAGGAAACAGCAGGTGTGACCACGGCTCGGTCTAGCACGACCTTCGTTTGCCCAGAACACCCATCCAGGGACCCACAAACTACGCCAAGAGTTGTTCCGCGCCCATTCTTTCGGAACCTCCGACATTCGCAGGCCCGAACACCCGCATCATCCGACCGCGAGGTACTCCATTGTTGTCAAGGTACATACTGTGGCATCTGAGATTTGCGTTCAACGAGCTGAAGACTACAGTGGCAGTGTCCAAATCTTGTAGATACTCTATGTCTCGAGATCTGCGGCCGCGCGTCTTGGACGGCCGCGACTCCCGTTGCTACCATGTGTCCGCATCTACACATGAATCTCGACCGATTCGCGACTCCTTGCCGTCTTCCGCCACATTCCCGGTGGTGTGAATTCCATCGGGACCCTCGTGAGTGCTGATATGGATCCACGGGAGCCTTCGCGCTCATTATTTGAATTTCCTTCCAGATTGAAGTGGCCTTTCCGTTCGTCCACGCTCGGACTTAACTGCCGTACGGCGACGGCCTGAACACATTTTGAGTTCAGGCGAGACCCTGCGAGCAGTGCGGCCTCGGCCATTCCATGTGGCCCACCAGTACGACTGCGGCGTGGGTGGCCCCTTCGTTGCAGCCGCTGCCTCCTCATCTGCCCACTCCTTCCTCAGTCTTCCGCCTCCCGCACAACGCCCAAGGACTCGGACGCACCATCGTTCGGGCAGCGCGAGTGTGCGCGAGCTGACGGCAGTTCTACTGTCGTGGACCCTTTCTTCGTCCTGACTCCCGACGGCGCCGGATACTGCTACAAGGCGAGAGAGGCACCGGATCTCGGCTACGTTACGACATTCCAGATGGACATCCAATGCGCCAAAGCGAGGTGTCGCCATCGTTTCCTCTGCCTGCCCTCTCGGCGCACGCCCACATCATCTGCTTCCTTCAGAATGTACGCTCAATTTCATTGCATTCGAGTTCTTGTCTGACACATTCGCACAGGCTGAATATTACTTTGTGTGCAGGCCGCTATCCCATGTAACGTATCTGTGCATTATAGAACATATTACCATTCGCGTGCGTACATATTGGAAACTGGCGAGAAGATGGCCGGGAGGACCCCTGGCGATCGGCTCGAGCGAGACACGCGCTTGGCCGACCGTGACGGACGCTTGGCAGTGTCATCCGAAAGTAAGGTTCGCGCGACGTTGATTCCAGCCAACTCTGGGTCGACCGGCGCAGGCTGACAACTGTACCCTAAGTTCTCCAGGATCAATGTCGGCGCATCATCCTTCTGAAAGTAAGCCCCGCGCGACGTTGATTCCAGCCGACTCTGGGTCGACCAGCATAGACCGGCCACCGTACCCTCAGTTCTCCAGGATCAATGTCCGCGCATCGCCCTCTACTTCCTGGACAACTCGACGCTCTCGTACGAGGTACTGCTCAGCCGGCCGGCATGCCGAACGCCTAGTACCCCGGCAGCTCTGCCAGTGTGGCTTCGGGGTTGGAGGTGCCACTTCTCACATCCAGAACCGGCGCGGGCGAGGATCGCGCAGCCATCTCGCAGCATGTGGTGCGCCGTCCTTTCTGAAGCTTATATTTGATATCAGACGTGTGTTATACAAGGGAGAGTAATGTATTGAGTGTTGTCTTTTATTAGTGCGTTCGGAAGTCGCGTCCTGTTGTCATGTCCCCTCGACTGATTATCCGGTACCTGTGGGACCCGACCAACGCACGCGACTTGAGAATGGCTTGGGGCGGCGCAAACGGAGCCCATGCGTGTAGCAAATACCCACACCCTCCCGTCAGAACCACTCCGCAAATGTGAGCGAAGCGGGAGAGCACACGTACGGCCGGACGCAATGAAACCAGCCCCAGCATCGACTTTGAAGCCTGCACAAATCGCAGAAAAACACGTCAGACCGTCGCTAGTTACGGCTTTCACAGTATGAGCCGGGGCGAGCAATGCACTCGAGACGCAGCCGCGAGTTCCGCCGGACCTTGGATGGTTGCGGCGAAACACATCATCTCCCACCGCGGGTTCCCTGCGTCTGGCGAGTCCGAGGCGAGCTTCCAGAGCTTGGCTGGCGACGTATGCTGCGGTACGTCGTATGTGTCGCGAGTCTGATCCGCGCGCATGACGCTATGGCCATTTGGTCCGAGTTCCCGAGGTACCCGCCTGCGCCCGAGACCCCGACCGGAACATGCATCGTCAGACAGTCCTCCCGGCAGCGTAGAACAGCTTGCTCACGTTGTATGGATGGGTAATGCGCAGCCGGAAGCATCTGCGCGGGTTTAGCAAGAGCACACGAGCCGAGAGACCGCATGCACGCCGAGGTGCAATGCCAGTGTGTCCGAGTCCGCCAAACGTGCACAAGCTTGAAGCACGTCGAAGCACCACCAAGCCCGGTCTATACCGTGGTACAGTATGGGTACCTAAATGTGTCTGAGTAGATTGTGAGCGGTGGCATGGCCGATGGAGACAGGAGGGTGAGGATCGGCGTACCGGGCATGAATGCGACGCAATCCAAAACATGTTCCCGGCCGCTGCAGAGGTGTGCAACGCGATCTTCTGAGTACCGGTACATCGTTGTTTATTACCGCGCCCCAGGGATTGGCTCAGGACGGCCGGGGGAGTCAACAACTTTTCGAGTGCAATGAACCTCGCCGAAAACACCGATTTTGAGACATGCCCGTACCAGCGCACAACTATGTCTAGACGTTGTGTAGCGATACTTACACTACGTCTGTCATGATTTCCCGCCACACGAACCTGCATTCCGAGCGTAAGGCGTGATTTTGGTGGTTTCGGGCAGAAATCCGGCGGAAAATGTTCCCCCACGATACGGACACGGAGTTCTATGCACTCTGTATCAGTGATCAGAGCTCGTCTGACTCCAAAAAACATGTCACGACTTGTTTGAAGTGAGTCCAAGGAGCGGTGGGCGCGCTACAGCCGTTGCGTCCTGGAGGTGACCCTCCAGCGCCCAAGGATCCCGCCGAAACATGGATTTTCAGATCTGCTTTTCACAGCGCGAAATCGGTGCGTACACGTCGTAGAAGTGAACGCAATACCTGAAAAAATATTCCCGCGGCCTCCTGGCGAGCACACAGAGCGGGAGAGGGCGCACACGTCCGAATGCAATGAAATCGCCCGAAAATGCACATTTTCAAAACTCATCGGAGCGCCGCCAAACCGACACCGAACGATGCAGAATGTGCACTGAATGCGGTCTATAACTGTCCCCGCCTCTGCGATGAGGCTGGGAGACGAGAATCGATTTTCTCTGCAGGGCTCCCACACATTATTATTGACATCGGCACGGCGGGCGAAGCTGTCAGATTCGCAGCTGAAAGGCTCCCAGAAGTGCAGCGAGACGGTGAGATATCCGGTCCCCTTGAGCTGCACGCGAAAAAGCGTGTCTCGCAATCAATTCGCGGTAGGCGGCACATTCCCTTGTTGCCCGCTCGCGGCGTCTGACACGGCGACTGGCGCAGCTGAATGCTGCGTGCCCTTGTGTCGTGCACGCTCTATGCACGTCGTCCGCGTCGTCTCTGTCGCGAGAACATATCTACACGGCCATGCCGACTTGATGCATGCTCACAGCCATGAACTGGTGAGTGCGCGAAAACGAGCTGATCATTGTGAGTCCCAACTGCATACATCTCATCCTACACAGTAGCTACGATTCGAACTTGCACGACTGCCCCGTGCCCGACGGACGACGCAGGCTGTCTCGCACAGCCCAAGTGCAAGTACGACCGTCATCCGGGCAGACCGAGTCGTGTCGGTGAATACGCAGGGCGACTTCCACTCGGCGGCCGCGCCCGGCTCGGCGCAGCCGTCGAGCGAGGACTAGCCATGCGGACACAGGACCGCAACGAAGACGAATTGCTAATGCGAAGACGAGACTCACCTGGATGACCGACGTCCGAACACCGCGCGGGTTCGTGAACCGTGCGCGCGGCCGGTTAATACAGCTTCCAACCGTTTAGCCACGGGCAACCATGCGATTGCGAACGACTCGTGGTTGAATCCAAGCGAGTCCGGCCGCGAACGTCGCGTAGGAGAGAAGGTATTTGCGGCTGCCGAGTGCCGAACCCTTCCAGCGTGGACCAAAGGGACTACCGGTGTTCGTGCCGTCTGGCAGGAACGCCTGGGACATCGCCGCATCAGTGGAAAGAAAGCTTTGCCATGGGAGCCCGTGAACTCGTGTGCTACTCACCCGCGTAACAGATGCTGTGACCCGACGAAAGCCGACGAAGTTTGGTACAGGGCAAGCGCGGGTCGGCTCAGGTCGAAGCACGTTGGAATCTTGGATTGCGAAGGCGCAGGCCGGGGATCGGTGTTGGCGACCCGCGTGGATGTTCGCGCTTAGGATGGTGGGACGGCGTGGAGGGACGGGGCGAGGCTGGACGAGGGCGTCGGACAGAGCGACGGGCGCGATGGGCGGGTTGGGTTGGTAAGCAGAATTCGCAAGGGGTTCGAAATGGACGGTATAAAAGAGGGGAGGAAGTTGGGGGCGGACAACATTCCTCCCCAGCGTCGATCTCCTCCTTCTCTCGTCGTGGCGCTCTGCGAGTGCGTGCGCGCGGGATTGCATTCCTGCATGGACGTTTCGACGTCGTTTTTCCGGGCTACGATATGGTGAGCACGGAGGGCAATAAGCAAATACGGGGATAACTGACGATACGGTTGGTGTTAATGACGCTCTCCGCAGGTGGGGTGGAGGTCCGATGGATCAAGCTAGGTTCGTGGGCGCACGCAGCACAGCGGGGGTAGGGCGGATTCAAGTAGACTGAGGTGGCGTAGACGTAGCTCCGGGCCCGGGACGCTGGTGGGGAAAGGAGAGGGAAAAGTGGGACTTTGTGTGCGTTTTGCCAACTCTGCAGGTGGGACGGCGAAGGGATGCAGAGAGAACGCGGCTGTGGGTGAAAAAGGGGGGGGGCTCGACGTGGACGGGCTTCTGGCAATCGACATCGACCTGGTACGCGGGGGATTCACGCAGGCTGGGGCAGGATCCGGAGATGGCGACGGTCGAGCTCTCGAGTTTCAGAGACGGACACTTTCGTACGGCCGTGGGAAGACGCAACGCGTCGCGTCACGGACAAGTCACAGCGCCAGATCGCAGATTGTAGCGTACCAGCGCCTCTGATTACCGAGTGCTTGTTCTCGTCCTCGAAGGATTATGATAGGTTATCCAATCTCCTGCAGAGTTGCTACGTCGATGGCCCTCCCCAGGCCTATAAAGACCCAGTATGTTCGCGGCCACGATCCGTCCCCACACGAGTTCACCCTCTCCTCACCCTCCTCGCGAACACCACCCTTTTCTACAACATGCCCGCCTACACCTTCACCAAGACCCACAGCCCCTTCGAGCCTTCCCCTGTTACTCTCAAGAAGGCTGCGGTGTCCGTACCCCTCCACGCCGAGCCCGAGCTCCCGAAGGATTCCTCGGCCTCCACCTTGCTCCACAAGTTCGTGGAAGCGCATCGCGCCCTCAGTAACTACAAGTAAGTCCTTTGGCTTTGGCACAATCACGACGAGCAAGCCTCCTTTATCCTCTTAGGGGATGGGCGGGATATGGGTGCGATACGTACCTCCTCTATCTCCGGCCGATGCACTAAAGATATACGTATTCTTCCCATTTCCTGCTCATATCTCCTGGGAGGGAGAGGGCGCCTTACCCATCGTGAATAATATGTGTACTTCAGCAACATCCCGCTAACATTTCATATGACGTACAGGCAAGGTCAACCTATCGTTGTTGATGGCCAAACGCTCTCCATTCCAGCCGTAGCTGCCGTCGCACGCTACAACGCCGGCGTCGTCCTCGATGATTCGTCCGACATCCAGACCCGTGTTCTCAAGAGCCGCCAAGTCATCGTCGACAAGGTCTCCAGCCAGAAGAGCGTGTACGGCGTCAGCACCGGCTTCGGTGGAAGTGGTCAGTGTCATACAAACTCGTCGTCAATGGAATCGTTCTCACCACTGTCATTCATGTACATAGCGGACACGCGCACGAGCGATCCTCTCACGCTTGGCCTTGCGCTCTTCCAGCACCAGCATTGTGGAGTCTTGCCGTCCGACACCGACTCGGTGCCAGTGGCGCTTCCGCTCCTGGATCCCCTCACCTCCACGAGCATGCCGGAGTCCTGGGTCCGCGGCGCCATCCTCATCCGCATGAACTCCCTCATCCGCGGTCACTCTGGCGTCCGATGGGAGCTGATTGAGCGCATGAGCGCCCTCCTCCGCGAAAACATCGTCCCACTCGTGCCCCTCCGCGGAAGCATCTCTGCGTCTGGAGGTTAGTGCCATAACTTCCGTTCTATGCATGGCGCTCACGTTCATTGTCACCGCCCCACAGATCTGTCCCCGCTCTCGTACATCGCCGGTCTGCTCATCGGCAACCCTCGATCCGCGTCTTCGACGGGCCGTCCACCTTCCGCGGGCGCCGCATCGTCTCGTCGCGTGAGGCGCTCTCCGCGCACCACATCGAGCCCATCTCTCTCGCGTCGAAGGAGCACCTCGGCATCCTCAACGGCACTGCATTCTCTGCCTCGGTCGGCGCGCTCGCCGTCCACGAGGCCGTCCACCTGTCGCTGCTCGGGCAAGTCTGCACGGCGATGTGCACCGAAGCCATGCTCGGCGCACGCGGGTCCTTCGCGCCGTTCATCCACGCCGTCGCGCGCCCGCACCCCGGCCAAGTCGAGGTCGCAGCGACCATCACCGACTTGCTCGAGGGGTCGCACTTTGCTGTTACCGCCGAGGAGGAAAAGCACATCTCCGCCGACATCGGGGAGCTGCGTCAGGACCGGTACCCGCTGCGTACGTCGGCCCAGTTCTTGGGCCCTCAGGTAGAGGATGTCCTGTCTGCGTTCGCCGCGATCACGATCGAGTGCAACTCCAGTGAGTGCTAGCGTCATTTCGACTGGGAGCTGTGATGTGCTTACCTCTGTCTCTAGCCACTGACAACCCGCTCATCGACGGCGAGACGGGCGAAGTGCACCACGGCGGCAACTTCCAGGCGATGTCTGTCACCAACGCGATGGAGAAGACGCGTCTCGCGATGCACCACATCGGCAAGCTGCTCTTTGCGCAGTGCACCGAGCTCCTCAACCCGTCGATGAACCGTGGTCTGCCGCCGAACCTGGCTGCCACCGACCCGTCGCACAACTACTTTGCCAAGGGCGTCGATATCCACGCGGCGGCGTACGTCGGCGAGCTCGGCTACCTCGCAAACCCCGTCTCGACGCACGTGCAGTCGGCAGAGATGCACAACCAAGCTGTCAAGTAAGTCCTTTGCGTTACTCTCTCGATGCTCTGGGATCCTGACCGCTCTTGCTAGCTCCCTCGCTCTCATCTCCGCGCGCGCCACCCTCAACTCGCTCGAGGTGCTCTCGATCCTTACGTCGAGCTTCCTCTACGTCCTCTGCCAGGCCCTCGACCTCCGCGCGATGCAGCACGAGTTCGAGCTCGAGGTGGACGACATCCTCCGCGAGCAGATCGCGCATTCGTTTGGCCGCCACCTCGCCGATGCCGACCTTCTCGCGCTCTTCAGCGTGCTGGCGCGCCACGTCCGCCGCTCGCTCGAGACGACGAGCACGATGGACGCCGCGCACCGCATGCGCGCTGTCGCCTCTGCCACTACGACGCCCATCGTCGACTTCTGCGCGCAATGCGGCGGCGCACTCGACCTCGACGAGATCGTGGCCTTCCGCGCGCAACTCGCGGAGCGCATGGTCGGCTCGCTCGTGCGTCTCCGGGAGGAGTACCTGCGCGGAGCCAGGGCCCGGCGCCCGGCGCCAAGTACCTCGGCCGGTCGCGCGCGGTGTACGAGTTCGTGCGGACGACGCTGGGGATCAGGATGCACGGCGCGGAGAACCTGCACGACTTCAAGGACGGGCCGGGCGTCGAGGACCCGACGATCGGGCAGGACATCTCGTTCATCCACGAGGCGATCCGGGACGGGAAGATGCAGGACGTCGTCGTCGGGCTGTTTGCTTGAGGGCTTTCCCGGGGGGTTCGGATCGTGGTTTGTTTCTTGCATAGTTGATGTTTCTTGTAATGCCTCCGTTGCTTTTACTTGTTGTACTTATACCTATAGATACGCATAGATGTCAATACACGCTATATAACGCCTCCAAAACGATGGCATGGGGCCACTGTTCATACGCGCTATGCCTGCGCGCTTCGCGGGGCAGGGCGGATGCGTGCCAAGTGTTAGCGCGGGCGAATGTACCAATGCAAGTCGATGAGATAGGGGTTGTTTTGGGCTGTAAAGAACACTAGGGGTCTGGGCTGTAAAGAGCAGTAGGGGTCTGGGCTATAAAGAACACTAGGGGTGTTCTGGGTGGTAAAGAGCAGTGGGGCGCGCTGAGACATGGGTTCACGCGGCGAAGGGCACGACGCCGGCGCATTCCAGGCAGGTTTTAGAGTGGGAGAAGACAGTTCTGATTTCGAGCACAGTACACAGCGTAATATACAAGTTAGACTCAACAAACCCTTTGGGGAAGTCGCGCGGAGACGCAAACGGGGAAGGTCGAGAGAGAGACTCGGAGAGAATTCAAAGTCTTCCGGCTCGCCGGACCACGAGCGCTCAACCGCCTCCCGACCCGCTTTCCCCCACCACACCGTGCCCTCGCGTCCTCGCCATCCATCCCTCTCACCCCTCGCAGCGCCGTCCTCCAGTTTGAAGTGCTCGAGTTTCTTCAATGACGACGCACACGCAAGTCCGACCTCGGAGATGAGTACCGAATTGCAGAGTCGGACAAAAGGTACGTACCATTCCATTCGCCTTCATACTTGCAGCGCGCCAGGTACCGTGACTGCTTGGACTTCGCGCGACACGCTCTGTGGCGGAGAGCGGCTAGGAATCTCCATCATCCCCGCTGCGGCTCCCCCGCGCAAGTCTACGTACCATAAACACAACGCGAGAGGCTGTACCATGGCCACTGAGGACGCGAGCATGTCGCCCTCCGTCGGGTCTCGCGCACCCCTGGTTGTCGAATCTTTTACCTGGTCATCTTCACTGCGTTTGCGAGTCCAGATCGAAGTCCTCAAAGGAGGGGTTGTGGGATGGGGTTGACGAGCATCGTTGGTGGTCGCCGCGGTGCCATCAATCCTACGTACCAATCGGCGTAAAGCTGAGACCGCGCCTTCCAAATGTCTCCGAAAATCTACCGGATAACAACATGAGTATCAAATATTCATACGAGCCTGCTGCGTGCGTACCATCCTCGCCCTCGATGAACATCCAAGCTGTGCTGTCCACCCGGCAGACTGCAAACAACGCACCGGTGGATCTGCTGAGGACAGGCCCGAGGAGTGGCGGCGGGAGGGGGCGGGGAGCATGAATACGCGAAGGTGTCATGCTGTGAGGATGGCCCGCATATTCACCAGTCAGCACCGGACTGGATTCTATCTCGTGCCAAGTAGCTACGTACCAGTTCCAGATCGCGCACCCTCGAAGATGGGTGCCGAGTCACCACGCTGGGAATGAAATCGCGTTGAACAATGTGCTGGAGGTTTAGTAGTACGAGGGAATATTGTGGTGAATCCCGCGGCGCGGGTGGCCTGTGTATTCCAAGTCGCGTCGTTGTGGCCGGTCGAAAGCCATCAAGTCGTGCTCAGCGCTCGGTGCAGCACCAAATCGGGATGACTCGGCCCAAGGTACGTACCGGTTTCTCTCCTCTCCTATGGCCCACCATCGTGCAACAAACATCGCGTATGATATCTGGCAACAAGCACATTACTAAGGTGCGTTTATGCCACAGCATAATAGACTCGGAATGAGTATATATACCTTGCGCCACCCATGGATGGTCACGTCGTTCGACGTCAGGTGGTCCTGTTCTGGTGCACTCGAATGGCGGGGTGCTGCTGCCAGTAAGTACGCGAGGACTGGCCATGGTTGAGGAGTCTAGGAAGGGGGGGAGACAGGCGAATGTCGTCGCATGTCGCAGGGTGGGCGAGGTTTGGAAGGAAGAGGGGGATGAGCGCAAACTCGTGAGCTATCGGGATGCAAGTACAACGGGAAACACAAGCGACCGGGTTCCCATTGAGCCGCTGATGGTTGACAAGATATGACAGCGTGAAATTTGAGAGCAGCATGTGCGGAAATCGCTACATCCTCCGGCATCTCGGACTTCACATGTGGAGGAATGAGTCAGCTTAAATGTTTCGCTTCAGTCGCCCTGACACCGTGCACATGAATTCCTCTCGTGATGGCTTACAACGTGAAAACATTTAGAACTTCATTTTCGACTCACAATGTCTCTGGACATCTGCAGGATTGGAGGTGAAGCTAAGGTGCAGCGGCTCTGCCCCTCGGCTTCATCTCCAACACTGCAGAGGTCCAGGCTGATGTACCATGATCCTGTGATATAGGAGCTTGCCGGTACTCGGAATGCCATGCTGGCATGAAGGATCGGCTGCCGGAGTAATCTTTTCTGGTGATTCTATGCACATGAAGTGTTGCACCGCCCAGGCACCCGGAAAATCGCTTGAACAGCAGCTGGATGCCAAGGTGAGTGTTCCACGGGTATGACATATTTTCCGAGACGTAGCAGCGAACATCCAGACTCTGTGCGAGCCACGGCGTTGCGAGGAGATGAGCGCGAGACGTCGGCAGCCACTCGAGCGCCAACGGACGAAGATTGCGAGGACGAGTATCCCGATTTGGGATGCTGCGCCGGGTCTCCCACCAACCACCACCTTCCACTTTCTCGCCCCTTGGACTCAGTGCTTTCAACGCTCGCAATTACACAGATGTACTATACTGGCAAGAAACACGGAATTACGACAGACTACCTGATCGCTGCTAGTCCCAGTCTTCGATCGGGTCGGACGACAGCTCGCCGGCAGCACGCGCCCGGAGCTCACGCCGCACCAACACCCGCCTCTCCTCGTCGTCGCTGAAGTCCTCGATATCCTCGAACTGTGCAGCCAGAATCCGCTCCTTCGCCTCTCGCACCTCAGCCTCTGCCGCCGCCTCTGCCTCCGCCGACACTATCCTCGTGGACTTGGGTCCGTTCCGCTCGTGCTTGTACGGGAGGTTGAACGGGTTCGTCTTCGGGCGGTACCGGCGCGCCTTGATGTCTGAGCGGCCGTACCATTCGGGAAGGCCGAGGTGGAGTGGACCGGGAGCGGCACTGAGAGGGTCGCGGAGCGCAGCCTCGCGCTCCTCCGGGGTGACGGGAGCGAAGTGGATCACGCCGGTCTTCCACAGAGTGGAGATGTGCATGATGCGCGCGAGACCGGTGTGCCGGCTGAGGTTGGTGAAGAGCAGGTAGCGGACCCAGGCGAATTTGATACCGAGGCCGAAGAAAATCTCTTCAAGGTACGCCTGGAGCGACCAGCGCATGCGTGCACGGCTGCAGCCCGAAATGCGGGCTTGGATGGGAGGTAAGTCCAAGTGTTAGCACGATATTAGAGCAGTATTAACTTGCCTAACTCTGCGTTTATAGACTGCCTGAGCTCGCTGCGAAGCATCATCTCGCGGCGGGCGTACTGAGCGCGAAGGGTCTGTCCGAGCGGTCGGCGACCTGTCATGTCGGAGAGAGGAGCGCGAGCAGCGACGCAAACGGGAAAGGTGGTAGATGAGGTCTGGACACAAGACGAAGTTGAGGTGAGCGCAGAATGCTAGGTTCGTGGGGGGTGGGAGGAGCACGTCCGAGTATAAGTTCAGGAAACAGCAGGTGTGACCACGGCTCGGTCTAGCACGACCTTCGTTTGCCCAGAACACCCATCCAGGGACCCACAAACTACGCCAAGAGTTGTTCCGCGCCCATTCTTTCGGAACCTCCGACATTCGCAGGCCCGAACACCCGCATCATCCGACCGCGAGGTACTCCATTGTTGTCAAGGTACATACTGTGGCATCTGAGATTTGCGTTCAACGAGCTGAAGACTACAGTGGCAGTGTCCAAATCTTGTAGATACTCTATGTCTCGAGATCTGCGGCCGCGCGTCTTGGACGGCCGCGACTCCCGTTGCTACCATGTGTCCGCATCTACACATGAATCTCGACCGATTCGCGACTCCTTGCCGTCTTCCGCCACATTCCCGGTGGTGTGAATTCCATCGGGACCCTCGTGAGTGCTGATATGGATCCACGGGAGCCTTCGCGCTCATTATTTGAATTTCCTTCCAGATTGAAGTGGCCTTTCCGTTCGTCCACGCTCGGACTTAACTGCCGTACGGCGACGGCCTGAACACATTTTGAGTTCAGGCGAGACCCTGCGAGCAGTGCGGCCTCGGCCATTCCATGTGGCCCACCAGTACGACTGCGGCGTGGGTGGCCCCTTCGTTGCAGCCGCTGCCTCCTCATCTGCCCACTCCTTCCTCAGTCTTCCGCCTCCCGCACAACGCCCAAGGACTCGGACGCACCATCGTTCGGGCAGCGCGAGTGTGCGCGAGCTGACGGCAGTTCTACTGTCGTGGACCCTTTCTTCGTCCTGACTCCCGACGGCGCCGGATACTGCTACAAGGCGAGAGAGGCACCGGATCTCGGCTACGTTACGACATTCCAGATGGACATCCAATGCGCCAAAGCGAGGTGTCGCCATCGTTTCCTCTGCCTGCCCTCTCGGCGCACGCCCACATCATCTGCTTCCTTCAGAATGTACGCTCAATTTCATTGCATTCGAGTTCTTGTCTGACACATTCGCACAGGCTGAATATTACTTTGTGTGCAGGCCGCTATCCCATGTAACGTATCTGTGCATTATAGAACATATTACCATTCGCGTGCGTACATATTGGAAACTGGCGAGAAGATGGCCGGGAGGACCCCTGGCGATCGGCTCGAGCGAGACACGCGCTTGGCCGACCGTGACGGACGCTTGGCAGTGTCATCCGAAAGTAAGGTTCGCGCGACGTTGATTCCAGCCAACTCTGGGTCGACCGGCGCAGGCTGACAACTGTACCCTAAGTTCTCCAGGATCAATGTCGGCGCATCATCCTTCTGAAAGTAAGCCCCGCGCGACGTTGATTCCAGCCGACTCTGGGTCGACCAGCATAGACCGGCCACCGTACCCTCAGTTCTCCAGGATCAATGTCCGCGCATCGCCCTCTACTTCCTGGACAACTCGACGCTCTCGTACGAGGTACTGCTCAGCCGGCCGGCATGCCGAACGCCTAGTACCCCGGCAGCTCTGCCAGTGTGGCTTCGGGGTTGGAGGTGCCACTTCTCACATCCAGAACCGGCGCGGGCGAGGATCGCGCAGCCATCTCGCAGCATGTGGTGCGCCGTCCTTTCTGAAGCTTATATTTGATATCAGACGTGTGTTATACAAGGGAGAGTAATGTATTGAGTGTTGTCTTTTATTAGTGCGTTCGGAAGTCGCGTCCTGTTGTCATGTCCCCTCGACTGATTATCCGGTACCTGTGGGACCCGACCAACGCACGCGACTTGAGAATGGCTTGGGGCGGCGCAAACGGAGCCCATGCGTGTAGCAAATACCCACACCCTCCCGTCAGAACCACTCCGCAAATGTGAGCGAAGCGGGAGAGCACACGTACGGCCGGACGCAATGAAACCAGCCCCAGCATCGACTTTGAAGCCTGCACAAATCGCAGAAAAACACGTCAGACCGTCGCTAGTTACGGCTTTCACAGTATGAGCCGGGGCGAGCAATGCACTCGAGACGCAGCCGCGAGTTCCGCCGGACCTTGGATGGTTGCGGCGAAACACATCATCTCCCACCGCGGGTTCCCTGCGTCTGGCGAGTCCGAGGCGAGCTTCCAGAGCTTGGCTGGCGACGTATGCTGCGGTACGTCGTATGTGTCGCGAGTCTGATCCGCGCGCATGACGCTATGGCCATTTGGTCCGAGTTCCCGAGGTACCCGCCTGCGCCCGAGACCCCGACCGGAACATGCATCGTCAGACAGTCCTCCCGGCAGCGTAGAACAGCTTGCTCACGTTGTATGGATGGGTAATGCGCAGCCGGAAGCATCTGCGCGGGTTTAGCAAGAGCACACGAGCCGAGAGACCGCATGCACGCCGAGGTGCAATGCCAGTGTGTCCGAGTCCGCCAAACGTGCACAAGCTTGAAGCACGTCGAAGCACCACCAAGCCCGGTCTATACCGTGGTACAGTATGGGTACCTAAATGTGTCTGAGTAGATTGTGAGCGGTGGCATGGCCGATGGAGACAGGAGGGTGAGGATCGGCGTACCGGGCATGAATGCGACGCAATCCAAAACATGTTCCCGGCCGCTGCAGAGGTGTGCAACGCGATCTTCTGAGTACCGGTACATCGTTGTTTATTACCGCGCCCCAGGGATTGGCTCAGGACGGCCGGGGGAGTCAACAACTTTTCGAGTGCAATGAACCTCGCCGAAAACACCGCCGAAAACACCGATTTTGAGACATGCCCGTACCAGCGCACAACTATGTCTAGACGTTGTGTAGCGATACTTACACTACGTCTGTCATGATTTCCCGCCACACGAACCTGCATTCCGAGCGTAAGGCGTGATTTTGGTGGTTTCGGGCAGGAATCCGGCGGAAAATGTTCCCCCACGATACGGACACGGAGTTCTATGCACTCTGTATCAGTGATCAGAGCTCGTCTGACTCCAAAAAACATGTCACGACTTGTTTGAAGTGAGTCCAAGGAGCGGTGGGCGCGCTACAGCCGTTGCGTCCTGGAGGTGACCCTCCAGCGCCCAACCGGGATCCCGCCGAAACATGGATTTTCAGATCTGCTTTTCACAGCGCGAAATCGGTGCGTACACGTCGTAGAAGTGAACGCAATACCGGAAAAAATGTTCCCGTGGCCTCCTGGCGAGCACACAGAGCGGGAGAGGGCGCACACCGTGTCCGAATGCAATGAAATCGCCCGAAAATGCACATTTTCAAAACTCATCGGAGCGCCGCCAAACCGACCCCAAACGATGCAGAATGTGCACTGAATGCGGTCTATAACTGTCCCCCGCCTCTGCGATGAGGCTGGGAGACGAGAATCGATTTTCTCTGCAGGGCTCCCACACATTATTATTGACATCGGCACGGCGGGCGAAGCTGTCAGATTCGCAGCTGAAAGGCTCCCCAGAAGTGCAGCGAGACGGTGAGATATCCGGTCCCCTTGAGCTGCACGCGAAAAAGCGTGTCTCGCAATCAATTCGCGGTAGGCGGCACATTCCCTTGTTGCCCGCTCGCGGCGTCTGACACGGCGACTGGCGCAGCTGAATGCTGCGTGCCCTTGTGTCGTGCACGCTCTATGCACGTCGTCCGCGTCGTCTCTGTCGCGAGAACATATCTACACGGCCATGCCGACTTGATGCATGCTCACAGCCATGAACTGGTGAGTGCGCGAAAACGAGCTGATCATTGTGAGTCCCAACTGCATACATCTCATCCTACACAGTAGCTACGATTCGAACTTGCACGACTGCCCCGTGCCCGACGGACGACGCAGGCTGTCTCGCACAGCCCAAGTGCAAGTACGACCGTCATCCGGGCAGACCGAGTCGTGTCGGTGAATACGCAGGGCGACTTCCACTCGGCGGCCGCGCCCGGCTCGGCGCAGCCGTCGAGCGAGGGACTAGCCATGCGGACACAGGACCGCAACGAAGACGAATTGCTAATGCGAAGACGAGACTCACCTGGATGACCGACGTCCGAACACCGCGCGGGTTCGTGAACCGTGCACGCGGCCGGTTAATACAGCTTCCAACCGTTTAGCCACGGGCAACCATGCGATTGCGAACGACTCCTGGTTGAATCCAAGCGAGTCCGGCCGCGAACGTCGCGTAGGAGAGAAGGTATTTGCGGCTGCCGAGTGCCGAACCCTTCCGGCGTTCCTGCCGTCTAGCAAGAAAGCCTGAGACATCGCCGCATCAGTGGACAGAAAGATTTGCCATGGGAATGCAGCGCGGGAGCCTTTGAACTCGTGTGCTACTCACCCGCGTAACAGATGCTGTGGCCCGGCGAGAGCCGACGAAGTTTGGTACAGGGCAAGCGCGGGTCGGCTCGGGTCGAAGCACGTTGAAACATCGGATTGCGAAGGCGCAGGCCGGGGATCGGTTTTGGCGACCCGCGTGTATGTTCGCGCTTAGGATGGTGGGACGGCGTGGAGGGTCCGGGCGAGGCTGGGCGAGGGCGTCGGACACAGCACGAAGGGCGGGTCGGGTTGGTAAGCGGAATTCGCAAGGGGTTCGAAGGGGACGGTATAAAAGAGGGGAGGAAGTTGGGGCGGACAATATCCCTCCCCAGCGTCGATCTCCTCCTTCTCTCGTCGTCGTGGCGCTCTGCGACGTGCGTGCGCGCGGGATTGCATTCCTGCATGGACGTTTCGACGTCGATCTTCCGGGCTACGATATGGTGAGCACGGAGGGCAATAAGCAAATACGGGGATAACTGACGATACGGTTGGTGTTAATGACGCTCTCCGCAGGTGGGGTGGAGGTCCGATGGATCAAGCTAGGTTCGTGGGCGCGCGCAGCACAGCGGGGTAGGGCGGATTCAAGTAGACTCAGGTGGCGTAGATGTAGCTCCGGGCTCGGGACGCTGGTTGGTGCGCGTGAGGAAAGGAGAGGGAAAAGAGGGACTTTGTGTGCGGTTTGCTCTGCAGGTGGGACGGCGAAGGGACGCAGAGAGAACACGGCTGTGGGTGAAAAAGGGGAGGGGCTCGACGTGGACGGGCTTCTGGCGATCGACATCGACCTGGTACGCGGGGGATTCACGCAGGCTGGGGCAGGATCCGGAGATGGCGACGGTCGAGCTCTCGAGTTGACAGTGGGCAACACGCTTTCGTACGGCCGTGGGAAGACGCAACGCGTCGCGTCACGGAAAAGTCACAGCGCCAGATCGCAGATTGCAGCGTACCAGCGCCTCTGATTACCGAGTGCTTGTTCTCGTCCTCGAAGGATTATGATAGGTTATCCAATCTCCTGCAGAGTTGCTACGTCGATGGCCCTCCCCAGGCCTATAAAGACCCAGTATGTTCGCGGCCACGATCCGTCCCCACACCAGTTCACCCTCTCCTCACCCTCCTCGCGAACACCACCCTTTTCTACAACATGCCCGCCTACACCTTCACCAAGACCCACAGCCCCTTCGAGCCTTCCCCTGTTACTCTCAAGAAGGCTGCGGTGTCCGTACCCCTCCACGCCGAGCCCGAGCTCCCGAAGGATTCCTCGGCCTCCACCTTGCTCCACAAGTTCGTGGAAGCGCATCGCGCCCTCAGTAACTACAAGTGAGTACACGCATCTCAATGTGGTGAAGTGTTGTGGCTTTGCCACGATGATATATGCGAGAACGGTGGAAGTGGAGCTCATCCGGGATACCAAAGTTCCACCATTTTGCGACTGGCTGAGTCCCACTTCCATTGCATCCCCCATCGCTAGCTGTGTGGTCGTTCCCGCCTGACTACTGTCAGCGACTCGGACTCCCAACCATGACCCGTAGCCGTCCATGAGCCCCGCTCGTTTTTCGGTATCATCTGCGGAACACCCTGACTTTAACGCAGAACACCGATTCTTGAGCCAACGATCAATTTCATCTTGTCATGACTCCTTGTCGACGCACAATGCTGCGATGAATGGATTCATGATCGAATTATGGTTGAATTCTCGGTGCAACCCGAGAAGATATCAACGTTTTCGCGGTGAGGAAGAGGAGGTCTTTGGAAAGGCCTCTTTCCCCGCTGAGGATTGACGGCTTTTCAAAGCATGTCCGCCATGGGCACTGCAAAGAAGTCAACATTTTCTCCTCGCGTCAAGGCGATGGAAAGGCTTGGGAATTAGAACCTTGCCATCAAACTTTCGCCAGGACGGAAAGGTTTTGAATAGGCGCCTTTCTGTCGGGAGAAAAAGGCGAAACTGCCTTTCCCGGCTCAGATTAGCACCTTTCCAAAGCCTTTCCTGCCTGTGTGAAAAATCTAGAAGATCTTGAACATTTCTAACGCCTTTCCTCGCTGCGGAAAAGTCGATTTCTTTGCAGTGAGGTGTGATTCCGAAGCGTATACATCGACTTTGCATAGCTGCGTGTACTTCAGCAACATTGCGCTAACATTTCATATGGCGCACAGGCAAGGTCAACCCATCGTTGTCGATGGCCAAACGCTCTCCATTCCAGCCGTAGCTGCCGTCGCACGCTACAACGCCGGCGTCGTCCTCGATGATTCGTCCGACATCCAGACCCGCGTTCTCAAGAGCCGCCAAGTCATCGTCGACAAGGTCTCCAGCCAGAAGAGCGTGTACGGCGTCAGCACCGGCTTCGGCGGAAGTGGTCAGTGTCATACAAGCTCGTCGTCAATGGAATCGTTCTCACCACTGTCATTCATGTACATAGCTGACACGCGCACGAGCGATCCTCTCACGCTCGGCCTTGCGCTTTTCCAGCACCAGCATTGTGGAGTCTTGCCGTCTGACACCGACTCGGTGCCAGTGGCGCTCCCGCTCTTGGACCCCCTCACCTCCACGAGCATGCCGGAGTCCTGGGTCCGCGGCGCCATCCTCATCCGCATGAACTCCCTCATCCGCGGTCACTCTGGCGTCCGATGGGAGCTGATTGAGCGCATGAGCGCCCTCCTCCGCGAAAACATCGTCCCACTCGTGCCCCTCCGCGGAAGCATCTCTGCGTCTGGAGGTTAGTGCCATAACTTCCGTTCTATGCATGGCGCTCACGTTCATTGTCACCGCCCCACAGATCTGTCCCCGCTCTCGTACATCGCCGGTCTGCTCATCGGCAACCCTCGATCCGCGTCTTCGACGGACCGTCCACCTTCCGCGGGCGCCGCATCGTCTCGTCGCGCGAGGCGCTCTCCGGGCACCACATCGAGCCCATCTCTCTCGCGTCGAAGGAGCACCTCGGCATCCTCAACGGCACTGCATTCTCTGCCTCGGTCGGTGCGCTCGCCGTTCACGAGGCCGTTCACCTGTCGCTGCTCGGGCAGGTCTGCACGGCGATGTGCACCGAGGCCATGCTCGGCGCGCGGGGATCTTTTGCGCCGTTCATCCACTCCGTCGCGCGCCCGCACCCCGGCCAAGTCGAGGTCGCAGCGACCATCACCGACTTGCTCGAAGGGTCGCACTTCGCTGTGACCGCTGAGGAGGAAAAGCACATCTCCGCCGACATCGGGGAGCTGCGTCAGGACCGGTACCCGCTGCGTACGTCGGCGCAGTTCTTGGGCCCTCAGGTAGAGGATGTCCTGTCTGCGTTCGCCGCGATCACGATCGAGTGCAACTCCAGTGAGTGCCAGCGTCTTTTCGACTGGGAGCTGTGATGTGCTTACCTCTGTCTCTAGCCACTGACAACCCGCTCATCGACGGCGAGACGGGCGAAGTGCACCACGGCGGCAACTTCCAGGCGATGTCTGTCACCAACGCGATGGAGAAGACGCGTCTCGCGATGCACCACATCGGCAAGCTGCTCTTTGCGCAGTGCACCGAGCTCCTCAACCCGTCGATGAACCGTGGTCTGCCGCCGAACCTGGCTGCGACCGACCCGTCGCACAACTACTTTGCCAAGGGCGTCGATATCCACGCGGCGGCGTACGTCGGCGAGCTCGGCTACCTCGCAAACCCCGTCTCGACGCACGTGCAGTCCGCGGAGATGCACAACCAGGCTGTCAAGTACGTACCTTACGCCACTCTCAATGCTCCATGATCCTGACAGCGTTGGCTAGCTCTCTCGCTCTCATTTCCGCGCGCGCCACCCTCAACTCGCTCGAGGTGCTCTCGATCCTTACGTCGAGCTTCCTCTATGTCCTCTGCCAGGCCCTTGATCTCCGTGCGATGCAGCACGAGTTCGAGCTCGAGGTGGACGACATCCTCCGTGAGCAGATCGCGCACTCGTTCGGTCGCCACCTCGCCGATGCCGACCTCGTCGCGCTCTTCAGCGTGCTGGCGCGCCACGTCCGCCGCTCGCTCGAGACGACGAGCACGATGGACGCTGCGCACCGCATGCGCGCTGTCGCCGCTGCCACCACCACGCCCATCGTCGACTTCTGCGCGCAATGCGGCGGCGCACTCGACCTCGACGAGATCGTGGCCTTCCGCTCGCAACTCGCGGAGCGCATGGTCAGCTCGCTCATGCGTCTCCGGGAGGAGTACCTGCGCGGGGCGAAGGGCCCGGCGCCAGCGGCGAAGTACCTGGGCCGCTCGCGCGCGTTGTACGAGTTCGTGCGGACGACGCTGGGGATCAGGATGCACGGCGCGGAGAACCTGCACGACTTCAAGGACGGGCCGGGCGTCGAGGACCCGACGATCGGGCAGGACATCTCGTTCATCCACGAGGCGATCCGGGACGGGAAGATGCAGGACGTCGTCGTCGGGCTGTTTGCTTGAGGGCTTTCCCGGGGGGTTTGGATCGTGGTTTGTTTCTTGCATAGTTGATGTTTCTTGTAATGCCTCCGTTGCTTTTACTTGTTGTACTTATACCTATAGATACGCATAGATGTCAATACACGCTATATAACGCCTCCAAAACGATGGCATGGGGCCACTGTTCATACGCGCTATGCCTGCGCGCTTCGCGGGGCAGGGCGGATGCGTGCCAAGTGTTAGCGCGGGCGAATGTACCAATGCAAGTCGAGGAGATAGGGGTTGTTTTGGGCTGTAAAGAACACTAGGGGTCTGGGCTGTAAAGAGCAGTAGGGGGTCTGGGCTATAAAGAACACTAGGGGGGGTGTTCTGGGTGGTAAAGAGCAGTGGGGCGCGCTGAGACATGGGTTCACGCGGCGAAGGGCACGACGCCGGCGCATTCCAGGCAGGTTTTAGAGTGGGAGAAGACAGTTCTGATTTCGAGCACAGTACACAGCGTAATATACAAGTTAGACTCAACAAACCCTTTGGGGGAAGTCGCGCGGAGACGCAAACGGGGAAGGTCGAGAGAGAGACTCGGAGAGAATTCAAAGTCTTCCGGCTCGCCGGACCACGAGCGCTCAACCGCCTCCCGACCCGCTTTCCCCACCACACCGTGCCCTCGCGTCCTCGCCATCCATCCTCTCACCCCTCGCAGCGCCGTCCTCCAGTTTGAAGTGCTCGAGTTTCTTCAATGACGACGCACACGCAAGTCCGACCTCGGAGATGAGTACCGAATTGCAGAGTCGGACAAAAGGTACGTACCATTCCATTCGCCTTCATACTTGCAGCGCGCCAGGTACCGTGACTGCTTGGACTTCGCGCGACACGCTCTGTGGCGGAGAGCGGCTAGGAATCTCCATCATCCCCGCTGCGGCTCCCCCGCGCAAGTCTACGTACCATAAACACAACGCGAGAGGCTGTACCATGGCCACTGAGGACGCGAGCATGTCGCCCTCCGTCGGGTCTCGCGCACCCCTGGTTGTCGAATCTTTTACCTGGTCATCTTCACTGCGTTTGCGAGTCCAGATCGAAGTCCTCAAAGGAGGGGTTGTGGGATGGGGTTGACGAGCATCGTTGGTGGTCGCCGCGGTGCCATCAATCCTACGTACCAATCGGCGTAAAGCTGAGACCGCGCCTTCCAAATGTCTCCGAAAATCTACCGGATAACAACATGAGTATCAAATATTCATACGAGCCTGCTGCGTGCGTACCATCCTCGCCCTCGATGAACATCCAAGCTGTGCTGTCCACCCGGCAGACTGCAAACAACGCACCGGTGGATCTGCTGAGGGACAGGCCCGAGGAGTGGCGGCGGGAGGGGGCGGGGAGCATGAATACGCGAAGGTGTCATGCTGTGAGGATGGCCCGCATATTCACCAGTCAGCACCGGACTGGATTCTATCTCGTGCCAAGTAGCTACGTACCAGTTCCAGATCGCGCACCCTCGAAGATGGGTGCCGAGTCACCACGCTGGGAATGAAATCGCGTTGAACAATGTGCTGGAGGTTTAGTAGTACGAGGGAATATTGTGGTGAATCCCGCGGCGCGGGTGGCCTGTGTATTCCAAGTCGCGTCGTTGTGGCCGGTCGAAAGCCATCAAGTCGTGCTCAGCGCTCGGTGCAGCACCAAATCGGGATGACTCGGCCCAAGGTACGTACCGGTTTCTCTCCTCTCCTATGGCCCACCATCGTGCAACAAACATCGCGTATGATATCTGGCAACAAGCACATTACTAAGGTGCGTTTATGCCACAGCATAATAGACTCGGAATGAGTATATATACCTTGCGCCACCCATGGATGGTCACGTCGTTCGACGTCAGGTGGTCCTGTTCTGGTGCACTCGAATGGCGGGGTGCTGCTGCCAGTAAGTACGCGAGGACTGGCCATGGTTGAGGAGTCTAGGAAGGGGGGGGGACACCGGCGAATGTCGTCGCATGTCGCCGGGTGGGCGAGGTTTGGAAGGAAGAGGGGGGATGAGCGCAAACTGGTGAGCTATCGGGATGCAAGTACAACGGGAAACACAAGCGACCGGGTTCCCATTGAGCCGCTGATGGTTGACAAGATATGACAGCGTGAAATTTGAGAGCAGCATGTGCGGAAATCGCTACATCCTCCGGCATCTCGGACTTCACATGTGGAGGAATGAGTCAGCTTAAATGTTTCGCTTCAGTCGCCCTGACACCGTGCACATGAATTCCTCTCGTGATGGCTTACAACGTGAAAACATTTAGAACTTCATTTTCGACTCACAATGTCTCTGGACATCTGCAGGATTGGAGGTGAAGCTAAGGTGCAGCGGCTCTGCCCCTCGGCTTCATCTCCAACACTGCAGAGGTCCAGGCTGATGTACCATGATCCTGTGATATAGGAGCTTGCCGGTACTCGGAATGCCATGCTGGCATGAAGGATCGGCTGCCGGAGTAATCTTTTCTGGTGATTCTATGCACATGAAGTGTTGCACCGCCCAGGCACCCGGAAAATCGCTTGAACAGCAGCTGGATGCCAAGGTGAGTGTTCCACGGGTATGACATATTTTCCGAGACGTAGCAGCGAACATCCAGACTCTGTGCGAGCCACGGCGTTGCGAGGAGATGAGCGCGAGACGTCGGCAGCCACTCGAGCGCCAACGGACGAAGATTGCGAGGACGAGTATCCCGATTTGGGATGCTGCGCCGGGTCTCCCACCAACCACCACCTTCCACTTTCTCGCCCCTTGGACTCAGTGCTTTCAACGCTCGCAATTACACAGATGTACTATACTGGCAAGAAACACGGAATTACGACAGACTACCTGATCGCTGCTAGTCCCAGTCTTCGATCGGGTCGGACGACAGCTCGCCGGCAGCACGCGCCCGGAGCTCACGCCGCACCAACACCCGCCTCTCGTCGTCGTCGCTGAAGTCCTCGATATCCTCGAACTGTGCAGCCAGAATCCGCTCCTTCGCCTCTCGCACCTCAGCCTCTGCCGCCGCCTCTGCCTCCGCCGACACTATCCTCGTGGACTTGGGTCCGTTCCGCTCGTGCTTGTACGGGAGGTTGAACGGGTTCGTCTTCGGGCGGTACCGGCGCGCCTTGATGTCTGAGCGGCCGTACCATTCGGGAAGGCCGAGGTGGAGTGGACCGGGAGCGGCACTGAGAGGGTCGCGGAGCGCAGCCTCGCGCTCCTCCGGGGTGACGGGAGCGAAGTGGATCACGCCGGTCTTCCACAGAGTGGAGATGTGCATGATGCGCGCGAGACCGGTGTGCCGGCTGAGGTTTGTGAAGAGCAGGTAGCGGACCCAGGCGAATTTGATACCGAGGCCGAAGAAAATCTCTTCAAGGTACGCCTGGAGCGACCAGCGCATGCGTGCACGGCTGCAGCCCGAAATGCGGGCTTGGATGGGAGGTAAGTCCAAGTGTTAGCACGATATTAGAGCAGTATTAACTTGCCTAACTCTGCGTTTATAGACTGCCTGAGCTCGCTGCGAAGCATCATCTCGCGGCGGGCGTACTGAGCGCGAAGGGTCTGTCCGAGCGGTCGGCGACCTGTCATGTCGGAGAGAGGAGCGCGAGCAGCGACGCAAACGGGAAAGGTGGTAGATGAGGTCTGGACACAAGACGAAGTTGAGGTGAGCGCAGAATGCTAGGTTCGTGGGGGGTGGGAGGAGCACGTCCGAGTATAAGTTCAGGAAACAGCAGGTGTGACCACGGCTCGGTCTAGCACGACCTTCGTTTGCCCAGAACACCCATCCAGGGACCCACAAACTACGCCAAGAGTTGTTCCGCGCCCATTCTTTCGGAACCTCCGACATTCGCAGGCCCGAACACCCGCATCATCCGACCGCGAGGTACTCCATTGTTGTCAAGGTACATACTGTGGCATCTGAGATTTGCGTTCAACGAGCTGAAGACTACAGTGGCAGTGTCCAAATCTTGTAGATACTCTATGTCTCGAGATCTGCGGCCGCGCGTCTTGGACGGCCGCGACTCCCGTTGCTACCATGTGTCCGCATCTACACATGAATCTCGACCGATTCGCGACTCCTTGCCGTCTTCCGCCACATTCCCGGTGGTGTGAATTCCATCGGGACCCTCGTGAGTGCTGATATGGATCCACGGGAGCCTTCGCGCTCATTATTTGAATTTCCTTCCAGATTGAAGTGGCCTTTCCGTTCGTCCACGCTCGGACTTAACTGCCGTACGGCGACGGCCTGAACACATTTTGAGTTCAGGCGAGACCCTGCGAGCAGTGCGGCCTCGGCCATTCCATGTGGCCCACCAGTACGACTGCGGCGTGGGTGGCCCCTTCGTTGCAGCCGCTGCCTCCTCATCTGCCCACTCCTTCCTCAGTCTTCCGCCTCCCGCACAACGCCCAAGGACTCGGACGCACCATCGTTCGGGCAGCGCGAGTGTGCGCGAGCTGACGGCAGTTCTACTGTCGTGGACCCTTTCTTCGTCCTGACTCCCGACGGCGCCGGATACTGCTACAAGGCGAGAGAGGCACCGGATCTCGGCTACGTTACGACATTCCAGATGGACATCCAATGCGCCAAAGCGAGGTGTCGCCATCGTTTCCTCTGCCTGCCCTCTCGGCGCACGCCCACATCATCTGCTTCCTTCAGAATGTACGCTCAATTTCATTGCATTCGAGTTCTTGTCTGACACATTCGCACAGGCTGAATATTACTTTGTGTGCAGGCCGCTATCCCATGTAACGTATCTGTGCATTATAGAACATATTACCATTCGCGTGCGTACATATTGGAAACTGGCGAGAAGATGGCCGGGAGGACCCCTGGCGATCGGCTCGAGCGAGACACGCGCTTGGCCGACCGTGACGGACGCTTGGCAGTGTCATCCGAAAGTAAGGTTCGCGCGACGTTGATTCCAGCCAACTCTGGGTCGACCGGCGCAGGCTGACAACTGTACCCTCAGTTCTCCATAGGTTCGATTCTGTGAGTCGACGTATCGCCCTCTCCTTCCTGGACAACTGGGCCCTTAGTACGAGATCCTGCTGAGCCTGTCGGACGCTCGAAGTTCTGTGCACAGGGACAACCGGCGAGCGCACAGTGCGCGTTATGGAAATTCTTCCGACTCAAACGCATGTCATGCCAACCGCGCACGCCGTAGCTTGGTGAATTCAGGGCTGGCGGTGTGACTTCTTCGCACTACCCGAAGGCAAGGATGCAGAACCGGCGTGTGCGAGCATCGCGCAGCCCTCTTGTGGCATGTGGTACGATGTCCTTTCCGAAGCTTGATCTCACAAATCTGTTCTTGTACTATACAGGCGAGAGTAATGCGTTGATGGATGTCGTTTAGTACGTACAGGCAGGGGTACCCTACGGTTGTTATGCCCCCTTCAACTGATCGCCCGGTACCCATCACCCCGCCAACGGGTAGACGCAACTTGAGAACGGTTTCGAGTGTCGCAAATGGAGCTCCTGTGTGCAGCGAACATCCACTCCGTCCCGTCAGAACTGGTTTCGGAGACTCCGCAAAGGTGAGCGAAGCGGGAGAGCATACGTCCGGCCGGACGCAATGAGACCGGGGCCCCCACTGCAGCGTCGATTTTGAAACCTGCACAAATCGCAGAAAAACATGTCAGACCGTCGTGCATGGGACACTAATTACGCCTCTCACAGTATGAGCCGAGGCGAGCAATGCACGCGAGACGCAACCGCGAATTCTGCCCGCCCTTGGGTTGCGGTGAATCATCTCGCACCGCGGGTTCCTGCGTCTGGCGAGTCCGAGGCGAGCTTCCAGAGCTTGGCTGGCGACGTATGCTGCGGTACGTCGTATGTGTTGCGAGTCTGATCCGCGCGCATGACGCTATCGCCATTTGGTCCGAGTTCCCGAGGTACCCGCCTGCGCCCGAGACCCCGACCGGAACATGCATCGTCAGACAGTCCTCCCGGCAGCGTAGAACAGCTTGCTCACGTTGTATGGATGGGTAATGCGCAGCCGGAAGCATCTGCGCGGGTTTAGCAAGAGCACACGAGCCGAGAGACCGCATGCACGCCGAGGTGCAATGCCAGTGTGTCCGAGTCCGCCAAACGTGCACAAGCTTGAAGCACGTCGAAGCACCACCAAGCCCGGTCTATACCGTGGTACAGTATGGGTACCTAAATGTGTCTGAGTAGATTGTGAGCGGTGGCATGGCCGATGGAGACAGGAGGGTGAGGATCGGCGTACCGGGCATGAATGCGACGCAATCCAAAACATGTTCCCGGCCGCTGCAGAGGTGTGCAACGCGATCTTCTGAGTACCGGTACATCGTTGTTTATTACCGCGCCCCAGGGATTGGCTCAGGACGGCCGGGGGAGTCAACAACTTTTCGAGTGCAATGAACCTCGCCGAAAACACCGATTTTGAGACATGCCCGTACCAGCGCACAACTATGTCTAGACGTTGTGTAGCGATACTTACACTACGTCTGTCATGATTTCCCGCCACACGAACCTGCATTCCGAGCGTAAGGCGTGATTTTGGTGGTTTCGGGCAGAAATCCGGCGGAAAATGTTCCCCCACGATACGGACACGGAGTTCTATGCACTCTGTATCAGTGATCAGAGCTCGTCTGACTCCAAAAAACATGTCACGACTTGTTTGAAGTGAGTCCAAGGAGCGGTGGGCGCGCTACAGCCGTTGCGTCCTGGAGGTGACCCTCCAGCGCCCAAGGATCCCGCCGAAACATGGATTTTCAGATCTGCTTTTCACAGCGCGAAATCGGTGCGTACACGTCGTAGAAGTGAACGCAATACCTGAAAAAATATTCCCGCGGCCTCCTGGCGAGCACACAGAGCGGGAGAGGGCGCACACGTCCGAATGCAATGAAATCGCCCGAAAATGCACATTTTCAAAACTCATCGGAGCGCCGCCAAACCGACCCCAAACGATGCAGAATGTGCACTGAATGCGGTCTATAACTGTCCCCCGCCTCTGCGATGAGGCTGGGAGACGAGAATCGATTTTCTCTGCAGGGCTCCCACACATTATTATTGACATCGGCACGGCGGGCGAAGCTGTCGGATTCGCAGCTGAAAGGCTCCCCAGAAGTGCAGCGAGACGGTGAGATATCCGGTCTCCTTGAGCTGCACGCGAAAAAGCGTGTCTCGCAATCAATTCGCGGTAGGCGGCACATTCCCTTGTTGCCCGCTCGCGGCGTCTGACACGGCGACTGGCGCAGCTGAATGCTGCGTGCCCTTGTGTCGTGCTCTATGCACGTCGTCCGCGTCGTCTCTGTCGCGAGAACATATCTACGCGGCCATGCCGACTTGATGCATGCTCACAGCCATGAACTGGTGAGTGCGCGAAAACGAGCTGATCATTGTGAGTCCCAACTGCATACATCTCATCCTACACAGTAGCTACGATTCGAACTTGCACGACTGCCCCGTGCCCGACGGACGACGCAGGCTGTCTCGCACAGCCCAAGTGCAAGTACGACCGTCATCCGGGCAGACCGAGTCGTGTCGGTGAATACGCAGGGCGACTTCCACTCGGCGGCCGCGCCCGGCTCGGCGCAGCCGTCGAGCGAGGGACTAGCCATGCGGACACAGGACCGCCACGAAGACGAATTGCTAATGCGAAGACGAGACTCACCTGGATGACCGACGTCCGAACACCGCGCGGGTTCGTGGGTTCGTGAAACCGTGCGCGCGGCCGGTTAATACAGCTTCCAACCGTTTAGCCACGGGCAACCATGCGATTGCGAACGACTCGTGGTTGAATCCAAGCGAGTCCGGCCGCGAACGTCGCGTAGGAGAGAAGGTATTTGCGGCTGCCGAGTGCCGAACCCTTCCAGCGTGGACCAAAGGGACTACCGGCGTTCGTGCCGTCTGGCAGGATGGCCTGGGACATCGCCGCATCAGTGAACAGAAAGATTTGCCATGGGAATGCAGGGCGGGAGCCCATGAACTCGTGTGCTACTCACCCGCGTAACAGATGCTGTGGCCCGGCGAGAGCCGACGAAGTTTGGTACAGGGCAAGCGCGGGTCGGCTCGGGTCGAAGCACGTTGGAATCTTGGATTGCGAAGGCGCAGGCCGGGGATCGGTTTTGGCGACCCGCGTGTATGTTCGCGCTTAGGATGGTGGGACGGCGTGGAGGGTCCGGGCGAGGCTGGGCGAGGGCGTCGGACACAGCACGAAGGGCGGGTCGGGTTGGTAAGCGGAATTCGCAACGGGGGTTCGAAGGGGACGGTATAAAAGAGGGGAGGAAGTTGGGGGCGGACAATATCCCTCCCCAGCGTCGATCTCCTCCTTCTCTCGTCGTCGTGGCGCTCTGCGACGTGCGTGCGCGCGGGATTGCATTCCTGCATGGACGTTTCGACGTCGATCTTCCGGGCTACGATATGGTGAGCACGGAGGGCAATAAGCAAATACGGGGATAACTGACGATACGGTTGGTGTTAATGACGCTCTCCCCAGGTGGGCTGGAGGTCCGATGGATCAAGCTAGGTTCGTGGGCGCACGCAGCACAGCGGGGGTAGGCCGGATTCAAGTAGACTCAGGTGGCGTAGATGTAACTCCGGGCCCGGGACGCTGGTGGGGAAAGGAGAGGGAAAAGTGGGACTTTGTGTGCGTTTTGCTCTGCAGGTGGGACGGCGAAGGGATGCAGAGAGAACGCGGCTGTGGGTGAAGAAGGGGGGAGGGGCTCGACGTGGACGGGCTTCTGGCGATCGACATCGACCTGGTACGCGGGGGATTCACGCAGGCTGGGGCAGGATCCGGAGATGGCGACGGTCGAGCTCTCGAGTTTCAGAGACGGACGCTTTCGTACGGCCGTGGGAAGACGCAACGCGTCGCGTCACGGACAAGTCACAGCGCCAGATCGCAGATTGTAGCGTACCAGCGCCTCTGATTACCGAGTGCTTGTTCTCGTCCTCGAAGGATTGTGATAGGTTATCCAATCTCCTGCAGAGTTGCTACGTCGATGGCCCTCCCCAGGCCTATAAAGACCCAGTATGTTCGCGGCCAGGATCCGTCCCCACACCAGTTCACCCTCTCCTCACCGCAAACACCCTCCTCGCGATCCTCCACAACATGCCCGCCTACACCTTCACCAAGACCCACAGCCCCTTCGAGCCTTCCCCTGTTACTCTCAAGAAGGCTGCGGTGTCCGTACCCCTCCACGCCGAGCCCGAGCTCCCGAAGGATTCCTCGGCCTCCACCTTGCTCTACTTACAAGTTCGTGAAAGCGCATCGCACCCTCAGTAACTATAAGTAAGTCCTTTGGCTTTGGCACAATCACGACTGGCAAGCCTCCTTTATCCTCTTAGGGGATGCTCGGGATATGGGTGCGATACGTACCTCCTCTATCTCCGGCCGATGCACCCAGGATATTATACGTATTCTCCCCATTTCCTGCTCATATCTCCTGGGAGGGAGAGGGCGCCTTACCAATCGTGAATAACATGTGTACTTCAGGAACATCGCGCTAACATTCATATGACGTATAGGCAAGGTCAACCTATCATTGTTGATGGCCAAACGCTCTCCATTCCAGCCGTAGCTGCCGTCGCACGCTACAACGCCGGTGTCGTCCTCGATGATTCGTCCGACATCCAGACCCGCGTCCTCAAGAGCCGCCAAGTCATCGTCGACAAGGTTTCCAGCCAGAAGAGCGTGTACGGCGTCAGCACCGGTTTCGGTGGAAGTGGTGAGTGCCGTACAAGCTCGTCAATGGAAACCTTCTCACCACTGTCATTCATGTGCATAGCTGACACGCGCACGAGCGATCCTCTCACGCTCGGCCTTGCGCTCTTCCAGCACCAGCATTGTGGAGTCTTGCCGTCCGACACCGACTCGGTGCCAGTGGCGCTCCCGCTCTTGGATCCCCTCACCTCCACGAGCATGCCTGAGTCCTGGGTCCGCGGCGCCATCCTCATCCGCATGAACTCCCTCATCCGCGGCCACTCTGGCGTCCGATGGGAGCTGATTGAGCGCATGAGCGCCCTCCTCCGCGAAAACATCGTCCCACTCGTGCCCCTCCGCGGAAGCATCTCTGCGTCTGGAGGTTAGTGCCATAACTTCCGTTCTATGCATGGCGCTCACGTTCATTGTCACCGCCCCACAGATCTGTCCCCGCTCTCGTACATCGCCGGTCTGCTCATCGGCAACCCCTCGATCCGCGTCTTCGACGGGCCGTCCACCTTCCGCGGGCGCCGCATCGTCTCGTCGCGCGAGGCGCTCTCTGCGCACCACATCGAGCCCATCTCTCTCGCGTCGAAGGAGCACCTCGGCATCCTCAACGGCACTGCATTCTCTGCCTCGGTCGGTGCGCTCGCCGTTCATGAGGCCGTCCACCTGTCGCTGCTCGGGCAGGTCTGCACGGCGATGTGCACCGAGGCCATGCTCGGCGCACGCGGGTCCTTCGCGCCGTTCATCCACTCCGTCGCGCGCCCGCACCCCGGCCAAGTCGAGGTCGCAGCGACCATCACCGACTTGCTCGAGGGGTCGCACTTTGCTGTTACCGCCGACGAGGAAAAGCACATCTCCGCCGACATCGGGGAGCTGCGTCAGGACCGGTACCCGCTGCGTACATCGGCCCAGTTCTTGGGCCCTCAGGTAGAGGATGTCCTGTCTGCGTTCGCTGCGATCACGATCGAGTGCAACTCCAGTGAGTGCCAGCGTCCTTTCAACTGGGAGCTGTCATGTGCTTACCTCTGTCTGTAGCCACTGACAACCCGCTCATCGACGGCGAGACGGGCGAAGTGCACCACGGCGGCAACTTCCAGGCGATGTCTGTCACCAACGCGATGGAGAAGACGCGCCTCGCGATGCACCACATCGGCAAGCTGCTCTTTGCGCAGTGCACCGAGCTGCTCAACCCGTCGATGAACCGTGGTCTGCCGCCGAACCTGGCTGCGACCGACCCGTCGCACAACTACTTTGCCAAGGGCGTCGATATCCACGCGGCGGCGTACGTCGGCGAGCTCGGCTACCTCGCAAACCCCGTCTCGACGCACGTGCAGTCGGCAGAGATGCACAACCAAGCTGTCAAGTAAGTCCTTTGCGCCACTCTCTCGATGCTCTGTGATCCTGACCGCTTTTGCTAGCTCCCTTGCCCTCATTTCCGCGCGCGCCACCCTCAACTCGCTCGAGGTGCTCTCAATCCTTACGTCGAGCTTCCTCTACGTCCTCTGCCAGGCCCTTGACCTCCGCGCGATGCAGCACGAGTTCGAGCTCGAGGTGGACGACATCCTCCGTGAGCAGATCGCGCACTCGTTCGGTCGCCACCTCGCCGATGCCGACCTCGTCGCGCTCTTCAGCGTGCTGGCACGCCACGTCCGCCGCTCGCTCGAGACGACGAGCACGATGGACGCCGCGCACCGCATGCGCGCTGTCGCCTCTGCCACTACGACGCCCATCGTCGACTTCTGCGCGCAATGCGGCGGCGCACTCGACCTCGACGAGATCGTGGCCTTCCGCGCGCAACTCGCGGAGCGCATGGTCGGCTCGCTCGTGCGTCTCCGGGAGGAGTACCTGCGCGGAGCCAAGGGCCCGGCGCCCGCCGCCAAGTACCTCGGCCGGTCGCGCGCGGTGTACGAGTTCGTGCGGACGACGCTGGGGATCAGGATGCACGGCGCGGAGAACCTGCACGACTTCAAGGACGGGCCGGGCGTCGAGGACCCGACGATCGGGCAGGACATCTCGTTCATCCACGAGGCGATCCGGGACGGGAAGATGCAGGACGTCGTCGTCGGGCTGTTTGCTTGAGCGCTGCTGGCGCGCGTTGGGGCTTTCGTTGGGTCGGATCGTATGGCACTGGGGATGTACTAGTTTGTTTCTTGCATAGTTGATGTTTCTTGTAATGCCTCCGTTGCGTTTACTTGTTGTACTTATACCTCTAGATACACACATAGATGTCAATACACGCTATACGCCTCTAAAACCATTGACGCACAATTTCATGGGATCTGTATGTTCAGTGTCTCGAGGCACAGTTCCTCAGATCGGCCTGTCTTGCAGCATGAGTGGCCTGTCCGCAAATGTTGTTTGAATAACATATCCCGACAAACTCTCAGAGTCGCAACCTACTCCCTTCATCCTCTCGATCCACGTGTCTAGTACGTTAGCCCAACGTTAGCCATAGCTCTCGAATATGTACGATGCGGCGCACCACATGGCCAGTGCAAGCACCACACGGTACAAAGCACATCAATTACTATAAAATAAGGAACCTACGCTGACCATAGAGGGACATCTGAATACAGACATTCGGTGCGTCGAAGGCGTGTATGTTTAAAGAACGAGAGTTTAGAGGTACGACGAACTGAGTCACCAATGTTACATGACGGCTGCGACCTGGCAGGTGAGACTGGCCTTTGGCCACGCGGTCCTTGACAAGCAGCGATCACATCCAAGGTCCGGCCGTAGCTGGCGTTTTGCTCTTGGTCTGTGACCACCACCATGCTCGCTACTTGCTTCCTCCACCCGCAATATTCTTGGTCGGAAGAATGTTCAGTGTTGTGCGGGGGGAAGGCGGTCGACGGTCGGCTCGATTTGGGGATTCGAAGTTGGGGATTTGATGGACGCTACTCCTAATTTGGTATGATAACACCCATATCCTGGCCGTTAACCCCCCGCTGCCAAAATTGTGGGCCAAACCGTCGAGTCATCCAAGCCGCCCCTTGCTCATTGCCACCAACGTCCTCGACGATGACCGCGAGTCTCTTGCGGCTCCAGCCCTGCTGGAGTCCCTCTCGGGTCCTAGGCTCGGTGCGCTTCGCTCGCCAGTTCCACCTCTCGCATGTTCGACGCGCTCTCGCCCCGACCCGGCCGGTGAAGGCGATCGCCAGGGCTGCAGTTGGCTCGTACAGCCAGAAGGATGGCGAGGAGCACGTCCTGAACTCGCCTTCAGAACTCGCGCGCAAGATCTCCGCCAAGGTTCTCCCCAAGATTCCTCGCCCCGACGTCCGCAAGGTGCTCATCGTGGGCTCCGGCGGTCTCAGCATCGGTCAGGCTGGCGAGTTTGACTACTCCGGTTCCCAGGCACTGAAGGCACTCCGCGAGGAGGGCGTTGACGCCGTGCTCATCAACCCCAACATCGCGACGTGGCAAACGTCGCACCAGCTCGCGTCGGAGGTCTACTTCTTGCCCATCACCGCAGATTACGTTGCCTACGTTTTGGAGAAGGAACGCCCGGACGGTATCCTGCTCACCTTCGGTGGCCAGAGCGCCTTGAACGTTGGTATCGAGCTTGACCGCATGGGGGTCCTCGATCGTCTCGGCGTTCGCGTCCTCGGCACTCCCATCCGCACATTGGAGGTTTCGGAGGATCGGGATCTTTTCGTAAAGGCTCTCAAGGGTGAGTGCTCATTGCCTCTTTCAACTTTGTTTTGTTTTCAGGCATTTCATCCTCATTGTTGCGTTTGCGCATGAAAATGTTTCCCCTGAATGCGGTCACGTGATCAGCCTCCTCTTGTTGCGAAGTTTGGTATAGCGCACTTGGACGCGTAAAACACGCCGCTAGCCGTGGGCGCGGCGCGTTGCGAACATATAAATTTGAAGGAGTTGTCCTAGTTGATAACAGAGCTTGCGTGTCGCTTCGTAGCGCCCTTTATAAGGGCCGTACAACTCTCGCAAGACACAAGAGAATCCGACTACTGAGCAAAACCCCCATCTCACACACGCATCGGAATGGGGTTGCAGTGGGATGTCAAAGGATTAGGTTTCATTGGCAGCGTCTGTCAATGGCCTACACGGCCGCCCTTGGTCAAACTGTAACGGCACACCTGTTAGATGTCGGACCCCCATTCGTCATTGCGGCGTGTATTTGCTATCACCCCACTCATGCGCATTGTCCTGTGTTCCTTGACGGACCGTCCTGGACAGCTTGTGAAGTATCATAACATGGCGCCGCATTTGTGGCCGCTGATTGAACTCTGCGGATCCGGTTTCCTGTCTTTCCCTTTCTTCCCTAGACATAACTCTAATAACCCATCCTCGCAGAGATCAACATCCCGGTCGCACAGTCAACGGCAGTCTCCTCCGTCAATGATGCGCTCAGCGCTGCAGAGAAAATTGGTTACCCGGTCATCTTGCGTTCCGCATTCACACTAGGCGGTCTTGGTTCTGGCTTTGCAAACAACCCTGATGAGCTGCGCGACCTCTCTGCCAAAAGTCTCAGTTTGAGCCCGCAGGTGCTTATCGAGCGGAGCATGAAAGGTTGGAAAGAATTGGAATACGAGGTGGTACGAGACGCTGCGGACGTATGTGCATTCATCTCACTACGACCGATCGGGGGGCTAATGTAGCCCCAGAACACTATCATCTGCTGCAACATGGAAAACTTTGACCCCCTTGGCACCCATACCGGCGATTCGATTGTTGTGGCGCCCTCGCAAACTCTCCCTGACGACGAGTACCATATGCTCCGGTCTGCGGCTCTGAAAGTTATTCGGCACCTGGGCGTCGTCGGCGAATGCAACATCCAGTATGCGCTCAACCCGACTTCAAGGGAGTACTGCGTTATCGAGGTTAACGCCCGGCTCAGTCGCTCCAGGTACGCCCCGCAATTTGCCCCGCATTCCATGAACTCATGTATTCCATAGCGCGCTGGCATCCAAAGCTACTGGCTACCCCCTTGCATACACCGCGGCTAAGATTGCGCTCGGTCACACACTTCCGGAGCTCCCTAACGCCGTTACGAAGACGACAACGGCATGCTTTGAGCCCTCCCTAGACTACATCGTCACGAAGATTCCGAAGTGGGACCTCGCTAAGTTCACTAACGTGAACCGTGAGGTAGGCTCCGCGATGAAGTCTGTCGGAGAGGTCATGGCTATTGGCCGCACGTTCGAGGAGTCTCTGCAGAAGGCAATCCGTCAAGTCGACCCGCGCTGGAAAGGTTTCGAGGCTTATGTCCAACCGGAGGATCTCGATCGCGCACTCAGCCAGCCTACGGACATGCGTCTCTTCGCGATCGCGTACGCCATTTTCAACAAGAACTACACGATTGACCAGCTGCACGATTTGACGAAAATCGACAAGGTAAGCAACCGTGCCTTTCGGTCCGCTTGGCCGCTGACTCGAGTGGCCGTCCGCAGTGGTTCCTTTACAAGATTGAGAACATCGTCAACACGGTTTACGCCCTCAAGGCCGCAGGTTCCATTCAATCCGTAGACTTTGAGCTTATGCAGCGCGCTAAGCGCATGGGCTTTTCGGATGCTCACATCGCCGACTTAGTTGCCTCTGATGAGCTTACCGTCCGTGCTCACCGCAAGTCCTTCGGTATCACACCCTTCGTCAAACGGATTGATACGCTGGCCGCCGAATACCCGGCCCACACGAACTACCTCTACACTACGTACAACGCGTCTGAGCACGACGTTGAGTTTGACGAGCACGGCACGATTGTCCTCGGCAGCGGCGTCTACCGGATTGGCAGCAGTGTCGAGTTTGACTGGTGCGCGGTCACTTGCGCCCGGAAGCTCCGCGAGATGGGCAACCGCACGATCATGATCAACTACAACCCCGAGACAGTCTCGACCGACTTCGACGAGGCCGACCGCCTGTACTTTGAGGAGCTCGGCTTCGAGCGTGTGATGGACATCTACGAACTCGAGCAGGCGCAGGGCGTTATCGTCAGCGTCGGAGGTAAACGCGCCTTGACAGCCTGCGGCCCGTCCAATGTCTGATGCCGTCATTTCTAGGTCAACTGCCCCAGAACATCGCGCTGCGTCTGAAGCAGACTGGAGTCAACGTCCTTGGAACGGACCCGGAGAAGATCGACAGCGCCGAGGACCGTCACAAGTTCTCATCGATTTTGGACAGCATCGGCGTCGACCAGCCTGAGTGGGCGGAAGTGTCGTCCGTTGACGCTGCCAAAAAGTTCGCCCAGCGCGTTGGTTACCCCGTCCTGATTCGTCCCTCGTACGTCCTGTCCGGCGCTGCTATGAACGTCGTCTACGAGGAGTCCGCGCTCGAGTACAACCTGTCCGCCGCTGCCTCCGTATCTCCCTTGCACCCGGTCGTCATCACTAAGTTTATCGACAACGCTCAGGAAATCGATGTCGACGCTGTCGCTCACAAGGGCAAGCTCCTGCTGCACGCCATTTCCGAGCATGTCGAGAACGCCGGTGTCCATTCTGGAGACGCTACCCTGGTCCTTCCCCCCTTCTCGCTCACGGACGACGAGATGCTCCGCCTGAAGCAGATCGCCGAGAAGGTCGCTGCTGCGTTCGATATCTCTGGCCCTTACAACATGCAGGTCATCCGCAAAACTTCGGCGGAGCCCGGCGCGCCCGCCGAGTTCAAAGTTATCGAGTGCAACCTGCGCGCGTCGCGCTCGTTCCCCTTCGTCTCCAAGGTGCTCGGTAGGAACTTTATCGACACCGCGACCGCGGCTATCGTGGGCCAGGACGTTCCAGAGCCCGTGGACATCATGGCGCAGAAGCGCGACTACACTGCGATCAAGGTCTCGCAATTTTCTTGGACGCGGTTGGCTGGTGCGGACCCCTTCCTCGGCGTCGGTGAGCAGCCCCATGCCCTGTTCGGCTGACAGACGCTGACGTGCGCGTGCGTTTGCGCTCGCAGAGATGGCGTCTACGGGCGAGGTGGCGGCCTTTGGGCGGGACGTGCAGGAGGCGTACTGGGCGTCGCTTCTGAGCACGACCGGCTTCAAGAAGCCGCGGCCTGGGACCGGGGTGCTCATTGGCGGGGACGTCACGAAGCCGGAGATGCGGACGGTCGCGAAGACGCTGGTCGACCTCGGCTTTAAGCTGTACTGCTCGTCCCCGGCCGTCGAGGAGTTCCTGAACGACATCCCGTACGTGTCGGCGAAGCGCATCTTCTTTCCGAAGCAGGACAAGCGGAAGCTCCGGGAGGTGTTTGACGAGTACGACATCGAGTGCGTGATCAACCTCGCGAAGGCTCGCGGCAAGGACATGACGGACGAGGATTACGTCGCGCGGCGGTACGTGTTGTCTTCGTTGCATTTCGGCGGTCTGACGATGACGCTGACGACGTTGCTTGTTGTGTTGCTAGAAACGCCGTCGACTTTGGGCTGCCGCTGCTCAACAACGCGCGGTGTGCGCAGTTGTTTGTGGAGAGTCTTGCGAAGAAGATCCCGGAAGGCGGCCTGAGGGGATACACCGAGGGCCGGATACCGTCCGAGGTCAAGTCGTGGGGTGACTGGATTGGCTCGCGCCCTTGAACGTTTTGGGCGTCTGGGTCCCGATCAATAAGTAAAAGTATTATAATCGGTTGGAGTGCTTCATTGTATATGTTAGAGCAATCAATAGACTGCAGCACATGTCGTGTATCGCTACCACGCTACGTCCCGCGAATGTGCTGAAATGGGTCCGAGGGCCCGGGCCGCTGAATCCGAGGAGGACTGCATGTCTGGCTCGGTCACCTAGAGGAGCGTTGGCCGCATCTCCGCGGAGTGGCGATATGGATGCGTGTTGGGGACTTGTCTCGCTTCCCCCTCGGTAGGGTGTCGCATCATAGATTACAAAAACCTCCAATTTAGTCCAGAACGGTGTATGTACAACGCGTGTGCGGCAAGTGCTCTGGCTACCCAAATTGCTGGTATTGGTGTTTGTATTTGTTGACATTCCATCCATGCATACAGTGCTTCCGGGCTACACATGTACAACTTGCCCATCGTCCGTTAGTTAGGAATTGGATCTGGGAGTAAGTCTTCAGGAGTGCAAAGTTCGTCCATGACGAGGTCCGCGGGCGGGGCGAGGCGCACCACGGGCTCGGTCACGTCGTGCTCGTGCACGCGGTTGGGGGCGAACTTCTTGACGAGCTCGGGCGGGAGCTTTCCTTCGATGGCGTCGGCTACTAGGCGGCCGATGACGGGCAGGAACTAGGATCCAGAATTGAACGCGGTTGAGCGGTGAGAAGCACTGCTACGGGGAGGGTTGAAGCGATGGGAAGGGACGCACTTTGAATGCGTGTCCGCTGCCGGACGTGGCGAGCACGACGTTCGCGACGTCAGGGTGCGCGCCGATGACCCAGTTGTCGTCGGGCGAGTCCGTGTACCTGTGAGTACGTGGGGAGTATGGGTGTCAGTAGGGCTTCAAGGAAACGATTGTGGGCGGACCTACCAGCAGAGCCGCGTTCCGTAGAAAGGCTTGTTGCCGATATCGGGGTAGATGCGCACAAGATTCGCTCTTAGAGCCTTCAAGGCGGACTTTGGGATCCGCAGCCCATCGTCGCCATCGGAGGTCACCGTGCGGGGTGTCGATATGTATACGTCGGAGTTCGCAGCCTTGACCTTCTGGACGAATCCACCGGAGTGGATTGCGCACTTGATTATATTCTCTCTGGTTGGCTGAGCGGCGATGCGTTAGTAGAGGTGAACTAGGTGTATCAGAAGTATTGCAACGTACCGGGAAGACGTAAAAACCTGTGTGGAAGTCGAGGTACACAGGACATGCTCGGTACAACTCTGCTTCTTCCGGAGTCAGCTGGACGAAGGCCACAGTTTGTCTAGGAGGATGTGCTACATCAGGGCGCACTTCGCATGAGATCGAGTGATCAAGTCACGTACCCCGTAGCGACGCACTGGCTGTCTAAACCGAGGTCGGGGAACGCAGAAGCCGACCA